>JAENPR010000042.1:1200000-1800000 GCA_018135685.1 Themeda triandra
ACTAATAAAAAGCATCATTTTTTTGCATAGGCAATTAATTCATTCCGACATGTTTCTACTGCCTATAGATATATATAACTTAAGTTGTTCTTGAATTAGCTGTTGTACATGGTTACTCCTATTTTTATGTCAAAACAAAGTTCATTTGATGCTCGATGCTCTCACACCTGCAAAAAAAAAAAAGAAGTTGCCAAAGATAAGCACATATATCATAATGAGAACCTACGGGCAAAAATGACCAATCCTCAAATTTTAACTGCACTAATAATAGATTTTGTTTAGTAGAACCAATTATGTTACTAGAAGCAAATCTAACCGACTGGTAAAATCAATTTAGTGCTTTTGCACGAGCAATACAGGTATTTTGCATAATCAATTCAGTTCACAAAAGTAAATAAAGTAAATAGTTGTAATCTCGTACTCTGTAAGCATACAAATATGTAATATCCGCAAAAGAAACATGCATGAGCAATTTACGGTATATTGTGAATCCTAGCTGATTCATAGCTTGGACATGTCAGTGTCTAAAGGTTCTTATTGCACATCTTAGATATGTATCGTATGCACCATATGCACCACTCATATGGTTGTATACATCTTGCTACATTAAAAAGCTTATTTTCTTAGCTACTGCACATGTCCTTTTTGCATAAGCAATAAAGAAATTCAGTCCTTTTGCATGAGCCATGGATATGTGTGCAGTAGCAACAGCTGCAACTGCCCACTTTTTGATCTCTGTGTATGGTCAGTTCAGTTTTCAACATCCAATCATGCCAAAAAAAAATCATTTACACCAATATGCATCTAGCTAGAGCAATAAAATACTCAATTCACTTTTGATATTGTCACCATGGCAACCACACCCTATATCCCATGCAAAAAAAAGATATATCTATTCTATCTCCCCAAATCATCGATGTGATCTTCTTACCGCGACAATGTGAAATTGGTTGTGTGGAAATACCTTAGCACCCCTGAAGATGCAGAAGCTGCGTGTTCCTGACCTCTAACCATTGCCTAACAAAAAAAATCAGCACCTAAAAAAGAAAAAAGAGAGACCATGTTAGAATAAAAAGGTAATTCAATAATTTCAGATAGGCAATTCAATAGATTTAGAAAATCAATTTAGTAATTCCAATAAAGCAGTTCAGTGGGCTACCAAATCAGTAATTGCGTACTAAAATTTGCATGGAGTAGAAAACAAAAGGAACAACCTCCTATTCAGTAGCATTTCTACATGCACAAATCCTAGATTATTTTGAAATACATAAGAGGAATGCACTTCAAAACACACAAAGATCATATGTCATGTTTAATTGGTTTCTTAAAGCAAGAGATAAACAGTCAATTGGACATGTAAAACATTAATCTCGTGGGAAATCATTACCTTGGGTTAGTTTAAACCAACCTTCTATCCAGTTCAAGGACCACAAGTGTTAGATTTAGATGGTGTGCTATAGTAACCATATCACATATCTATAGCATACCAAACTTTCACAGATAATGAAGAACAAATAGCAGCACAGGTTCGTAGCATGAAAAAAGGTGACAAACGAGCATAAAGTTGAGGTACAAACCCAGGCTTACATTTTGATTGAGTCCACCATTTCATGTCACCAATAGGAAGCCATTGTTTGTGTAAGTTCCTGTAAGTAAGTAACAGCATAACCCAATCGGCTCTAGTGCCAACAGGAGGCGACACCACAAGTGGCATTGACATTCATCCATAGTACAAGAAGTGTACAAAAATATCAACATCTCTCACCCCAAAAAACAGCACCACATGCATGCCTGCTTGCAGCTCTACTTGTTCTAGCAGAACAAACATTAGGGGCAAAAACTAGGAAAAGCACAAATATCACAAAAAAGTCAAAAGTATATATATGGTGATAGTCAAGTTAGCTACTATCCTACTGCCTAGTGCCTACATTTGAGAACTAGTAGGATTGGTGTTACTTCCTTAACATCCATTTCTTTTAATTCCATTTGGCTCCTGATATCACCCACACATGAAGTATGCATCAACATGTAATGTATCACCACTAAGCTAAGCAAGGCAGGTTATCAATTAGAGTATAGATTGAAAATTTGAAAATCAGTCACAAACTAACCAGAAATGAACATTCAGATTAGCAGAGGCTAATGAAGCAGGTAGCACCTACTTATAGCAGAAACATGAAAAGTTACTTGGAACCTATAGCAACATCAAAACTGCCTTACAAAAATAAAAAAATTGCTAACCAAAAAATGAGAAGTTACTTGGAACTAAAAGAAGAATTGCTTCAGTTAGGCTGCCTAGCTATATATATATATATATATATATATATATATATATATATATATATATATATATATATGAGTTATACAAACTAATCGGTCAGATGTGTTTGAGTTAGGCTACCTAGCTATATATGTATGTGAGCTCTACAAACTAATCATCAGTGCCAGCATCCTCCTTATTAACACCTAACTAAAAATGCAATGCAAAAAAAGCGAACCTCGCTATCTCACTGAGCCCATGAAAGAAAGAAGCAGAGCAACTGAGAGTGTTGTGGAAGAATTCATATGCCTCGATGCCCAATGTCTTTAAGGTTGAGAATATAGGGGATGGATTGTAGAAAGTTAGAAAATATACCGGTAACTAAAACTTGAGTACACAAGAATCAGTGCATACAAAAAACAGAGCTCTAGCAGATCACGTAGACATACCTTAGGAGTTGCTCAAGACGATGAAGCAACATGTTGTCCTTTACCCATTGCCTAACACAAAGCAACACCTAGAAAACATGTTGGATAAAAAGGTTCACCTCATTTGGCATAAATATAGGTAAAATCAACAAGATAGACAAGCAGTTCAGTAATTTCAGAAAAGTAGTTTAATAACTTAAGTAAAGCAGTTCAATAATTTTAGAAAAGCAGTTCAATACAAAGTTCATTGTAGGCTGCCATTAAGAGTACACATTTTAGAAAACCCATAATTGGCCTAAATGTACCCATTGCCTAACACAAGCAGGGAATCATATATATAAGCTATGAAAATCAAGTAAGTGTATAACCCCTAATTTGGGTTCGCTCGCACGCTGGATTTAGAATCAGGCAAATCAGAATTGGAAAAAGAGCTAGGTAACCTGGCAAAAGTTGAGGCATCTGCAGCTAGCTAGTGCAACATCAACGTACGCTAGTGCATTGATGGTTCCAAACAATTTCTAAATGTGTGCATTCATGAACCTAGAGCGACAATATAGAAGTACGATGATCTTTCCTTCTAGCTATTTTCTAGCATGATACATCTTCTTTCTCATTCCCAATTAAGAATGTCATTTCCACTTCACTTGCAAAAAAAAGATAGAAGATCGGTCTCAATTCAGTGGTCCAGCTAGTACGTACAACACAAAATGTGTCCATGTTATATGTTTGGAGTCAAACAAAAAACAACCTTATATACAGCCGTATGGTAGGCAGTGGGCAATCAATCACAAAAAGGATAATTCATCAAGCAAGCTGTCATTAATTGGTAGCCTAACATCTGGCCAAAGCTTACACATCCCGTCAAATCCCCCAAAACCCACATGAAGCTCACATGAAAGCAAAGGGCAACTAGTTCAATTGTACAAGGTTGAAATATTTTTGTCCTGCAGGATTCATTATTCAACAAGAAGGCTGGAGGATTCAGAAACTCACATGTTGTACTAGTAGTGCTGAAACCATGCTGATTTGGATTAATAAGTTACTGGAAGTATCAGAGTAATTATAATTTTTGTTCATCGAAGGAGTTGTAATACCTAGCATGTTCTCGAGGCTCAAAAGCATGCCGCACGCCAGTTCTATCCCTGCGTCAACGTTGTGCTTTTGGTACAGCTTGGCAAAAAGAAGGAAGGCAATGTGAGCAAATTAGTTCATCCAACGAATAGCAGGGCATGTCATCGAGCACCTAAAAAGGCAGCAGCTACTCACCACAATCATAGATGCAGCTACTAGATTGAAGAGGCACTAGATCAGGAGCAAGTCAGCTGTTGCACTTGCCGTTCACAGAGTGGCAAAGCCGATGTGCTTCGGTGATCCTTGCCCGAGCTGAGAGAGCAGGGAGAGACATGAGCACTGGGTCTCAACACCGAACCAAGGAAGGGCCGAAGCCCCTCCTGTGCTCAAAACCACTACAGTGGGGAATATAGTAAAGGTAAACGCTGGATCTGGGTGCACATGCGCGCGCAACAATTGAACAGAGAAATCAAGGCAGAGGGAAGAGAGCTGATACATTGGGCGGACAACAGAGCACTGGTCGACTCTGCATTTGATGGTGTCACCGCCGCCACCCAGTCTCGTGCAGGCGTCGCTGCTACCGGCCTGGCGCGTGCGCGCCCATCTCTCAGCCACCGTTGTGGCGGCGATGTGACCCTGGAATGGGCGGGGTCAGCTTCCGAACGCGGGTTGCGGCTGCTCCCACGACGCGGATGCCATTAGACATCACCTCGTAAGGTCCCACCGTCCCGCCGTCCCCGTCCCCGCCGCCGGCGACCTAGGGTTTCATCGGAGCTCAGATCCTGGAGAGGAGGAGGAGCTGCTACTGCTGGTGGTGATGGTTGTAGAGGTGGAGGCCTACCTCACCATGGCTGCCACCGCCATGGACACCAGTGGCGGGTGTCGCGAGCAGGGAGAAGGAGGAGCTGAGTGAGGGAATGGGCGCGCGGCGATGGCTCACCGGAGTGGGGCGCGGGGCGGTGGGTGCGCGCGGCGCGGGTTCGCCAGAGGAGGTCGCCGGAGGAGAAGCTGGCCAAGATCTCGACGGAGAGAGCGAGACAAAGTGGGGACAGGAGACGCGTGCGGCTGTGATGGAATAGTTTTCGTGTGGCTGAGAGGAGTCTCCGTGTGCGTGGGTTTGGAATCAACGGCGGTGGAAACATGCGTGCTGTAAGACTAAATAACGAGGGGTGAAAATTAGTCTTTACCATAAAGTAAATAAAACTTGTGGTATGAAACCTAAAACAACAGTTAATTTAGGACAAAGAAGTGTAATGATATAGTTGAGACTGATGATACTGATGCGTGCAACGGTGCAAGATCAGAGGGGAAGAGAGAGAGAAAGCTCGAGGGCAAAGCATATGGTGTCTGGACCAAGGTTTTTTTACCGCGAACCGGCCCATCGGTTTTACAGAAAAAACCGAACCGGTTTACCGATAAAACCGTCCGATTTACCGGTAAGACCGGTTTTTGCTGCCATGCATGTGTTGGTTAGGGTCCGGTTACCGCCGGTTTTTGCTACCGGGCCGGACCAGTAAGACCGGTTACTGGACCGGTTCGCGGTAACCGGACCGGTAAGAAAAACCCTGGTCTGGACAGCATGGCGGGAGCGAGGGCGGCGAGTGCATGCACGCACGCACTGCGTTGCCAAGCTTTCTGCCACGGAGAGATCGCGTCGGCTCTGTCCAAGAACGTCGCCAGCTCGAGGTCCCGGCGATATAGTAGTAGCTCTGGTGACTGGTGCACAGCGAACTATAGCTGCACATGGATGGAATGGAAGACGAGCGACGACGACGACACGAGCGGTGCCGGCCGTGCGTAGCGTAGTGGCCCTGGCAATGTTTCGTTCGTTGCCGTGGCTGGAGTCCCTGGACCTGGACCGGCCTGAACGTGGACATGGGCATGCATCCCTCAGCCAGCAAGCAGAGACGACAGACGAGACTGTCCCGGGCGCGCGGCATGCAGTCCCACACACTTGTTTGGAGGTATTAGCTGCCCCCGCTTTGGAGCTTTGCGCCTACAGCCCTACACGGACAGTGGCCGCAGACGGTGGACACTGCCCCGTGATATATGGCCGGCCGGTTACGTTGAGTGAAGTCAGTGAACACGTACGTACGAATCAAGCGCGACCGGCGCGCGGCCACCAGCTCCAGCTCAAGGACACGCAGGCAACTGTGTGTGTGTGGACTCCTGCTGCTACAGTGTTACATGCGTCTAGTCTGCAACTTGCTGCTGCCACAGGTAGGTGACGAACGTGACCACAAGCAAACCGGAAGAACGACGACGAAGTTGCATGCGTGTATGTTGTAATAAAAAAAAAAGAAGTTGCATGCGTGTACGCGTCAGTGCGTCACACACAAACTGTAGTACACATATATATACTCCTATACTATAATAATGATATAATATATTTCTACAGATATATTATTATTTGCATGAGCATATATACACACTGCACGCACAAACAACTGCAAGCATGGTCCATGGAATTCCTCTCTCCCGGCCGGCACTGCTGTCGATATCATCCATCGTCTTGTTACTTGCCCCATCTTCTATCTCCTCCATATGGCCGTCCTTATTAGAGCCCCGCGCCGCACTACCCGCACCCTACACTACAGGAATCCGGCTGTTCGCCGACAGCCCAGAGGTTTGCCGACAGCCAGGATCTGGCATTTGTCGGCGAACAGTTGTTTCCCGAAATGCCCCCCATTGTCGGGAAAGTTACTTCGCCGACGCCCCAGATCCACGGGCCGTCGGCGAAGAAAGGCTGTCGGCGAAGATTTTTTTTCCCGACAGCGAAACTGTCGGCAAACAAGAGCTGTCGGCGAAGCGCTGGCTCGACCAAACGGCGCCGTCGCCGTTTGCTTCGCCGACAGCCACACCGTTAGGCCTGTCGGCAAAGTTTGCCGACAGCCTCCACATGCTGTCGACGAAGATCAGTTTTGCCGACAGCCTTGTATGCTGTCGGCAAAGTCTGCGGTTTGCCGACAGCATTTGTATGCTGTCGGCAAAGTATGCTCTTTGCCGATAGCATCTGTATGCTGTCGGCAAAGATAATTTTTTTTTCGAATTTTGACTTCAAATTTTTTTGTTGCCTAGATACATTGTTTACAATCACATGTTTGAATTTGGGCCCTTTTGGCAACATTTAGCTATATTTCATTAATTTTTTCCCTCACTTGAATTTTCCCACATTTTTCAAATTTGAACTGCAGGTACATGAAATTTTGGAACCTCCCCGTGCAGGGGAGGTGCTGCCGAAATTTTGAGTGGATACTAATCTTTTTATCTCTTTTTGTAGGAGGAGGACCTGTGGGGGGTACTCGGTGACGAGCTAGGTACCTTTGCCTCCATCTTCTGGACTAGGATGCATGTTAGACCCTTTCGCCCTTATGTTGGACTTGTAGGACTTGTTGGACATGTATGTTGGACATCCATATGTATGTTGGACATGTATGCACTTGTTTCGTGACGTTATGTGTATTTTGGACATGTATCGATGGATTTGATGATGTTGATGTGTGGATTCATGTTGAGATCGAATCCGATTATGAAATGCGGTTTATATGCTATATTGTTGTTATAAATGTGATCTGTGGTGTATATATATGCTATAAATATGGTTCGAATGCAATGAAACAACAAAAAAAAAGAAAAAAATCCCAGCTTTGCCGACAGCATTGGCCATAGCTGTCGGCAAAGCTGGGCCATTTTTTCGACAGTTGCTCTTTGTCGATGTTTTTGGTGTGTCTTTTGCCGATGCTCTTCCAAAGTTGTCGGCAAAAAGTGACTTTGCCGACAATTTGCCCTCGTCGGCAAAGCTTTCGACAAATGCCGGTTGTCGGCAAAACGGTGACTTTGCCAACGGGATTTGCCCCCTGTCGGCAAAGGTTTTCGAAACCTTGGTGACAGGCATCGGCGAAGTAACTTTAAGCGGCCGAAGTTGATTTGCCTATTCTCTTCGCTGACAGACGGTGCATTGTCGGCGAAAGGACGCCGACCACGCTCGATTCCTGTCGAGAAAGCCCGGGTTTCGCTGACGGGATTTTCGGGATGACGGTTTGCCGACACTGAGGCCAAATCCTGTCGGCAAACCGTTTGCCGACTGGATATAGGGCTTCGCCGACAGCTTTAAGCTGTTGGCAAACCCGCGGATTCCAGTAGTGCTAGATATCTTATCCTTCACAGTCACACAACACAATCCAGTACCACTGATGTCTGCATAAACGCGCGCGCAGAGATATATATGAATCCGTGATATTTGCTCTACTCTGTTATTCCTGGACCACGTACACCTGGAGAACTTCTTGGAGGGCCGGCCCAAACAGCAAACATGTTGACAATCGATTCCGCCGTGCTAGGCTAACGATCATCGGGCCATCAGCATATATGTGCCGTCGCTGTTGCCAACTTTTTCTGTACTGCCGGAGTGCCGGGGCCTCTGCTGGCCTGGCTCCAACGACCAGCTAGCAAGCAAGCGCGACGTCGCCATCGACCACCTGCCTTCTTAGCTACCTTTTCTCTGTGACAGACCGTGTGTGTTCATCTATGGTACAGCAGCCGTACACAAAAACCAGCTCCATCTAGCTAATTATATTAATATAAGCTGCTGCCTCTAGCACACATGCCCTGATGAGAGCGTACATACTGCATGGTCGCTCGATCGGGCAAGGTGATTTCGATCGCTAGACAGACTGACAGAGCCTTCTCTTCAGCCCTTCAGGCCTCTCTGTCCATTCTATTTGGATATGCTTAACGTACAAATCACAAATCAGTGTACTCTTTATATGCGCTGGAATGGATGGGTAGGGAAAGGAGTCTAGTTTATTCAGGGCGTCGTAACATGTGTGAACAGCAAGCTGAATGCATGTCGTGTCAGTGGTCAAATTAAGTTTCCTAATCATGATGATTCCGTGTAGTGATTGTTGCCTGTTAGATTCTTCTTTCTTCCTCCTCTCGCTCCTCTCTTTATCCTCTCCCTCGCTATTCGATTTGATATAAATTGACAGCTTTTTTTTTTTTAACAAGAAAATTGACAGCTTTGGCTATCAGCTAGGTCCACATGTTGGTTACATCGTCACGCCAGGCATACACACAGCTGATATATAAAGGATTATATATATGTTGCAATTCATCGAGGCATGCAAGTTGGGAGATGCAATGGGTTGAGTACTTCGATAGCTCACCTATGGTTACACTTCATCTTAATCGATCACGCACGCTCAAGTTATTGGTCACCCTCAAGCAAATCCTATCACGTCACGCACCGTACGGCCGGAATATGTTGTCTTGATGAGTTGACTAACAAATACTACGATATTGCGTTGTTTTTTTTTTATCACGCCGTAATCGCGTGGAAGTACGATATTGCGTTGTAATAACAGTACGTGGAAAAAATGTTTGTTTAGATAAAGCAACAAAAACATCCGGCTTAGTATATCAAAAGTAAATTAAAGGTATCCAACTCAACTCAATTTGGTATAAAAAAAGAAGCGAAGTACTCCCTCCGGTTCAAATTGTAAGTCTCTTTTATATTTTTGGTAAATTTATTTTGCTATGTATCTAGACATGGAACGGAGAGAGTACCATATAACGGCTCTTTCTAGCACCTAACTAACTTGGAAGATTCACTCCTCGTTTTCTTTGTGTTGTCCTAACAACGCCCAATGATGAAGCAAGTGTGCATTCCTCTGAACAAGATATATAAAAAGAAAGTTTTGTGTTAACAATTGTTATCATCGATGATCCCGACCAACAGCTTTCAAGTTTAGGGGTCAAGTTTGACTATTTGACCGAAGATGATGAGCATAATTTGGCTTGTAGCTAACCATGTGAAGCCATCCAATTGAGGGCCTGTTTTGGTACAACTCAATTTCACTATGAAGGAGTTTATTTTTAAAAGTAGAGTAAATTCTCTCAAATTGATGGTTAAATGCCATGATTTGTATAATATTTTGTATTTTTTGCTAGCGCACCTTATTACAATTAATTAATACAGAGGATCTAAAGAAAATATTTGATTAGTAGTAGTAAGATTATTTATAATCTATTCCTACTCGCTTAAACTTATCATCTCGACTTATCAATCATGGTATAATATTTTTCTCTCACAATAAATCAGCAAAACAGTTGGCTTATCAGCCGTGAACCACTGATGGTTTCTGCGGTTGATAAACCAGCTAATGTTAATTTTTTGTGAGAGAAAAATATTATACCATAATTGATAAGTTGCACTGATAAAAGGTGTTAATTATTGGAGATTATACGGTATCATCGATCACTTGAAAGTTGAGACTGTAAACCGCGTCGTCCGTTTTCATTGTTCAGGAAATAATCCTACTTGTCACTGTTGGATTTGGTCATTCCACGGTGGTGCTGGTGCTCCAAGGCCGCTAGTGAAATTTGGTCGTCTCATTGGACGCCAGGCTACCGGTAGACGTACGACACATGACACATGCATGTCGGCATGTGAAGACCAAGCTACCTCTGCACTGCAGCCTGCACACGCGCTCTGCTGCTAGCTGATCCACAAATCCACGAGAGGTGAGTCGACCAGACTTTATCGGCGGCGGCCGGCCGACAAGCCCAACTCAGGTCCTCAAAATCTCGTCGTCGACGACACCCCGGCGGCCGGACCGGACCGGACTGCAGGCACACCCTGAAATAAAGCCTCATCACCCGCACCGAAAAGGCACGGGTACTTAGCGTGGGAGGCAACCCCCGTGTCGCTGATCGAGCTGCCGCCGGCCGGTGAATCCAAGTGACTGATGACCCCCAAAAAGTCTCAAAGTTTGCCAAGAAATAAAACAAACGCATGTGACCGCCACCCTTTCATCGTCTCCTTTTCCTTTTTTTTTTGGTTGAAATTCATCGTCTCCTTTTCCTATGGCATATCGATATCACATATCAGAATCAGATCATCTTTATTATCAACTGGTTTTTATTCATCTCCTCTCGACCGCGACTGGCTTACCCCGCCCTAAGCAATCGCTTAACCACACAACACCTTCACCTCTTTTTCTATACACATGTTATTAGCCGTCCTAGGCGCTAGTAGGCTTTTCAGTCTTTGGCACACCACCAACCAGTCCATCTTTTGCTCACACTCTTCCACCTCCCTTAGCTCCCCTCACTGAATACATACACAGATACGTGTGTGCGCTGGGCGTGCGTGTGTATATATAAGCACACGTTCTTGTAGCCTCAAAACTAGCTCCATCATCATAATATAAGTCGCGCGCGAATCTATCTATTATCTAATCTACCTACACAAAGATGCGTAGCACCGCCATGCTGCGGGCGCTGCTCCTGGCGCTCGCGGTGGCCGGCGCCGCCGCCGCCGCCGAGAAGAGGAAGACGTACATCGTCCACATGGCCAAGTCGGCGATGCCGGCCGAGTACGAGGACGACCACGCCGAGTGGTACGGCGCCTCTCTGCGCTCCGTCTCCGCCGCCAAGATGCTGTACGCGTACGACACCGTCCTGCACGGCTTCTCGGCGCGCCTGACGCCGCAGGAGGCGAGCGACCTGGCGTCCGCGGACGGGGTCCTCGCCGTGAACCCGGAGGCGCGGTACGAGCTGCACACCACGCGGACGCCCGAGTTCCTGGGCATCGCCGGCGGCCAGCAGGACCTCTTCCCGCAGTCCGGCACGGCGGCTGACGTCGTCGTCGGGGTGCTCGACACGGGCGTCTGGCCCGAGAGCAAGAGCTACGACGACGCGGGGCTCGGCGAGGTGCCGTCGTGGTGGAAAGGCGAGTGCGTGACGGGCGCCGGCTTCGACGCATCCGCCTGCAACCGCAAGCTCGTCGGCGCCCGGTACTTCAGCAAGGGCTACGAGGCGGCGATGGGGCCCATGGACACGGACCACGAGTCCCGGTCCCCGCGCGACGACGACGGGCACGGCACGCACACCAGCTCCACGGCGGCCGGGGCCGCGGTCCCCGGCGCCAGCCTCTTCGGCTTCGCCGCGGGCACAGCGCGCGGGATGGCGCCCCGCGCGCGCGTCGCGGTGTACAAGGTGTGCTGGCTCGGCGGGTGCTTCAGCTCCGACATCCTGGCTGGCATGGACGCCGCCGTCGCCGACGGGTGCGGCGTGCTCTCGCTCTCGCTGGGGGGCGGCGCGGCGGACTACTCCCGCGACAGCGTCGCCATCGGCGCGTTCGCCGCCACGGAGCAGAACGTGCTCGTGTCCTGCTCGGCGGGGAACGCCGGGCCCGGGAGCGCCACGCTCTCCAACGTGGCGCCGTGGATCACCACCGTGGGGGCTGGAACGCTCGACCGCGACTTCCCGGCGTACGTTGCGCTCGGCAACGGCAAGAACTACACGGGTGTGTCGCTCTACTCCGGGAATAAGCCGCCCCCCAGCACCCCGATCCCCATCGTGTACGCGGCCAACGCCTCCAACTCCACCGCGGGGAACCTGTGCATGCCAGAGACACTCGTGCCGGAGAAGGTGGCCGGCAAGATCGTGCTGTGCGACCGCGGCGTCAGCGCACGCGTCCAGAAGGGCCTCGTCGTGCGCGACGCGGGGGGCGCCGGCATGGTGCTGTCCAACACGGCCGCCAACGGCCAGGAGCTCGTCGCCGACGCGCATCTTCTGCCCGCCGCGGGCGTCGGCGAGAGGGAAGGCACGGCGATCAAGTCGTACGTGGCCTCCGATCCCAACCCCACGGCGACGATCGTGGTCGCCGGGACGCAGGTGGGCGTGCGGCCCTCGCCCGTGGTGGCGGCGTTCTCGTCGCGCGGGCCCAACATGGTGACGCCGGAGATCCTGAAACCGGACCTGATCGCGCCCGGGGTGAACATCCTGGCGGCGTGGACGGGCAAGGCCGGGCCGACGGGCCTCGCCGCCGACACCCGCCGCGTGGGCTTCAACATCATCTCCGGCACGTCCATGTCATGCCCACACGTGAGCGGGCTGGCGGCGCTGCTCCGGAGCGCGCACCCGGAGTGGAGCCCCGCCGCCGTGCGGTCGGCGCTGATGACCACGGCGTACGCCAGCTACTCATCCGGGTCGTCGCCCCTGCTCGACGCGGCGACGGGCTCGGCGGCCACGCCGTTCGACTACGGCGCCGGGCACGTGGACCCGGCGCGGGCGGTGGACCCGGGGCTGGTGTACGAGCTGGGCACCCGCGACTACGTCGACTTCATGTGCGCGCTCAAGTACGGCTCCACCATGATCGCCGCCGTGGCGCGGAGCAGCAAGTATGCGTGCGCCGAGAACAAGACCTACTCCGTGGGCAGCCTCAACTACCCGTCCTTCTCGGTGGCCTACTCGACGGCGAACGGCGACGGCGCCGGGGACTCGGCGACCACCGTGACGCACACGCGGACGTTGACCAACGTGGGCGGGGCGGGCACGTACAAGGTGTCGACGTCGCTCGCCGGCGCCAAGGGCGTGGCGGTGGACGTGGAGCCGGCGGAGCTGGAGTTCACGAAGGTGGGGGAGAAGAAGAGCTACACGGTGAGGTTCACGGCCAAGTCGCAGCCGTCGGGCACCACCGGCTTCGGCCGGCTCGTCTGGTCGGACGGGAAGCACAGCGTGGCCAGCCCGATAGCGTTCACGTGGACCTGATGGACGGATGGATCATGGATACAAACACTGGTTTTTTGGCGCCTCAACAACAAAAAAGGCCCATTATCCATGTGATGGCCACGTACACTACACTGCACTACTCATCATCAGTCAAAAGGGCTGGAGTGTAGAATGGGGAGGTGAAAATTGGAGGTTTCTTCCGTGTTGTTATTACTGCTAATAAGTTGATTAATCCTACCCGCGTCTGTAGATTGTGATTTTTGGATGGAAATGGGATAAGGGTGATGGTTGGATGGAGACTGATGGTGCTTGATTGGAATGGAATTATTAGGGAGAAGAAAATGTAGCTAGTTGGACGATTGGGGCTTGCAAGTTGGACTGGACTGGACTGGACCAGAGTGCGAGTGCAAGGGCAGGGCAGCTAGCTTCACAATGACGGATTGGAACCTTCTGTGGGGGGGCTGTCATCATCTATCAGAAATGTTGTCCACAAATGTTTTCCTACCTATTGAAAAGTCTTAAATTATTACATTTTTTGTGGCTTTACCTGAAATTGTGGAAATGTAATAACGCTTATTATCTTCTCACTCATCACGAGTCATGATGTTTTGATTTTTAGTGATATCATCAATTGAGCAATCATTTTTCAAAAAGAAAGTAGAGAACACTTCAACTGTATAGTACCCTGTAGTTGTACCGACAAACCTATTATATATTAATATATGGGACAAAAGTAAATGGTTCATATAGACTCTCTTTATTGTGAGAAAATATTATGATTATCATATTCATGTTGGTGATAGACATTAACATATAGTATATTTCTTTTGGATAAGGGAGCAAAGACATTGATAGTTACTGTATGCATGTTTGGTTTGGTTTGTTCTGGATGCACAGAGCCAATTTGGCTGAGGTTGTACAATGTTCTTCTTTTTGGTACAGCATGCAGTTCTCATGTCGGTTCGTTTCCCTTTTCAAAGTTGAGTTGGAGATTACTTCACCTCGTTTCCCTTATGGTTTGGGACATATTTCGAATTTTAAATGTTTGAATATCTTATATTTTAAGTCAGAGAGAGTGATAAAATAGAATAGCATTTTTTATATAGTTGCCTAGATAAACATTTACGTTTCAGCCAATTCCCTTACCTTTATTCTTCAACTCTGATGCCAAAATATTCACTGCACTTGTGCTACTTGCCACCACCTCATCGTCACAAAAACCGAAAAAGAAAGGAAACAAGTGGCACTATGTCCAACAAATGCTAAGAATATAGTTTCCATGCAGACTCCAAAATTTTGGGTCCCCATGGAAAGCGAAATGTTCATGTGCAAGCAAAATAAAATGCAACTGTTCCTCGGGAAATATTTGGAAATGAAATCCGTGCCAAAGCTCTCTGGTCAGGATTCACGAAATTAGGTGTTTTGGATGTTGCCTAGGAAACAAATATTAACTAACCAGTGTCTACTGTCTAAGTGGATCTATAGGATTGAAAGAGGTGATGTTAATCCCTGCATAAATATGCTGAGAGCCAAATATATGGGGACCAAAGGCTTTTATAGTTCTAGACAAAGAGGTAGCTCCCAGTTCTGGACAGGGCTACATGAGGTTAAGCAGGTGTGTGAGAGGGGGCTTATTTACAAGGTCCATAATGGGAGAAAAACAAGATTTTGGCAAGATGTTTGGATGGGACATTGCCCATTTAGGTTGGTGTTTAGTAGGTTGTATGAAATCTGTCATGAACAGGATAACACTGTTTATGAGGTCCTTCAAAATGATGGGATAGCTCTATCTTTCAGATGGTCATTTGGAGAGCCAGAATTGACTGAGTGGCAAGAACTGTTAGAAGTAATTCAGGGGATACAACTGGATGAAGCTGAGGATACAGTGGTGTGGGGCTTAGAGAGAAATGGACGTTTCACTACAGCTTCATTATATAGAGAGATGAAAAACCCAGGTGAGGTTAACAAAGAGGTGATGAGCATATGGAAGGCAAGAATTCCAATGAAGATCAAGTACTTCCTATGGTCAATTTATACAGATTGTCTACCCTCAGCAGAGCAGCTAGTAAAAAGGAATTGGCCGGGGGAAGAATGGTGCAAAATGTGTGGAGAATTGGAGACAGCACAGCATATTTTCTTTGAGTGTGCTCTGGCCAACTATTGTTGGTGGAGTCTGAGAGAGGTTTTTGCTTGGCCACTAACCCCAACTAACCTGCGACATTTCCTTTCCATTAGTTGTGGCAAATATGATGCTCCCCAACCCATGATCTACTTATTAGCTTGTGCTTGCTGGAGTCTTTGGCTCATTAGGAATGAATTTGTTTTCCAGAATAAAATAGTGACAGGAACTGACGCTGTGCTTCATCGGATGATGATGTTGATGCAGAAATGGAGCATACTTCTCAGGGAAAAGGAGCGAAAGTGGATCGTGAAGATGATGGACAAGTTGGCGGCCTCTTTGGCGCAAAACGCCAGAAGCTGATGATATAGAAGACCTGTGCGGAGAGGCTTGGAAAACTTAACTTGGTGAAGCTGGATGGTGTGCCTCTGGAGGGAGCTGGAAAAGCTGAGTCTTTTGGCTAGATGTTAGTCGTTTATCTAGAGAGTTTTAAAACTTCTGGAGTTGTATTAAGCTGTGGTGAGAGAACCATCCTTTTAGTTTTTGTTTGCTGAAAACTTTGAGAGTTGTGAGGGTCATGGCTCCGCTGTGAGGCGCTTTATCTGTAAAGCTGGAAACCCCAGCAAAACTTTGGTTACTTTCGCTTTCAATATAAAGCGGGGCATATGCCTGTTTTCTAAAAAAAAAACAAATATTAACTAATATAAAAACCCAGTGACTAGTGATGGAAGCTAAGGAATAGTTTTTTTTTTTTTTTGTGATCAAAGTAATAGAATCATCTCTTTGTAAAGCGACAGTGATGAGTGAATGACAAAAAAAGGGTGTGTAAGATAAAGGGAGACAAGAGAGGAGTAGGACAGGGAAGAAAGAGGCAAAAGACGAAAGCAAAAAAAGGGCCGCCGGTAAGGAAGAGGAAAGAAAGATATGCAGTGTGGTTTAGAGAGTGAAAGGAAGAATTAGTAATTAATTAAAGGGGGCGAAAATAAAGAAAATAAAGATGGGCAGGCAGGCAGCGGCAAGCACGAGTGTAGGACAGCGCGAATAAAGGCACCGAAACGAAATGAAAAATGTTGTTGCTCGGCGTCAGATGTATGGGCCCGTGAGTTAGAAAAAACGGAACAGACGCTGCCTGGGCTTCACTTTTCCTCTTCTTCCAGCTGGCTCACTGGCCCAATGCCGAGACATGCCTTTTGCCTTTTGTTTTTCTTTCCGTGTGGTTGTTGTTGTTCGCCGAGCGGAGTCAGTCAGAGGTTGGGAGGCTGCTACCTGTAAACCCCGGCAATTGATTGATTCACAGTTGTAGGAGAGGTTAAAAGATCCTAATCGTACCACATCCATCATAGTGTTTGTGTTTCTTCGTCACTTCGTTAGTCTGTGACAAACCCTTTTGTATAGAGGAGGTTAAACATCCATTCAGGCAGCAGGGAAGCATATTATGCTCTGTTTTAATTTCATGGCGTAAAGTTTATACACTTCACCTCTTATAGTCTTATCTTATTATAAGGCTCCAAGCATGTGGTCTGAAGTGTTTAACCAATTATCAAGCTCACAAAAATAAAACCACTAGTTCATTACACACATAAGTATGCAATCTAATGTTTACCAACCAACTAAGCTTTGGATCATGGGATCTAGACAGAATCTTATTAGCCCATTGAACGGACACGGAACCTTGCATTATATACTACATCTCTAGTGCAACTCTCTCTTACCTTTCTCAGAAATTAACACTTGCCTGGACATGCCAAGGGCCATTAACTGTATTCAGGCTTTGTCAAAAAAAAAAAAAAAAAAACTGTATTCAGGCAGAGCAGGGATGAAGGCAATTCAGAAATTAACACTTGTGCGGACATAGTAACACTTGAGTAAAGCAACGTTTAGTGGGAGGAAAACATGACGATTAAAGCGATGCTGATTTAGTTTGTGCACTGGATCGACCATGCAAATCTGCAGCTAGTACTTGTAGTCTGAGGTAGATTCGGAGAACATGTCAAAGCTAAAGCAACCAGAAAATAACCGGCCAGACACTAGTGCGATCCATCAGCAAAATCCGGCCAAAGAATGCTGCCCGCTGGAGTGCTGGACGATTCCATATCAGACGCTTTGGCTTTATAACGAGATAAGCTTACTATATACGTACCATTCACGTTACCTCTGTATTTTCTCTCTAAGAAAAAAGTGTGTTCTCGCTGAATTGTTTCTCCGATAACTGCATGTCCATTCAAAAGAACTAGGTGGATACCCCGCGTGTTGCTGCGGGTATTTCAGACAATTTTAAAAAATAGACTATTTATATTTATAGTTATAGAATGAAACTATCTTAAACTAATTTTGATGAATGATTTGAGACATCTTTGTGGACAATTGAATGAAACTATCTTAAATTAGTTTTGATGAATTATTTGACATATCTTTGTTGACAACTAAATGCATTTTAGTGGATGAAGAGAAACTATCTTAATTATGTGCTAGTTGGCTATAATTGTAACTTATAGTGGATTGTTGAGTGGATTGATGATGTGGATAGCTTGTATGTTGAGAGAATTCACTGGTGGGGTTTATCTTTATAAGAGATATAGATGCGATTGGACTTATAACATGTCGTTGATCTGGTTGACACCATTTCCGACATCGAAAAAATCCGCATTCGCATCCGAAACCATACAATATCCAATCTGCTCTGAATCTGATCAAGAAACATGGATTAGGATATGGAAAAGCCATTATCCGCTCCGATCCATTTTCATCCCTAGTTGTAAGGCTGAGGTGGGGGTGGGGTGGGGGGTTCGAACTAAGGCTGGACGAAAAACTCGAAACTCGCTAGCTCGCTCGTTAATGGCTCGGCTCGAGCTCGACTCGTTTTATAACAAGCCAGCTCGATTTAAAACGAGCCAGCTCGATTTATAGCGAGCTAGCTCGAGCCAGCTCGCGAGCTGCTCGTATAGCTCGAACGAGCCAGGGAATTAACAAGCCAAACACCTAAATCTAGCTTGGTCTATCTTGCTGGAGTATTGGTTGTGCCTGTGCGGCTGCTATCTTGCTTTTGGTGTTTTATATATATTACCTATAAAGTCAAAACTTGATCAGTCTATATAGACTACGACTTAGCTTATTTATTTTGCTTTGTTATTGGATTATGTGTGTTCATATGGATGATATGTAAACTGTATGCACTAATGGTCATGGTGGACTAATCGATGGATGGATTATCTATAAGTAATTTGTATAATTGTGTTCTTGCTTTGATAATTTCCCTGAAAATGTGTTTTTGTGATCTAGCTCGCGAGCCAAACGAGCTGGCTCGAGTTTCTTAACGAGCCGAGCCGAGCTGCTCTTCCAGCTCGTTTGCTTAACGAGCCGAGTCGAGCCAGCTTGCTAACGAGCCGAGCTATAACGAGTCGAGCTCTGACGAGCCGAGCTGGCTCGTTAGCCAGGCCTAGTTCGAACCCCTTCCCTGGCAGTTTTACCCCTTTTTTCTATTTTCTCCACCTTCCCCACGCGGTCAGCCAACTCAGCCCCACGTCACAGGTTCTTGCACCCAATGTCCGGTTTTCAGAGTGTTTTTTCATAAAAACGGCCGATTCAATGGTTTAATGCTGGTTGGCTTGCATTCCGGTCTTTTAGGCGGACCAAACCGGCGAGGGCTCTGGTTCAGTCTTTTATCGGTCTGACCGCCGGTCCGGGTCCGGTCCAAATAACAGGGGCTGCGGGTGCTCTCGAATATGGCATGTACGGTGTCACGTAGGCCTTGACGAACCGGTCTAGGCGTTGGCTCATCTCAAAACCTGGCATAAGATCTCACTTACTTGCTAGTTATTATTTTATATATATATTTAAAAGGTAAAGTTAATCATGACCAACCGATACAACCAAAAAAAAAAAAACATTAGATAAAACAATGACTCAAAACTTGAAGCTACTAATATATTTATTCTATTCTTCTATGTCAAAACTTTACCCTTAAGTCCAAACTTTGGGTGGTATACTATCATACTATCATACCCAACAAGGCGTATATGGAAAACAATTTTCTATACCTTCTATGAAAGGCATGTTTGGGGACAAGTCACCCAAGTCCTCTAGTTTCGATGAATTCAAATGATACGCAAATCCTCGCAGCGTTGATGAGCCATACAAGAAGAGAATCTCTTTGTATGGGTGGAATGCAAGGATGTCCAGAAAAAGTTCGCGTGGGCGGGTTTGCCCGTTATCTTCATCGTGGAGAATAATCTCCTCCTCATCGTTATCAGAATTCCACTCATATTCATTATGTTCCCCTAGCACATTCTGGTCATCTTTACCACTGGTAACGCGATGTAAAATCCATGGTGCATGAATTTTCTGAACGCAATTTAGACTTGGCAGCAAAAGACCAGCTGCACCATCATGCCTGAGTATCCACTCTGTCTGGCCACTTGTTTCAGCGAGGGTCCAAACCCAAAGTTGGTCTTCATCACCAACTAGGGCGAAGTAGATTCCATTGAGAGACTTTCCTAGATGAAACTCTGGAAAATTACAGATAACTGTTGGTGGTGGCTTGATCATATGATACTTATTAGTTGACAATGATATTCTGAAATAAAAAAAATAGCGTTAGTATATAAGCAGAACAAGAATCACCACTTAAGAAATTATATACATAACATAAATGCATACACATAAATTGTTGTTAAAGAAGGAAAGAAAGAATTTAGCTAGACAACTAGCTAGTGTACCTCATGACGAAATCGTATTCGCAATGAACATATCTGCTGGCACTGGTTGAGCTCAAGCAGTTTGCGTTTTCACGGAGAACTTTACCTGAGGTGGTGTTGGAGCTGGCAGCGATACGGGGGTGGCCGGGTGGGCGGGTGGCCCAGCGCGGGAAGGGAGCCGCGAGGAGCAAGCCGCCGCACTGCACTCGACGATCCTGCGGCGATACGAGGAGTGCGCCAGCGACGAGAACGGCCTGTGCCATGGTAGCTGAATAGTTAGCAAACCCCCCTGCCCTTGGCGTGATGAGAAGAGGGGAGGGGACGCCAGCGCAAAGGCAAGCCGCTCGCAAGGCACAGGCGGGGTGCCTGCCCCCGTCCTCCGTCGAGCGGCAGCGCTGCTGTGGGAAAGCCGGAGGAGTGGAGGAAAGGTAGTGGAGTGACTTTGGGTGTGTTTGGTTCGGGGACTTGCTGGGTTGGGTCGGGTCCGACCCAGTTTTATGGGATGGAGTGAACCCATCTCTTGTTTGGTTAAGAGAGTGGGTTGAGCCTAGTTTTCCGTTTGGTTGAAGGGATGAAGAGGGTTGTAATGGATGCCATGTTAACACCGTTAGCACTACAATTAGTAGCGACCGCGCCGAGGAGGGGCGGCCCATCCGCGTCGCGCCGGCGAACACGACCGCGGCCCACGAACGCCGCGCCGGTGAGGGGCGGAGCCGCCATGACGCGCAGGTGAGAAGCGGAGCCGCCGCGACGCGCCGGCGAGCGGCGGAGCTGTCCGTGCTGCACCGAGGAGGGGCCAAGGGACCGCCACCGCCGCCCGGAGACCGTGCCCGCGTCGCGCCCTCGCACGATGGAGCCGCACCCGCGACCATGGGCAGTTTGCCCCGACGGCCATGGCGCCCCGCAAAGCGCCAACGTCTCGTGGATGTGGTTTCGCTGGAGGCCGAGATGCTCGAAGATGGAGACAAACGCCGTGGATGTGGGTTCGCTGGGTTTCTTTGATTTGGACGGACCATTGCAACCCGCATCTAGTGGGAATATACCCATGTGGGTTCGACCCAGATCTCCAGTTCTCCAAACCAAACAGCGGCTCAACCGGGTCCAACCCTTTCCAACCCACTCCAACCCT
Organism: Themeda triandra; assembly: GCA_018135685.1. Classification (NCBI taxonomy): domain Eukaryota; kingdom Viridiplantae; phylum Streptophyta; class Magnoliopsida; order Poales; family Poaceae; genus Themeda; species Themeda triandra. The sequence goes on from JAENPR010000042.1 coordinate 1,221,218, forward strand.
CTATCCAGACACACCCTTTGCGTCTGCAAAGCTGAAAAGCATCACATTCATAGGCACAGGGGTCCACCTAGTTGTTTCTTGGCCACTGGCTTTCCACTTAATAAGGGAGAAAGGGGAGAAAACTTCTAAACTCATGCCATTCGAGGGGGAAAAGAGAGAGAGAGAGAAAACTGCTTCTGAAGGTTGCCTAAATAGCATGAGTTCAGAAACATCACAGATCATGGAGACATCACAGATCATGGAGCACACAGTTTTGCAATAGAGCAATCAAAATCCTCATCGATAAAAACAACGGCGACCTAAAGGTCAATCGGGGCAGTAGCAACATTTAAATCAACAACTTGCTACAGTGAAACATGAAGGATGACTGCAAAGACAAGATACTATCACTGAAATTACATGTTCCTTCTGAATGCCAAGTCCAGCTACCGTGTTTTCCTCGCTTTGTGTACTACTTGTCTAGACAGATTATCACAGATTATCAGTGCTACAGAGAGAGCGATGATTGCCTGGACTGTGAAGATGAGTGCCTGCAAGGAACGATCAAAGTGAGGTTGTCAGACTAGAATCCAACTATATCAGGAATCAAGCCATTTTATTTTTTTCAAGCACGTGCGTGAGCACATATCTGGGGCAAGTTCATCAGAACAAAAATACATAATGCAAAGTTAAGTGATTTAGCTTCTAACATTGTGAAACCAGATCAGGTACCGCTCACTTTCTTAGCTGGGTGTATGGTCATCACCTGTCACAAACCCATTTCTTTGCCAAAACTTTTCCTAAGGTGTGGTGAAGAAATTGCTGGCCACATCTTAGAACATTGTTCGGCAAAAAAAATCATGGTTTTGTTTCTATATGTTCAAGGGCACAACTGTAACAATTCACTAATACAAAACTTGACCTGCAGGGGGGGGGGGGGGGGGGGGTTAAGACACCCCCCAGGCAAATCACTAATCAAAGTTGTGGAATCAGCATGTACAAACTATTTTCTGCTTATTAATGAAACGAAATGCAGCTTCCTGTCTCGATGATCTCTTTGTTGCTGTAAAAGATAGACAAACAGAAGTGGCTAGTGGATCTGGCTTTCCATACTTCCATCACATCATATAAGCAGCAATATTTGATATGGAAATTGCCAAACAAATGGACCTTTCGACAAATATGAGTTCAATAGAATAGAGTTGACACAAGACCCACATTCAATACAAAAAATTTTAGAGTTCAACTTATTAGAAATTTCAAATTTGTCAGCACACTGTCAAGTGAAACTACAAATCAACACGCAAGTCAAATCATAACACTATATCAACTACCAGGGCACATGATGTTTTATGGAGATGAATAGTTGCACTACCACAGGGAAACACATCGGACATCTATTTCCTTCATACTGGGAAGTAACATGTTCAGGTTTTAGAATGAACCACAACAGCTGAATCTACTGTGCAACATTGTTACAGTAAATCACTCCTCTGTCTTCAAACAACAACTCCACTGCACCACACAATCATTAATGAATAGTATAAAACCATAAGTTTCTATAAACAAGAAAAAACTGAATTTAGAATAGGGCACCAGGTTACAAGAGAAATGATGAGTTTCCAAACATTATAGGGATAAATAAATATCACACCCAACAAACTCAATAGACTAAAAGAAAAATATATATCAAACCCATTAACCCAACATGTACATACTACATACACTTTTTTAGGGATTTAATCTTGTGAGCCAGAAAAATATGTAAGATGAAATCATTTCAATTTTCGAAATGTAAGAAGATTGGGCAATAGAATAGATAACTATGAGCAGAAGCTAATATAACTTTAATTAGCCAGCAGGTAACAAATGTCTTGAATAATTCTCTTTTGAGAAATTGATCTATTTAAAAGGAAATTATCAGGTGGCCAATTTTTTTAGCCCATTGATGATAGAAAAATTGGGCAATTGGTTGTCAAGGAAGGCACTCGGCTAGGTGGTGTTTCTTTTCTGGATTTTTCTATCAATAGGATAGAGCATGCTATTATTTTGACATGGAAATAGCCAAACCAGTTATTTGGAAATGAAAAGGATAAATACATAGGACATGGATATACATATAGATACTCCAAATTTCCCCAATAACGAGTATCTCTACAAAACAAATGGAATTTCAATCATGGCATCCTATGCCCTTAATGTATCAAACCATCCTCAGATCAAGAACAAGAAATATTAACAATGAATTTATTGTGTCAACCCTAATTCTGCTGGGGAGGCGGGGCGATGTACCGGTAGGACGGCCGCCCCCGCTCCCAGGTTCGGCGAGCTCGCCGGTGCGGAGGCCGCCTCGGAGCGCTGCGGAGGCGAGGGGAAGGGGGCGAGCTGGGCGAAACTGAACCGGACCATCGATGGGTCCATGAACGCGGACTACTCGAACGAGCTGATCCAGGCGTGCTCGGCGGCGAACAACGGCGGCGCGGACTTGGCGAGGGGCGGGGCCTTGAAGCATTTTATTATGAACGAGCTGGTGCAGAACGCGACGACGATTGGCGCAGAGCCAGGACGGCTTCTTCGTACGCCAGGTTCACCGGCCTCGGCGTAAAGACGGCGAGATCCGGCGGACCTGCTCCAGCGTCAATGGCTGACGAAGCGGCCGGGGAGAGGAGAGCCGGAATCCTCGTCTTCCTCGCCGGATCCGCGAGCTCGAGGAGTCGCCGCAGGACGGGAACGCACACGCTGCCGCTGTGCCCGAGGTCCGAATCGGCAGGGAGAAGAGGCAGCTGGGAGTAGAGGCGGCTCCGAATCGCTTGCCTCGTGCTCGCCGCCTTGGGAGCTCTTCCGGCCGAGCTCGCTCCGCCGCCGCCGTGGGAGCTTGGCTCCCCTGCCCCACGCCTCGCGAAGGCCACGAGCCGGGCGGGGAAGAGCGCGTGCCGGAGGAGCTCCCACGGTCGGGGAAGGCCGCGAGCCAGGGAGGAGGGTCGCCGGGGGTGAGAGAGAGAGAGAGGGAGGCGCGGGTGGGGAGAGAGAGGGGTACGGGTGGATAAGGAAAGGGTGAGGCTGACGTGCGGGGCCTGCGTGTGGGTGGTTGGTATAGAGGATGGATTTAAAGTATGGATGAGTGCGTGAGGAGGTTGAATATTTCATTTAGAGTAGCATGAGTGCCGGTAGTCTTAGTGAAAAGGAGCGAAAGGAGATGCATAACATAAACTTGTGTCTGATCAGTTTACATATGGCAGTACCATAAGTACGCAATTGAAGCGTGAATACAACATGTGGGCTCCTAAAGTATAAATAATAATAAGTTGGAGGAACATAAAGGCAATACAATTAATAAGTACTCAACTATTTTGATTAAACCTACTGCAAGGCAAGGTGCAGGAGTGGGCCAAGTTCCTGTCATCGAAGATTGTAGGCCATAACATGATATTCTCATATTTTATGGCATCTCCAATGCCGTTGATACCAACATCCTTCAATTCTTGAAGGCCAACGGCGTTTGTCCAAGAATTGCCATACTGATGACACAAGATAAGCATTGACACCGCACACCACTGTGCCGTCAATTCGAATTGCTCATTGCTAAGTTTGAAACAATTAAGATACCCGGCGCTAAAAATCGCGTTTCGGATGGGGTTGAACCGGGCCGCCTCGCGGAGCATTATAATCACAGTTGCTATTGCGGTTCTGAGATCAGCTTCAGTGGTGGCAGAGGGATAATTGAGCATACTTTCTATAGCATTTCCCAGTGGTGACAGGCCCAGGCTCAAGTTTTTCATATTAACTCTCCTGACTAGGATTCCACTATATGATCCGTCAAAAGGAAGGAAAATCGAACCCGGTATCTTTTTTTTTTTTGACAGTCCGAACCCGGTATCATCTGTGTCACTTGGTCTCGAGTAGACTTTAGCTCGTACCATTGACCTGCACTGTTCTTGAATCCAATTAAATATAGGTTGTCTCCCCTCAAAAGTACTTCTACTTTCGTATTTCCTCTTGCAAGTTCAACTAGAATATAGTTGGGCGGTATTTGATTAACTTGCTGGCGTGGGAGGCGGGGCATATTGAATATATATTGTACACCTTGAAAATCGGCTTGAACCGCTCTGATGCTGTTAACTAAAACTTTATACTGTACTGTGATATCCCCGCTTATTCTTATGGTAGGTCTGTTGTTGAACAACCTATTATCCATACAAAAATAAATCAAGAAACAAATTAAAAATGAGCATAATTTGGTTTATTATGAGATATATTTTCATAATTTACTTGTTTGAAGTGTAACATGATAATATTCTTTGCTACATATAGAAATGAATAATAATATTTGTGATGTCAAATAAGCATAATTAGGTTTATTACGAGATATATATTTTTTTATAATTTACTTGTTTCAAGTGTTACATGATAATATTCTTTGGGATAAAGTTAAACTAAGTTGATTTAGAACAACACCATATTATAAGACGAATGAAGGGAAAAAGTGGAACTTACCGTTGTGGTGGGGATATGGATAAAACGCCATGTACATGATGACATGAAGGTCGATGCACTATGAGCAGGAGAATAATTAAAATTCTTGTTCTTATCGCCATGATGGCACAAACAAGCTGAATTGTGCTCCACAACTGCAAACAAAATAAAAATATTAAATATTACTGTAAATATCCTACATTATCGGCGATGGTAAATTCATCGAGTGTGTTGCCTGAGTACAGGGGCTCACACAACAGTCATGCTTGTTTAACCATATAATTAACAATAATTGAATGAAGATGTTCAATCCAAAGTAACACAGATTGTAATTGGAGTTATTAGATAAAAAAGAATAATGCAGGGCATGCACTATGATCTACTAGAACGTGGTCACATTAGGCAGAGCATGGCAACAGGTATGAGCAGGAGAATAAGAATTTAAGCATCCAATACAGGAATGAGCATGGCAACAGGTAGACAAACACTATGCAGCAGCCGTAGCCCAATTTAGGTAGAGATTGTCGCTCCTTAGACTAATTGTTTCTGGGAGGTGAGGGTACGTAGTATATGTCGGCTGTACGTTGATATTCAAGTTGAACTGCTCTAGTTTCCTGAATTGCCTAGTCTCCATATAAATAAATTGGGAAACAAGTTACAAACCTAATAATCCACTTATTGGCAAAGAACGCGAACTATCTGCCATACCATTGGTATGTACATTAATTTCTTACTCTACCACTAGCTTCCCATTTTTGTCAACCTTTGTATTCCTCCAACACCTCACCTTGGCTAGCTAACATGAAACCAATAGTTCCTGATAACGAATTTCAAAAATACATAAAACATATTAATAATTAATTTGACGAAGAGTCTAAGAACAGGGCCAGGCAGGGATTCCTCATCCTTGTTATATATGAACCAACCACAACCTAAACAACACCCCCTTTGTGGTGGTGACAACCTTTCATGATCTACCTACTCATAGGTAAGTACACACACACACACACACACACACACACAAACCAAGCAAATATATATGATAGCATGCACTTCGCACACACACTCAACCAAAGCAAATATATGGTGTGTTTGCATTGTAAAGATCATGAATTATTTGCATACCACCAGTATTCTAACGATCCATATTATTGGTGTTCATTGACTCATCGCCTCATGATAACATGTAAAATGAATGACTTTGTAGATCAACCAATAATACCACGCGTGAAATGGCTATTTTAACACAGGTTGTCCATTAGCATGATAGCAAGTAAATGGATGATTTTGTTGACCAATACACACTACCACAAAAAGGTACATTATTGTCGGGTTAAACCCTGCAGTGAGTATTATGGCACACTATAATGAACCAGATATCAGAGCATGCCATTTACTTTTCTGTCTTACAAATTCAAGCACATAAATCTACCCAAGATACTGAGTGGACATTTAATTTTGATACCCAGCTTATAAAATGGAACTAGAGGTGCTCTTGTCAAAACAAACACAATGTTTTCTTCTAGTTACTAATAAAAGATAGACTAAGCAATTGAGAGATACTAAATAGGAAGAACATGTCACTACAAGACTATAAAAGTCCACTATGCAACGGCTCTACAGAGGAATCCTTGATTCACCTGTTCCTTGACTGCCCTTTTGCCACACAATGTGGAGCATGGCCAAATGTTCACGTTTATGCTAGTCTTGACCTATTCTAGAATCTGCAAAGCTTGAGAGATCAACTCCATGTGAGATTCTTCATGGACGTGATCATTCTGATGTGTTGAACCATTTGGAAGGCAAGGAATGACATGGTCTTTTGTCACACAAGCCCAAGTTTACATATTTCGAAGAATCATTTCAAATTGGAGCTCCATTTGTTGATTTGGCGAGCAAAACAAAGCTACTCACCTAGGATTAATCAATGGATTGATAAAATAGTCTATCTTGTTTTTTTTTTCTCAATTGTAGCTCTCCTATTCTTTTACTCTTTTTTTTTTTTTTTTTTTTTGTCTCCTGATTCCTTTCCTCCCTTGTTGCTTTGTACCTACAACTTGATCTGCACTTTGTAGCTTATATTTTATTTCAAGTAGGGGCTTGCCCCTCCTCTTTCCTCATAAAATAGGCCATGCCATCTTTTCTAAAGAACAAATATACATCCATATGGCACCACTGCAAGTTCTCCACCAGGATAGCCCAGACGGCGTGGTAATGCGGCGCCCAAGGTTTTCTAGTTATACCTAAATAATTAACGTAAGAATATCAATTAGCTTGGTTCACTTACTAGTTATTATGTTTAAAAAGGTAAATTAATCATAAATCATAACCACCTGTTATTATTAGAGATATACATAGACTTTAGATATGTATAGCTGACTCCTCCTTGTATACGATAAGTATACGTGTTGTAATCAACTTGTACTCTAAGCCTCCTGGCTATATAATGAAGGCCACCCCCCATACAGAGCGTGCGGTGTATTTGCTCATACACATACATTTCTATACGCTTTGATACCTTAGTGTGTCTGGTTTTAAATATTATTTTGTGATTGTGGATGATTACAGTCATTATTGCTGGACCTTTCCTCTTCGGCATAAATCAGATGTGCACACTCATCTTTTCAATTTTGTTACCTATTCTCACACGCAGTTCAGCTTGCCTGTCAAGTGTTTTCAGGCCGACAACGGCACAGAGTTCCTCAATAAGACCACTTCTACTTTTCTTAGTAGTCGCGGTATTCTTCTTCGCACCTATTGCCCTTACACGTCAGCCCAGAACGGCAAGGCCGAACGGATGCTTCGCACACTTAACAATATTGCTCGCACTCTCCTGCTCCATGCCGCTATGCCACCGCAATATTGGGCAGAGGCTCTGGCCACCGTGGTTTATCTTCTAAACCGGCGTCCATCCTCCTCCACCCTAAATGACATTCCCTATCATCTTCTTTATCACAAAATGCTAGATTTTTCCTCCCTACGGAGTTTTGGCTGCCTCTGCTATCCTAATCTTAGTGCCACGAGACCTCACAAACTTGCTCCTCGCTCATCAGCATGTGTCTTCATCGGCTATCCCTCATCCCAAAAGGGTTACCGTTGCCTCGATCTCTCCACTCGCAAAGTGATCGTGTCTCGCCATGTGGTCTTTGATGAGTCTCACTTTTCGTTTGCGGATGCCAAACCGCCTTCGGAGCTACTTGATTTTTTGTTACAGGATCGACTCCCGGCAGCCCCACCAGCACCTCCGGCTGGCATTGTTGGCCGGTCCTCTCCACGACCGGCGTACGATGATAGCTTTGAGCAGGACCCGGCCATCCTTTGGCTCGGTCCAGTGCTCTTGGCTCCTACTCCTGCTGTTGCTCAGCCGATGGCTGGTGCTGCCAGGCAGCCCCCAGCTGCTACTCGTCCTCCACTACGACCGGTTGGGGTGCCCCGCGTGGCACGCCCACCGATCACTCTACACTACAGCCGCCGCCGACCTATAGCTGTTGTTTCGTCGTCATCTACTGTCCAGGCTGCACAGCAGCAGCCTGTTCTGGCTCCACAGCAGGTGCCTGCTCCAATTGCACAATAGGAGTCGACCCCAGCTCCTCTGTAGGATGGTGCCCGCTCTTGGCCTGTAACTCGTCAACAGGACGGCACACTTCCTCCACCGATTTAGCGCCTCGGTTTCTCTGCCACCACGGCCTCACCACTTCCTGGTAATTATCGCAGTTCCCTTGCTGATCCTAACTGGCGTGCTGCAATGGTGGATGAATACAAGGCTCTGATTGATAATGGCACTTGGCGTCTCGTTCCTCGACCTCCTGGTGCCAACGTCGTTTCTGGCAAGTGGATTTTCAAGCATAAGCACCACTCTGATGGTTCTCTTGCTCGCCACAAAACTCGATGGGTAGTCCATGGATTTTCTCAAAGGTATGGCATTGACTATGATGAAACTTTCAGTCCGGTTGTTAAACCTGCCATGATTTGGGTTGTTCTCAGCATTGCAGCTTCTCGTGCTTGTCCTATTCACCAACTGGATGTCAAGAATGCTTTTCTTCATGGTCATCTCAATGAGATAGTTTACTGCCAGCAGCCTCCTGGATTTGTTGATCCCAATGCACCTGATCATGTTTGTCTTCTTCAGAAATCTTTGTATGGTCTCAAGCAAGCACCTAGAGCCTGGCACCAGCGTTTTGCCTCTTTCATCATTCATCACTTTTTGTCTACAAAGATGGCTCCAACATTGCTTACTTGTTACTATATGTTGATGATATTGTCTTGACCGCATCATCGCCAGCTCTTCTTTGCCGCATCATGGAGCGGCTTCATTCTGAGTTTGCTATGACGAACCTAGGAGATCTTCATCATTTTCTTGGGATTTCTGTCACTCGGTCTGCTAGTGGTCTCTTTCTATCTCAACAACAGTATGCAACCGACCTTCTCCAGCGTGCTGGCATGTCTGAATGCCACTCAACGACCACTCCAGTTGATGCCCACATGAAGCTTTCTGCCACCGATGGTTCTCCAGTTGCTGATCCGACACACTATCGCAGTCTCGCAGGCGCTCTTCAGTACCTGACACTTACCCGTCCGGATATCGCCTATGCTGTTCAGCAGGTCTGTCTCTTTATACATGACCCGAGGGAGCCTCATCTTGCGTTGCTTAAGAGGATTCTTCGTTACATCAAGGGAACACAGTCTGCTGGTCTTCATCTTAGTGCTGGACCGGTTAATAGTCTCACCGCGTACTCGGATGCTGATTGGGGTGGTTGCCCAGACTCTCGTCGCTCGACTTCTGGCTACTGTGTCTATCTCGGCGATAACTTGGTGTCTTGGTCTTCTAAACGACAGAGTACCGTCTCTCGCTCCAGTGCCGAGGCGGAATACAGGGCTGTGGCACACGCTATTGCAGAGACTTGTTGGCTTTGTCAGTTGCTACAGGAGCTTCACACTCCGCTCACTTCGGCGACGATCGTTTACTGTGATAAAGTCAGCGCAGTATACATGACCGGAAATCCTGTTCATCATCGCCGCACGAAGCATATTGAGATTGACATTCACTTTGTCCGAGACAATGTTGCTCTTGGTCAGGTCCGAGTGCTCCATGTACCATCGTCACACCAGTTTGCGAACATCATGACCAAAGGCCTACCTGTACAGCTGTTTACTGACTTTAGGAGTAGTCTTTGCGTCCGAGACTCTCCCGCTTCGACTAAGGGCGGGTATTATAGATATACAGACTTTAGATATGTATAGCTGACTCCACCTTGTATACGATAAGTATACGTGTTGTAATCAACTTGTACTCTAAGCCTCCTGGCTATATAATGAAGGCCAACCCCCATACAGGGCGTGCGGTGAATTTGCCCATACACATACGTTTCTACAGTTATAACTAGGAAAAAAGCAGTACATAAAGTAGTGACTCAAAACTTGAAGCTACTATTATGTATTCTTTGTTCTTCAAGTTAAGAATCCAACAAGCGAATTGGCTTGTAGTCCAATGGTAGGACGGTAGTCAAATCCTGATGCTCGCACCTTTTCCTGGGATTTTCCCAAGGATTTACCGGCGTTATGCATTAAGTGGTAAGCGACATTCCCGTCGACGACGAGGTGCCAGTGGTGACTTCGAGAATCTCTAGATCTGCTGGGTGCTCAGTCCTTCGAAGGTGGTGCTCATAGGGGTAGGGGTAGAATTTACGTACGTGTGTTCATAGGGGTGAGTGTGCGTGTGTATTGTGAGCGTCTGCGTTGTACTGCGTAATCTAAAAAAAAAAAAGTTAAGAATCCAACAAGGCGTATATGGAAAACATGTTCCTATATTTTTTATGAAAGTCATGTTTGGGAACGACAAGTCATCCAAGTCCTCTAGTTTTGATGAATTCAAATGATACACCAGTCCTCTACTCATTGATCCGTGCAAGAAAGGAATCTCTTTGTAAGGGTGGAATGCAAGGATCTCCATATAAATATCCGATGCAACGGGTTTGTCCGCTATCTCCATATAAATCCCCTCATTTTCATTATGTTCCTCAAGCGCATTATGGTCATCTTCACCACTGGTAACATGATGTAAAGTCCTTGGTGCTGGAAATTTCCTAATGCAATTTAGACTTGGCGGCAAAAGACTAGCACCGGCAGCATGCCTGAGTATCCACTCTATCTGGACATTCGTTTCAGCAAGGATCCAAACCCCCAAAGTTGGGCTCCGTTCTCAAACTTTCCTAGATGACACTCTCGAATGGCCACTGTCTGCAGAGTGCAGACCCTTGGAATAGAAGATGCCTCATGGAGCTCTTCTTCTATACTACTGTCAAAAGGGAGAAATCCTCTGCCCCGCGTGGGCAAGCGGCGGGCACTCCGGCAGCGCCATCCGCTATCCTGTGGCTGGGTTGAGTTGAGGACGCCGTCATTATCGTCGCGGAGGAGGAGGCTGTTGCAGTGATCTTGGACGACAAATGTCCGGTGCGTAGCTGCTGACGAGCTTCTTCGGTGAAGGCCGGGAGAAGAGCTCTGCGAAGGTCCACCGCACCAGAGACACGTAGTTGACCAAGACGCGCCTGCGAGCGAGAGGGGCAGGAAGACCGGTCGCAGAAGGCGGCGGCGTCGATGACCGCGCGCCACGCCGTGAAGACGTAGCGTGACACAGCGAGGCTGCGCGGCGGGAGGCGCGGCCAAGTATGTCAGCGAGCATGTCGTCGGGAAGCATCTGCGCCGGGTTGTCTAGCTTCCGTTCCATGTCGTGCTAGCTCGTGGCTGAGTACGTCGGCGAGCATGTCATCGTGCTACTGCTAGCTCTTCTTCACTCTTCTCTCGCAGCCTCTTGCCGGATGGGACGGCGCGCTCCCTTGTTGTCTGTTCCTATAATCCCAGTTTGTTGTGGAAAAGGGAGATGGGCCTCTACGTGCGCATCTTTGGGCTTGGTTGGGTAGGGCCTCTTTCGCACTCCCAACTCATTCTTGTGCATCTTCGCTCCACTATGGACCTGCTATTACTGTACTGATGATTAGGAGAGGAAAAAAGTCCAATTTAACTCCCTCAACTATCCCAAACTCCCTCAACTATCACAACTGACCAATTTTCCTTTGTTGATATATAAAAAGAACAGTTTTTTTAACCATCTTCAACTTCAATAACCGTTCGCCTTTGCAACCTGAGCGTTTTGACGGTGCTTTTGCTGATGTGGCACCACATCAGAGCTGGTATGTCAGACTAAGTTGCAAGATTAAGAGCTACTGTAAATCAGACTAGAAACATATTAACAAAAAGTGTCTAAAAATTATTAAAAAACTTAAAAATTACTCCCTCCATTTTAAGTTGTAGTTCGTACTTTTAGATCACTCGTCTTATTCAAACAAAATTATGCAAATATGGTTAAATTTAAGACATTCTTGAAGATCCTTGGTTAGTAAAGCAAGAAGACAAAAGAAATGATATTTGATACTCCTTCCATTCCAATTTATAAGGTGTTTGACTTTTTTGACACCAACTTTTACCGTTCGTCTTATTTAAAAATTTGTTCAAAATATCATTTCTTTTGACATGGCTTCCTTTATTAATAAAAGTTTTTCAATAATGACTTAAATTTGATTATTTTTTAACAAATTTTTTGAATAAGACGTGTGCTCAAACTTTAAGTTGAAAAAATCAAAGAAATGGATTAAGTATAATTTTTTTTGAATAAGATGAGTGGTCAAAATTTGGATAAAAAATCAAACGAACTATAAATTGAAACATACTGGTATTCAAATATATTTTTACATGAAAAAATAATACAGGCTGTGCGATGCGCCAGGGGCAGGTCCCGCGCGTGTTCCATCTTCCATCAAATGCACGTCGTACACTCGTACGGCCCTGAAAACCAGCGGTCCATTCCACACTTTTCTGGCTGGCTGATTCTCGTTGTTGCTGATTTGTTATGAGAGAAAAACATTGCTGGATCGCTGGCTGGTAAGCGTTGGTAGACCAAACGAACAAGGCGGATAAGACACATGTCTTAATCAAAGTCAATTACGCTCTTCTATGTTAGTACTTTATTTTTGCCTTTGGTATGGTTTCAAAATTATTCTAGGACGATTGAGGTAGTGTTTGAATCCTAAGTAATTCTATAATCCGGATCTCTAGATCCAGGTTGTGAGCAATTAAAATCTCTACCCATTTGAATCTTTAGTCAAACTAGCAAAAATGCCCATGCATTGCAACGGGAAAAAAAAACTATCGACCATTATTAGAAAGCAAGGATAAAATGTTACATATCTATTTATGTTGTATCTTTCTATAAACTATAACAAGGTATAACTTTTTATGATATTTTTCAAAAATATTTTTTTATGATAATCACATATCGTGCATCATGTGCCTCGAGCGGTCCTCGATAATGTCTGAACTCGTGTTCTTTGTGCGATTGATGTGGAGCCATTATCGATGGCGTCCGGAGTCCGGACTCGCCTCCTCAACGTGGCAGCATCGTTGGTGTAGGTGCCATTGATGATGGTGTTTATGATTGTCCCGACCCCAACGTTGCTTGATGTAGTGATGTTGCTGGTGTAGGCATGGAGCTGTCGTCTTATCGATGATGTCGGGGTTCATCTTCTCGGTGTGGCTGATGGCATCAATCTATAGTCGTCTCGACATCATCAGGTCCAGCGTCACATATTCTTGTCATGTCATGCCGATAAGGGTGGCTGGACCTAGACAAAATGCAGCGAACATTGCTGCCTATGATCGTGATCAGCTAGAGTCCATGACACATGTCGTCTGCCTTACTTTTCAGCTCTTGTCCAAATGAGCATGGTCCCTCAGCACAATAACAGGACCTCCTCATGTGTAGACGAGATGAACATCCATGGCAGCATCCATGTTAAAAGATCGGTGGAGCCCAAGACACAAGCTCGTTACGCCAACGTGGCCATGTCAAGGATGCAGACGCTAGAATGCATGTCACGATTGGGGAGTGCTAGCAAAGTCTGACTATGATGTATTCATCAATGCAGTCATCATGTCGTGTGGATGCAGATGACTGTGAGAGGGTGCCAGCATACATGCATGTGGCATGACAACCATATATATGTTTCTACATTAGATGGTGTGTGATCCTTGTTCATGACTATTGGAAAAGAAATAGGTTTCCAATTATGACCCATTTTCTAATAAAAAATACGCTTTTGATTAACACTGGACATGCGCGCTATGACGTCATTTTCGACGTGGCAACCAAAATGATTTATTAAGGACCAAGAGTTCAGAGGCTCGCGTATATATTATTTATTACTTATTCGATGTTTATAAGAAAGAATAGAAGGTAATCAAGATTTTAATTTACAATTTAATTAGTTATATATTGGTTGATCTATGTTTTAATAGTAAGAAATTTTGTTGGTAATTAGAATTATTTACTAAGTCTGAGAGTTCAAAGACTCATATAATAATATATTTATCATTTAATATTTATATATTGTAGGAAAGAATAGAGAGCATCCAGATCCATGTATAATAGAAGAAAAGAAAAAAGATCATATAACGTGCAGGCACACAAAAACACATGGATGGAAAAACAGACACAGGCATGCGGCACGGATGGACGTACAGCAAACGGAAAACTGTTTTAGGAAAAAAAAAACGGAAGTGGAATTGGACTCGTATTGCGCTGCTGTTCTAATTTGCAACCACGGCCGACATCGAGTCAATGTTGGAGAGGCGAAAGAAAAAAGGGTGGACTGAAATTTTGCCTTTTTATTATTAGGTAATAGATTTTACATAGTTTAGTTTAGGACATCCTTTATATTTTGGGACAGATGGAGTATTGTACATTTACCCTTTGCAATAAGTAGCATCGCGACCTAACATAATCGTAAAACATTTCATGCAACATCATCTCGTAATTGATGAGATAATAAAAATTTAAATAATTTAAGTTACTAAAAGAACATAATCACATTACAACTAAGAAGATTAAAACAATTCGATTAATCTTCTTCATGTCATGCGCATTATTACAAAGGGCATGCCAATGTGCAAGGGTGGGCTAGGTTTGTTCGTGTTGAAACAGATGTGGCCATAAGATAATGTTGACACTAGCTAACGATTGCTTCTAAGGGTGGTGATCCCATTGCCCAATTCATCAACCCTGCCCTATATGTAAGATGTGCTTAAGTATTTACACATGATAAATTTGGAAAGGCTACACCATAACGCCGTCGTATATTTTGTAAAAATTTCAATTAATTTTGACTAGCTACCAACTGTTAAATATCCTATTTCTGATTAGATTCAAACTCGCTACGTCACAAATCATGACAACTTGCTGCCTCACAAATCAAGACAATAATAGTTGTTACTGCCCTTTTAATATATATCATCATCAAAGATATTGCTAGAGGGATGATTGGCTAATCCGAACGGAACCTTTGTATTCCTCCAATTAGTACCTCACCTTGGATAGCTAAACCAGTAGTTACTGATAATGACTGACAGTGAAATACATAAAAGCACACTAATAATTAACCGGGGGGAAGAAGCTAAGAACACGACCGACTACGGATTCATGTGCATAGCTATGCTTCATTCCTATTACAACAAAACCGAGCAACTCCAACAGTTTGGCAAAACCACTTGGCATCCAAGGATTTTTATCAAAACCACAAAAAACCTCCTCCAACAACTTGGCAAAAGCACTTGGCAATTTGGCAAGCTTGGCAAAATTCTCCCTTCACTTGCCAAATATGTCAAGTCCTCCATCGTTTGGCATCACGTGTATCCCAATTTGCCAACTAGTTTTGCCAACTTGTTTGAGACTTAATTTTGTGATTTTGACAAAATTTCTAGGATGCCAAGTTTTTTTGCCAAACCCAAAGAGCAAACTGTTGAAGAACGTCTCTTTTTTCACTTGCATTTAGTTTTGAGACTTGGCAAAATTATAGATTTGCCAAATGAGTTTTAGCAAACTCTTAGAGTTGCTCTTATATATGTGTTGTAGACAACGCCTTTGCATGATCCATCAACCTGCTCATAGCCAAGTACATACTAACACATGAATCATCTATTTTATTAGCATGCACTCACACACGCTCACCCATATATGGTGTGTTTGCATTCGCTTATCATTCTAACTAAGGGTCCATACTATTGATGTTGGTCGACTCATAGTCTCTTCTTGGATGAGCTGGTAAAACTTAAAACAAGTTGTCCATTGGCATGACAATGTAAAATGAATGATTTTGTAAACCAATTAGCAGGACAACATTTAAAATGAATGATTTTATAGACCAATTAGCATGACAACATGTAAAATGAATAATTTTGTAGAACAATATGGAGCAACTCCAACAGTTTGGCAAAAACACTTGGCAAATTAATTAGGATTTTTGGCAAAACCACAAAAAACCTCCTCCAACAACTTGGCAAAAACACTTGGTAAATTGGCAAGCTTGGCAAATCGCGATTTCGGCACTTCCCCCGTTCTCCCGCCCTCGCCAAGAGGTGCATGTGCGATCTCCTTCACGCAAGAGGAAGAGGAATGCCCCAGCTGCATGCGTCCCCACAAAAAAATAAGACATGTGGACCACTAATTTTTAATTTGCCAAGCCCAAATAGCAAACTGTTGGAGAAGGGCTATTTTTTCACTTGGCAAATGAGATTTAGACTTGGCAAAACTAGAGATTTGGCAAATGATGTTTGCCAAACTGTTTGAGTTGTGCCAGCTATTTTAAGATAGGTTGGTAGCGTCTAAAATGAATGGTTTTGTTGACCAACTACCATAAAAAAGTACAACACTGTCGGGTTACACCCTGCACCATCATTGTCTATATATCTAGCCGAGGAGAAACGTTCATTCAAATTAAAGAACTCGATTTATTCTAGGACTTCAATTCTCAAATTTCACAAGAGTGCAAATGTAGTGGCTCGTTCTAGGGAAGATAAGCACAACACGAGAAGAGAGTTTTCTTCTTGTTCCTTGAATCTAGGTGTCATGGCCTTCAGGTCGGTAGACTTGCTATGGGTATTAACATTATTGCTACTTATTGAATATAAAACTCTTTCATATTATAAAAAAGGAGAAAATAATTCAGACAAATTCAAACTTCACAGATTATATTCATGCTTATGATAGTAAATAAAAAGTTGTATCAATATGGATTCACATTCCACATAGAAAGTGATTTCGTAGCAATTCATGGAAAACGCATGCGTGGTCTGAATTCGTCTCAGCTAATTGACTAGAAAACGCATGCGTGGCTCCAAGAGTCAAATTGAGGGTCGGCAGCGCTGTCGGCTGCTGGGCTGCGACTCTGGAGTTTGAGAATGGAATAGAATGTGTGGCGTTGTCAGAGGAGCGTGGACTGTGGAGTGTGCATCAGACTCAGGTCAAGGTCGCGGGCACGGCGGCTGCCGGCGGAGAGGGAGGCAAATTCTAAAGGACCCTGTCCTTCCTTCATCGTGAAAGACCCAGTTCCTTGCATGACACGTGCATCTCAACAATCTCAAAGCGTATGCATCCCCTTTGCTCCTTCCAATCTATTTCGAGTTCTAATCTCACGGCGTTACCTCCATTGGAAGCCACCGTACCGGCAGCTACGGCTACGGGCGTGCGCTTCTGCGAAGCCTGCGACGACGGTGCCGGAGGGTGATCTCCAAGCGTGGCGCGGCCAGGGGCGGAGTGGGCTTCCCCTACCCCACCCTGCCTGGCATGTGGGGCAACGCAGGGATGCTGCTCTGCGCGGTGGACCTGGAGGCCGGCGCGATGGCGAGGTGGCTCGGTGTGCCGCCGGCCGTCGGGGAGGCCTAGCGACAAGCCACAATGCGTCGTGCTTCCACCCCGGAACAGCGCTACCCAACCACGCGAGAGCCCACGACTGCCGCCGCCGCTCGCCCACCCCGCATCTGTTCAGCACCTCCGGATTAAGGCCTAACCTCCTTCCTGCTGTAAGTTAGGGTTTGGGGGCGCCGCCGCCGACACCACCGCCGAGGGGCGCCGCCGCCGCCACCACCGCATGCGGCCCCCGTTCCCTCGCCTCCGGCCTCACTGCCGGCGGTGACGCGGAGCGGGGGTCCGCCTCGATTTCTAGTTTTTCATGTTTTCATAGGGTCTTAATCGAGTCCTAGGTCTAGGGTTTGCTCGCCGTCGATGTTCGGCGGCGGAGCTAGGTTTGGTCGGAGGAGTGTGGCTCCTTTGCGACTTGGTCTTCCCGGGCGACGCCGGCGATGCGGAAGCGGCGGCGGCGTTAGCCGGGAATAATTTCTCCCAGTCTCTTCCGTTCTCCGATGGCGATCTACTCTGACGTCAACGGAGAGGCTGGGGAGAACTCTATTGGAGTCGAGGGCCGGCGCATCGTTCTCTGCTGCCAGCACGCTTCGGCTCGGCTGCGCGACGCGCGTAGTGAAGCTCGCACGTGCGGAGCGGCAGATAGCACTGTCAAAAAGACACACGTACATATGCGCCTGAAAATTAACGGCCCCACTTTCCCCATCGGCAGAAAGGTTGCCGATGGCAAAGTGGCGATGCCATCGGCAACCTCCCATCGGCAAAAACGTCATCGGCAAAAAAATTTTTGCCGATGGCAAAAGTATATGCCATCGGCAAAAGAGTTGCCGATGGCCGCGGCCCCCATCGCAAACCCTCCACGTCGGCCGCCCCGCCGTCGTGACGGCGGGTTTGCCGATGGCTGACGCCACGTGGCCATCGGCAAAAGGCTTTGTTTGCCGATGGCCACGGCCGTCGGCGCCCTTTTTAATTTGTTTTGAAAAGAATTGCCGGACTTTTTTGCCGATGGCCTGGGCCATCGGCAAACATTTGGTCAGCAAACCCGGGGTTCGCTGGGCCAAATTCCCCAGGTTTGCCGATGGCTGGCCATCGGCAAACCTGGGGAAATTTTTTTTTTCCCAGCCATCGGCAAACCTGGGGATTTTTTTTCCTTTTTTTCCTTGTTTTCTTCCATTTCCAGCACATATAATCACAAGCATAATAACACAAGCAACATATACAACATTCATCACATATATTCGCAATAATGCGCCATTTCAACCATAATATAGCATCAAATCCATATAACATGTCCGAAATCATCCATACAAGTCGAAATGGCTCCATACAAGTCCCAATTCATGCATACAAGTCCAAATGCATCCATACAAGGCCAACATCGGCCAAACATGTCCGACGTGGCACAACAAGGTCCAAAATCAGGAATAGAAGGTACCTAGCTCGTGGCGCCGTCCCCTTGGGTCCCCGAGCCCCCAGAAGCATCCTCCCACGCAGCCAACTCCCCGCGGCCGTCGCGGCCGCGCCACGAGCACGCCGTGGCCGAGCTCTTGCAGCTAAGGAACCGAGACGGCCGGGCTGCCCCCGCGGCGGCCACGAGTACCCCGGCCGCGTGGGGAACCGAGACGGCCCGGCTGCCCCTCGCGGCGGCCACGAGTACCCTGCGTCGGTGGAGGACCCGGACGAACGGCTGCGTGAGGAGGCTCTGGAAAGGACCCCAACCGGGCTGTGGAGCAGGACCCTGTGGAGAAGCACCCGCTGGAGGGCTAGCACCTGGAGTTGGGTTCGAACCCTCCGACTGTGTCTGCTCAAAGACCAAGTGATGGAATTAGTACCTGCAGACTGGCATCACAAGCTAAAGCAATTGGCAATGTAGGGACTCACCGGACGAGGTGCAAGAAAAGGCGGCAGTGGAGGTACTGGTGGTGGAGCGAAGAAAGAGGCTGTGGAGGCTCACTTATTCCCATGGCACGCATGTCTTTGGGACATCTGCGACCACGCCGCTGGTAGTGCAAGCGCCGCGGCCGCGTGCTCCCGATAGGCAACCGCCATCTCGCTCGGTTGGCTAGCACCTCTTGGACCGTGGCCTGCAATATTACACGAGCATGGTTGATTGTATTTGAAGGCAAGGTACATTATTTGTGAAACGGTCGAACGACGAATGAAACTCCACTTACGAAGACCCGCGATCTCGCGCGCCTTTGCTCCGGCCGCCGAGGCGCTATGGGGACCCGCGGTGCGCCCCTACGCCGGTCTTCCTTGCGGATCTCGGTCCGTCGGGACGAGAGGACGGGTCAATGGCGCGTGCGCCATATAGAACCGGCCGTGCCGCTTCCTCCTCCCAACCTCATCATGAGCTGAGGGTCTATGGGCTCGATGGTGACGTCGTAGGTGTCGCCATGGGCCTCTCGAGCTGCGGCGGCGTACTTGGTGAGCTTGTCGTACACGACCGGGCTGGTGTACTTCTCGGGCCCATCCGAAGAGCTGTACGTGGTGGAGGGCGCTTTCGCCGGGCCCTTGTGAGCAAGGGCCCACCCCATGTACTCGTTGATGGGCTGCCGGGGTGGTGCTCCCCGCGAGGAAAACGAGAAAACATGGTTACAACTTGCTATATAAGAAATCCAGCGCTATAAGAAATGGTTGAACACAAGCATACCCATGTTTCCATGAACTCGTTGAGGTTCTGGCTCCCCTGGTGGTGTGAGACCCCGGACCTCGCCATCTCTTCCAAGCGCTTCACCCGACGTGCTCTGTGCTGCACGTACGCCGCCGGCGTTTGCCACCCTCTGACAATCTCACGCCAGCAGTCGGCGTACTTGCTGCACCAGCCCGGAGGTGTCTGCACGACATTCAAGTATTAGATCTTCTAGAGGATGAGTTGAATGAGTCACATAAGGAATCACAGCGGATGTTTTCCTACTTATTTACCTGCATGTGCTGCTCCTCGGTGAGGTCGGTCTCCGGTTCACATATCGGCTCCCGGCTCCGGGTCTTATCCACCTTCACCCCCTAAAGTTGGCGTAGTAGGAGATGACGGCTGGGTGTGCGCCTCGTAGAACATGTCCTTGATCCGCAACTCGCACACCTTGTCCCGATGCCGGTCCGTCGGCTCGGGGTCCCGCCCCTCCGCCAACCTATAGTACAAGCGCACACGGGCATCAAACATCATTCCATTGTTTGAGAAAAGTCCAACAAATGCGTAGTATTGAGATATGCGTTGCGATTGAAAGACTCACCCTAACTCCCTCTTGATCTTCTCAGCGAGGACTTCCCCATGTGCGTCCTTGATTAGGAAGTAGTATGGCCATTTGTCGGGCACGATCGTCTTCCCCTCGATGGTGACCAAGCCAGGGAAGTTTGCCTTAATCACTCGCCCCTGGATGCTAGTGACATGGGGCGAACTCTTCCTGGCCGTCACCTTTGCCCAGCCACTGCACATAAACAACAATTGTTAGTACGCAGTTTTAATTCGAAAATGAAATAAGAACAAGTACAGAAATCAACAATGGATACTTACGTCCCAGAGATCATGATCTGCGGGTGGTCCTCAGGGCGCGGCAAGTGCTCAGGGAGCTTAGTGGGCCCACGCTGGAAGGGCTTCTTCCCGGTCCCTGTGGAAGGTGCCTGCAATCTCCTCCTCCTCGTCGTCGTCGCCACAGCCACCGTCGCCGCCGTCCTCCTCCTCGTCGTCGTCGTCGTCGCCACCGCCGTCGTCGGCACAAAGCCTCATCATCAAACGGCCTCATCCGGCGGTCCTCGCCTACCCCCACCCCCTCGCGGGTCGACGGCTCCACCTCAAGCTCCTCGTCGTCCTCCTCCTCGTGGTTGCCGGCCTCCACGTGCTCCTCGTGGTGGCCGGCCTCCACGTGGTCCCTGGGGCCCGAGGTGCATGTACTTCGACCGACGTTTTGTCGGCGCGACCGTCCTCCGCCCCGGCATTTTGTCGAGTGCCCGCAATGACAAAGATTAAAACGAGTTAGTATTAGTAGATTACAAGTACTTGTAAAGAAAACATAAATGTAAGGTAATATAAATAACGGTATCAATATTACATGGATTAGAAACTATCTCCGCAAATGGCAAAATTGCCGGCGAGCGCTCATCCTCGTCATCGATCGTCGTCATCACTATCAATATTGTCGAGCTCTCTTAAGTCCTCATCATTAGGCGCTACATGTTCCCCAACTTCTACATCGCGTCACGTCTGCCAGTCATCTAGGATTCTTAAGTCCTCAGCATCGTGCACCTCATCACCCTCGTCCTCATCGATGTCATTGTTTACTTCCATACTCATCAACGAATCAATGTCTATCTCCAACTTACCTTCTAGCCCCTCAGGTTGATAGAACTCATCTGCCCTTGGGTCAAAGTTGTAATCATCATCGTTCGGGACCGCTGCTTTACCGCGTGGCGATACGAACTGCACAAGGCTCCAACCCGCAAGGCGCTTGTCATTCTAGTTTGCCCATGGGAGGTAATAAACTTGCTTGGCATCTCGGTTAGCCACAATATAGACATCGTCTCCTCCATATTTGGAATCTGTCGGA
The DNA here is from genome assembly GCA_018135685.1 of Themeda triandra. Classification (NCBI taxonomy): domain Eukaryota; kingdom Viridiplantae; phylum Streptophyta; class Magnoliopsida; order Poales; family Poaceae; genus Themeda; species Themeda triandra. The sequence goes on from JAENPR010000042.1 coordinate 1,242,959, forward strand.
TTTTGACTTGCCCAATCTTAAGGTCCTTTTTTGTGACTGGGGATCGAACCAATGGCATTTGAACATCACGGGCTTACAACCTAGGAACTTGCCAAAGTCAAGCTCCAATATCGTTCGACTATGCCATAATAGTCCTTCCCATCCGTGCCGGAGTCCGAACTCCGGTGCACGTGGTTTTTAGGTTGCCCGTTTCTCTTCGTAGCTTCTCGTGCGAAAGCGATAGCCATTCACGTCATAAACGTCGAATGACTTGACATGTCGATCGAAGGTTTGGCCCACACATCTCAATGCAGGACTCATTTCCGCATCACAATTAGCCTGCACGGTTAGGATAGGTGGATAGTTAAGTTACTCACTCATAGGAGCAAAGTGGATTCGAGGTTAGGTAGATAGTTACCTTTTTGCTGAACCAATTGACGAAATTGGGCGTATTATGTCTGAGAAGATGGTCTTTCTCATCCTCGGTAGGAGCCCTACTGCAGTTCCAGTGTGTAAGGTCCTAGATGGCTAGAGGGGGGGTGAATAGCCTATAAAAATTTCTACAAACTCACTAAGCAAACTTCGTTAGATACACAAACGGCGGAAAGCAAGTTATGCTTAGCCTACTAGATGTTGCAAGCCTCCTATCCAAGCAATTCTAGTAGGTGATCACTAGTACACACAAAAGCTACCACTAGTGATCAAGAGTTCTACCCACGGGATTTAGTCTACACAAGAAGTGGTTCCCGACCGACCACACAAGCAATTCTACCCACGGGATTTAGTCTACACAAGATGTGGTTCCCGACCGACCACGCAAGCAATTCTACTTTGCAAGAATGTAATCAAAGTAATACAAGAGAGGGTAGGAGCTTGTTATACCAACGCGTAGAGTCGAGGTTGACAATCACCAATAAGATGAACAATCAATCACAATCGGCAACACACAAAGGATGATGACCAATCACCGGGAGACAAGATGAACACAATGATTTATCCCCGGATGTTCACTTGGGCACCGCCAAGCTACGTCACCCGTTGTGTCGACCAACACCTAGATGGTTCCTCGGTGTGACCCTCAAGTCACTAGCCCCTCAAGGCTCGCCCCGCAAGGCACCGCAAGACACCACTCTCAAGCGAGGTACTCAACGACACGCGCAATCCACTAGGATGCTCTTCGTGATCCCCACGAGGTGAGCTCAAACCTCTCACAAGCAACCGGAGGTGGCCAAGAACAATCACCTTCTCTTGCCAACGCCTCCAACAATCTCCAAGCCGGCTAAGAGCGGTACTCTCCAAGAGTAACAAGAAATCCACCGGCTAAACCACCCACAAGTGCCACTAGATGCCCTCAAGCAATGCAATGCACTAGGTGAACTCTCAATCTCACTTTGGATTCACAATCAAGCAAGAGAGATGAGAGGGAGAGTGTTTCTTCAGCTCAAAGAATAAATGAATGAGTTGGGAAAGCCAAGAGAGGAGCCAAGCCCGGCCACCCATCTATTTATAGCCCAAACTCTTCAAACTAGCCGTTGCCCCCTCGGGGCGATTTTCCTGACGCCGGACGCGTCCGCCGCAGCCGCCGGACGCGTCCGCGCTTCAGCCCGCGCCCGAACGACGACCGTTGGCGCCGCGATAACCGCGTGCCGCCACGTCGGCATCCGCGCGGCGTCCGCGCTCGCCAACCGCGTCCGGCGCCGCGTCCGCCAGACCGGCCGAAACTCAAAAGTTCGAACGGTCGCGTCCGCCCGGCCGCCGGACGCACGGCCCGCGTCCGCCGCCTTCGGCTTCGCCCGGCCCGACCACGCCAAGACTCGCATGCGCCGGACGCCGCACGGTGAACACGCCGCGTCCGACGCCCGCGTCCGTCGCGCGTCCGGCGCTCAGCACCGCGGAGCCACCAACCTGAGCCAAGCTAACACGCGCCGGACAAAGCCCTGCGCGTCCGGCGCTACGAAAACTTCGTTTTTCAGCCCGTCGTGACGCCAACTTCTCCGTCATGCTATCCAACAAGTATACCAACTTGAACAACGGAGATAGCATGATTTCAACCAAATTTTGCATCCGGCGCAATAGAGAATATGCATCCATTTTTCTCGAAAGCGCCGAATCCCGCCTCACAGGCTCGGCGGGAGGAAGAGAGGGACCCAAACCCATCTCTATCCTGCAAACCATAGCGCACCAACACGCCACCTTTGTAAATGTGCCAACACCACCAAGTGTACAACTCCATGTGCTTGTGTGTTAGCTTTTCACAATCATTTCCCAAAGGTTAGGTTAGCTCACTAGGCCCTACATGCAATGTACTTCATGAATTCACCTAGTGGCACCCGTGCGTCGAATAGCCGATAAGACTTCCCCTCTTAATAGTGCGGCTATCGAACCTAAACCACTCACACCCTCTATGGTGTCTTGAGTGCAAAACAAAATGGCCCTATCGGTTATACCTTTGCCTTGAGCCCATTTTGTTCCTCCAAATGATATGAACACTTCACACCATCATGTGACCGTCTCGATCCATCGACCTCGACTTCACTTGCCCTTCACCGTGCATCGGTCCATCGGCGCCTAGTCTTGCCCGAGCTTCACCATCGCATGGTCCTTCACTCCCAAGCCTTGACTAGCCCTTCACCTTCAACACCGGTCCATGGAGCCAAGCACCGTCTTGATCTTCATCTTTGATCACATGACACGTGTCATGCTTCATATTCAATATGCTCATCATGTGGACAGCCTTTCTCTAAATCAACCACTTTAGATAAACAAGGTTAGTCCTAGGTTTCATCAATTAGCCAAAACCAAACTAGGGACTTTCAATCTCCCCCTTTTTGGTAATTGATGACAACCTCAACAAAGATGATTTTATAATAAAGATTTTTGAACTTGTCATACTTGTCCAATCGTTAAGCTCACAAGAGGAATTTGGACAACTATAGCAAGTTCGATTTTGGTAGTATTGCTCCCCCTACATATGTGCATAGAGTTTGGATTTGAAGCTTTGCACATATGCATGGATAAAAGTGTGGGGAGAGTAATTCTACCAAAATGATGCTAAGGTGTAAGAAATGGACCTTTGAAGCGTGATACCAATCGGAGTTGCAATTTACACCATCCTTAGCACCATGAAGTAACTAGACATCCATCAAAAACTCAAGAACCCCGTGAGATCAACATTATAAGCAAAGTTCTTGAACCACTTGTAAAGGCAAGGGGAGTCTAGTTACAACCTATGCATGCTAGTAGATCATTTCATCATACAAGTCCTATACTAGCATTGCACCACACAAGCAAGGAGACACCACTTGTATAAAACTTGAAAATAGGTGCCATGAGCAAGTCATATGAGAATGCACAAACAAATGCAACAACTTTGTTCATGAGCTTGCTCCCCTACTTGTGTGCATCAAAATTTTATTTACCCCTTTATCATGTTCAATCATCTTTTTCTCTCCCCTTTGTCAAAAATTGCCCAAAAATGGGATCAAATTGTGGAGAGAAAAGGACTTTGATGGAGTAAACAAAACTTTAGTCAAATTTGGTTCAATCTAGACCACTTGCCAAAGATATTTAATTCGGTTTGAACCAAAGACAAGCTTCTTCACACCTCATGACAAGGGTTATCTTGCCTATGTTGAATTAAACACTTGTAGCAAATATTCTAGATTCAACACTAGGATTGCAAGCCCACAAACATGTCATATGCCACCACTAGAATAAACAAAGCATAGAAGCAATAGTGGTAAGCATATATACATCAAACACATTTGATTTATCATGAATGCTCCAAATGCACCTTGTATGTCTACATGTGCTACCATAAGTATAATCCTAAGTATGAATGACATGTCACACAATGGTACCTTGCATTGTCGAAGGAGAGGCATGTCAAGTAGTGGTGGGGTGCATTCAACACATGTTTGAGAAGTCAAGAATGTTCAACTCATTCCTTAGCTTGCAAAACCTTCTTTCATCAAGTGGCTTGGTGAGGATGTCGGCAAGTTGATCATCGGTACCCACACTTTCAATGGAAATGTCACCCTTTTGTTGATGATCTCTAATGAAATGATACCTTATGTCAATGTGCTTTGTTCTTCCATGTTGAACCGGGTTTTGTGTCATCTTGATTGCACTCTCATTATCACAAAATAATGGCACATTCTTGAAATTGATGCCATAATCCTTCAAAGTTGACTTCATCCAAAGCAATTGTGCACAACAACTCCCCGCACTAACATATTCGGCTTCGGCGGTAGAGATTGCCACACTATTTTGTTTCTTTGAGGACCATGACACAAGTGATCTTCCAAGAAGTTGACATGTACCACTTGTGCTCTTTCTATTGATCTTGCAACCACCATAGTCGAGTCCGAATATCCAATCAATTCAAACTTTGACCCCTTAGGATACCACAATCCAACATCTCTTGTTTGCTTCAAGTACCTCAATATTCTCTTTGCGGACGTGAGATGACTCTCTCTAGGTGAGGCTTGATATCTAGCACACATGCAAACACTAAACATGACATCCGGTCTTGATGCGGTGACATAGAGTAGGCTTCCAATCAATGACCGATAATCCTTTTGATTCACCATATTTCCATCATGATCACTATCAAGATTCCCATTGGTGCCCATTGGAGTTGAGATTGGCTTTGCATCTTGCATCCCAAACTTCTTCAACATGTCCCTTATGTATTTCCCTTGACTCACAAATGTCCCATTCTTCAATTGCTTGACTTGAAGACCAAGGAAATAGCTAAGTTCACCAATCATGGACATCTCAAACTCTTTTGCCATCATTTCACCAAATTCTTCACAATATGCTTGATTGGTTGATCCAAAGATGATATCATCAACATAGATTTGCACAATGAAGAGATCATTACCAATCTTCTTGGTGAATAGAGTAGTATCAACCTTGCCCATAATGAACCCCTTGGAGTGAAGAAAAGTCTTCAATCTCTCATACCATGCTCTAGGTGCTTGCTTCAAGCCATACAAAGCTTTCTTCAACTTGTACACATGGTTGGGCTTCTTCTCATCTTCAAAACCGGGAGGTTGCTCAACATATACTAGCTCATTGATGATCCCATTGAGAAATGCACTCTTGACATCCATTTGATATAACTTGATGTTGTGGGCACATGCGTAAGCCAATAAAATCCTTATTGCCTCCAATCTTGCCACGGGAGCATATGTTTCATCATAGTCAAGACCTTCAACTTGAGTATAGCCTTGTGCAACTAGTCTTGCTTTGTTTCTAATCACAACACCATCTTGATCTTGCTTGTTCTTGAAAACCCATTTGGTTCCAATGACATTGTGGTCCTCCGGCCTCTCAACTAACTCCCACACATCATTTCTTGTGAAGTTATTGAGCTCTTCTTGCATTGCCATGATCCAATCGGCATCATCCAAGGCTTCCTCAACTTTCTTTGGCTCTTTGGTTGACACAAATGATGCATACTCACAAATCATAGCCACTCTTGATCTTGTTTGTACACCACTTCTAATATCACCAATGACACTATCAATTGGGTGATCTCTTGCAACATGTTGTGGTTGTAGCACTTGCACTTGATTGCTTGAACTTGGTTGATCACTTGACTTGTCTTCATTTGATGAACTAGCACCATGATCTTGCACTTGAGCATTGCTAGCTTGTCTCAATGGAGAGTTGAGAACTTCATCTTTATCATCTTGCACATCAACCACTTGCTTTGCTCTTATGTCACCAATGTCCATGTTCTTCATAGCTTCAACCAATTGGTTTCCACCAACATCTTCTAGATTCTCATCTTCATCTTGTGACCCATTGGTTTCATCAAATTGCACATCATGAACTTCCTCTCTAATGCCACTTGAATTGTTCCAAACTCTATAAGCCTTGTTTGTAGTTGAATAACCGAGTAGGAACCCTTCATCACATCTCTTTTCAAACTTCCCCAATCTAGTGCCCTTCCTCAAGATATAGCACTTGCAACCAAACACTCTAAAATAGCCAATGTTGGGCTTCCTTCCATGAAGTAACTCATATGGGGTCTTCTCTAGTAAAGTGTGACAATAGAGCCTATTGATGTAGTAGCATGCCGTGTTGATTGCTTCATCCCAAAATGATTGACTAACATTGTACTCATGAAGCATTGATCTAGCCATATCAAGCAATGTTCTATTTTTCCTCTCAACTAGGCCATTTGATTGTGGAGTGTACTTGGCCGAGAATTGATGACCAATGCCATAGTGATCACACAATTCTTCCATTCTTGTATTCTTGAACTCACTCCCATTGTCACTTCTCACTTTCTTGATTCTCATGTCAAACTCATTGTGAACTCTAGTGAGAAAAATCTTGAAGGTGTCATACACTTCACTCTTGTCACTAAGGAAGAATACCCATGTAAATCTTGTGAAGTCATCCACTATGACAAACCCATACTTGTTGCCACCAATACTTGTGTATGTAGTTGGGCCAAATAGATCCATGTGCAACAACTCAAATGCCTTGCATGTGCTCATTATACTCTTCTTTGGATGTGAGCTTCCAACTTGCTTCCCGGCTTGACATGCACTACACATCTTGTCCTTCTCAAATACAACATCTTTCAAGCCTTCTACAAGATTGTGTTGTGTGAGCTTCTTCAATTGTTTCATTCCAACATGTCCAAGCCTTCTATGCCAAAGCCAACCCAAACTTGATTTTGATATCAAACATGTTGTCAAAGAAGCTTCACTAGTGTTGAAATCAACAAGATAGAGATTCTCATATCTAAAGCCTTTGAACACCAAGTTGGAGCCATCAAGAGAAACTACCTCAACATCATTTGCCCCAAAAATGCACTTGTAGCCTCGATCACAAATTTGTGCCACGGAGAGAAGATTGAAATCCAAGCTTTCAACTAGCATCACATTGGAGATACTCATGTCATTTGATATTGCAATCTTGCCCAAACCAACAACCTTGCCTTTCTTGTTATTGCCAAAAGTAATTGACTCAATGCCACTATCATTCTTCTCAATTGAATCAAACATTCTTGATGTGCCGGTCATGTGTTGAGAACACCCACTATCAATAATCCAATGCCTTCCTCCGGCTTTATAATTCACCTACAAGCAAATCAATGAAGCTTAGGTACCCATTTTTGCTTGGGTCCTTGTAGGTTAGTGACTAAGCTCTTTGGTACCCAAATTGCCTTCTTCTTTGGGCCAACAATGGGTGTACCAACAAACTTAGCTTGCACACCTTTCACACCCTTGGTAAGCATATAACAAGAATCAAAAGGTATAGCATTGTCAAGTTTCTTGTTTTGTTGCTTCTTGTTGCAATTTTGCTCTAGGTGCCCAACTTGCTTGCATCTATAGCAAAACCGACCATTGCTCTTCACAAAGCTAGGCTTTGGAGTTGCAAAGTCCGACTTGCCCTTCTTGGGGTTATAGCCCAATCCCTCTTTGTTAAGAGAGAACCTTTGGCTACCCAAGCACTTTAGCAAGCGGGCGTCACCACCATAGGCTTTGCCTAAGGCATGAGTGAGCTCATCCACCTCCTTCTTGAGGGTCTCATTCTCTACCATTAGTGTAGCATCACAAGTGAAGCCATCACTAGTAGTGGAGATAGAGTCGGTGGTGGTGGTGGATGATGTGCTACAAGAAGGGTTAGCATTTGTCATGATGATAGGTTGATAAAATGACTCATCAATGATGTCACAAGTAAGACCTATATCACATGATGCAATCCCCACTTTCTTTGCTTGTTGCTCAAGTAGAAGTGAGTGAGCTTCTTTAAGCTTAGAATGAGCATCACCAAGCTTCTCATGGTCTACCACTAGACTCTCATGAGTGGTCATAAGCTCACCTAGGGCTTTCTCAAGTATTTCTACTTTCATTGAAAGCTTCTTGCACTCCTTTTCCTTGGCAATAGCTATATCTCTAGTTTCTTGCATCAAGTCATATAATTGATCCTTAGTCGGTTCATCATCATCATCAACATTATCAACATCGTGAGCATATTCCATCTCACTATCATCATCACTATCATCATATTGTACCTTTGTTTCCTTGGCCATGAAGCATGATGGTGATGTGGAGAATAATGAAGACTTCTTGTTGATAGCGATGGAAGCCATAGCCTTGTTGCTTGAATCTTCATCTTCATCATCATTGTCACTCTCCCAAGTGACCACAAATGCACTATTCTTGCCCTTCTTGAGTGTCATCTTGGCCTCATGCTTCTTCTTCTCAAATTTGCCCTTGTTGTAGTTCTTCTTCTTCTCATATGGGCATTCGGCTTGTAGATGCTCGGTGCTATCACAATTGAAGCACTTTCTTGGTTGCTCTTGCTTCTTGAAGTTGTTTCTCTTGAAACCTCTTCTCTTGATGAACATGTGTCCCATCTTCTTCACCACAAGAGCTAGTGCCTCATCATCAATCTCAAAGTCACCATCTTCCTCATTGGTTTCTTCTTCTTCAAAGATTGGTGCTTTGCCCTTGGAGGATGTGGCTTGGAATGCTACGGTCTTCTTCTTCTTCTCCTCTTCCACCTTCTCATCATCTTGATCAAATTTGTCATATGTCAAGACTTCACCAAGCAAATCATTTGGCTTCTTATTTTCAAGCCCATCTCTTTGTAGCATTAGCTTCAACATCTTGAAGCTCTTCGGCAAGCAAATCAAGAACTTGTGACAAAAGTCTTCATCTTTTGTCTTGTGCCCCAAACTCTTGAGATCATTCACAATCACTTGTAGACGATGAAACATTTCAATGATAGTTTCATCCTCCTTCTTCTTGAAGTTCTCGAACTCACTCTTGAGTCCATATAGCTTGGCACTCTTCACAACCTTGGTGCCCTCATATGTCTCACCCAACCTTGTCCATACTTCACTAGCAAGTTCCAAATCCTTGATCCCCTCAAACACCTTTGTATCAATGCCATTGTATAGGGTGTTGAGAGCCATTCTATTGCAAGTGATGTTGGCTCTATCTTCATCGGTGAGATGATCATTATCAAGAATAGCATAGTCATGCAATGTAACTTGCAAGACCCTCTCTTGTATTGAACCAAGATACATGATCATCTTTCTCTTCCAATGATCAAAAGAACTAACTCCATCAAACATAGGCGGTTTGCCCCCAACATGGTTGAACACAATTTGAGCCATCTTAACACCGTAGGATGTTAAGCCTTGCACTAAAACGGTGACCTCGGCTTTGATACCACTTGTAAGGTCCTAGATGGCTAGAGGGGGTGAATAGCCTATAAAAATTTCTACAAACTCACTAAGCAAACTTCGTTAGATACACAAACGGCGGAAAGCAAGTTATGCTTAGCCTACTAGATGTTGCAAGCCTCCTATCCAAGCAATTCTAGTAGGTGATCACTAGTACACACAAAAGCTACCACTAGTGATCAAGAGTTCTACCCACGGGATTTAGTCTACACAAGAAGTGGTTCCCGACCGACCACACAAGCAATTCTACCCACGGGATTTAGTCTACACAAGATGTGGTTCCCGACCGACCACGCAAGCAATTCTACTTTGCAAGAATGTAATCAAAGTAATACAAGAGAGGGTAGGAGCTTGTTATACCAACGCGTAGAGTCGAGGTTGACAATCACCAATAAGATGAACAATCAATCACAATCGGCAACACACAAAGGATGATGACCAATCACCGGGAGACAAGATGAACACAATGATTTATCCCCGGATGTTCACTTGGGCACCGCCAAGCTACGTCACCCGTTGTGTCGACCAACACCTAGATGGTTCCTCGGTGTGACCCTCAAGTCACTAGCCCCTCAAGGCTCGCCCCGCAAGGCACCGCAAGACACCACTCTCAAGCGAGGTACTCAACGACACGCGCAATCCACTAGGATGCTCTTCGTGATCCCCACGAGGTGAGCTCAAACCTCTCACAAGCAACCGGAGGTGGCCAAGAACAATCACCTTCTCTTGCCAACGCCTCCAACAATCTCCAAGCCGGCTAGGAGCGGTACTCTCCAAGAGTAACAAGAAATCCACCGGCTAAACCACCCACAAGTGCCACTAGATGCCCTCAAGCAATGCAATGCACTAGGTGAACTCTCAATCTCACTTTGGATTCACAATCAAGCAAGAGAGATGAGAGAGAGAGTGTTTCTTCAGCTCAAAGGATGAATGAATGAGTTGGGAGAGCCAAGAGAGGGAGCCAAGCCCGGCCACCCATCTATTTATAGCCCAAACTCTTCAAACTAGCCGTTGCCCCCTCGGGGCAATTTTCACTCTTATTTGGACGCGTCCGCCGCGAGCCGCCGGACAGCGTCCGGCGCTTCGCCAGCGCGCGCGCGCCCGGACGGCCGTTGGCGCCGCGCGGATAACCGCGTGCCGCCACGTCGGCATCCGGCGCGGCGTCCGGCGCTCGCCAACGCGCGTCCGGCGCCCGCGTCCGACAGGCCGCCGAAACTCAAAAGTTTACGGTCGCGTCCGCCGGGCCGCCGGACGCACGGCCGGCGTCCGCCGCCCGGCTCGCCGGCCGGACACCACGCCAAGACTCGGCATGCGCCGGACGCTGCACGGTGAACACGCCGCGTCCGACGCCGCGTCCGTCGCGCGTCCGGCGCTCGGCACCGCGGAGCCACCAACCGAGCCAAGCTAACACGCGCGGACAAAGCCTGCGCGTCCGGCGCTCTGAAAACTTCGTTTTTCAGCCCGTCGTGACGCCAACTTCTCCGTCATGCTATCCAACAAGTATACCAACTTGAACAACGGAGATAGCATGATTTCAACCAAATTTTGCATCCGGCGCAATAGAGAATATGCATCCATTTTTCTCGAAAGCGCCGAATCCCGCCTCACAGGCTCGGCGGGAGGAAGAGAGGGACCCAAACCCATCTCTATCCTGCAAACCATAGCGCACCAACACGCCACCTTTGTAAATGTGCCAACACCACCAAGTGTACAACTCCATGTGCTTGTGTGTTAGCTTTTCACAATCATTTCCCAAAGGTTAGGTTAGCTCACTAGGCCCTACATGCAATGTACTTCATGAATTCACCTAGTGGCACCCGTGCGTCGAATAGCCGATAAGACTTCCCCTCTTAATAGTGCGGCTATCGAACCTAAACCACTCACACCCTCTATGGTGTCTTGAGTGCAAAACAAAATGGCCCTATCGGTTATACCTTTGCCTTGAGCCCATTTTGTTCCTCCAAATGATATGAACACTTCACACCATCATGTGACCGTCTCGATCCATCGACCTCGACTTCACTTGCCCTTCACCGTGCATCGTCCATCGGCGCCTAGTCTTGCCCGAGCTTCACCATCGCATGGTCCTTCACTCCCAAGCCTTGACTAGCCCTTCACCTTCAACACCGGTCCATGGAGCCAAGCACCGTCTTGATCTTCATCTTTGATCACATGACACGTGTCATGCTTCATATTCAATATGCTCATCATGTGGACTGACCTTTCTCTAAATCAACCACTTTAGATAAACAAGGTTAGTCCTAGGTTTCATCAATTAGCCAAAACCAAACTAGGGACTTTCAATCTCCCCCTTTTTGGTAATTGATGACAACCTCAACAAAGATGATTTTATAATAAAGATTTTTGAACTTGTCATACTTGTCCAATCGTTAAGCTCACAAGAGGAATTTGGACAACTATAGCAAGTTCGATTTTGGTAGTATTGCTCCCCCTACATATGTGCATAGAGTTTGGATTTGAAGCTTTGCACATATGCATGGATAAAAGTGTGGGGAGAGTAATTCTACCAAAATGATGCTAAGGTGTAAGAAATGGACCTTTGAAGCGTGATACCAATCGGAGTTGCAATTTACACCATCCTTAGCACCATGAAGTAACTAGACATCCATCAAAAACTCAAGAACCCCGTGAGATCAACATTATAAGCAAAGTTCTTGAACCACTTGTAAAGGCAAGGGAGTCTAGTTACAACCTATGCATGCTAGTAGATCATTTCATCATACAAGTCCTATACTAGCATTGCACCACACAAGCAAGGAGACACCACTTGTATAAAACTTGAAAATAGGTGCCATGAGCAAGTCATATGAGAATGCACAAACAAATGCAACAACTTTGTTCATGAGCTTGCTCCCCTTACTTGTGTGCTCATCATGTGGACAACCTTTCTCTAAATCAACCACTTTAGATAAACAAGGTTAGTCCTAGGTTTCATCAATTAGCCAAAACCAAACTAGGGACTTTCACAGTGTTCATTAATAAAGTCCCTGGAGAAACAATAGACAAGAGGGGTCGGATCAATAGGTGGAGGATAGTGGCGACGTATGGAACAAGCTCATCGAGAACTTACTCTTGATAATCAATCGTTTCCTCAAGGTTCAACAACAAGTACATCATGATAGTGTGCCACTCATCATGCCGCAAGTAACGAGGGTCCTGCTCCCGCTCTTCCGAGATCCCCTCGAAAAGGCTAAGAGTGCATGAATTCTCGTCGATGTTGTAACGAGGGATTGGATCTCGTGGTCTCGTAAGTTTCTCGGTATAAACGCTGTGTGCATGTGGACACCTCCTCGGAATGAATGCCTCCGCCACGAAGCCTCAATTTTGGCTTTATTTTTACACTTTTTCCGAAGAAGCTTTAGACACCTCTCGATTGGATAGCACCAACGGTCTTTGCACGGGCCCCCAACCGTGCCTCCCTTGGTAGGTGCAAAATCATATGCTGCATGGACGGGAAGAAGCCCGGTGGAAATATCATCTCCAACTTGCGAGCAACTTAGGTGCAGCCTCCTCCAGTTCAAGACAAACGTCCGAGACAACTCCTTGGAACAAGGCGGCGGAAGAAAAAGCTCAACTCTACCGGGACGCGCCACCGGCTCGGGTAGGTATCCCCGGGTCATCGTAGGAAGGAGCCGCTCAATCCGAGATGTGGAAGTCATGACTCTTCATCCCTAAGACTTTGCCAGTCGGCAAGTTCACTCCCGGCTCGGATTCGCCGCATACCCATCGGGGAACCTTAGCTTCGACAACCACTCCGGTGCTTCCTTCCTATGCGGCCTTTCGGGATGTAATCGGCCGGGCCCTTCTTCCATCTCTTGCCACGGCGCGAGGGTCTTCATCACTAGATTTGGTCTATCGCAAATCGTTTCAATGTCCGATCTAGCCTTAACATTGTCCTTTGACTTCTTGCCAATGTCCGGGAGTGTTGCCCAAAGTGCCTCGGCGATATTCTTTTCGTGTGCATTACATCGATGTTGTGTGGAAGAAGAAGGTGCTTGTAGTAGGGAGCCTAGTCAAGCCCGATATATGAGTCCACATGTGGTCGGTACCATATCCTTTGAAACCACCATTGTCATCAATTTCGAGAGCCTCTATACGTGCAAGGATGTCAGTGGGCTCTTTTCCTTAGGGATGGGGCCGGTGACTTGAACACCTTTCGTGAAGTGCTTTTTATCAAGTCTCGGTGGATCGTCCTCCTTTAGGAATTGACGATGTTTGTCGTAAGAAGAATACTTGCCACCCTTGGCCGGCCCGGTGAACATCACATCTGCCTTGCATGTTGGGCAAGGGAACTTCCCGTGAACACACCACGCGGCCGAACAAGCCATACGCCGGGAAGTCATGCATTGAGTGCGGTACCACACATGCATCGTGAAGTTCGTCTTCGTAGCTCGGTCATACGTCGGCACCCCTCATCCCAAGCTTTCGCAATTCATCCCACACCGGGTTGCATGAACACACCCATTTTGTTGCCCGGGTGTCCGGGTATTATCGGCGTCAAGAACACGTTCTTGGGGTCGAACATGACGGGGAAGATTGAGGGGAGATCACAAACACGGGCCAACAAGTGTACGGGGCCGCCATCATTCCAAACGGGTTGAACCCATCATGTTGCCCGGCGCTACGCGTACATTTCGAGCCTCCTCGGCCATGCGAGGATTCATGGCATCGAAGTGCTTCCATGCATCACCATCCGCCGGGTCTTTGCATCTTGTCTTGTATCTTTTGCCATTCTTGTGCCAAGTCATTTGTTTCACGGACTCCTCTGTCATATCTTGCCGTTGCAGCCTCGGTAGTCTTGGAAGGTGTCGTATGACCATCTCGGGGATCTTAGGCTGTTTCTTAGTGCCATCTTGCCTTCTACCTCCACGTACCTAGAGGCTTTGCACTCCGGACGGTGCGTTGCGCCTCGTGGTCTCCCCGGAACAAGGACACACCCGTTCTTACAAGCTTGGATCGGGTGATAAGGCATCTTGAGTGCACGAAGGAGCTTCTGTGACTCGGTCGTGTTTTTTGGCAGGCAGTGCTCCTCCGAAAGCAGCCCGCCAACAATTGCCAACACGAGATCAAAACCTTCCCGACTGATGCCCAGTGATGACTTCAACCCTATTAGGCGTGAAATGGCATCCAGTTTAGAAATGCGGGTCTTCTCGTGAAGGGGCTCCTTTGCCGCCTCCATCATGTCATAGTACGCCTTTGCGGTCGCCTCTGGATCTTCTTCCACCACCTCCAATCCTTGAACGGCTTCAACGTCTTCAAGCAAGTCTGCCATTCCGACATCTTGATCAAACCCCTGGAGGTCCGGTCTCACCACCACCTCCGTAACCCGTTGGGGTTCCCCATGGAGGATCCAACGGGTATAGTTTGGAACATACCCGTTCGCCCAAATATCATTCCTCATCTGTCGTTGCTCTTTCCTTGTCTGGTTCTTACACTTGCTACAGGGACAAAACACCCGAATCGCCCCTTTAGAAGCTGGGCCAAATGCCTTCTCCAGGAAGTCCCCGGTCCCCTTAACCCATTCATTGGTCTTGTCTTTGAATCCGTGTACATCCACTCACGGTCAGCCATCCTCTGTCATGCGCCAACGTAAGCGAGTAATAAGACCAACATACGCATCTACAAGGCGTTCCTACCATCTACTAGGTGAAGGATAGGTCCTAATCCCACCCGAGGATGCGTAGATGAGGTTAGCTTCCATGCTCCGCTCCGTCGAGACGGAATTTCGGCGGCACCTCCCGCTGTTCTCCCGATACACGTCGACGGGGAGAGTGTGTATCCGGAGAACAACGGGGAGGGCGACGAAACTCCGACTCGGACGGGGCGGAACATGGAAGCTAACCCATCTACGCATCCTCGGGCTGTCCAAAAACGTGGACAATCCGAAAGAGAAACCGTCGCGAGATATGCACTAATCCGCATACCAACGACCGCGAATCCCTTTCGGACGGGAGACGCCTAACTCGGTTACGCAATGTAGTTACAACAACTATAAGGAAGAGGTGAATTATACCTAGGGTGGCGGCGCAGGCGGGTAGGTGGGTCAAGGTCCCCTCCGACAAGTCCCGCTCACGCAAAGCAATAAAGACTTCGGTATTAGTGGAAAATTTCGGCGGGAACCTCCCTATACGGGGAGGTTCCAAGACCGCAAGAAAACCGCCGGCTCGAAGGCCGACGTCCACATCGGGAGCACGATGGCCCACACAACCACAAACCCGGCACGAAGGCCGTCAACACAGAAACGGCGCGATGGCCGACAACCCTAGAGCTTTACCTTCTCCTCCGGCGACGCGCGGGGACGAACGTGGACGAACGACGTGCACGAATGGCGTCGACGACGTGGACGGAAGGTGGACGAAAAAATTGGACCTCCTCCTCCTCCTTCTTCTTCTTCTTCCTCCCTTCTCCTTCTTCTTCCTCCTCTTTCTCCCTTCTTCTTCTTCCTCCTTTCCTGCTGCCTTCTCTTCCTCCTCCTCCCTTCTTTCTTTTTCTTCTTCTTCCTCCCTTCTTCTTCTTCCTCCTCTTCCTCACTTCTTCTTCCTCTCTTCCTCCCTTCTCCTTTCTCTTCTCCTCTCTGCAGGGACAAACGGCGGCGGCTCCCGAGGTGGAGGCGGACCTCCGGCGGCGGCGGACGAGGTGGCGGGTGTCGATTACGGATAACCGGTAGTCCACCACGGGGTATCCCACGGCGGTGAGTTTCGGTAAGGGCGTGTTACGATCTATGATCTGGACGTTCGAGAAACAAGACAAACCAAGGACAACAGGTTTACCCAGGTTCAGGCCGCTCGGAAGCGTAATACCCTACGTCCTGCTTCTCGTGTTATGCTGTATGATCAGGTGTCGGATTATAATGAAGCGCTAAGCTCTCTAGGTTAGGTTGCCAGAGAATAGCCTGCGTTCTAGGGGGGTCCTTGGCCGCTTTATATAGCCGAGCAGCCAAGGGTACACGGGATGTGGTCGGTTACATCAAGTCGTGCCCTAGGAGGACTCTATTTGATCTAACCGACTAAGTATACTTGCGGGACAAGCATCCTTGTGCGCGATCCACCTCCTGGTTGGTTGCGGACCACGCCATCGTCTTGTAGTCCAGCCCACCAGCCTGGTCGGTAATGGGCCGGGTCTTGTATGATCTGGGCCGTCTTGCCGAGCAGCCCTGGAACTGTCCATGGTGGTATACCGGATTTATACCCCCCACAGCTAGTCCCCGAGCACCATGTATCTTGAGGAAAGTCCATCGTCTTGACCTGTGCTGAGCAGTGTAGATGCAGACCACGTTGAGTGCTGGCGATGATGTGCCGAGCACGTAGTGCCGACCACGCGTAGTACTGACCACGCATAGTAGTGCCAACCACGTACAGTGCCAAAAACCGTAGTGCCGACCACGTGCAGTACTGTCCACACATAGTGCCAACCACGTTCAGCCGAGCAGGTTTCCCGAGCAGTCTGTGTCCGACCACTGCTATGTCAAGGAAGCTGTTGATCTTGTCGAAAGATGTATGGTGCTCAAAAAGAAAAAAGAATTTTTTCTTTTTAATTGCCCTGAGACGTGGGCCCACGTTGACACATGACAAAAAAAGTCGTGGCAGTGCGCAACGTAAGCTGGGTAGAGTAAAAATCAACCAGAACTATATAGGAACAATAGGCCCTAAGTCACCGCGAGGTGACGTGGGCCCACGTAGTCCCCAAGTTCGATGGAAGATAGTATATGTTGCATTGAACTTTTTAAGAAAAAAGTCCAAACCAGATACCTACGGCCCTCTGCTTAGGAAACAGAGCAAGAAAAAATTCCCGAGATCAAAGATATAGGCATGCATGGTAAAAAGGGCTAGCAGGGAACTGACTGGGCAGTCCCCAGGATAAAAAAAATGAGGCCCACATGCGTTGCCAAGGGAACTAGGCCCGATTTAAAATTTACCAGGAATAGTAAAAAATCTGGCCACCGCACGTGGATAGGTACGGCCCATGGGACCGCGGCCCACTAGGGTTAAAAATGGGGCGGTCCACACGAGTCAGAGGGGGTCCAACCCTAGAAGTCAACCGGACGTCATCCGGAGACTATAAATAGCGGGCACCGCCGCCAGTGGACGGTTCCCCACTCATTGCACTCGCAGTCGGGTAGTTTCTCGAGCTCTCCGCATTCCTGCGCTTGAGAGAGAAAACCGCCGCCGCCGCATTTCGCCGCTAGATCCACGCCGCAGCAGCCGCCGGCGGGGGCAACCATTAGATCTGGTGCCTGCACTCGCTTTGCGCCACCACGCCACGTAGATCTAGCCGCCGCCGCCGCTCATCCAGCTAGGGTTCCTTCACCGCATCGACTCGCCGCCGTCGAAGATGGGAGCGAAGCGCTCAACCAAGAAGACTACGAAGGGCGGAGACTCGGCGAGGCGCGGGCCGGACTGGCACCAGTCCACCTCGAGCCGGGAATCGCTGAAGTCGCTGGCGGCTCTAAGTCGCCCCAACCAGCGCCGCGGCGGTCGCCGTGGAACGCTGGGTCAACCCCGGCTCCGTCGGAGCCGAAGGCCGCCACCGCCCCCTCTTCACCAACACCGGGGGGCGGCCGCAAGGACGGCGCCGAGCGATCCGGGCGGGGGCGGGAGTTCCGCCCAAGCCGGTCCCAAGCCCGGCGGCCCTGGTGCGGGAGCGGGCGCCGAGGAGCGGTGGCGTACCCAAGTTTAAGGGCGGATTTTGCCGGTAAGTTGTGTACTTGTAGTTATAATGTTGTGCGGTGAAAATCAGCAGTGTTCATGCCGATTGTCTTTATGTAGTCGGCCGAGTACAGGCCCTACCCAGAGCTCCACCGGGACTGCGGCCACGCCACCGGCGGCGGGGGCAGCGTCGGGCGCGGGGCCCAAGCAAGGCGAGGCGGATGCCACCGGTGCTCCGCCGCACATGGAGACGCCTCGGGCGAGGAGCCGGCGGCGGAGGACGGGGTCCCATCGCCGGAAGCCGCCGTCGCTCCGCCGGGGGCGAGCCGGAGCCCGGCACCGGCCACCGGGGCCAAGCTGCGCCGCGGCGGCGGCGGATCAAAGCGCGCGGAACCCCCGTGGCTGCTCAACCCAGTCCTCCGTCCTCCCCTGTGGAAGAGATCCACAGGGAGCCACCGGCGCCAGCACCCGCCGTCTCCTTCCCTTCGAACCGAGTCATGACCTCCAGGCTGGTGGGGAAGGAGTGGCAGTCGTATGACGAGGTGCCGGAGGTGGTGATGGAGGAAGGTATCAGGGAGGCCCTGGAGCTGCTCACCTCCGGATCCGAGGTATGGTGGTTCTTGCCCTTGTGGTAAATTGGTGTGCGGAGCACGTATTGGCGTAATCTGTTTTCAATAGACCTGCAGAGCACCAATGCTCGGCGTGCGCGGACCATTCAACGGTTCACGCCGATTGATGAAGAATGCGGGGATCCTCCGAGAGGAGAAGGCCAACATGTTGGCGCGGCGCAGTCTATGAGACCCGGCTTGGCGACAAGGAGGCCTGCCGGCCCGGCGCCGGAGGAACAGTGGCCGGCTGGAGGAGGGCCGACAAGGTATGTGGCCGTGTCCTCGCAACCAAACTAAACATGGTTGATTGCCATAGAGATATGATGATTTCTTCCTCTGCATTAGGGCTGGAGGAGAAGGCTGCGGCCTTGGAGCGGGAGAAAGCCGCCTCGGCCAAGCGGTTGGAAGCCGCCCGGGAGCGAGGCCAAGGCCGACATTTGCCCAGTTGCGGAGCGATCGGTAAGTTGTGGAACTTAGATCAATTGTATGATTTGTCGCCATGTCTTGGATCGAACGGTGCATGTTAACCACTTTGTTTGTATTTAACAGAGACGCGGGATCGCCGTCTGACCCAGTTCCAATGTCTGCGGGACACATGCGCCTACCTTCAGAAGAAAGTGGACCGGATGTTGGAACACGGTTCCAGCAGGTTTTATATTCAGTCGTAATCACAATTACAATGCTAGAGTGTGAAGAGAGGAAGCTCTTCCACTCCCAGGAATCCTCCTTTACAACGGGGTGGAGGGCTCCTTATATAGCCGATCCGGCTCCCGGGTACAAAAAGACAATGCGGCCCCAACGGGGAAACGGGAAACCCTAATCCTATGACCCTTCCGAGGTGGGGACCGGGGGGGCAAGGTCGTCCATTGGAGTATTCGGCGGTCCGTGGGCTCCTCCCGGGCCTACCAAGCGTTCTACGTCTTCCTTGCTCCCGGGCCGTTGGCGGGCCGTCTTCCATGGGCCAGACATCCCAGCGCAGGCCGGTGGCCTCCGCCGTCGTCTCAATGCCTCCGCCTTGAGGTCTTCGTCTCGATACCCCCGACGGAGGTCGGGGTCTTTGTCTCCGGTTCGGTGCCTCCGCCCGAAGGCCGCACGCCTTAGTGCCGGGCCGATGCCTTCGCCACAGGATCGGAGGCTCGCGCCTCCGCCCGGTGTCTCCGCGGGCGGCCGGAGACCGGAGGTCTCCGCCTCCGGCTCGCTACCTCCGCTTGGAGGCTCGAGGTCGGCCGCCGGCTGTTGTCTCCGGATGGCCTCCGGAGGCCTTCGAGGCGCAAGCCGGCATGGTCTCCGGCGGCGGGTACCACACCTCCGATCCAACCCCGCATAACAAGCTAAGACAAGCGTAGCAAATAAGATGAATGGGGGTTAGTTGACCGTAGGCTCATGCCGTGTCTCCGCTGCTGAGATGCCTTTTCCCAACATTCCCCCCTTGAGGGTTAGGTCCAGCGGAGGCGGGCCCTGGCCATCAATTCCTGGCTTGATCAGCGGAGACCATGCCCCCTCCCCCCTGGCACGTCTTAGGTGGACCTCGGTTTTTCTTTGGCATATTGAGGGTCTTTTCTCGTCCGTTGGATTTAAGGTCGCTGATTTCTGACCGTGCGATATGTGACCGTTGCGGTGGAGGGACGGTTCCTTCTCGGACCCGTCGCCCGGCCACTATAAAAGGGGAGGGGGTAGGTGAGAGTTTTTTACCCCGCGCCGTAATTCTTGCGCTGTAGTTTTCTTTTCACTCTCTTGTGCCACCTCCACATCCGCCGGTCGCCTCCGATTTCGATCGTGGCACCTCCCTGCGTCGCGCTTGCCTCCGCCACCGCTACACCGGCCCTTACTCCCGGCCCGAGAAAGTGAAGGCTGGTGCCCGGCGGGTCTTTTTGAAAAGTGTATGCTTGTTGCTGCGAAGGCCGGAGACCGGAAGAGTCTCTCTCGACGTTGAAGCCTCGTCAACGACCTTGTGCCTCCGCATAGTCCGGAGGTATGGCTCTCATCACTTACGACTTTGGTCGTAGCAAGATGACTGCGGAGATGATCGAGGACCTCGAGAGCGGCGGGTGTTATTCCGGCCGGTCGCGCCAAGCTTCTGGTTCGGAGGGCGAACCAAAGCCGGGCCGCGGGTATGCGGTGGTGTTTAGGGACTTCTTCACTGCGGTCTTCGGCTTCCGGCGCACTCGTTTCGAGGAAGGTCTTAGCGGAGTTCAACGCGCAGATCCACCACGACACCTCATGCATTCCTTAACCTCGGCAAGTTTATGCGGGCCGTAGAGTCGTACGGCGGGGAGCCGGATCTAAATACCTTTGTGAGGCACTACGAGCTGCAGAAGCAACCACGGTCGTTTGGTGACGACAAGGTGAAGGCCCAGTTTGGTGCATGCACCTTTATGGCGAAAAGGTTTCAGGAAGAGCGGTTGGAGATATCTTGGTGCCGGAAGGGCAAGTGGGAACCGGCTAGTTGGATGGATTCTTGGTTTTATGTTCGAGACCATTGGTGTCACCGGGTTGGATGACGATGGCAACAAGATTGTGAGGTATCCACGGCCTCCGCTATGACGGAGATGAAGCCGCATACAAACTTGAAGCCCTTTGCCGGTATCTTCTGCGAGGCCTCCGCTCGGGAGAAGTCTGCCGAAAGGCCTTTGCGTTGGCTTGCAAATACTCCGGAGGTCGCGACCTTGGAGGAGATAGTGGCCTCCGTGTTGGCCTTTGGCTAAGGAGAGGCCAAAATTTGAGATTGTACGGAAGGAATTGCCGGTCTTCGGAGAGGCTGCGGGCATACCCTGCCCTATCTTTGGTCTTAGTTTGCCACGGGGAAAGCTGGGACGAACTTTGTGAACCGTATTGAACGGAAGGTGGTGGAGCTTATCGGAGAGGTCTCCGAACGTGAATATCTTGCGCGGAAGGCGGAGGCCGGCATCATGCCGCGTCGAACCGCGTTTTTGAAGAGCTTAAAATTCCCTATTCCTCCGGCTGTCCCCGGCAAGGTGCTCCGGAGGATTGAGTCAAGGCTCGAAGAATGCCTCCGCATTTGTTGCTACAATCAAGGCGGAGGCATCAAAAAAGAGAAAACGTTCATGTCTTTGGTCGTGGGCCTTCCAAGAAGGAGAAGACCTCCGAGGCGGGGGCGTTGAGGCTTCCGCATCTGCATCCCCCAATGCCTCGAGGTGGCTATCAGGGTGACGACGGGGAAGAGGAGGTCGCCAAGGAGGCGGTGGCGTCCGCTAAGCCCTCACCTACAGCGGAGGCGAAGGTGGCTTCACACCCCTCTGTTTCCGCGCGGGCTCCATCACCGGAGGTGTCCGTTCACCCCTTCCCTAGCGCTTTTGCCGAGCTGTCTAGCTCTGAAGACGGTGAGGCTGGTGAAGAGGAAGAGGCGAGGGGGGACGAGGAGGCCGGGGACACTGAGGCGTCGCTCTCTCCGGCTCATCAGGTTCGTGATATCCCCGACGACATCTCCGATGATGATTTTGTTGGGAGTCCTGGCCATAAGGTGTCGAAAAGCACGTCTTATGCTGAGTTTGTTGCTGACAAGGCCGCTGCCGGGCAGGCCTCCGGCGAAGGGCGGGCCTCCGCTCCTGGTGACAAAGGTCCGGTGGGCGGGCTTTCTCTTCGTAAGTTAATTTTAATTTTTTTTTTTTTTTTTTTTACTTTGGCTAAGTTTTTTGGACACCACCCCCCTCTTTTTTTCTTAGGGTGAGAAAACTTCTGACCTTTTTATTCTATAGCTGAGCTTGCCGGTATTGCTGGGAGCATGAGGCCTCCTCCTGGTGTTGATTTGGCGCGCGTGTTCCGGCGCGTGGTGCTCGAGCTCGCCTACGGGCGGAGGTTCTACTTCCGCCGCTCGTGCTTCGGAGGTAAAGATTCTTGTCTTATTTTTAGTTCACACGTTGATTGCATGATTGGCTTGCTAAGATACGTTTTTGTGTCTTCGCTTCTCTTTTCGGATGCCTCGCTACGTTCGGTGCGTGGGGCTTGAATGTTCACGATATTTTTGAGCATTACGGAGGTTTTTGCCATATAGTTTACTGCTTTGTCTCCGCGAGTTTGCCTTTGTTGCGGGCTTGCACTTACTATAATTTTTTTTGTTTTTGTTTTGTTCCCAGCCCAAGTTGATAACTATCTTGATGCGCTGCCGTTCGAACGCCTTCTGCGCCTTCAACTGGAGCACCATTGCATGGTGAGTATGCTTTGGCCTTTTTGCTTTTTATCTTTTGCTTTTTTTTTTTTTTTTTACTCTATTATTGTTTGTAGACTCATCACATGGCCTTCGCTATTGAGCACCGGGGAGCTGTGGAGCTTGCCCAGCGGACGCGAGCCATTGAGGTTCTGAAGGGGGAAGTGGAGACCCTTGGCCGCGAGAAGACTGACCTCACGGCCAAGGTTTCTAACTTGGAAGCCGCGCTCCAGCAATCGGAGGCCCTGAAGAAAAAGGTTGAGGACTTGGAGGTGAGGCTTAAATCTGCTAATGAAGCCAAGGACGTTGCATTTGAGCGCGCCAACAAAGCCACGGAGGTGTCTGAGAACCTCCGCACCCAGCTGGCCTCGATGGAGAAGACTGCGGAGACCTTCCAGAAGAAGGCGGAGGGATTGGCCGCGGAGATCGAGGAGATCAGGATCGCCGGCACCGAAATTGCGGAGACATATCGTCCGCTCTTGAGGAGTTTGGTGGTGTTGCTTCTCCTCTTCTTCCTTGCACCGCCGGTGGGTTGATGTCTTGGATCAAGTCCAATCTTGTAAAGCTATCCCTATTTGTCGGAGGCGTGTCCGATTTTGCGGCACGGGCCTCCGCTCTTGGGTTAATTAAGAGCTTGATTCGCGGAGGCCTCGACATCGGCCTGTTGGTTTTCCGAGATCTCCGATCCGTCCGAGCTCGGGGAGACCTCCCGCCCGATCCGCAAGACAGTTCAGAAATTCTTGAAGTCTTTCTGGGCGCCTTTCGGCAGGGCGGAGGCCGTTGCTGCTGCTCACGCGATGCGGAAGGTAAGCCTTTTCCTCCTTTGTCTTTTCTGCTTGTCTTTTCTTTTGGTTTTTTATGAAGTTAATGCTTTGCGTGCTTTAAGGCTGCCGCCGGAGGTCGGACACCGGTTAGACTTGTGATGAAGGGTGTCCCCGTCCTTAGCGAGACTTCCAAACCGGGCTACGGCGGAGGCTCTCAAGTTCCTCGAGGCAACCGTGTCTCCGGTGAGGACGGAGAGGCGAGACGGAGGTTCCAACGGAAACCCGGGCACACTCGACGCTCGCTCCGGCCCTCCGCGGAGACGTTACAAGAGAGGCAAGACGGAGGTGCTGATGAAGCCGGCGAGGCCCACGACGTCCGCGGGGAGGAGGTAGACTAGGGTCTTGCTTTTCGTGTCTCATGATGTAAAAACACTTGTTACTTTTTTGTGGCGCTGGTGTGCGCATATTGTAATGAAACTTATGGGTCACTCCTCCTGCGCGAGGTCTCCGATTTTGGGCTGTGCGGGAGGTGGAACTACAACCCTTATGCGCGATGGTGTTTACGTTAGCGGTTTTACGTGGGATTCTTTGGCGATCGGTGTTCCCCCATCGCGGCGTTGATGATATGTTTGAATTTGTTCGCGCTCATTTGGATGATAGGCGCGACACCTTCGTTGGGTCGCTAGCATGGAGGGGTCCTCCTTGAATTTGTTGCTCGTCGGTTTTTTACATGAGATGTTTCTTTTTTCTCGTTGTCTTTTTCTTTTCGGAGGCTATGTATGTGTTTACTTTTGGCCTTTTACGAGGTTTGTCTTTGTGTAATGGGACTTAGATGTATTCATTTCGTACGCGGAGGCTATGGAAGAAATCTTAGATTATCGTATACATGTTTTTTTTTTTTTTTTTGTGTGTCATGTCTTTGGTATTACCGATTCGAGCTAAGATATTAAAGCGGAGGTATTGTCTTTGCTTACATGTATTTTTGTAAACTTGTCTTCGCGCGCTGGAACGCTAGTCCATACCACGTTTGAATTGCGCGCGGAGGTTACTGGTCAGATTCCGGAGACTTTTTGCCAGGTACCTTTTATTGATCTCTTTGAATGGGCAGCTGTTAGGTTACATGGTTCCATGCTAAGGCATGGAGATTAGGTTCTTAGTGCTGCCTTTTCTCCAACTGTAGCTAATTGGACATGGTCCCTTGCTGATGGGGACTCTCAACTTGTGACTAGGTACCACTTTTGTCTTCGGGCTCACTTTCACGTGATATTCCACCCTTACATTTGCGTGATTTTGACCGGCGATAGGGGACGTTACGAATTCTTACGCGGTGTCCCCTATCCCGTCTTCTTCCCGAGGCAAGGCTCATTGGTGCATGCTCTTAAGAAAAGGGTGGTGTTCATTTTGGTCTATGTGGCCCTCGCTTACGAATTCTTCTGTTGTCTCTCTCGCTCTTTGTGGAACTCTTGTAAATATACATCAGCCTCCATCCCCCCTACTCTTGATACGTGCTTTGTGTGATCTTTGGGGGTGGATCTTTGGAAGCGCCTTCCTTTATATAGGCCTTGGCATGGCCGATTGGATTAAATGTCTCGACCTTTTTGGTACACTTCTTAGTGAATCTTGTGGATCCTGTGTTTGATTTCTCGTGATATGCTCTCTTGATTGCTCGAGGACCAAAACAACCGCTGCTGATGGTACTCTGCGGTTTGAATGAGCTTGATTGCTACTATGGGTTATGGTACGAGATCTTGCTCCTTTAATGCGTTAGATTGCGAGATCAAGGCATTCATTTACCTTTCTCCTCCCTAGGGCTATATAAGGCTTATGGTTTTTGGTGATGCTTGGTCATTTGGGGTAGTGTTCGCTAGGATTTTGATTTAGTGAGAGCATGGTCTTGCTTGTTAGATGCACTTGAGCCGATGCGAGTAAGAATTCGTAATGGCTATATCACAATGGTGTGTCGCTCTTCGCGAGAGGTGCGGAGTGGTATCCGGCTACGAATACAACGTGCTTGCTACTTGGCCTATTCTTCTTAGGTGTGTAGTGGGGGCGAGGCTAGTCGAGGTGTGTCGGTTGGCGGTTGTGTTTTGGGTACCGGGAGCCGAAGTCCGTCGGTACTAAGGCTCCTCCCTTCTCGGAGATGGAGAATTGCGGCGCTCTTTGCTCTTTTGCGGGCTCGTTTGCTTGATTGTAATAGTAAGAGGTGGCACACCTTCTCTAGAGTCTACACTAGTTGGAGCTAAGGCATTGGTGATTCTTGTAGCCTTGATTTCATATTTGTATGCAAATTAATGGACTGGAGTGGCTTGCTCGGCCATTTGTGTTACCTTCTCTTTGTTTCCGGTAGCCTTTTTTGCTTATGACGATTAGATTGCTCCGGTTTCTTCAATTTTCGGTTTTCGTGTTTGGCATGCCTCCGTGATCTTGCGGAGGCATGAAGCCACTTGGCCGATCAAGCGATCTTTGCTTTAATATCGGTGCCCTAGCGCTTCTTTGGGTCTTTTTCCGATTTTGGTGATGCCTTTTTGGCTTTTTGTACCCCTTGGTGCCCGACCGATCAGGTCTTTTTCCAAGGGTTTTCGACCTTTTTGGAGGTCGCTTATTTTGTACCCCTTAGTGCCTGACTGATCAGGTCTTTTTCCAAGGGTTTTCAACCTTTTTGGAGGTCGCTTACAAATCTTTTTGAGGTCCGCCGGTCAAGGCGAAGTTTGAAGTGACCTCTTCCGATGCTTAGAGCACCGTCGAATATTGCGGCTGCGTTGCCAGCCGCTTTCGACTTTGCTGCATTCTGCTGTTTCTCGGGGCCCTCTTTATATATTGCAGAGGTTGATTACAACGGAGTCGCCTCGTTAAAAACCTCACCTCCGATAAGGAGTCCCCGCGTGAGGAAAAGAGTGCGATCCGGTTCGAAGGGGAAGAAAAGAAACATAAAAATGAACTACTGGATGCCTCCGCTTATAGTTTTACGGAGGTTCCTTACATTTTAGATGTAGTATTTCCTGAGGTTGTCCACATTCCAGGTGTGGGTTGATACTTTCCCATTTTCATCCTGTAAGAAGAACGATCCTTTCCTTCCTGCTTGGTGAGCTAGGTAAGGTCCTTCCCACTTTGGTTGCGGTTTCCTGCGTTTGGTGCATTTGGTTTCCGGCGAAGGACCCAGTCTCCTTCTTTGATGTCTTTGATTACCACTTTGGCATCCCTCCATTTCTTCGTTTGGTTTTGGTACTTGATTATGTTGTCCACGGCTTCTAGTCTCTCTCCTCTATCATCTCTTTCTTTGTACTCTTCATTTTACGCTAGCGCTTTGTTTTGTGACCCGGAGACTTTGGTTTCTTAACTCTTAGGCATCATAGCTTCTTCCCCATATAGCAACTTGAAAGGTGTGAAGCCGGTAGCTCGTGAGATATTGGTGTTGTGAGACCACACGACCTTAGGCAACTCCTCGACCCACTTTCCTTTCTTCGGGCCGTGCGGTGTTTTTGAGATTCGAGAATATGATCTGTTGGATCTCTCAACCGCCCGTTGCTCTCCGGGTGGTATGCGAGGCAAAGGCCGGCTTTGTGCCAATGCTTCGGTACTCTTTGAACTTGTCGAATCGAATTGCTTTCCATTGTCTCTTGTTAGGGTTCTTGGAACACCGAATACGCACACTATGTTTTGCCGGAAGAACTTTTCTTGTTTACGAAGTGATGGTTGATAGTGGCTTGGCCTCAATCCACCTTGTAAAATATTCTCTTGCCACAACCGCATACTTGCTACCTCCTTGAGCTGGTGGGAGCGGCCCAACGAGGTCCATACCCCATCTCGCATAGGCCACGTTGGTGGGATGGTGTGACTCCCCGGCTTGCTTTGGTTTGGTGAGAAATTTTGGCGGGCGCGCACGTCTTCACTATGTGTAGGGCGTCTTTGATGTGAGTGGGCCGGTAAAAACCTTGACGAATGGCCTTTGCGGATAATGCCCTTGGGCCTATGTGGGATCCACAAATCCCCGCATGAATCTTTGCGTAGGAGTTCCTGGCCTTCTTCATTGCTTAGGCATTTGAGTAGTGGTTGCACTACGCCTTTTTGAATAGTTTGTCCCTCTATCACGGTGTAGCTCCTTGCTCGAGCCTGCTAGCCTTGCCGCCGGCTTCATACGAGGTTACATGATTGCCCTTTGATTTGATCTATGATTGCTTGCCTCCAGTCTTCGGAGTGAATTAGTAGTACCTCCGCAAATGCTCTGTTTAACCTTGCCGTGGTGGTTCTTTGTAGCTCTTGGTAAAAGGTGCTGCTTTGGCATGTCAAGCTTGTTTCTTGCTTTGCCTTTGCCAACTCATCGGCCTCCATGTTTTCTCCTCTCGGTATGTGCCGAGGGTGAAACCTTTGAATCTCTTCTCAAGGCTTCTTATGACCTCTAGGTATCTTGCGAGTTCGGGTTCCCTCGCGGTGTACTCTTTTTCCACTTGACTCCGCTACCAACCGTGAGTCTGTGTTTACTAGCACGTGAGTAGCCCCAAGTGCCTTTGCTTTTGACAACCCCAATATGACACCTTCATACTCTGTTTGTATTGTTTGTGGCTTTGAAGCACGGTCTAGTTTGCATACTTTGTCTTGACTCGATGGTGAAAACGGGATTGCGGAGGCCCGGCCCCCTGGACTCCCCGAGGCACCATACGTGTAAAGCGTCCGAGTGGGATACCTCCGATTTTGATTCGGAGGTATTTGTTGGCACCCATTCGAGAGAAAATCCGCTAGTGCTTGCGACTTGATTCTTTGTTCTTGCAACAAACTTGATCTCGAACCGAGACAGCTACGTAGCCCACTTGCCAATTCTTCCGAGGCTTCTTTGTTGTTCGGGATCTCGGCCGGTGGGCTGCCGGTTGTCGGTATCGAATAGTGTGGTCCTGAAAGTAGTGCTTTAGCTTCCTTGATGCCGTGATTACGCATACGCTATCTTTTCAATCTGTGTAGTTCGGCTTTGCTCCTTGCAATGCCTCGGACACATAGTATATCGGGCTGCTTGCACTTTTGCTTACCATTTATCTGTCTCTCTTGCACGAGTACCGCACTTACGCCCCGCGATCTTGACACGTACAACAGGAGTGGCTCGTCGCTATTCGGGGCTGCCACCATTAGGTCCTCGGCCATGTATTTCTTGAGCTGCTGAAAGCTTCGATTGCTCGATCCCCATTCAAACTTTTCGTTGGCCTTGAGTGCTTTGAAGAAAGGGAGGCTGCGTTCAGTGATTTGGAGATAAACCTGTTCAATGCCGCGATTCTTCGTGAGTATTTGGATCTCTTTTTTGTTTGATGGCTCGGGCATGGCCGGGACGGCTTTTGTTTTGTCCGGATTGGCCCGAGACCTTCGGGTCCGACGACATATCCCAACATTTTTCCCCGCTGACTCCAAAGACACATTTTTCCGGGTTTAGCTTCAATCCGGCCTCCCTAAGGTTTGCAAAGGTTTCCTTGAGATCTTCCGAGATGGTTCTCGGTTCTTTGCTTACCACGGCAATGTCATCTACATAGGCTATGATGTTTCTCCGCAATCGAGACCGTAGTACGGCTTGTACCATTCTTGCAAAGGTTGACCTCTGCATTCTTGAGCCCTTCGGGCATTCGCACAAAACAAGTAGGTTCCAGTCGGTATAGTGAAACTTGTCTTTTCCTCGTCTTCTTTCTGAGCCGGTTGATGATATCCCAGCTTGAGTCCGGGAGGGAGAATCTTTTGCATCTGCGGCCTTATCAACCGAGGTGTCTATTCTAGGTAGCGGGAATGGGTCTTTTTTGCATGCCTTGTTCGAGTCGGTGAAGTCGATGCACATTCGCATTTTGCCATTCTTCTTTGGGACAAGTACCACATTTGCTAGCCATTACGAGTATTTGACCTCTCGTATGACGTTTGCATCCAATAATCTCGCACCTCCGCCTTTGCGGCCAAGGTTCGTTCTTCGACATTTTCCTCTGCCTTTGCTTCCTTGGCTTTACATTCTCATTTAAATCCAAAGTGTGCTCGATTATATCTCTCCCGATTCCTTTGAGGTCTTCTCGCGACCATGCAAAGACATCTACGTTTTTGGACAATAGGCTAAGTAATTCTCTTCGTTCTTCCTCTGATAGATTTGCTCCGATCGTGACCTTCCTGTTTGGCACTGCCTCATCGAGGGGCACTGTTATTGTGTCCTCCTGATCCTTCATGTCCGTCTTTCCTCCGGGCATATCTGGTGGCTCATCGATGCCCTTGTGTTTATGTTTCGTGAGCCTTGTATATTGCTCTCTCTATGTTTCTTGCTTCCTTTTGGCTTCCTCGAACCGTGATTATTCCATGCGGTCTTTGGCATTTTCATGCAAAGGTAACCCATGTGGACTGCCACATTGAACTTGTTTGCGAATCCTCTTCCTAAGATTGCATTGTATGGGTAATATATGTCCACTACATCAAAGGTGATGTATTGTTCTCGCGTTGTCCCCATCTTGAAAAGACACGGGTAGGGAAATTTTCGAGGGCGTGAATCTTCCTTCCTCCGAATCCTATCGGGGGTGTATCGGTGGTTGCAAATTTGAGACCGCGAGCTTCATTTGATCGAACACACTTGCGAAGATGATATCGCCGAACTCCGGAGTCAACCGGTGATGTTTATCTCCCATCCCCGCTACGTTTGCTTTTATGACCATCGCGTCGGTGTGAGGATAACTCTCCAATCGGAGGTCCTCTTACGAAAAACTGATTTGGGCCTTAGACCATTTCGTTGTTCGGTGTGCTCCCCTGCTGACCACATTATTCACCAATCGGAGGTGATCTTTTTTTCGTTTCTTTGTCTCGAATTCCATCGCGATCCGCCGGCTATCGGTAGTATCATTCCTATTGTGGGCGGAAGCGAGTGGGGGTTCATCGATTCTCAATCGGAGGTTCGGCCTTTGGCATGGCTTGGGGCGGGTGACTGCTGCGGAGGTCTTGGTAGTGCCTCGAATTGCCTTTGTTGCGGAGGTGGAGGTAATGCTTTGCGTCTTGCCTCGTTCTTTGTTGATGCGAAAGGCGAGGTGTTTCTACCATGGATATACGTGGGGGTCGAGTGTTGACATAAGTGATCGCACTCTCCGCCACGACGGGTGTCACGGTTGCCGAAATCTTGAGACAAGCGGTACCGCACGGGCCGCCATCTTTGGTAGGGACGGTGGATAGTGCTTCGTGCGACGTTCTGGTTTGGGGGAAGACCTTGTTAGTGTACCCTGGATAGCTTGGGTTGTACTGGCGATGGTGTTGTGTAGTGAAGGTGTGATTCACTTGTACGGTTGGCTCCGGAATGGGTGGAGGCGGCTGTTGCTTGTTCTTCATCCGATCCATTGTTTCTTTGGTTTCGGGGCATTCCTTGGTGCTATGCCCCTTATCTTCCCCATGGAAGATGCAATAATGCCTTCTCGGTTTGGTTCTTATTCCAGTTCTTCGACTTGCTCTTGTTGAAGTTCGGTTATTCCCGAGCCTTTGTATCTTGGTTGTTTCTGGCTCCTTGTACGCGAACGCCGAGAAATTTAATTTGTTTTGCACATTGAAGACTTGCCTTTCTTTGCCGAGCATTCGCCTGTCATAGGACTGTTGTCTCTATTGTTGCTCCTACCGGAGTACCTTTTGCTCGGCCTTCTCCTTCATCCAGTCTTTTCCGGAGGTCATTGTCGATCTGCGGTATTTTTCGAACTCTTCGTGCGGCTTTTCCATGGTAGGCGGCTTTTCTCTCGCTAAATGGCTTGCGAAGGGTCCAATGCGGAGACCTTTGATTCTTTGCCTCTATCGCGGTATTTGTCCGGCACATCGGCGCCTTCGCCCGAGGTGTAAGAATCTCTCGGGAAGTAATCCCTTAACGGCTCTCCCTTGTCGTGTTTGTTGCTTTGAACAGTCTGGCGACGACAATGACTCACTTGAGAAACCTTTGAAATTGGCAATTATCTTATCCCTCGGGTTCTCCCATGAGTAGATTGTGCTAGGCTGCGGCATGGAGTACCATGTCGGTGCGTCGCCCTGCGGCGATAACGAAGGATTTGGCTAGGACACTTGTCATTTCCTCCCGCGGAGGCGCGCGCCTCAAAACTCATCGAGAAGCGCCGTGGATCTGTTTTTCCATTGTACCTAGGCGGGACCATGGGCTTGTAGCCCGGAGGCCATGGTGCTTTACGTAGGCCTTCGACGGTGGGGATCTCGGGTCGAACGTCCTCACGGTAAACCATGATCGAGGTATCTCGTGGGTGTTGCGGCCATGTATTGGCGAGTTGTGGGGTTGTCATAGTATTGTTTTGATGCATTGTTATGGGTTGCATGCTCGAATCTCGCTTGCAATATTGCCATTTCTTTGCCTAATCTCCTCGCTCTTTGGGAGGTGTGTATTGCCCAATGTGCGTAGCCTTGCTTGCTCGCTCTCGGCTGTCTCGTTACGCTTCCATGCGCTGCATTTCGGCTCTCGGCCGACTTACCTCATTTTCCTGGTGCTGGTCACCGTCCCGGCTTGCCGGAGAGGCTGTTCATCTTCGCCGTGGTCATCATCGTTCGCTCATCTTCGGTTGCCTGCTCGAGGCATACGTGCTTCGGGCGGACCTTCGCGGTCCGCCCCTTCGCGGTGGTTCGGGTGCCTCCGCGGGTGTCTCCGCCCGGCGGCGGCACGTTTTCGTCGAGCGCGGCGGCGGCTGTCTGTTTTCTTGTTGGCATCGTGAGTGATATCCTCGGCCGGACACACCGGTGGGCGCCAACTGTTGGAACACGGTTCCAGCAGGTTTTATATTCAGTCGTAATCACAATTACAATGCTAGAGTGTGAAGAGAGGAAGCTCTTCCACTCCCAGGAATCCTCCTTTACAACAGGGGCTGGAGGGCTCCTTATATAGCCAGTCCAGCTCCCAGGTACAAAAAGACAATGCAGCCCCAACGGGGAAACAGGGAAACCCTAATCCTATGACCCTTCCAGGTGGGACTGGCTGGGGCAAGGTCGTCCATTGGAGTATTCAGCGGTCCGTGGGCTCCTCCTGGGCCTACCAAGCGTTCTACGTCTTCCTTGCTCCCGGGCCGTTGGCGGGCCGTCTTCCATGGGCCAGACATCCCAGCGCAGGCCGGTGGCCTCCGCCGTCGTCTCAATGCCTCCGCCTTGAGGTCTTCGTCTCGATACCCCCGACGGAGGTCGGGGTCTTTGTCTCCGGTTCGGTGCCTCCGCCAGAGGCCGCACGCCTTAGTGCCCGGGCCGATGCCTTCGCCCTGGGATCGGAGGCTCGCGCCTCCGCCCGGTGTCTCCGCGGGCGGCCGGAGACCGGAGGTCTCCGCCTCCGGCTCGCTACCTCCGCTTGGAGGCCTGAGGTCTGGCCGCCGGCCTGTTGTCTCCGGATGGCCTCCGGAGGCCTTCTGAGGCGCAAGCCGGCATGGTCTCCGGCGGCAGGTACCACACCTCCGATCCAACCCTGCATAACAAGCTAAGACAAACTGTAGCAAATAAGATGAATGGGGGTTAGTTGACCGTAGGCTCATGCCGTGTCTCCACTGCTGAGATGCCTTTTCCCAACACCGGATGACCGAGCATATCAAGCCGGTTCTCCGCGCCGTCTTCCCGGAGGAGGTGCACCCGGCGGACCCGGCTGGCGAGGCGACGCTCGTGGCAGATCAGTGCCAGAGGCTGTGGCCGGCGCTGCAGGACCTCGTCGCACGGGCGGGCACTTACGCGGTGTCCACGGCGTTGGCGGTGGTCCGTTCGAGGGTGGCGGCGGCAGATCCAGCCACCGTCGCGCTTGGGGTAGCCCCGGAACTCAGCGACGCTGCCGCCGAGGAGCTCCGAACCACCTTCATCCCTGTTGCCGAGCAGTTGGTTGGCGATATGACTCTCATTGAAGATCCCGAGAGGAGGAGGGTGGTCGTAGGGCCCTTTGTTTTAAACTTTTTTATTTAAAACTTGTATATAAGTGGTCGAGCACGGGGTGCTCGAAACAAAACTTAAGGCCGTACTAAGATGCGAGACAAGTTAGGCATACTTAAGCGGGTGATAAGTATCTTGCCGTTTTTATAGTTTTCGTTAGGCATAACTTAGATGCGTAACGTTTAAAAATCATGTCGACAAATAAGTTTTGCGCCCACTCTCGAAGCGATTAGCTCGTCAAGGTGACAAAGGGACGCACTAGTGAACGGCGCGGTACGCGGGATCACTAGGTACGATCCTAAGTACCTATTAGAGGGTGCCCGCCGGATCTCCTAGTGCCGTGTAGCGCGGGAGCTGTAGCACATCGACGAGAGGACCGAGACACAGGACCTTATCGAATTGTTCTCGGCGAGTGAAACGCAAAGTTTAGATGTGACTTATGCAGGGCGCATGTATGCAAGGTGGTGCGAAATTTCAGATAAGAAATTGCAACGGGACGAAAAAAGAGACAACAAAAGTGGAAACTTTGTTAATAGAGGAAAAAGTACAAGATACATATCTTCATGGGTAAAAGCGTATGAGCATCTCTATGTGCCAAGAATTTGGCTCTTCGACTCCATCTAGTGTCTCCAACCAGTACGATGTTGGGCGTGTTACAGCCTTAATTCTGTACGGTCCTTCCCACCTTGGTGATAGCTTGTGGAGGCCGGCCGTATTTTGAATACGGCGGAGCACGCGATCGCCGACCATGAACAATCGTCCTCGGACGTTGCGGTTGTAGTAGCGTCGTACCGTAGCTAAGTACTTCTCAGTCCGAGCACATGACTCAAGGACCTGCTCTTCCTTAGCGACTATGTCCACCTCTCGAGCTTCGTCGGAGGTGGCTTCATCGTGGTAAGCTACCCGTGGTGATTGGAAAGCGACCTCGGGCCGGTATGACGAGCCCTCGAGCCGTACACCATAAAGTATGGTGAGACTCCCGTGTTGCGGGTGGTCCGAGTACGCGGGTCCCGGACTCGAGATAACTCTTTGAGCCATCGGCCGGGTTTGAGTTTGGTGTCAACCCGGAAGACTCGTTTTTGAGTGCGTCGAGGATCATTCCGTTAGCACGTTCAACTTGTCCGTTAGCTCGGGGTGAGCGATGGAGACGTACTTGACCTTGATCGGGCTATCATCGCAATAATTGAAGAATGCATCACTTGTAAATTGCGAGCCTAGATCGGTGATGATGGTGTTCGGGACACCATATCGTGGACGACCTCGTCGAGGAATTGGATCGCCTTCTCGGCCGTGGCTTTTTGACTGGTTTGTATTCAATCCACTTGGAGAATTTGTCAATAAGCACGAAGACATTGGTGTGGCCACCGGGAGCCGGTTTGAAGGGGCCGATCATGTCTAGTCCCCAGCATGAGAAGGGCCAAGCAGCTGGGATTGTTTGTAGATCATGTGCTGGGACATGAATCTGCTTGGCAAACATTTGGCAGGTCGTACGTAATCTTCAGCGTCAGTAACGGCGGTTGGCCAGTAGAAACCTGCCCGGTAGGCTTTGCCGACCAGCGTCCGGGACGCCGCATGGTTACCACAAGTACCTTCGTGGATGGCTTTAAGAAGCTCGATCCCCGCCTCCCGAGTGATACACTTCTGGAAGATAATGGACTTGGGTGCTTTGCGCATCAACTCGCCATTGACCATAGCGTAGGCCTTGGCTCGCGGACCGGTTGTTGGGCGGCAAGTTTGTCCTCGGGACAAGGTGGTCATTCGGGTATTTGATAAAGGGCTCTCTCCGAGTCTTCCCGAGGAGGCGTCGCACGGTCGGCCGACTCGTACCTTTATCATCGCCCGGCGGCCGAGGAGACCATCGTCGTCCTCAACGTTGGCGTTGCGAGCGGTGTGGTCGGGTAGGCGACCGCCGAAGTAGGTTACGGTGTGTGTTCTACCCGATGCGGGATCGAAGGTTTGATTAAGTCTTGAATAAAAACACCGGGGGTAACTTGGCACGGGATGAGCCCAGCTTGGACAGCTCGTCAGCTCCTACGTTCTTTTCGCGGCGGACGTAGATGAATTCCAGTCCATAAAACTTGTTCTCAAGTTTGCGAATTTCGGCAACGTAGGCGTCCATCTTTTCGTGGACTGTATCCCAATCTTTGTTGACCTGCTTGACGACTAAAGCAGAGTCCCCATAGACCATGAGTCGCTTGATGCCAAGTTCAACGGCGATACGAAGGCCGTGTAAGGCTGCTTCGTACTCGGCTACGTTGTTGGATGCTTTGAAGTGGATACGTAAAACGTACTTTATCGTGTCCTTGGAAGGAGAGATAAAGTAGACACCAGCCCCAGCACCATCGATGTTTAGGGAGCCGTCAAAGTACATTGTCCAGTGCTCGGCCTTTGAATCGGCGAGGGTAGGCGATGTCCGTCCACTCCACGATGAAGTCAGGCAAGGCTTGTGACTTCACCGTCCGTCGTGCGCGAAACTGGAGTGTGTACTCGGACAGTTCTAGCGCATATTTCACGATCCGACCACTGGCGTCTCGGTTGCGGAGGATGTCGCCAAGTGGTACGTCGGTAACGACCGTGATTTTGAAAGCTTGAAAGTAGTGGAGCGGCTTGCGTTTGGTGATCGGGAGTGCATACAAGAGCTTTTGTACCTGGTTGTACCGCGCTTGGACTCGCCGAGCACTTCGCTTATGTAATATATGGGGCGCCTGGACTCCATAGACGTGTCCTTCCTCCTCACGCTCGACTACTAACACGGTCGACCACGTTGGTTGTTGCGGCTATGTATAGGAGCAACTCCTCGTCCCGCTTAGGGACCGTCGGGGAGTGAAGGAGAGGTGAGGTAGGCTTTGAGCCGTTTAAAAGCCCGGGTCGGCCTCCTCGGTCCATTCAAACTTTTCTTTGGCTTTGAGCAGTTTGAAAAAGGGGAGTCCTTTTTCACCCATCCGAGAGATGTATCTGCTCAGAGCGGCTAGGCACCCAGTGAGTTTTTGGATGTCCTTGACGCACCGGGGCGGTCGTAATTTCAGGACGTCGGCTACTTTCTCGGGATTTGGCTTGATACCCTCCTGGCTAACCAGGTGGCCGAGAAGGATACCGGACGGTACTCCAAAAACACACTTGTTTGGGTTGAGTTTCCATTGAAACTCATTGAGTTTGTTGAAGGTGCGCTCCAGATTTGTGATCAGGGCGTCCGCCGTTCTTGATTTTATCACCACGTCATCTACGTAGGCCTCAACAAGATCATCGGCGATCTCTTTCTTGAGGCAGGACTGGATAGCCCGTTGGTATGTAGCTCCGGCGTTTTTGAGACCGAAGGCCATGGTCGTATAACAAAAAGCACCGAAGGGGGTGATGAAAGCGGTTTTTTCTTGGTCCTCCTTTTTAAGGGCTATCTCGGTGATACCCGGAGTAACGATCAAGAAACGAGAGCAACTCGCAACCGGCGGTAGAGTCTACGACCTCGTCGATCCGAGGAGATTGAATGCCTCGCTTGGGGCGGTGTTTGTTGAGATCGTATAATCAACGCACATTCTCCACTCTTTATTCTTCTTTTGAACAAGCACCGGATTGGCTAACCAATCCGGGTGGTACACTTCTTTGATAAAGCCGGCGGCTAAAAGCTTGGCTACTTCTATTCTAATAAGCTCCTTGCGGTCACGGCGAACCGGCGCATCTTACGTCGACCGGCTTAGCGGTCGTCTTGACATCGAGGTAGTGCTCGGCCTTTTCCCCGGGGGACACCGGGCATATCGGAGGGTTTCCATGCGAATATGCTGATGTTTTTCCAAAGGAATTGGACGAGCGCGTCTTCCTATTTAGGGTCAAGGTCGGCTCCGACTTTGGTGACTTTGGAAGGGTCCTCGTCGAAGAGGCGGACCGTCTTCGCGCTCTTCACCTTATTGGATGGGCGCCGACCAGATCCAATAGGTTGCTCGAGCTCTGCGGGCGGAACGTCGTCGACGCCCAAGCTGGTGTGCTACAAAGCGTGTCGCACTCTCGAGCCATGAAGACGTTGCCACGTAGGGAGAGTGTTCCCTGCTCGGTGGGCATCTTCAACACCAAGTAGCCATAGTGGGGGACAGCCATGAACTTGGCGATACCAGGGCGGCCCAAGATGGCGTGGTAGGTCCCTTCGAAGTTGGCCACAATGAAGGTGATGTGCTCGGTACGGAAGTGCTGCTTGGTCCCAAACTGCACGTCAAGGGTGATCTGCCCGAGCGGGTAAGAGGACTTTCCGGCATGATACCCCAGAATGGTGTGTCGTACGGCTGTAGTTACTCCTGCGGTATGCCAAGTGCCTTGAAGGCTGGGTAGAATATGATGTTCAGAGCACTGCCACCGTCGACCAGCACCTTCTCGAAGCGGATGTTGGCTATCACTGGGTCGAGGACCAGTGGAAATCGTCCGGCATCCGGGATGCGTGCCCACATATCTTTGCGGCTGAAAGATATGGGCTGCTCGGACCACGCTGGAAGCTTGACATCGGCTACGAGGCCATCGGGTTCTTGCATCGCGATGATGGCGCGCGTCAACAACTTTCTATCGCGGCTTGTTTCGAGTCCGACTTTTCCGCCAAAGATCACGCCGGCGAAGTTCTTCTCAGCTTCCTTGAAGGTATGGCGAGGGTTGACCTCTCGCGTGTCGTCCTCTTCTTCTTCTTCTTCCGGCTTGTCGGCGGGCTTGCTCTTGGCTTTGGGATTGGGTCGAGGCCTCTTTGAAGTGGACTTGATGAGAGCGTCCATCAAAACTCGGCACTCGCCCATGGTGTGACCTTTGCCAGGATGCCGAGGACAGTCCTGGGCAAAGATTTTGTCGAGCACCTCATCCCCGACTGGCTTCTGCCCCTTAACCGCGTTGATGGCGTTGTCGTTGCGGTTTCGGTTGCGTTTGCCGCCGCCGTAGTTGTCCTGGCCACGCCGCCTGAAGTTAGGTTCATTGTCGCGTGGACCAGATCCACGGATGAAACGCTGGTTGTTGCGGCGCTCCTCTTGTCGGCGTGGTGGTCGGTCAGCATCGCTCTTGTCGTCGGAATTGTTCCGACGGTAATTGCGATCTGACGGGTCGTCATCACCCCTGTTCAGGCCGTCGTCCAGGAGCGTGTAATCGTGCGCAATGGCGAGTAACTCCTCCATGGTTTTTGGCTGTCTGAGGAGGAGAGCCTTTTGGAGGTCTCGGCCACGTGGTTGGACCAGGCCATCGATGAAAGCTTCGACAGCTGTCTCCTGAGAGATCTCTGGTACGCGATTCCACTGGTCCGAGAAACGCCGAATGTACTGCCGTAAGGACTCCTTTGGACGAAGGCGAACCTGCTTTAAGGCATACTTGGTCCCTGGTTGGACACAAGTAGACTTGAAGTGGTCGACGAAGACTTGGCGAGCCGCGCCCGGTTGTGGATGGAACCGGGTTGTAGCCGGAGCGCCGTGTGGTGATTGTATTGTTGAGCACAACGGGGAGGTAGTTTGCCATGACGTACTCGTCGCCCCCTGCTGCTCGGACGGCCACCTCGTAGAGCATGATCCAGTGGGCTGGATCTGCTTTGCCGTCGTACGCCCGGATCTCCGAGGTACGGAAATTTTTAGGCCATATGACTGCCTTGAGCTCCTCGGAGAAGGGTGGGATGCCGCCAATGTTCCGGCGTGCTCGGAGGCGCTCATCTATCCGTTCTCGGAGGTCCCGACGCTCAGGTTGGATTACTTCGTCGTCTTGTCGGCCCCGGTTGCCTTGCTGGCGATTAGGGCGTCGTCGACTGTTCTGAGGACGTGCACGTCGTGGAGCTCTGCCGGGCTGCTCGACACGGTCGTCGTAGTCCCCTGCGTCTCCATAGGCATATCTGCCATTGTGGGACGAATTGTCCCCTCCACTCTCAACTCGCTGCTCACGTCGATTCCGGTTCTGCCGAGAACGGCGGGATCGGTAAGAGCTGGCCATGGAGCCCATGGAACGAAGATCGTTCACTTGGTCCTCGGCCGCCGCGAGGAATTCCTGGATCTCGTTGAGTCCAGGAGTCTCGGGGGGAAGCTGCTTCAATTTCTCCATCGCCACAGCAATGTTTGTCGTGGGGGTCTCGTGGACCACTGGGTCGCCAGCACCGTCGAACTCGGGGTTGAGGTTGCGACGCCAGGGTAGGTGCCGTGGTCCGGCGCCTGCATTGGGGTGGCCCTCCTCGGCAATGCGTCGTCGGGCGCGATCGTTGTCACGAGCTTCCCTTGCCTGCCGCTGGGCGTCTGTCTCGTTTGGAGCCAGGGGCTCGTCATTGCTGACCATCAAAATCGTTGGTCCGAAGCCGGGCGGATACTTGGGGAAATCCAGCGCGGCTGGCGGGGGTTTCCGTCCGGTGGTCGGAGTGATCGGCGTGTCCTCGTGGTCGGATTGAGCTCCGTATCCATTGGATAGTCTTTGTCCGAGGAGAGGTATTCAGTATAATCAGGAGAATACAGCGCGAGCAGATTGGAGACAGTTGGGGAGTCCAGGTTGGCATCCTGAGACGGATCCCCAAGCTTTCGAATCTCCACCATCCCGATTATATGAGCGGGGCTTCTCGGGATGGTATCCTCGATGAGAAGCGTGTCGAACTGTCGCTCGATGTCCCTTGCGTACGTCGGCGCCGCGTTGTTCAATCCGAAGGACAGAACGGTTGGATCATGCGGCGAAGCACTTGGATTTGCCGCGAGTGGTTCGCTTGGCGGAGCACAACCTTCACGGTTTTGCTGAGCTGGTGCTCGGCGGTTTTGTCGTGCTTCGATGAACTCGCTCAACCTAGGGGAGGAGGAGGAGCGGCTGCGGCTTGGATCTCGCCCAATATGCGTCATACGACGGTCCTGGCTGGGATCTAACCAACGGGGACTCCTAGCCGATCTGGGGGCAATAGATTGAGCAACAGGCGGACAGTTGTTGCCGACGAGACCTGCTTCGCCGAGACGAGCAGAGCTTCGCCGACGTGGTCGGACGGGCGTGAAATCAGAAAAGTCTGGCCCCTTGCGGATCAACTCCTGCGTGGCTTCAACTAGCTTCGTGATCTCGGCCAATCCGCGGCCCTGTTGGTCAATGAGATCGATCAGATCTGAGTTGTCGATCGGCTTTCTTTTGTAGCAAGATAGCTGATCGACAAGTGCTCGAGGATCTGTCGTATCCGCCGTTGCCGAGGGCAAAGGGGAATCCTGCGCGGCGGGTACTGCGACCGGCGGCGAGGCGGTTGGCGCTGTGGCCTGGCGAGCGGATGGTGCTGGGACCATCTGCATGGTGGGCGGTGCTGAGACCGTATGCCCTGCAGGCGGTGCTGAGACCGGCTCGGACGCTCCCGTGGAGGTGAGGGGCGCCATCATCTTGGTGGTCCAGGTGACCGATCCGAAGGTGAAGGCGTCGCTGGCCTCGAGATCCATGGAAGCGGGGAAGGAAACCATCTGGATCGCCTTGAGATCGAAAACTCCACCCCCTACCTGGCGCGCCACTGTCGATTACGGATAACCGGCAGTCCACCACGGGGTATCCCACGGCGGTGAGTTTCGGTAAGGGCGTGTTACGATCTACGATCTGGACGTTCGAGAAACAAGACAAACCAAGGACAACGGGTTTACCCAGGTTCAGGCCGCTCGGAAGCGTAATACCCTACGTCCTGCTTCTCGTGTTATGCTGTATGATCAGGTGTCGGGTTATAATGAAGCGCTAAGCTCTCTAGGTTAGGTTGCCAGAGAATAGCCTACGTTCTAGGGGGGTCCTTGGCCGCTTTATATAGCCGAGCAGCCAAGGGTACACGGGATGTGGTCGGTTACATCAAGTCGTGCCCTAGGAGGACTCCATTTGATCTAACCGACTAAGTATACTTGCGGGACAAGCATCCTTGTGCGCGATCCACCTCCTGGTCGGTTGCGGACCACGCCATCGTCTTGTAGTCCAGCCCACCAGCCTGGTCGGTAATGGGCCGGGTCTTGTATGATCTGGGCCGTCTTGCCGAGCAGCCCTGGAACTG
Organism: Themeda triandra; assembly: GCA_018135685.1. Taxonomy (NCBI): domain Eukaryota; kingdom Viridiplantae; phylum Streptophyta; class Magnoliopsida; order Poales; family Poaceae; genus Themeda; species Themeda triandra. The sequence continues at coordinate 1,284,191 of JAENPR010000042.1, forward strand.
TCCATGGTGGTATACCGGATTTATACCCCCCACAGCGGGCGGCCTCGGGCGGGCGGCCAAGGTGGCGGGCGGGCGGGCCGGCGCCGCTCGGGTACGCGGCCCCGCTCGGGAACTACCTTGGAGGAGGAGCTGCGGGCGGCGCGGAGGAGCGGCCGGCCTCGGGCGGGCGGAGCGGCGGCGGCGTGGTGGAGGAGGAGCTGCGGCGGCGCGGAGGAGCTGCGGATCTGCGGCGGCGCGAGGGTGGTCCGGCGGAGCTCCGGTGGCGCGGCGTCGCGGGGGTGGCGTGGCGGAGCGGCGGAGCTGCGGTGGCGGCGGAAATGGGGGCTGCGGCGGCAGCAATGGTGGCGGCGGAGCTGCGGTCGCGTCGGGTCGGGCGGGATGGGGAATGAGTTAGGGTTGGGCTGGCTGGGCCTCAGCCTTCTAGTTCGTTTTTTTAAAAAAAACATGTTTGGCGGCCTCGTATGGCCGGGGCCACCTACTTTGCCGATGGCAGGCCATCGGCAAAGCTACTTTGCCGACAGCCTTCCAAGGCCGTCGGCAAAGTTTGATTTTTTTTGTTTTTTTGGCCCCAATTTTTTTCTGGTGCCTTCCTATACTACATAAAACCCACCTTCAAAATTTGGGACAATGTTGAGTTTTGTAGCTATATTTCGTTAATTTTTTTGATTTCTTTGCATTTTTTCCGCAACTCTAAATTTGAACTGCAGGTACATGAAATAATGCAGACTTTTGATTCAAAAAATGATATTCATGATTCTGGGAGTATGTTGAGGCCGTATCCAGGACCTCGCATGAAATCACGACCCTGTTGGTCTCGTAACATGGGTAGCGACGTGCCGGGAAAGTGTTTTTAAATTCTATAAAATCCAAACGAAGTCCAAAATTGACGAAACTTGACGAGTTGTCTCGCCATCGCATGTGTAGTGTGTGGTAAAAATTTCAAAAAGTTTTTGAAACTTGCTCGAAACTTTTTGAAATTTTTACCACACACTACACATGCCATGCCGACACAACTCGTCAAGTTTCGTCAATTTCGGACTCCGTTTGGATTTTATATAATTTAAAAACACTTTCCCGGCACGTCACTACCCATGTTACGAGGCCAACACGGTCGTAATTTCATGCGAGCTCCTGGATACGGCCTCAACTTACTCCGAGAATCATGAATATCATTTTTCGAATCAAAAGTCTGCATTATTTCATGTACCTGCAGTTCAAATTTTGAGGTGCGGGAAAAATTCAAAGAAAACAAAATAATTAACGAAATATAGCTCAAAAGTTTAAAATTGTCCCAAATTCTGGAGGTGGGTTGTATGTGAGGTAGGAAGACACCAGAAAAAAAAGGAAGGAAAAAACAAAAAAAAGGATTGTTTGCCGATGGCCTTGGAAAGCCATTGGCAATGCCTGTTTGCCGATAGCCGGCCATCGGCAAACAAAGTGGGCCTGGGCGCTCCCCAGGCTGCCACGTGGCCAAGGTTTGCCGTTGGCCGTGGCCATCGGCAAACGACGCAGTTTGCCGATGGCCTAACGGCGGAATCCATCGGCAAACCGGACGGCGTCGGTCGCCGTCAGCTCCTGGCATAGTTTGCCGATGGTGTCGGTATGCCGATGGCCCGCCATCGGCAAACAAATTCTTGGCCGATGGCTTTTGTTCGCCGATGGCCCGCCATCGGCAAACAGGGCGTGTTGCCGATGGCCGTTGTTCGCCGATGGCCCGGCCATCGGCAACAATGTGTTTGCCGATGGCTTCACTTTGCCATCGGCAAACCGGGATGTTTGCCGATGGCAGATTCCTTGGCCATCGGCAAACTCCTGGGCCATCGGCAAACACTCGCTCTCCGGCAGTGATCTGTATCCTTCCTGTAAAAACAACTGCGTCGGCAGGCCACTGTCTGTGCTCGGCAGACTGGCACGAAGCGAGTCTGCCGCGGCTGTTTCCTTTGCCTCTTGCTTCTTGCAGTTGCAGACACACGGCCAAGGCTGCCTTCTGCTTCTAGGATCCTTCTCCTTCCTTCATCCTCGAGAGTTCCGTGGCTTCGACTCCAACGTTGTTTTGTAGGAATAGTAGGTACTCTGGACTGTGATGTGTGGTCCTCAGCCGCCCTCAGGAACAACGAATGCTGCAGAATGCTGTTGGGGTCGTAGTACTTCCATGTCAGCAAAAAGAAAAGAAAAACATTTTTACCATATAACCAAGTTAAACCAATTTCAATTTATCAGATTTATATAAAAAAAGTATCAGTGCTTTAATACCAAACAGGTATCATCGATTCGTCTTGAGACGTGTTTTTCTTAGTATTCTTATTTTATCTTATAAACCTTGATATTATTTTTATGCAAATTTAATTAATTTATTTTTTCAAAAAAAAAAATACTAGAGATTAAGCGAATTGCGTCCGTTTCGGCAACGGATGAGTACACTAGACTAGTAGTACTGGTACTAGGAGTATTACAGTACTAGAAGGCCATCAGGGACGCTGAATATGTAGGTGACAGTAGTATTTGGAAAATTATTAAAATATTTGGACTAAAACTACTCCTCACTGAAGGTTTTACAAAGATTGAAAATTATTAAAAAAAACAGACAAATAGGCTTTGGTACGAAAAAATCCTGTTAGCCTGTTCGGGTAAGCTAGGGGGAGGTGGATGAAAAATTAGGTAGGAAAAATGTCGGTCCGATGCTTCCCACTTCGGTCCGATGACCCACGGTGGCCATCATATCCTAGACCATGATTTTCCATCGCTTTTTCCATCAAATGTGCTACTCCGTCCAAATCTGATCCCACGCTTACAAGCGAGTTAACATTTTCACAATCACTTTTAAAGGGTTTTCCACGTCCTCGTTAGGTCTAATGCATATGCATTGAATTGATCCACCTAGTGGCACTTAGATAATAATTTTGAACTTTGGAGCTTCGCGCTTAATAGTATGGCTATCTATCCGAAATCCTATCACACACTCTATTGCATCTTGAGTGGCAAAACAAAATACCCTAGCTTATACCTTTGCCACGAGCCATGCATTTTCTTTATCTTTCTTCTTTCCCAAGAATTGAGCACTTATCACCATTTCGCCACCATCTTTCTTTTTTCTTCACGAAGCCATGCGCATTGAGGAGATACCGAAGCCGAAAGTATCAGAGATGAAGACCTTTGTATCAAGAAGGTCCTAAAGGTGAATACGTACCTACACATTGAGAAGGCCCTAAAGTTGAAGCCCAAATATGAAGACATCAAGAAGACCAAGGCGCTTGGAGCTCGAAGCCTCAAGAATTAGAACAAGTATAGGCTAGAGACGTGCACGAGCTCTTTTCTCCATGCCCTTTTTCCACATGGTTTTTGGGTATATATGTTGCGAAGGGCAATCCTCACAGCCAGGGTTTGAGTTGGATTCTATCTCTTTTTGCATGTGCATCTATTAGGTGACATAGCAGCGGTCATAATCTAATAGCCGAGGGACTACTGTAGGGGGAATCCATAGGCCAAGTCCCCTAGAAGAGGCCCAACTATGGCTATCAAAGGTGGATTGTAACACCCACCCCCACCCAAGGGGCACTTGTATATTGTCATTGCCTGTATATATAATGCCATGAGCATTTGGAAAGAGGCTCTCCCACTCTCATTTCCAAACCCTATGTATCTCACCTCTCTACTTTCCATCTATGTTTCCAATAATTTTCTAGCGAACATAAAGTCTCCAATTATTAAACTAATGTTATGCGACGTGCTTTGCTAATTATTTTATATTTAAATTGAGAATCTCATCACCCAACATAACATTCCACACCAATTTGGCATTGTAAATTAACTACATGTGTAAAATATGTTATTACACTAAATCATAGACATTTATAAATCAAAATTATGGTAAGAATTCTTCAAACTTGCCATTTATATGTCTAGCAACAATACCAAGCATGAGTATCTTGAAACAAATTAATGGATGTGCAAAAATGAATAGGCATACAATGAATAGATCGTGAAATTCCGTATCAATAACTATATCTCGTGTTGGGTTGTAGTTGTAGGTGGCAGGGTCACATGCAGTTGGGTTGTTGTCCACCGCCATGACAAAATCAATGATCTATCGGGTGAGTCTGCCTCAGCAACATATATGCACGTGAAGGTCATGAACACTCTGAAGACCATACTGACAACTATAGCAACGACAACTCTCCACCGCCATCCAGGTTGATGCTCTAGGATAATGACCACCAACGGTCGAACTGGTGTTGCCTGGGTAGCGGTAGGTGGAGCCTCCGTAGAAGCAGGATGCACTACGGTTCCGTGAACTCTGAACGGTAAACCGATCGATCGATGCACTTGAACCTTTTGTTACCACCACGATCGTTTCTCCGTCCAACTTGGTCTTGTTGGACGTCCCCTCATAACGGGAATGGGACACGTAACTCCGACAGTTTTCCCGACCTCCGATCGGCCCAGTTCCAGGGTCGTCTCGGGCCGGGGTTCCATCGAGATTGGCCTGGGCCGTTAGGGACACTGACTTGTAGAAGACCGGTGTGTAGTGTCCTATGCCGAAACATATTCCCAGATTTTCGTCTCTATTATCAGAATTAGATTAAGAAAATGAATTTTCTTCTCTCTAGTCTGAATAGAATGCATGTGAGCAGGGAGAGCGTGTGTTTTTAGTTGGCAATTGCCGATCCTAAACTGAATCAGATCCCAAACTAGCACATAGTGAGAGTTTTTATAAAAAGGGAAAAACAATAAATGAAAAACAATAGTTGACTGGACGTTGACCCTGTGCGTGCATGCATGCATGATTGGATCTCCATTGGGCTCTGTGACTGCATCATCGATCAAATGCATGGCGGCCTAGCTAGCCGGTGGATCACTTTGTGCACGAAAAATCGAGAACTAAGAACCAAATTAAAACCGAAAAATTTGTTTCCATATTCGGTTCCTGATTCTGAAGAACCGAATTTAGCCAGGTTAATTCGGTTCCCTGTCTCGGTTAACCGAAGAACCGATTTATCTCATAGCAATAATGTAGGAGGTCCTCCTAATCTGATTTCAGCTTAGCCCAACACAGGAGTTCATATCCCAGCCGGCCCTAGAGTGTCCCCCCGAACCCTATCCATCTTCCCAATACCACCTACAACCCCAGCAGTGGCCATCTCGCACGTAGAGGTTAGCAACACATGTCCCGTCACTCGCCCCCTGCTGCCCCCTCCAGCCGCGGCCCACTACTGCTTCACCCGATCGTCGACGTCTACGCGGCTGAGCCTTCACCACCGCCTGCGCTTGCCAGAATTGCTCCTCCAACGTCTCGATCCGCCACTGGCGAGGGCTGAGGAGGCCGAGATCTGGAGGAAGGAGCAACTACATCTGGTTTTTCTCTCTCTCTCTTTTGTTCGTTTTCCCCTCTTTTTTTCTTTGGTTCCATGAATGGATCGGTTAGTTTGGTTCTAAGTTCTAATCGAAACTGAACCGAACTAACCAAGATTGAAATCCTCGGTTTTTAGATTTCTAGCTAACCGAACGGTTCTAACTTTTCTAGTAACCGAATTTCATGGATGACCGAGGAACCGAACCGATTCGTTTTGGTTAACCGAATGCCCGGGGTGACCGACGGAGCGTGACTTAAAGTCGTGAACAAGTGCAAGATTCACTAACCAATTCAAAATGAACCATAGTCGGTATTTTTTGTTAACTAGACCCAAATAAACTACATTAATAAACTGCTGTAAAGAAACGGTGTTTCCCTCTCATTCTTATCACTGACTGATTTGCCGGAGAGGAAATGGAGGAGGTGACTATCTTCTTATGCACACACACATATAGTATTTGGGTTGTTCATTTGGTACATAAGCGGGCTAAATTCGACCTGTAAGTGACAATAAGCCGAAACAAGCTGAGATGTTGATAAGGGAACATGGCACATTCCACATAGAAAGTGATTTCGTAGCAATTCATGGTAAAAAAAATATACTTCTTCCCAAATCCTAATACGTCCTGTATGCAGAAATGTTGGAGTAATTGTTCTCACTTAATACAGTAAATTTTTGTAATTGTTGCTAGTCAAAATTCTAATGTTGAATTAGGATAAATCAATGGACTATATGTATATGTGACTGGAAGAACTCCTAATTAAGGTTGGTCCCGATGAGGCGATGAGGAACTACTTATTAGTTTGTATGACATGCTATTTTATATAAACAACACCTCAAAAAACTATAGTTCACAATGCACAATGTCTAATTGTGGCTGCAAAACAATCTCCTTCAATCATCTTTGTCCTCTCCCTGTGATCATACGCCAGATTTTGTCCTCAAAATAAACTACTGTTAACGACATAGTTCCAAATCTTATATTGATTGCGGCACATCAGCAAAATATCTTGTGGCACTACAACGCTCCTTCAAGCAAAGATTTGGTACATTTTTTCGAAAAGGAAGATTTGGAACATAAGCAAGCAAAGATATGTTTGACCAAATCAAACAAATTTTGGATTTGGAACATATCAGACTTTCATATGTTTGACCAAGTTTATCAAAAATGGTATAAACACTTATTTGGCCAAGTTTATCGAACATGTTTAGCAAACACTAGCTAAACATTTTTTTACCTTTCATCTTTTCCAAGAATTGAGCACTCATCACCATTTGGCCACCATCTTTCTTCTTTCTTCACAGAGGCATGCACATTGAGGACATACCAGAGCCGAAAGCCTCGGAGACGAAGACCATTGTATCGAGAAGGTCCTAAAGGCGAATACCTATGCATTGAGAAGGTTCTGAAGTCGAAACCCAAAGATGAAGACATCAAGAAGACCAATGCGCTTGGAGCTAGAAGCCTTAGAGTAATTAGCGAGGCATGTGCGTGTAGGTTGCGAAGGGCAATCCTCACAACAAGGGCGTTTGAGTTGGATTCTATCTCTTTTTGCATGTGCATCTATTAGGTGACATAGTAGCGGTCATAACCCAATAGTTGAGGGACTATTGTAGGGGGAATCCATATGAAATATAGGCCAAGTCCCCTAGAAGAGGCCCAACTAGTGACATCAAAGGTGGGTTGTAACACCCCCCCCCCCCCCAAGAGGCACTTGTATATTATCATTGCCTATATATATAATGCCATGAGCATGAGGGCAAGGGGCTCTCTCACTCTCCCGTTCTCATTTCCAAACCCTAATGTATCTCTCCTCTCTACTTTCCACCTAAGTTTCAATAATTTTCTAGCAAACATAAAGTCTCCAATTATTAAACTAACATTGTGCAATGATGTTTTGCTAATTATTTTATATTCCAATTGAGCATCTCATCACCCAACATAACAATCCACGCCAATTTGGCATTGTAAGCTACATATGTAGAATATGTTAATAAAATAAATCATAGACATTAGAAAATCATAATTATGGTAAGATAGTCTGGGATAATGACCACCAAGGGTCGAGTTGCTGTTGCGTGCGTAGCGGTAGGTGGAGACGAGATAGCCTTCAACTCATACTGCTGCTCCACACATATACTTTGATGCTTCACTCCTATACTTTGGCTAGCGTAGGTAGATGCAAGATCCAAATGATCAATCTGGAGTCGCCCGCCGCACCTAGAATATATCAACTAAAAACATCACCCAAGATTTAACCGAAATTTGTCATCTCTCACTCCGATGCAGCTTGGCATAGACAATGTAGATTGCCGAAGTTATCTGCTTGCAGCAAAGTTGCGTAGCAAATTCTTTTGTTGGCTCTATGGCTGTGCTCCCCATGCAGACAACAACAATTAGGATAGTGAATGCCTCCGCCTTACATGGATACAGTGCTGGGGGGTCAGAGAGTATTGAGGGGGCTGAGGTGGCATAGATCATGGTGACAGACCACGGTTGAATGTGACTTCGACTTGCGGGCCGAGAAGGATGTGGCCACGGCACTCTACTACGAGGAAGTGGTCCTCGAAGCCCGATGTGATAGGGTCATTGGAGCGCGATGCGTCATAACTGAGTCCGCAATCGGCATAGTAGTTAAAACCAAATGTGCCAATTAGGTGGGGGTGGAAGGTGGAGAACGAGGAGGTAGAGGATCATACCAAGGTTTTGGCCGTGGGGAAAGGGGAGGTGCAGGCGGAAGCCGTTGTGTTAGAGAGGGCAAGGTGGGGGTGAGGAGGCCAAGGCGCAGACAACGTCCAAAGAGACAGTGGTGAAGAGAAGTATGACAAAGTCCGAAGCTGATGGGCGGGGCAACACCAGCGTCGGCTAAGGGTGTGGATCAGAGAGTAGGTGACGGCGGCGGATTGATCTGAGGCAGGAAGAAATTTTTTGTGTTCATCATCTATGTCTAGGTTGTTTTGAGTCACAATTTTTTCATGTCGATGGCTAACTATGAAACAAATAAATAAGAATGTTCAATTGGAAAAGCATTTTCTTATTAGTTTAGTGCCATTGCTTGAAATTGTTGTTAGGATAATACATATGGAGGCAAATAACTCTATGTTATGTTCTAGATACAGACTTTTGCCTTAACTTATATGCAATGCTTGTCCAGCCCTCTTTTTAGCTTCACATATATCATTGCAATCGGTGTTTTTTTGAATGTTGTAGAGGCCTAAATATCACAACATGGAACCAGATCCGGTTGACTTCTTGGGGAGTGCATGAAAAGTCCGCAAAGTGGACGTACTCCTCTTGCTAATGAGATCTATGTAAGTTTCTTATACTGTACTAAGTGAAATGAATAACTCAACAATGATGTAAGGCATAGTTATTAAGTGCATTTGTTCTATGTAGGAAAACATGATTGTTGAGAAGGAAAAGGAAGCAAAAGAAGGACAAGAACAGAAGTCTCCTGCCAAGATTGTTGATGATACTCTCAACCAGATCAGCTGCATCCACATTCCTTCCAAACATTGGTGTCAGTCGAGGGTCCAAGGCTAAGGAGTCCACATCGACATCCAATGAGGCCCGCCTGCAAGCTCAGTTTGAATGAAGGCTACAAGCAGAAAAAGAGGATGCTGCTAGAAAGCAAGAAGAGTTGCAAGCACAGCTTCAAGCACAGCAGACAGCTCTTTAAGAGAACCAGAATTTGCTGCGGCAGACCCAAGAGTAAATGAATAGCAAGTTTGAAGAAACAAATGCACTATTGCGAGCTATTCTCAAACTTCAGAGAGATTGAGGTACATGCCTTTGCCTGAGCTTGACCCATTGCAAGAAACACCAAACTCTATCTTTTGTGATGTTGTTGGAGTTCATCCACTTTCTGTGAACATATGTGCTAGAACTTATTTGCTTCTGTTGTGAACCTGTTGTTGGAACATGTATGCTCAATTGGTACTTGTGTGATGGAACCAAGAACTTGTGTCATGTGTTTTATCTTATGATGGATTTGAATTTGTGAGATGGCTCTGTGTTATATTGTGAAGTGAATGTGAATGATGGCTTCTACTATATCTGTCTGAATGTGAATGTGGATGATGTTTCAGCTGTGATGAAACTACTGGAACCATATCTGTGTCATATATTGGCCGTCATTGAATGAAAGGGTCTTGTTTGAACGGCTGTAGGTACCATGACACAGCAAGAGCGTCACATAATGTGCACGATTATATATGACTCATTGGCATCGTCACTTAATGCGTCACAATAGGTGTATGAATCATGTTATCAGAGACATTTTGTGACAGTAGTTGATGTGTTATGTGACAAATATTTCAACAATATATGACACAAAGAGTCGTCATCAAAGGTGAACAATATGTGACGCAACCGGTGGCGTCACACAAGCGTCACAAAAAATGTCTAAAACAGGGCACCCAGGGGACGGGAGTAGTATTATGTGACGAGTTGACAAAACATTATGTGACATATGGCAGCGTCATAAAATATACTATTTAAGACGACTGAGGTCACCCGTCACAAATTGTCACACATTTTGTGACGGTTATTGAGATTTTCGTCACACGGTACATTTAGTGACGGTCATTTTGTGACGACTGTTGTGACGGTGCCATTTCGTCTTAATACTTTATATGACGAACTGAAAACTTTACATGACAAAAACTGTTTGTCATACAAACCCAGAAATCTTGTAGTAAAGCATCGAACAATTGAGCCCTAAACTGTTTGGGCTAGACTGGTGAGAAAAGGAAGCGTTTGGGCCTCTTCGGCGGCGCCGGCCCATGTCGTGGCCTCCATTTCTAACTGTGGCGGCGAAATAAATTTCTTCAATTATCTTTGTCTCAATTCTATTTTTTGATACTTGTGACGCTCATTCCAACGGATTTCATGCAGTTTTTTACAAGTTGGTTTTTTATGCAAGACCTAGTTTCTTGCAAGAGGACTAGTTTCTTGTAGTTTTTCATCTCTCTCTTTCTGTTAATGTTGTTATCGCATCCACAAAATATAAATGATCCCTTTGTTGAAGAAATATATTTTAGGTTTGGAGCAATTGAAACTTGACCAAGTTTATAGAGAATAGCACACAAGCATTTATATCTCCAAATAGATTTATTTGAAAAACATTTGAAAAGTATAGTACAAACATTTATGTCTTGAAATAGATTTATTATAAAAATATAGTCCATAATTTATCCAATAATACTTTTTTATCTTTTTACTAAGTGTTGGGGGGCGTAGTAGAGCGACAGAGGCAGTGCACCCCCATGCCAGATGTTTTCTAACCAGACTCATGATTCGTGTGTTAATTTTGTGGGTCCAATCGAGCCTGTGTGAATGCAGGACGCCGACGGAGCCCCGGCCTCCGATGAGCGCGGACCCGGCGGAGATCAAGGCGAGAGTGGCGAAGATTGGGACCACAGCAGCGGAGGTCTCCGCATCAGCAGCAGAGGTATCTACTACGGCAGCGGACGCCTCCGCTGGCCGGCCTTAGGTTCCGGATCAAGGCTCCAGCGGAGGTTGCAGCGCTGGTCGCGGAGGTCTCATGTCATCGGCGGAGGTCACCGGGCCCCAGACAGAGATGAGACCGAGTGCTGAGTTGTGATCTCACCTACCCAGGACCCAGATTTGTAATTGATTTTCATTATCATTAATTAATATAGTTTGACCCTTGTGCAACTATACTCTGAAACCTGCTGGAACGGTGACCTCTTCACGCAGTAAATGGTTGACGGGGCAAAAAAGCTGAACCAAACAGCACCTAGGATCCTTCTCCTTTTCCTCCTTTGAGAGCACCTTGGCACTGAGGTATGAACTTCTGCGAACTACTGGAGCTAGAATTGGATCCTTTCAGTGCTGATTTATTGTTTGCTTGTCTTAACTGCAAAGCTGGTTATGTATGCAAGGATTTTGATGTGCCAAACACGGAACTGGAGTTAAGTATGCTGCATAGAATCAGAGAAACTATTGCCCAATTGACGTTCAAAGAAAAACTGGGGTAATTGGCTGCAAAATATCTTGTTGAAACTCCAAATTAGTGTGATGTACGCGAACCTGGTGGAACTGTGATGTTAGTGCTGTTATAAGATGCGCTTTGTATACGTTTTGGGTAGTTTTGTAAACGTTTTGTGTGCTTTGTAAACGTTTGACTATATTTTCATATGGATGCTAAATTTTAAATGTCTGAGGCGGGCTTGGGTCATGAGACGCGTGTCAATTTTGAGACGGGCGGTCGTGGTGAGACGGCTGTGCACCCGTCACAGTCTGGCAGCTAGAGACGGGTATTTAGCCATTTCAAATTACATGTTTGAGATAGGTAACATAACACGTCGCAGTATGGACCAACTCACAGACGGTTATATAGTCGTCTGCTGCTCCTCTACTTGAGACGGGTTAGCTTGCCCATCACAAATACTGCTAAAAAAGACAGACGGTTTATGGCGGGCCGTCACTGAGAAAAACTAGTAGAGACGGGTTGCTCTGTCGTCTCAAACGGTATAGAGACGGGCAGTAGCTGGAAGAGCAGTCGCATTGTCAATGACGGGTGGTCGTACAGACCGTCGCCATTGTCATAAAATTGAGACGGTTATATCCCCGTCAATATTGTACTCGTATCAGAGACACAAATTTTGAGACGCAATACCTATCCGTCACTGTGAGTAGTTACCAGCCGTCTCAATTTTGAAACTCTGTAGTAGTGTTTGTTTTGCATTGTACTCGTACATGCGTGCGTGTTTGCCAGAGAAATTTCAGTTCCACATTCCAGGGTTCAACTTCAATCTTCTTTTCTTGATCCATGTGATTTCTCCATGGCATTTTCACTTCCACTTTCACACATGACACTTGACACACCAGCCGGCAGCCATGGCCAGCTTCCAGAAATGGAAAAGTACACTGGTTTCTCTAACTTGTATAATTGGCGCGGATCCAACATGATATGACATGACACGACGCGACTGCAGAACGCCCCGGACACCATCGGGCTGTAACAGTCCCGGGTGTCTGCTTATAAATGGGTCAACAATGCTTTGTATAAGTCCCGGGTGTCTGCTTATAAATGGGTCAACAATGCTTTGTATAGTACTGCAATGTGTGGTCCTCGCGATCCCCAGGAAGACGTACGTAGTACTCTCATAGTCCAGAGTGCCCGGATCCAGTCGACAATCGACGTGGTTGGTCGAAGGACGCCAGCGTGTCACGGACCATAAGTCCGTGCTCGCCGCGGTTCCGATCTACACTCTCATAGCGGACGGGATGCCTCCGTGTGCGACTGTGGAGATCAACTGCATGTGACGGAGATTCCTATGGGCCGGCAATGACGGAAGCGTCCGCGGAAAACGCATATGGTAGCATCACCTGTGGTGTGCAGACCAACCGACCTTGGAGGGTTGGGGATCCCTGACCCGCGCCTATCCTCCACCGCTCTCCAGGCTCGATGGCTGTGGTTGCAGCAGACCGACGAGACTCGTGCATGGTCACAACTTCTGATCCAAGTCACGAAAGAGGCCAGGGACTTCTTCAGCGCATCCACATATACAGTACTCGGCGACGGTCGCTCCACGGCCTTCTGGACCGCGAGGTGGATTCAGGGGCAGGCCGTCCAGGACATAGCGCCATCCCTCCTACCGTTTGTAAGCCAAAGGAACCTCAAGAACACAACACTGTAGCAGTTGGACTCAATGGTCGGACATGGACCAGTCAGATCTCCGGTGGAATCCCCGACCCCGTGGTTGGCGAGTACCTAAGGCTCTGGGACCTGCTTGAGCAGGTGGAGCTCAACGATGAAGCGGACCGCATGGTTTGGAGATGGACCACTAGTGGGGTCTACTCCGCCTAGTCATCGTACCGAGCCCTGCATGCCACTTCACAGCCGATACTGGGTTGCAGAACCATTTGGAAGTTGTGGGCGCCACTACGAGTGAAGATTTTCCTCTAGCTCGCCATCCGGGGTAGACACAAGACGGCTGACCGAAGGCGACGCCACGGCCTCGATGCAGATGACACATGTTATCTCTGCGACCAGGAACCGGAAACGATCGACCACATAGTGGCGTCGTGCTCCTACTCCAGGCAGATCTGGTGGACCATCCTGACACAGTGCTCGGCGTCGATGCCTCACGGGTGGGGGGACCTTCAATCCTAAGCTGGTGGGAGCAATGGCGCAGAAGATGGACCGAGGACCGGAAGAAAGGCGCGGACAATCTCTTCGGACTAGTGGCCTGGAAGATATGGAAGGAGAGGAATGCAAGATGCTTCCGGGATGCCCCTTCCACCACCACCCGCTTGCTACAAAACATAAAGCGGACCGCCGACCTTTGGATCGACGCCGACGCTGCAAAGCTACATTGTTTATTACGCGAGTAGTCCGCTATGAGTTGTGTTCAGGGGGAGGCCTTCTTGTAAAATCTTTAGAAAATCCCCCAAAAAAGTGAGTGTGGCACTTCGGCGTCGTTGTAAAAAAACTCTCGTCCTTAAATACAATTATGCACAAATCTTTTACGGATTCGAGAAAAAAAAATAGTCCCATGTCAGAAAAAAAAAGAAAAATTAGCATGGAACCAAGTTAAATCATAGGGAGACGCCTGTGATCTTCAGGTTGGCCCAACGGCAGGAATCATGCATCACAGGTAAAGAACAAGAGTATAGAACAAGACTTGGAAATCGATCGCCTGAGAGATAGGAATGGTGTAAATCATATCATCATTTATGATACATAATACGTATGTATCCTTGAATCATCTAGATATGTTTTCACAGTAGTCTTATTTAATTTATTTTTAGAAAAAGTTTAACTAGAGAGCTATATAATTGCGTCCATTTCGACGACAGATGATCGAGTGAGTACTACTGTACTACTAGTAGGCCATCACGGACGCTGTTGTTTACTTATACTTAGTACGTTCGAATATATACACATCCAGCGTACAACTTGCTCAGTCTGCTGCATAATCACCTGAAACTCTCGGCACTGGACTTGTCCGTCCGTACCGTATACGCATGTTCTGTTCTGATTCTGATCTGCATGCGGCTCACATTCTGAGCTACATAATTCCGGCCACAACTATTCAGAATTGAATGAATATATAGCCTATTTTAGAAGTGACCAATAGTACATAGACTAAAAGTACACCTCACTCAAGGTCTTACAAAGATTGGAAATTATAATAAAAATAGACAAATAGGCTTAATTCTCAATTCTGAATACTATCTTTCCATCCAAACTTGTTGAACAATTCTAACATTACTTTCTCCATCTTTCAGCATGTATGTTTCAATGTTCCTTTCTCAGTCTCCCTCTTTGGATAGCTCCGACCAGAGTTTGATCAAGAAGTCCCCTAAAAAAGAACCTATAAAAATGAGCATAGTTTGGTTATGTTAAAAACTATCATTTTGGTTCAACCAAGTAGCCCAACAAAGAGCCACTATCTCAGACTATAATTTGTTTTCTAAGCCCCGAAGAAAAGCTTTTGAGAAAAGAACCAAACAAAACATATTGGAAACTCCTTAAATGTCAGCATGCCCGAATTATTCTTTTTTTGAGGGAGTATGCCAGAATTCTTCTCCTTTGCCAAAGATAAATACATTACTGTTCAAAAGGCCTGTCAGGATGTGGCTCTACATGATCTCTTCCATTTCCCTCTATCTGAAAAGCTTTTCAGCTATATGTGTAGCTTCATGCAATTGTGCTATATCTACATCTGCAAGATGGTTTTGATTCTTGGACATATATTTGGGGTTCTAATTCTTTTAACACCAAAGGAGGTCTATGTTCAACTGACAGGTTCTAGGCCAACTCATCTAGTCTTTTCTTGGCTTTGGAAATCTTGTTGTCAGAACAGAAGAAAAAATTTCTTCTGGATCCTTAAGGATCGGCTTAGTAACAGGGAACTTTCGAGAAGGAAAAGGATGGCACTTGGTGACTATAACTGTGTTCTTTGTAATCTTGCTATGGAGAGAGAGTCCCTTATTGGTTTTATTCTTGGCCTGCCCTTTTTCAATTTCTTGTTGGGCTACTCTCCAACTGGTTATTCAACAACCAAATGGTCCTTTGGTACTTTGATATATTTCAAGAATTAGCTACATGTCCTTTTTTATATGGAGATCATTGTCACAATAAGCTGGGCCATATGGACAGCTAGAAATGATGAAATTTCTAGACACATTCAACCTCCTGTTGCCGCTGCAAAGCAATTTTAAGAAAAGAGTTTGCTCAAGTTATTCTTAGAGCAAAAGGTGGCTTAGCACCAAGGTTATCCCAATTGCTAGAAGTCTATGTGTAATCTTTCTGATTTTCTGTTTCTTTGTTTGTATCTTGAGGCACTTTGTACTTTTAATATTCAATAAGAAACACACTAGGGGGCACCCCTTGCTGTTTTCCTAAAAAAATATTGGAAACACTGTAGGGTAGCAGCTTTGGTAAGGCAGCACTAGTTGAGCATAGATAGGTCAAGGATACTTCAAAATTCAAATACTACAATAATTGCAGCCATTACAAATGCCCCCTCCCCCCTCCCTGGAATGCATCTATTAGAACCTCTCGAAGGTAGTAGGATGGAACCTAGTATCAATGGCCTCTAAATCAAAGTGTAACTTTGAACCATTGTCCTTGTTTGTTTGTGAATCCAATGAGGTAGAGATTGTCGCTCTTTAAAGCTATTTCTATTTTGTGATCTCCTCTTCCAACTACTTGATTGGATTAACTAACTACTCTAGGAAGCGCGGGATGTTGTATATATCTGTTGGTTCCTTGATGTGGATATGAATATGCCGTGTACATGACATGAAGATCTACGCAGTATGAGAATAACCCCATTTATGTAACCTTTGTATTCCTCCAACACCTCACCTTGGCTAGCTATAACCCAAAACCACTAGTTACTGATACAAAAGACAAACACTAATAATTAATTTTGTTGTAGAAGCTAAGAACACGTCCAGCTAGGATTCCCGTGCAAAACTATTGTTTACTCTTGTTATATATGAGCCAACCACAACCTAAAGAACACCCCTATGTGGTGTAGCCAACCTTGCGCATGATCTATCTACTCATAGGCAAGTACATACTAGCACATGAATCATCTACTTATTAATGGCATGCACTTCGCACACACGCTCACCCAAAGCAAATACATACACGGTGTGTTTGCATTGGTTTAGCGTGAACCATCTATCATATCACCAGTATAACTGCGATCCATATTATTGGTGCTCATCAACTCATCATATCTTCTTGGATGAGTTGGTAAAGCTTAACATAGGTTGTCCATTATTAGCAAGACATGTAAAATGAATGATTTTGTATACCAATAATAAGTAATACCACACATGAGATGGCTATTTTAACACCCTTTTGTCCAAAAGCATGATAGCATGTAAAATGAATGATTTTTTTTACCAATAAGCACTACCACAAAAGAAAGTGATATCATGAGTGTCTGATACTGGGACGCATGAACCAGTAGTGACACTACCACACTCGGCATTGAGTATTTTTTTCAAAAGGCCGGCAAAAGATTTGCCGGGATTTCTATTAGACGAATAAAAGAAAAGGCAAGTGACAGTCCAGTTTTTTGACTGGAAACCGGGCCAGAAAAACCATACGATTTGGAGGGTACCCTACTCCAAAGCACACCTAGGTACCAAGTTACAACTCGACTTGGCCAACAGACCCTCAACTGTCAAACTACTCACCTACTACAACAGGGCCAAAGAGTCCCATCAACTCTGAGCAGCGCACCCTTGGTCACCGATTTTCCAGCTATGACCAAACTAAGGCAGAAACAACAAAGCATTCCCACCCGCACCAAACACTCCCAACAAACGAAACTCCACCCCGGATCCCGGATTTTCAAGACAACTGACAACTGCCACTCAAGCGCGTCAGATTGGGACATCGACCGCAGAACCACTGAAACTACTCCTTGGATCTCCGAGGCCCCGAGCGTTGTCTATAACACAACAGATGACAACTATAATACACTAGATATATATAACGCTGCCATCACATTTCTCATAAGATTCAATATGGCAAGATTTGGTTGTGAAGGTCCGAGTTGCCGAGGTGAAGAGTCCAAAAGAACTCGAGTTATTCTAGGACTTCAAAGTCTCTCAAATATCACACGAGTACAAATGCAG
Organism: Themeda triandra; assembly: GCA_018135685.1. Taxonomy (NCBI): domain Eukaryota; kingdom Viridiplantae; phylum Streptophyta; class Magnoliopsida; order Poales; family Poaceae; genus Themeda; species Themeda triandra. The sequence continues at coordinate 1,301,678 of JAENPR010000042.1, forward strand.
TGCCTCGTGCTCTAGGGCAAATACGCAGAGCTGCAGAAGAGAGTTTGATTTCTCCTTGTTTGCTCAATGTAGGTGTCCTGGTCTTCGGGTGTAAACATTGCTACTTATTGAATATAAATCTCTTTCACATTTCAAATAAAGTAGAAAATAATTCAGACAAATTCAAACTTCATAGATTATGTTCATGCAATTTATAATATACTTTATAAATTACTCATACAAATTCAAACTTTATCAATGGATTCAAATTCCACACAACTTCATACAAACTGATTTCTTAGCAATTTATAATATCTTGTATGAGTAATTCATGGTAAAAATATACTTCTAAAGTTTTCCCCAAATCCTAATATGTCTTATATAGAGAAATGGTGGTGTAATTTTTCTAAACTAATATAGTAAATATTTATAGTTGTTGCTAGTCAAAATTCAAATGTTGAATTAGGATAAATCAATGGACTATATGTATTAAAATTCAAATGTGATTGGAGGAATTACTAAGAGTTGTCCCGACGAAGGAACTGTTTAGTAGTTTGTATGACATGCTATTTTATATAAACAACACCTAAAAAATTATAGTTCATAGCACCTAGAGACGTCAACTCTGCAAATTTTTTAGTGCTAATGAATAATTATCTACAAGACATTGATCATGTTTAGTCTAAACGTTATTTTGTTTCGGTTATCCGTTTGGCGGGCTGCAAACTTGTTTTATTTGCAGTCTGTGTTTGTGTCTTTGGGCGAGACTATGTAATAATTGGCTTGACTCTATCAGTTGATAGATGAAGCCGGATATAAATTATCCATTATCTAAAAAAACAAACTCCCTTCAATCATCTTTCTCCTCTCTCCATAATCATCTTCACTACGCCAGATTAGTGGCTACAAAATAATCCTATGTGTGTTTCAAGATTCAAACGATTCAGACCTTAATGCTCATTTTCTCTTGAGCATCCATTCCAGCTAAGCTACGTGACTTGTGGCTATGCAACTAATGCCATTCTTTTAATTAACAACATAGTTCCAAATCTTACATTGTATATTTTGATTGTGTATCTGTTCCATATTGTTAACCATTCCAAATCCAATTCGTGAATTAATATGGAATATTTGAACATCTAAACCATCTCAAATTTAAAAGTTGTCAAACATAAATTTTTAGAACTCTTTGAACGCTATAATTTTGATATAAAGTTTATCATGATCCGACCACACATGAAAAACTTGTAATTTTTATATGAAAATCGTCTATTAGTACTAGCAGTTCTAGCCACGAATCATTGTGATAGCCCACCTATCACTACATATTGAAGCCACGAACTTACATTGATAATGTGTTGTGTGGTTGTAATTCCTTCTCACTCACGTATTCCAGTTTGGTATTTACAAAACACTTTCTTCTTTTTTTAAGAACAATTTACGAAACACTTTCTTGCCCTTCTCACTCACGGCAGCTAATAAGTCATGTGATGTTGTTTTGTTGTGAGAGAAAAACACTACACCAATAGCTGATAAGCGGGGTCAATAAGTTCGATCTGATCTTAAACATTGTTTTGGCAAGACCTAGTTCTTCTTACAAGATCTCGTATCTTGTAGTTTTCATCTCTCCTTTTTAATAACGTTGCCACATGAGCAAAAAAACCGTGTGGCACTAAAGAAAGCTACTTCCGTCTAAAAAAGAACACAAATTTAGATTTGGAACCTATCAAAATCTTATAAGTTTAACGAACTTTATAGAAAATAGTATAAGCATTTACGTCCTCAAATAGGTTTATTATCACAAACAGTTTATAATTAATCGAATAATACTATTTTGTGAGGATAATTACTTATTCATTATCATAATATTTTTCTATATATATTTGATCGAAGTTCAAATTATTTGTATTATTTTTAGGACGACAGTATAGTATGGGAAATATTCTGGTCGTACCATTGCATTAGGAGTTTATTAGGACTGCCCTAGTGTAAACCCGAACAGTGTTGAGTGATCGAAGCAGCCCTGCTATCGGTACACGAAGACAACCTGCGTATGCATTTGATGCCGCTGTCAGTTCGGGTCCTGACCGGGGTCAGTCAACTCGTGGTCTTCATTATCACCCAAAACAGTTGATTAATTAATCTCTTGTTGTAACAATAATGCCAGGCGGGCGGTCCTCTCAAGTTCTTGATTACTGTCACCCCCAGGTTTGAGCCTTTGAGGTCGTTCCTCCTCTTCGTTATTCACCGGCGCGGCCGGCTCACGTACGGCAGCCCCTCCGTTCTGCTGCCTGCAGCTGCACGCCTCGGCTGTGACACGAGCGCAGTGAAATGCAGTGCAGGCGCAGGCGCAGGCGCGTCCTCCATCTTCTATGAGTGCCTGGAGCGGCAGACAGCACCACTGTCAAACGCACGTACTAGTACGGTGCTGAAAACTAACGGTCCAGCTAGCACTGCACTGCTGCCTAATAACCTGAAACTCTCGGCGCTGAACTTTGGTCCGTCCACACCATATGTGCATCAGTGCATGGTCTGTTCTGAATTCTGATCTGCTGCTCAACTTAGTATAGCCGCATAGGCAAAGCCAGTGCCTGCTGTACATGGATAGGACACCTTCAAACTACAAATACTATTTGTGCAATACAATACAGCTCCAGGGTTACATTACCACGGGGAGTAGTAGTCCATTACTACTTAGATGCTAGCTGTGCACGGCTGCTCATGAAAGATAGGATGAAAAAACAAGCAGAGAAAGGCATCCATGGATGATATCAGCTTTCACTACTCTTGGGCAGTAACACTAGTGCGTGTTGCTCAGCAAAGCTTCAGACAAAGCATGTTGACCTTGCAGAGGATTAGTTTGTGAGTTCCCAAGCAGGAGTGCCCAATAGATTAGGAAGGAAGCACTAGTCTACTGTAATGTGGTGGACTAGAAAGCATTAGAATTTCTCCTTCGTAGCGTAGACATTGGTCCCTTCTTCCCAGGAAGAACACGCGGCCCGACGAATAAAACTACTACTGGCACCAAGGCAGGGCGTGCAACACCATCAATGCCAATGGGCAAGCTGCCAGCTCCATACCATGGCTTCCTTTCAAACAATTCACTCAGGCTCAGGGAATGGAGCTCACCGCACAACATCATGGTTGCAAAGCAAGGGCCATTACTCATTACTGTTACAGATTACAATATAGAGAGATGTACCTCCGTGCTCCCCAGTGTCACTCTAATCACAGGCAGCTCCTGGGGAGGCTTGACACTGGAAGGACTGCAATGGAAGCGCCACATGGGAGCCGTGTGCCATCACAGTGATGGGCATGGGGATCATTACTTCCCCCAGCATACTGCAGAACAAATCAGTAGTAGTAAAACGCAAGCAGGCCTGGAGAGAAACCACATTGATGGTGCCAGTCAGTGCCACACTGTTTGCACATCAACGCTGGGAAAAGGCCTGAATCATTCCATTTCTTCCTTACAAGGACAATCACAAGCACAGTTCAATCCATGACACTCGGAAAAGATGTTTGGCATTAGATTACATCCACCATCTGTTTAACACTAGCACATCCTTCATCTCATGATTAAATATAGAGATGCAAAGGAGGGGAGGTCCAGGAACAAAGTAACTTACTAAATAAAACACTGCTAACTAACAAACATCTAACAGGTTCTACCCAGTACTAAAACACAAGTAAAACCCATTCAGATGTTCTACTCTCTCTTCTCTTTTTCCCTGAGAGGTTAGCTTCAGCTCAATCCATCAGCAAGCAAAACACACTGAACCACCACCAATCGGATGCCATGATGGCCAAAACACTGCCGGTTGCTGGCAAAGAAACCCTTCTTCCCCGCTGACGGCAGCGACCAATTAGTATAAGCTAAAAGAAAACCAACCACAATGGCCTTCTCATGCGGTTGGAATGCAGAACATACCCACTACCATATTTCCTTTTACTAGGAACTGACAAAAAAGAACAGAAAAGCCTGAAGCAGGAAACAAGGCTACCTACAACCATGTCTCTGGATGGGATCAGAAAGGATGATTCACACAGATCCGCTTCAATCATATGCAAGACCATGTGAATGCCTCATGCTTCTTCCTATACAGAGGAGGCATTTGGATTTACCAAACTTCCAAATCCTCTCAACTTTCACTTGTTTCTCTCCTACACTAGATTCAACAGGGTCAGCAGCTGCACTGTGAGAACCAAGTATGAACAGACTGCAGATCAATTGTGACTCTCGAGCACGGTTCCACCGCCCCATGCCATTTTATCTTCTTCTGCTTTCTCCAGAGCAGCAACTTTAGCGCAGTAGCCTGGGGGAGGACCGGCCCGGCTCCTCTCGCCATGAGTAAGCTCCATGGTCTCACCAACAGATCCAGACTTGATATCAGTGGGCGGGATGAAACAGTCCATGGACAGCCCAGGAACGTTGAATGCAACCTCTTCAATGCTCCACACCTCCTCCATCCGGGTCTTGGTGTGGCTCATGGCAACCTCACCAAACCTAAACAGGGTCACAGCCGAGCGCCCAGAATGCGCGATCATTATACCATCCACTGGACGGTAGTCCTCCATGAACGAGCTGATGGTGGTCTCCCAGTAGATCGCATCCCCTCCGGCGGCTGACTGAATACGGGTCAGATGTGAATCCTCAATGTGGACAAGAAGACCAGTCCTCTGGCTGAAGTACCCAAACATGACATGCCTGATAATCTCTGCATTGCCCTCGCTGCGTGCCTTGAGGGTCTCAGCGTCTGTGCTCAGCTTCAGGATGAAGCAATCCTCCCCGTTCACCTTCCTCTCACCAATGCACCGCGCACGAGCAAACATGATTGCCGTCGTCAATGGATCCAAGCCCTGCAAAAGAACATAACTCACTCAGGAACCATCCATCTTCTGAATCAGCAGTGAAAACCACGAACAGGGAGGGACATGGGCAGCAGCAGCAGCCATACCTGAAGGGCACGACGAAGCGGGCGAACAGGGCCCTTGGCAGAATGGGAACCAAGCCACGGCGTGTGGCGCCACACGAGCTTGCCATTGCACCCTGCGTGCACCTTGCTCCCACCGACGACCAGCTCCATGTACCACATCTGAGGGGCCATCTGCCACAGCACGAAGCGTCCAGGCTCGCCGCCGCGTCCAGCACTGCGGTTCTTGGTGAGGCGGCCGGCGGTCTCGAACTCGGTGGCCACCATGCGCACCTTGCCCATGGCGTAGGAGCTGCGCAGCGAGGCCAGGAGCTTGTGCCCTCCGGAGGCCGCAAGGTACTGCTGCAGGATGTACTGCGCCGATGAGGTCTCCTGTCGAGAAGCACATCACACACACAGAAATCGCAATTTTGTCAAAGATCATGCATTTTTTGAAGAAAATGTTAAGATCAGGCATGTAACAGTAAATAGAAGCATCTTCTCTGAATTAAACGCACTACAGGCAACAAACAGCGGTGAAAAAAGAAGACAGTTAGTCATATACACCGGTCCTAAAGATGCAGTCAAAGATCCCAAGACCAAACATGCAGACATTAAGAATCAATCAGAAAGCCACTCTTTTACAGCACTGTAATCACTGGTAACCAACTTTTTACAGTCTACAGGACCACGAATTCAAGGAAACTCGTATACATCCATCCATCCATCCATATGAAAATCATGACGCCGGCATTTCGTCGAACAGCTGATTGGAACTGAACCAACGTGGAGCAAGCAAACAAGATGGCACAAAAAGAAGAAAAAAACAGAGGAGCAGCCACAGCAGCGTGACAAGAGAGAGAAGCGCATGCTTACGATGGGAGTGTCCTTGACGCTGAGGTGCGGGAGCGGCTCGGCGGCGCAGACGTGGACGGGCGCGAGCGGCGCCCCCATGACGCCGAGGAGCATCCTGAGGTCGTTCCGCAGCGCGCCGGTTCCAGCGCCGGCGACCGCGGAGGACGACGACGACGACGACGACGGGGCCGCCGCGCGCGCGAGCTGGCCGCGCACCCAGTGGCCCCATCCCTCCTTCCTCCCGCGCGCCACAGCCCGTCCGCCGCCGCCGTCGCTGGGCTCCGGATCGGGGCCCTCCATGAGCGGCGCCAGCATCTCGCCGCCGCCGGCGAACCGGAGCGCGGCGGCGGCGGCGAGGTCCGCGGCCTCGGACGCCTTGCTGCGGCGCGCCCGCGCCGGCGACAGCCCGCGCGCCACCTCCTCCCGCAGCGCCGCGAAGAAGCCGTGGTACTGCCGCCTCTCCATGGGGGACCTCTTGGCGAATAGCGGAAACCTTGGGGGTCGTCTGGTGACCCGCGCTGTGGCCGAGGAATGAGGGGTCCTGGACCTGGTTGCGAATTTATAGGGAGGCGGGGGCTGCAGTGGAGAAAATGGCAGGCGCGCGAGCTGGACGCGGGGGTTTGCAGTTTTTGTGTGTGACAGCGAGTGGGAGTGGTGGTATACGGCCGCAAGTCGGCGGCGGATTTCCGTCACCGTCACCAGGTGTGCTCACCGCTGCCTCCCTTGGTGTCAGTGTCGCCGCACTGTAGCCGCCGGTTTTGGGGGCTTGGGCTGCGCACTTTTCCCTCTCTCCTCCTTGCTATGGATACTTTTTTTACCTTTTCTTTTAGCCAATGATATGATTATTTACCATGACTTATCTTTTCCACTTGGTTAGAAATATGTAGGGGGTTCAAAAAAAATGAGAGATGCCATAGTCATCATGTTGTAGGAGCATGTGGAGTACAAAGCTATACAAACGTACAACAAAAGTTCTGGAGGGAAGTGTAGTGCGCCCGGCGTGAGACAATAACTGACAGATCGCTAAACATGGAAACCGACGGTGTGGGTTAGCTGCATGATGTGGGCATCGGTGAATGTTACGAACACGACAAGGGTAGCAATTGTCGCTGAGCGGCGCGTTGGAATGATGACCAAAGGATAGAGAATCTTGACGTCTATGCTCCACGGGCCACAACAAACCTGGAATCCAAGATGCCATTGGATGCAAAAGATACATGATTAGTCGATGAACAATTGCTGATGACAAATGCGTTGAGATGATGATTCAAGGATAGAAACGGTCTCTATACATCACAATGGACCCAAGAAGGTGGCAATGGGCTACTTGCTAGTCACATAGCATGTCTATCTAAGGTGACAACTCTTTGAATGGTGCAAATATCTAAGGTGAGCTATTCAAAGGGTGCACAACAATATTACTTTATCGACAAAACAATGTATCGAGAGGAAAGCCACGATGCCTATGGATGTGTGTACGATCATGACGGTTGGATTGAAATGATATCCATACAACCAGGATAAAGCTGAAATAGCTGGCGATACGTTATTGTTTGCATGGCCATGATTGCTGGATAGAAACGGTACCCATACAACCAGGATACATTGAAAACAAGCTGGCAATACGTTACTTGTCGCATGGCACTTCTGTCAGAGGCAACAACGTAACGCTTTGAATGGCGTGAGTATCCAAGGTTGCTGACTCAGAGGTCACAAAAGTATTGTACATCTACAATTAATGTGTAGAGAAGATGATTGGTGGGTAAAACCGGCATCTTTGCTTGATGACAAACCTAAGAGTTATGATGCTATTAGCTGCATAATATATAGTATTCACGTACGACAAAGGAAATAGTTGTTGACAATCAGTACATTGAGAGCATGATTTGTGTATTGAAATAGTATATCGATACAGCATGATGAGCCTTAAAATTTAGCAATGCACTACTAGTTTTATGCCACATAAATCACTTGCAGATATGATATGCCGGGTGCGATGAAGTACAATTCTTGGTGGACTCTCTATGCCTTGGAGTCACAGTGAATTCCCTCGCCCTTCACCTTCGAGTGAGCTTGCAAATAGTTGGCGACCATGGATGCCGGCCTCTAGAGCACCCAATATGGGATGAGAAATGTAGGCCATACCCTTCCCATCAAAGTAGACATGTCGCGCTTTGCCCATGGAGGAAGATGGATTTGGCTTGTTATTGGTTTTGGGCTTCAATAATCTACTTGATTTTTTTTAACGGCCCAACGTTTCCACTCTTCGACTAACCCATCGGCCTAACCTTGGTGTGGGCCTGAACAGTTGTTGAATCGCTTTTCGTATCGGCAAGAAATATCTCGAGAGAACACCATTTCCCTCTTTCCATTATCGTCGCATCAGTGGGCCGGCCTTGCGGTGCTCATCAGCCCTCGTGCTCCTACTGCCACCAAGCCGTCTAACTCGGCTTTACTTTTGCGGCGACATCTCTTCGCTGGGCTACGACCTACGTTAATTTTTTATGCTTTCTATTATATTTGAAAGAAGGTTTCCCTATCATTTTGATCGTGAACTTTTTCTTTGTAGGAGTTAAAAATACTAACTTAAGTTTTACTAGGGTAGTTTTTTTTCTCTTTTTATTGTCTTAGCTATATGTTGTGACGGTTGGAAAATGACAGAGGCGGTGAATCACGGGGTACCCACAGAATGTTGTTTTACAGGCCGAATGCGCTATCTCTCCATCACCGGGGTGGTGAGCGTAAACCGCTCCTGGCAGCCGCAGTCTGGCGCAGCCGCAGTCTGGCGCAGCCGCGCAGCCCACGCCCCTGGCGGTCTCTCTCACGAGCCCCGAAACCGGCGCCGTTAAGCGAAGGAAGGTTCGGGCGCGGCGGAACGTGCCTCGGCCGCCCCGACGGATGCCAAAACCCTCCGTTGCGTTGGTTGCCGCGCGCCGGCCGGACCCACATTTATCGCTGCGGCTTGACGCGCTGACCCAAGAGCTGCTGCCATGCCATGCCACCGCTACCGATCCCTATCTATCTGTATCTGTAGGCTATCTACGCAGGCGCGGACAACGGCCCCGGACACGGCAGCCATGCGTGCGCGCGGCCGCGGCTATCCGCAGGCGCGGAGCGCGACGGCAGCCATGCGTGCGCGCGGCCGCGAGCGCGACCGCGACAGCACCGGCCTGCAGTGATGCGCCGCTCGCGACGAGCCTTGGCACGATCCATCGACTCCGATCGACGTGGGGACGTGGGTGGGTGGGTACGTGGTGCGCCGGCGGCCGCGACGTGGGCGCGCGACTACGGCTACGGGAACGGGACAAGGCGTGCGGTTGGGGATGGCCGTCCCGCGCTGCGGTCGTGCGCCCCCGGGGGTTGGCGTCACGAACGTCGCGTCTCGGCAGCCACGTCCCTCGGCGTTGGACGGGTTCGGCGCCTGATCCGTCAGGCTGCGCTGGAGGTTGGATCGGTGCTGCTGCGCTCGTGTAAAGGGACCGGACCAGTTTTTTTTTTTTTTTGACAAGAGACCGGACCAGGTTGGGTCGCGACACGGGCTCACGGCAAGGCCGGCATGCAGCTCCAGGCCTCGCGATACATGCCTGCGCCGTCCATTTCTTAGGGATAGAACCGATAAAGATAGATATAGATTTTTTCCAAATACAGATACACTAGTATTTGTTATTAATTATTAGAGTCATATTTTAGTGATAGGATAGATATAGATAGATACAGATATATTAGTATTTTTAAAAATACAGCTATACTAATATTTGTTATTAATTATTAGAATCATATTTTTAGTGATAGAATATATATAGATATACTATTATTATTTTCAAATACAGCTATACTAGTTATTGTTATTAATTATTAGAATCATATTTTAGTGATAGAAATAGATATAGAAAGATACAAATATACTCGTAGTTTTTGAAATATAGCTATACTAGTATTTGTTATTATTTGAGTCAAATTTTAGTGACAGAATAGATATAGATAGATACATATATATATACTAGTATTTTTTATATTAGAATCATATATTGATTTTTCTTCTTCATTCTCTCTGTCAAATAGGTTTATAATATGGGTGTTGTTGTTTTATGCCCTTAGCCCAACCATTGTAAAATTTCTCCAATTACCATGGTTGCAAAAGTACCATGGTACCCCCTGGTACTTTCATCTTTTATAATTTTGTAAGTGATTATATTGTGATGGGCATTTTAGTAATTTAGGGTGTGTCCTTGTGTAATTAGACGTCAAAGGCCTGAACACCTTAATCCCAGCCCAATTAATAGACGTCATAGGGCTGGCAGAGAAGGAGGCCATCTCCAGGGCATTAGTTCAGCGTGGAAAGCATCCTGTGTATCAGGGCTAAAGGGAGCAGCTATTTTGGAGATTGCGGCTATCCAACTCGACAAAGATCACGTTCACAAGAACGTATACGGGCACATGAAGATGTCAACTATGAGTCACGTTCACAAGAACTGAGTATCAATAAGCCACGCCGTGGCCGATCGAGGGGGAGGCAGCGTCCCCGCGCGCCGGCGGAGAGTTTGTGCGAGAGGCATGGCAGCGTCGGCAGTAGGACGAGGCGGTCCTACGGTGTCGGGGACGGGGACGGGGAATCGGCACGGCGGACCCGGAGCGAGGACGGGGAATACATCAACCATGAACCAACGCCCAGGACTTGCCCTAAAAAAACATGGAAATCCCAATTTTAACCCTAAATGGTCGCACTAAAATGACTGGTTTACCCTTACTTGAAAATAAAATATAAAATTTAAAATAGATACGTCATCATCTAATTTGGTATTTGGTCCCACCTAATTTGGTACTGTCCTCACATATTTGATACCACCAGGTACTTTTGCTTTGGTACCTCCTACTTTTCCACCGTCCGATCTAGTCCAATGGATGGTCCATCTTTTTTCCAACCATTGTAAAATTTCTCTATTATATTATTATGAGAAGAGTTATTGTCTGCTAATAAACAAGATGTCAAAGAACTTGCCCGCCCAGAAGGACATTATAACAAGCAAGCACAGTTTCTCTCTTCCACAGGCATGTTGGCATGTTGGATTCCTAGTCAGTGTCGTAGAGTACAATAAGGCTACAATGCAAGCAAGTGGTCGTAGCAGATGAGGTATACCGACTACTGTTGCTTTGGACTCTACTATGGTCGTACTAAACGAAAATATTATTTTAGGACGACGGATCTCGATCGCTACTGGTGATCTGATGGGAAGGATCCCTGTCGTGCTTCCTTTTATTAATTATTGATACATATATGTATGCTGAGATCTGCCCAGCAGGATTTTTATATAATGATGAAGCGTATACGACGAGCGTGAGTTGGATTTGGCAAGCATCACCAATCCACCATCATGGAGTGGGTTCGCGTGCTCTTAATGGAGTATACGCTGTTTCATGCATCCTTTTGGTTGGTGGTGTATATAATATAAATATAGTAATCCTTCCATTATCATCAGGTAGCGTCATACCCATACGTATTATTTAGCACGGCCACCATCTTTTGGGCCTACTTCAGTTTTGTATTACACCTCGTGCAAAAAGACCAGGTGTTATGGGTTGTTGCTTACTAGCTTCCTTCTGATTTCTTTCTTTTGCCCCCTTCTTTTGAAGGTACTAAATTCATCTTCAGATTTTCAGAAGAGATTGTTCATTAATCATTACTACATAATATATACAGCTAAAATTAAATGCATGCGTACACACATCATGCCCACTTATACTCATACTATCCATATTATTTCTATGATCGTACTATTTGAGCTGAGAGACTATGCTAACAGGTTGCATATGTTAGACTGCTCACCACAAAAACCTTATTCTCAGTGAGCAATTAAGTCACTTTTTTTTTGTGATAAGCATGTCACTCTTATCATCACACTACAACCGAGCGAACAATTTTAAAATGTCTCATTCATAATACTATTCGATCTAGACATTCCTATCTAAGCATTTAATCATCCGGAGGATGTAAGATTATGACACTCAGGAGGTTTCAATTTTACCCTTTGTTTGTTTAAGTCACGCTGTTTTACATCTGCTGATTTTTGTTTGTTAAAGTGACGTTATTTAACATCACACCATTAATAGAATCATAATCCCTCATGTTGTTTGTACAATAATCTTACATCATTGACATTATATTCCATCAAGTTTACATCATAGTCTAGTCATGGGTTTTTTAAGGTTAAAAGAAATCACCGTGTAGAGCACCACCTGTCCGCATTCCCCACTTTAGAATTTTTTTTTTTTTGGTTGCACAGCTGAACAATGCAAGTGACATCCAACTCCACTTCGCTGGTGCCACTCATTCATATAATTTTGTAGATTTCTTTAACATTTTATAATTTCAATGAACAATTCATTATTCTATTTTTATATTTTAATAATTGTGATGATATATATAATCGAGAATTCAATGAATGTTCTCATGATATTTCAATGGTTTCTATAAACACCTGTGTGTGTGTCGCACGCACATATTTTCTAGTGGTAGAAATGGATAATTAACTTCCGGAAATTTATAGGGTTTGTTGGCCAAATAATTTTACCGAAACTCATCCACTGCCGATAACGATTAGGTTGCTGTTGTTATAATAGGTCTCTTTGGGGCTACCTTGTGGGTCAATCATCAAAAGGCAAGTTGTGTGCACAGGACCGTGTGGCGATCCAAGCGTCATCAAATTAAATACGACGCATCTTGCAGTGAGCTTGTGCCGTGTAGCGTATAGGCAGCATAGGCAGCATGCCACACACTGCCACGCCGCCGCTCCGGCCGGGGACCACAATGCCAGTTTTGTTTTTCGTTTTATAAAAGGACCACATATATATGCCTGTTGAAAACCTGCCTGTGGCCCAATTTAAAGATATTAGAAGGGTGGCCACATCATCCGTAATTCCCGGCCGTCCAATCGGCCGGTCGGATGGCCCAGATCAGTCGAGTCCAGGCCATTTTATGAAAAGACCCTCGACCTTTTTCGAAATAAGACCCACCGTCCAGACGATTTTATGGGCCGGCCTGCCACCGCGGGCCGAATTGGGCTATCATCCGTAATTCCCGGCCGTCCGATCGGCCGGTCGGATGGCCCAAATCAGTCGAGTCCAGGCCATTTTATGAAAAGACCATCAACCTTTTTCGAAATAAGACCCACCGTCCAGACGATTTCATGGGCCGGCCTGCCACCGCGGGCCGAACTGGGCTAGATTCGGCCCAAATGGTCTTCTCTTTATTGTATCTTTTATTAAATCCTATAATATGTACTCCATGTATAAAATATATGAAACTTGGAATGTAAAATTTTTAAAATTATTTAAAATAACAGCTTCTAATTAACAAATGAAACTTCCATGGTTCCTACACATTAAAATAGTAATCCATATATTATAAATTTATTTTGCGGATGTTTTGTGATGTTTACAGCCTCTAAAAAAAGATAAATTTTAAATGTTTCAACAATTATTATTCCGTGCTCAATTAATAAATTAATTTAAAAAGAAGTTTACGGTCGATTTTTTATGAATCAAAATATATAGACAACAAAATGAAAACTCGGCGGTTACCATATACAATCATCCACAAATAATATTTTTCAAATAGCTTGAATAAAAACACTAATACATTGCATAAACAATGCGCAGACTCATATATTTGTGCTATTTGCATTGTTTGCTATGTCGTTATCTATAACCAGCAGTACATTTGCATAAATATAGCTATGGTGCCAACCTGCGCGCATGGGCGCGTGCAAATCACTAGTGTTTAATAGGTCCATGGTGCTCGTCTCTGTCTCTAGGCCATGGCCCATCCTTCTTTCCTAATTTTTATATGTTCGCTTTTATTAAAAATAAATACAATACATATAATTCTTTGCTTTGATGTAGGAAAATTAAATATCTTGAGCAGTGGAAGATATTAGTGCAGACCAAAAGTGGCTATGCACCAGGTTTTTATAATTCGTTTGCAGCATTTTTTGTGCTAATATGTTGTTATTTATTTTAAGCTAGCATCGTTGGCCAGTCCCATAGCAAGATAGATTGTCTATAATCGACCAAGTAATATGAATTTTAGGAATTCTTCTTTTTACTCCAACTGGACTTTTTTTTTTTTTTGAGCGGGGGGGGGGGGGGGTGGCGCTACTGCTCCAAGTGGACATTGGGCAAAATAAAGCCAGGAGTATGTCATATTAACCTTCTCCACGGTGTGCTGCCCACTTAATATTACTAGTGTGTGTACTATAACAATACCAGTATCAACGCCACAAGCAACAGCGAAGTTCGGCCACTGGTGAACACCACTCCTTCAATCGGCTTAATTGGGGTGTTCTTTAATTTGACGCATTGTGCAAGCTAGGTTAAGGGAGGTAATATTGTTTTTGGTAAGGCCTCGGTTCTAGATTCATGGAGTAGAACATTCCAAAGTCATCAAAACAATATGTTGGGTCTTCTATCTGCAGGCCTTGTAATTAAACATGTTCAGGTCTAAGCCTAATAAGTCGTGGGAACCATTGATCAGTCATAGCATGCCATATTTTTTGTTCCTAGTTTAGCATTGAAAATTGGATTCTGTTTATACCAGTCTAGCCTTGAAATTTCCAACTTGTGAGCTTAATTGAATTAGTTTGAAATGTTGTGTTGTTTTATATTCTTGTTATGTTCTAGATTCATTTCCAAGAAACAGTTTTTTGGCTAGGTGAATGATATGGTCACACTGGCGCAATTGATAGCTAGCAGATCGAGCAGTGGTATAGCAACTACAAAAGATTACCAACACCGTGCCAAAAAAAAAAAAAAGGATTACCAATAAGCACGGTATGTCTGTAGACAGACAAGAGTAAAGTGGTTAAGCGATCGAGTAGCGTGGTCAATGTGTACATAGTACAGTCACAGTGCAACTGCACGGTATGTAGAGGCCGCGCCGGGATAATTCAGCAGCAGCACTGCAGCTACCCGGCTGCTGGATCTTTTTTTTTTGATTCGGACGCCAATCGCCGATCTCATTCTCATTGGCAGGCAGGCATATGCACGATAGCTGTAGCTAGCGTCCTGTTGCAGGTGCCCGGCCCCGGTGCATTTGCATACCCTACCTCGATCAGCTAGCTTTTGGTGTGCCATCATGGTGTGACACTTTCACACTACTGTGATCGACCCACTGGATCGAGACTCACGGCCGCCACGACCGCTGGCCGGTACCGGTGCGCAGCAGTGTAGTCTGAACGTACGATCCCCACAGGTCCGGAGGAAAAAAAAATTGTCGAATACATAAAAGATTTGCACATCTTTGTATTAAGTAGAACAGAGTTTTACAGATTTTTTCTGGGGTGGATACAAATTTACAACACTGCCCGTCACCCCAGGAACGCATATATAACGAATTACCATGTCGGCGGATTACCATAACGGATTTACAACACTGCTTCGATCCACATGTCGGCGGTATGCTTGATGTTGTTGAGGATCTGGTGGAGGGTGACCTCAACGCCTCTGAAGCAACGTGCATTCCTCTCTTTTCAGATTTCTCAGGCGACGACGGCGAACAGTGTGTCTGCTCCTTCTCTCTTGACCACATGCCATTTCGCCCTCCAACGGTCCCACCACTGCCCGTAGGAAAATTACAAGGCACATAGAGACAAACTAGAGTAGGGCGCAATATGTAGAACGTATGCTTAATACTCCCTCGGTTGCCAATTCAATTTGTGTTAGCTTTTTTTCCTAACAATGCATTCCAATATTTATGAAAAATCTAATAATACTTATTTGGCATCATAATATTAATACTTTATGTATACATTTGTTTAAATTTAAAATTGTCAGACTCAGTAGAGAGTAGCACTGTTTATGAATGGAAGAGCACCTTAATTATTATTAGTACATAAAGTTGACCTAGAACGTGACATATTTGTGACTCTATGGTACGTCTCTCATATTATGCGACTACAGAGCAGTGCTCTGAAGAATATACATTGTGGTTTGTTGGCTGGCAAGCCAGCTTCAACTTCACATATGTGGTTGTCAAAAAAAAAAAAAAAAAAAAAAAAAAAAAAAAAAAAAAAAAAAAAACCCTTCACATATGTTTGTTCTTCCCGAGATGTTAAATTTTCCGTTGTTATACATGGGGTTGACCGTACGGAACGCATGCAAATGAGATATCTGATGAACACTATCGTACTTTTCTATACTTTGCATTGGTGCTCTCCACGTACTGAGCCGACACACTGCATGGAGAACACAAGGCAGTGGTGGTGCACCAGTTAGATAAAGGAAGCAAAAGGTCCTAGAATAATGCATGGCGCGCTGTGTAAAAAGCAGAAGAGAGAGCGAGGGATCGATCGAGATGACCATAACGCTGACACCTTGCGTAGAAGCTTACCCATGCCTGTGGTTACTGTAGACTGCCAGAGCAGTAGTGTACCACACCATGCCGTCGAAACATGGGGAGAATTAGGCAGGCCGGTGATGGAGTACATACCGATCGAGTAGCAGCAGTGTAGGTGCTTTTAACACGGGCCGTCGATCGAGAGACATGCCGGTGTGCTCCGATCGAGAGCAAGGAGGCCAGGGTCGGTCACATGCTATCACCACGCAGCGTGCACATCTCCATGTTTTTCCGGCAAACCCGTGCCATGCATAGCCATCCCAGACCCCAGTCAACGCCACCAGTACGTATACGTGTCAAATGAAATGCTCGATCGGTCTGGCCTGGCTCGCTCCTTGCTTTTCCGCCGCGCGCGCGCTGAGTGCTTGCACTGCAAGCAAAATAGAGGTCAAAAAGAGCGAGGCTGTATGCATCAGATCAGCGTGGAGGACCCGGCGTCGGTCGGTGATCCACTTTTCGGACGCCGCACGCGCGCTGATCTCCCTCTACACACCTCTCCAGTTCAGTCTCCGCGCTGTGTCCAGGACGTACGAGCTCAACCAAAATGTGTGGAGAATAGATATGGAGCACGCGACTAGCAGAGTACGTATATATAGCCCGCAAAATTGCTTCGCCAGTATGCTATTATATATACACTATTTTATATAGCAAACAAAAAATTGCAAAGGGAATCAGAGTCACATTGAAACTTAGCACATTCCGAAATTACATACGAAAGCTACAAGTCTAATTTTCAAAAACAGCATTATCTCTAACTCTAACCGTTGATCCATCACGATGGATGCTTGATTTTCGGTCCGCGGCCATCGACCATCAATACCCCAGCCATGTGCATGTTTTTCCGTGGCGGCCAGAACCGTCACGGAAAATGACTAATACCGCTAGGGAAGGTCTTCTATGACGGTAACCGTCAGGGATGGGCCATCATAAAAAAATTGACGCGGAAAGTCCATCTTCCCTGACGGAAAACCATCACGAACTTATCCCTGACGGACAACCTAGAGTTAGGATTTCTTTTGGACTGCTCCACCAACTTTCTTTTATAAACTCCACAATGGAGTAACTCTCTACAAAAAAAAAGAGAGTTTAACACTGTCGCGCCGACCAATGTGTACGAGTCTTCCTCGATTAAGTTGCCATGACGAAGCAAGCGCCAAACGGCACTGCCTTTAGCCAAGGTCCCGGTGGCCAAGCGAGGCGAGATTCTCGTCATGCAACGGCTAGGACTCATCCAGAGGACACCAACAGAGGCCGCGAAGCAGGAATACGAGGGCATGTCCATCGGGGACCCAAGCACACTTCTCACGCTGAGGCGATGAGGGAGCTCTTCCCCGATCTGCAGTGGACATGAAGGCGCCGCGGCCGCCATATGTGAGCATACCGTCGATCTATGGATCGAATCCGAGGTTTGGAACTTGATTGTTTAATATGTGAGTATTCAGCTTAGGGCATTTATGAGACGGTAGCTGTGCTTCATGTAATATCTTCCCCTCCCCATTTGCGCTACGGTGCGTTGTAAAACTTTTATTCTGCTTAATTACAAGGATACGTAAATCTTTTGCTTATTATATTTTAGACAAAAAAAACACTTCTTTAATTAGATGCTCTCACAACTTTTCTTTTCTTTGGCGTAGAGCGTATAGAGCTTAACCTGTTTGGCTCAAAAATGTGGAGCTAAAAAACATGAAGCACAAAACAGTCTCCAGACGGGCCCTCTAATTAATATCCCATGGGAAATGCCTATTAGCATGATTGACCTTGCAGAGAGTAACTACAAAATGACCTGTTACCAACGAAATCAACTTTTACAACCACTGTGACCTTTGTTGTGGTCCTCATCGAAGTCATCGCAAGTAATAGGCTCCAATCAAACATCGTCAGTGATCATGATTTGGCTGGTAGATTTTTTTTGACTAAATCTATGTGAACTAATCCTAAAGAACTGCTCAACAGTAAACTAGTAATAAGGCTGTCATACATGCGGCTATCAGTACGTACACTACATGTTCTTTTTATCATGCAACACGTACGTATATATACTAGTATATACTACACAGGAATGCTTCACTAATCACTAATAATAGGCCAAAAAGTTCAATCTTACTGTATCTCCCTTTTGGGATAAAAAACAAGGTGAGAAAAAATAAGTAATGGACACCGTACAATAATGCATGCATGCAGTTAAAGTATTTTAAAATAAAATCATTCGTACTATATACGGACATGTGATCTACTCCCATGATTGGTGTTTCGCTACTTTTGGTTAGGCTTGACGCACCTGCTGCTTAAATAAACGCATGGCCATAACTACATCTTCATGAATAATCGCTTTAGACGGACGATTAGCAGTGGCTAATCCCTGATTAAATAGTGTGCAAAGCTAACTTTGCTCACTGCAGGATCCATCTGTTGCATCTGTTGCCTCTGAACATGCATTCTGCTGTGCAGTGTGGCAGGGTCCAATGACCACGGTGTAACATGCACGTGCATGCAATGCAACAACCAACAAGCTAGCTAATGGGGGGGCAAAAAAATTGAGAGGAGAACTACCTTTATGAGTATATATATGAAAAGTAAGATTCTTGTCTGATCCAATTAGCTACCTGGTGACCAAGTCAAGATGTATATATGTATGAACAGGCCGGTGTTTATTTAGGCTGATTATTGAACTATGGGAACAAACAATACACACCATGCATATATCTGTTGGACTATTTGAAAAACAAGATCGAAGCAAAGCATGTTTTGTCAGAGAGCCGATTAATCCCAGATGAGATCGGAAAAGGACAGGGCCACACTTGTTGAAGGCGCTAACACCATGCTATGGGTGGCTAAGATCCTGGCATCCAAGCGTGGGAGTGAAGACGACGACAATCCGCCTGGTGACTGATGAATACTCAGAAGAAGATGGTCGAAATGCTTGGAAGGCGCGAGCAGGGATAGTAGGTACAGAGACGATCTGCCTCTGTTAAACTCACATAGCAAGCCCCAGGGGTGGTTGAAGTCTGGTAGTTTTTCTAAGTACATGGTCTGGTTGTTTGATATGTTGCCAGGTAGGCAGGTGGTGTCGTTTGACTCTGGACTGTGTTTGCTTGTTCCCTTGCTATATGTATGCGAGGAGTTGTCTTCTGAATGTTGTCTGAACACCAACATTCAGACAGCATGTTGATGATATCTTTTTTTGTTGTATGAACAATTTCAATTTATCAATGTATCTTAATGAACTCCAAAAAGATACACTTGTAGCCTAAAAGTTACAGCTAAGTGCATTGCAGACTTTTGACACCCAAAGCGCATCAATAATATCCAATGCCACCCCCAAATAATCCAGGTTGCCTGATCAGCTTTTTAGTCTAATTTTTCACGATCAACGATCTACAAGATGGACTAAATATAATGCATGGAGAGAAAAAAGATGCAACGGGAGACCGTACCGTACAATAATGCGTCGTCGTACTAAATATGGACATCAGTCCATGTGCTCTGCTCTCGCCACATTTGTGTTGCGCTACTTTTGGGCAGGCTTGACGCATGGCCGCCCCTAAACAAACTAGTCGCTTTGGACGGACACTTACCAGTGGCTAATCACAACAATTAATTACTAGAGTGCAAGCTAGCTACGCTCACTCGATCGAGGCAGATCGATCTGCTGTGCCCTTGAACATGCATGCATGCGTTCTGCTGTGCGGTGTGCCAGGCTGCCAGCAGCAGCATCCAATCCAACTACCACGGTGTACCACGGTGTAAGTGAAATGTGCATCCTGCATGCAATGCAACAACACGCGGGGGGGCAAATTAAGGCTCTATTTGGGGCTGCTCTGCTTGTGGTTTTTATAGCTGCGCTCCTAAATTCGTCGCTCGCCAAACACGTCGATTCCACATACTCTGCTTCACAGAAAAAGATGAACGAAGGGCAAATTTCACGTTTTATATGGTACTCCTCATAGAGTTGGTGCAAAGCCAACCATTGCCACTCTTTACACGACATGCTGATTGTGTTTCTATTCTCTGAACAATCGGCCTCCTCTCACACCTTCGTCCCCGAGTGCTAGGAAAATAGCATCGTGTTGCTCCTCCGGTCATCCCTACCCCGACCCTAGCCGCGACACCCTCAGATCAAGCTACCGACCGTGTGAGCTCCCACCGATGAGTTGATGGTTGGGCCATGTTTCACTGATTGGAAGGTAACGAATTGCAGTGTGTTCTCGAGTGAGAAGAGAATCGAAGGACGACGATGCCCGACAATACGAAATGATGATCATGCATGTATATAATGCACACACCACCCGACCGCACCAACACCCTTCAATTTCCTAGTACGTATACGTACAACTATATAGGAGTCATGGATGCATGGATGGATCTTGTCGTTCGTTCTTGGCCGGCGTCATGGATGACGCAGAAGGAATCTGCTCGCCGAGGTACACATCTGCCCGAACACGGCAGACAAGTTCATCTGGCGCTGGACAGCGAACGGCGAGTACTCCAGCGCCTCCTCCTATCGTGCGTTCTTCGCTGGGAACGTCCAGCTGCACGGCGCTAAGGAACTTTGGAAAGTGCGGGCACCCCCCAAGGTTAAATTCTTCTTCTGGCTGGCACTTCATGGTAGGCTGTGGACGGCTGCGCGGAGGGCCAAGCACGGCCTTCAGCCGTCGGCGACCTGTGCTTTGTGCTGTCAGCTCGACGAGACGCACGACCACCTACTCGCTGCTTGCGTCTTCACCCGGGAGATTTGGTCCAGACTCCTGCACTCCGCCGGGCTTGTCCACTTGGCGCCGAGTCATGACGACTCACTAGTGGATTGGTGGCTGCGCGCGCGTGGTAGCGTCCCAGAATTGGCACGGAAGGGCTTCGACTCAGCTGTCCTTCTCGTTTCTTGGGTAGTATGGAAGGAGCGCAACCACAGGACCTTCGACGGCTGTGCCGCTACCACGACCCAGGTCCTGCAGCACATCAGGGACGAGATCGACTCTTGGATTGCTGCCGGTTATCGCGACCTCGCGGTGATTGTGGCTTTTGCCCACTAGTTCCCGCTGTTCGGTCGCCTTTAGCAGAATAGTTTCTTACTTAGTACATTTGTTCTGCGCCACCGTTCAAGCCGGTGCCTTGTGTTTTAGTGTGTTCTCGCATCTTGCATCGGTTGGAATCTCGCCGCTGATGCAAGAATGTGAAGTTGTAACAAACTCATTCCCCTTTTCTTAAAGCAGTACGTGCAATTGCAGGCTTTCGAAAAAAACGCAGAAGGAATCTGTGATGGACGAGCTAGCCTACTCCTATATAGGAGGCCGGCGCTGCTGGTCCTCTGCGCGAGGACGACGACGACCGAGCGACCGGCACGCAGGAATATAATCGAATGGAATTGGGTGCACGCATTGTGTACAGCATGCAAGGGCCCCGTCCTCCGGCCGGCCGGCATGCAGACGACCCCCAGCTGTTTTGAATTTTTTTTTATTTTTAGCACTTTTTTTTAACTATTTACAAATCTGCCACGGTGAAAAAACTATTTTCAAATCTAGCAGGTTTTCACGCGCCGGAGATTAAGGCGCGGCTCCCCAACTTAACCGCGCCTTGCATGGAGGCGCGGCTTGGGCGGCCACGTGGCCACCCAAGTCGCCGCTCCGGCCGACGTGGCGGGTCAAGCCGCGCCGCATCGAGGGCGCGGCTTAACCGCGCTCCATCGAGGGCGCGTCTCGGGCGATACAGTCTAGCCCGAGGCCCAGCCATTACTTTCGTCTTCTCTCCTCACTCCCGCCACCCACTCCGCCGCCGGTGATTCGTCGCCGCCACCCACTCCGCCGCCGCTCCGCCTCCGCCACTCCCACTTCCTCCGCGCGCCACTCCCTCTTCCCGCCGCCGCCGTTGTCTCCCGCCTCCGCCGCCGCCCCTCCCTCTTCCTCCACCGCCGCCGGCCGGAAGGTGCCCGTCTCGCCCCTCTTCGCCGCCGCGCCCCTCGCTGCGCCGTCCGTCCCCGCCGCCGGCTCCGCCTTGCTTGACTCGTGGTGAGGTGGGGGAGTCCCCGGGGCAGCCATGGCTTGAGGTGGGGGTCGGTGTAGTAGGCCCTGTGCGGCACGCCGCCGTCGGTGCCGCGTTGGAGTACGCCGCCGTCTGCATTCATCTTCCCACGTCTGCAGTGAGGGAGAAAAGGTATATTTTTTTCCTTTTTGTTTCAATGTTAGTTAGTGTACAGTTAGTTTTAGGGTTAGTTAGATAGTTAGTGTATAAATTTAGATTGTTTAGTTAGTTATATAGATGTAGTTAGTAGATAGATATATATTAGTTAGTAATAGATAGATATATACTAGTTAATAATAGATAGCTATATATTAGTTAGTAATAGGCAGCTATATAGTTCTTCTATACAGTATAGGTCTTAGGGTGATGAAGACTATATATTAGTTAGTTATATATTAGTTAGTAATAGGCAGTTAGTAAGAGGCAGTTAGATAGCTATATATTAGTTAGTAATAGGCAGTTATATACTAGTCGATAAATTAGTGATGAAGAAGTACTAATGTGGGTTATGAAGATAGGCTTTAGGGTTAGAAGTGGTTGGACGAATCCGTAGCCCTGATGTCATGGCCTCCCCATTTTGTAGATGGATTGTTTTGTGCGTGTTTTCTACGGAGGAAGTGTCACGAAAGAAGATTGCTTGTTCGTTGATATGACAAGATTTGGAGATCTTTGATGCACCTCCGAGCTTCAATGAGCCGATGCTTCGTTTGAAGGCCAAATTTGGCGGTGATATCATGCTTTGCGGGGAGGTTTGATGTTGGGACGGCAAGGCCTCGCTATGTTATGATGCCTTTGGGGAACTCGGCTCTTTGGTCCCGCTACACTCATGTCCTTCGGGGTTGCAATGGTAAAGTTGCCGAGGTTGTTGTGGAGACATTGGGCGATGATGTGCCTTACTCGAGGTCCATGGAGGTGCGATGATGGGGTTGGTGCCGATGCCGACACAACGCAGGAGATGGACGTGGATGGTCGGTTGACGCGGGAGCAACCTTTGATGGATGAGGACGAGTCGGGCGGGGAGGTCACCGGGGCATATGAACAATGACTTCGATCCCGATGATTTCGATCGCGAAGATGCGGAGAGGCTTGAGGATGATAGGATCGGTAACGATGTAGATGATTCGATGATTCGGGGATGAGGAGGGAGGCACATATGCAGCTCCAAAGACCGGTTCATCCTATGCCACCTCCCGTGCTGTTGAAGAGCCGCATGCAAAGTGCGGTCCAAGGAAGACTAGCTACGTAACACCCGGAAGCCCCTTATGATGGATGTGCTACTTTCGGTGCGGCACGGTCTTTTGTGCCACCCGATCCTTACACGAGACAGCCGATGCGGTCGAGGTCGGCGAACATACCTTTCGGCGGGGTTCCTAACTATAGGGATGTCAAGCATGGCGATATGGCGGTTTGTGACACCGGCCTCCAAATGTGTAGGGACTTCTTCACTCACTTCGGGGATGAGAAAGCGATAATTCAAGGGCATGATGTTCAATTCCTTGCTTGATCTCGAAGTTGTTCCTTGAGAACTATGCCGTGTACCACCATAGGCCGTACTATGTCACAAATTCTAACGTGAATGAGCCGTACTACGTGAGATGCAAGAGGGGTTGTGAGTGGAGGGTTAATGCAAGAAAGAGACCGAGCGATGACAAGTGGAAGATAACCCGAGTCGTGCGGCCTCACGATTGTGCCTCAAATGAGGGACAACAAAACCATCCTCGATGATCGCACGGTATTGTGCTCGTCGCATATTGGCCCTCGTCGATAACGACAACGACATCTCGGTCTCTTCCTTGCAGATTTCACTAAGAGAATTCACAAAGTACAAGCCTAAGTACGGAAAGGTGTGGCGTGCTAAGCGGCCTAGCCCCGCAGATTCGTTGGGGTAGCCGGAAGGAGGCCTACAATAGGGTACCCCGAATACCGTGTGCAATGTTTCATTTCAACCCCGGAATGAAATGGTGGATAGACACGGGTAACAAGTACGGATTGGTGACCGTAGGGCGAGACCACAACAAGGTACAATGTGCCGAGGCGTGTTTTCGGTTTTTCGACCGGACAAAACATGCATTCCGGTTTTGTAGGCCGGTCGTGGTCGTGGACGCCACTTTCTTAACAGGCAAGTACGGGGAGTGTTGATGATGGTCGCTTCCGTGATCCCGAGAATCGATAGTTCCACTTGCCTTTGCAATTGCCGAGGGAGAGAACAATGAGTCATGGTCATGGTTCATGAGGCTTCGGGTCAATGTACTTGGAAATTCTCGCGGGATATGCATGATATCCGATAGGCATGCCGGTCTCTTGAACGCCGCAGAAGAAGCATTGATGGCTACCCTCCTCCGGAGCATAGATGGTGCATGCGCCACTTTGCCGCTAATTTACGGCGGCGAGGAGGAAGAGGGAGGTATGTAAATTTGAAGAAATTGTGTTGTGTTCGTACGGTGGCGAGTTTGATGAAACATTAGTGGCACTAAAGAAGGACATGAATGAGACCGCGGCAGGCTGGTTGGAAGAACAAATGGCCGAGAAGTCCAAGTGGGCTTTGGCTTATGATGAAGGTGGGTATGTGTATGGCATCATGACCACGAACTCGTCGGAGTCTTTTAACCGTGTTTTCAAGGGTGTCCGAGCATTGCCTGTGTCTGGAATAGTGGAGTATTCGTTTCAGAAGTGCAACGAATATTTTGTGACGAGGTATCAAAATGTACAAGGTAAGCTGGGCAACCCAAAGATGTTTGATGACGGTGCTTGGGGAAAGGCTGCAGAAGAGTACCTTAGTGAGGCGGAGAAGTGGGCCGAAAAACAGAACTGCATTGCTTATGGACCTAGCATGATGATTTACCTGGTACGAGCCGAGGGTGGAACGACCTTGGGTGGTGAACAACAAGGCGGTGAATGTTTCAAGGTGGATCTTGAGAAGGTCGAGTGCACTTGCAACATACCACAGATCATGCATGCCCCCTGTCATCACATGGTCACAGCTTGCAGGGCCCTAGGACATGACCACAAGTCTCCACCATACATGTCACCTTATTACCTCCGATCGAATTGCCTAAGGATATGGGAGAAGGCCTTCGAGCCGTACCTTGACCCGAAACATTGGCCTCCTTATCATGGTCCAGAGCACATGCTCGATCCCGACCTGCTCAAGGTTGGAAAAGGTAGGAGGAAGAAGAAGAGACTTAGGGGGGACATGGATGCTATGAAAGGGTACGGCGAAGACATGTATGGTGGGGGGACTTCGACGAGACGCGTGGTAAAAACCATTGCTCCGTTTGTGGCGAGGCCGGTCACAAGGCTACTAGGCATAGGAGACAAGGGCAGCAGGTGTAAATTCTAGCTTCTATTTATCTTGTTCTACTTGTATTATTCTATTTTGTTGTCAATATTGTTCATTACATTTTTTCACCGTTGTTTCTATAGCTTCTATCTATCTTGTTGTACTTGCATTACACTATTTTGTTGTCATTATATTGTTCATTACATTTTTCTAACCCGTTTCTATGTAATGTTGTAACAGGATGGCGAACCATCCGGTGCACCACCTGCTTGAGTTGTACTACGACGAGACCCACCGCGCCCACGTGCGGGTGGACGAGGGTAGAGCCTTGAAACCTTTGAGGCTACGCACGCACGCGGCGGGTCCGAATGGGACGATCGGTACGCTACCTACATGGAGCGTGCGGGGTTCCTCGAGCCGGTTCGTACCGTGGAACTGTGGTCCGCAAACCGTGACCCCGCTCTACTCGGTGCAGCCGTGGACGTGTAATACAATATCCCCAATGACTTTCTCGACCAGCGTTGGTACGATTCAAGTTCTCGATTGACCCTCTTTTCCTTATATACACCGATGCGGTGGAGGCCTCGAGACCCACTCGTTCCACGGCCCTTTTGGTGAGATGACGATCACCATGCGGGACGTGAAGCACATCCTATGTCTTCCTTTGGGAGGGGTGCCACTTTCGGGGACTTTGGATCCGGCCACCCGGAGGAACCGGGTGGCGGAGTTCTCGTGGACTTGTTCCACCGACGACGCGAATGCAAGACGAAACAAGTTAGTAATTCACTAGCAGTTCATATGACATTTCATTAGTACCCTTTATTTATTTGAACAAGTTATCGACTCATTTACGACTCTCAGAAACCAGTGGGGTGCCTTCGTTCGGCTCAAAGACAACTTCGATCGTCGCCACTCGACGCTCTAGCCGAGGAGGTTGAAAGGCATGCGAGGGTATGGCCGTGGCACTTTGTAGGCGGTTTCGTTCCCGACGGGTCGGGAAACACCATCACTGGATTTTCATCCCCATACTCAATCGCCATGGGAGCACATAGCCACTTACAACCGGGGGAGTGCGGTTCTCGCTTGGCGTACGCACAGCCCGCGAGGCGTGCCGTCGATGTGGAGAGAACGCCAACCTCGCCGGGCCGTGCGTACCTACCGCAGATTTGGTCGGGAAAGATGGCGTGGGGGTGCCTATCCGACCTCGGAATTGCCGGTAAGTCGATGAATGATAATGTTTTGTTGAACTAAACTTTATCTCGTGACATGTCTAACAAATACCTATCTTGTGTTTGGATGTAGGACTCGGCCACACGATGATGCGAGGCCAACCGCGATGTACAAATGGCTCAATGCGAGGTGAATACGGGCGCAGCAAGCGAAAGTACCGGGGTACACGTACGCCATCGACGGCCTCACACATAACCAGGTAAGGGTTGTTGACATGTCATGGTACATGTTATTCTCGTTGTTTCACATTGTGCAAATGTAACATCGGTTCAATACTTGGCGGAGTCAACTCGGGCGGCCTTGGGAGTGGCGGGGAACATATAGTAAGCCCAAAAACTAAGGAGGAGGCCAACGAGTGGCGTTTGAATACGCCGCTTATTTTCTTTCACGTGGTGGAGATGCACCTGCCCAATAGGGTATGCAGACAGTTCGGCAAGCTTTCTGGATGCCCACCGATACCATACTCGACACGACAAGACTTGCATGAGTACGTAACCAAATCGAACCACTACTTTTATTGCAAATTGGTATGCGGCTACTAAGTTGTGAAGTATGCAGGATTCAGAGGGGGAAGTACCGTCGCAGGAAGGACTGGGCCGCGGAGCACCACGTGTACATACAATTTGTGGGAGAACAGACACGCCGAGGTACCACCAGCACCAGAAGAACCGCTGCACGATGAAGCTGTTTTCAACGACTACCTAAGGTGGCTGCATACTGCTTCAAGGGTGCACATCGCTACATCATACAACGACGACGACATCGGCGAAGAATCGGGTGAGGATGCAAAAGAAGATGCATATGACAAGGCCACTAGGGAGGGCGTAGATCCACAAAGAGGAAGGCAACTTAGATACATGGTAAGTTTGATCGATGTGCTTACGTACTAATAGAATCTTGATTTAATTACTTGCACTGACAATGTGAAAATGGTATTTACTCGCAGGCAAATCAGATGAGAGACATGGCCGCCGAAGCTGAGTTTCGTCTAGCTGAGGCCGAGCGGGACGGCCCTGGCATCCTAGTAGCTTTTGTTAAGGTTTGACATAAACACTCACCACTTTTTTTGTCATTAGTTCATATTGCACTCTCAAAAAAATGACATGACCCAAACCATGTTTTGGTCATTGGCTGTTATTGCAGAAAGTGGCAAAGGGATGCAAGAAACTAGCGCAGAAAATGAGTTGCATGGAGGAGCCTTTTGTTCCACCACTACCCCCACGTGACAGCACACCGACACCACCACATCACAGCACGGGGAAGGGACCAGCTGATGATGATGAAGAACAGTACTTCTACGAGCAAGGCAATGTGGGCACCGACGACTCTACCTCTGACGAAGCACCGGGATATGAAGCACCGAGTATGGCATTCACTTGCACCCGTCGGGACAGAGACGCGGACTTCCCGAACATGTCTCAACTCCCGGTGCCCCGTAGGGCACACAAGGCGAGGATCGTGATTACTATAGCTTAATGTTGATGAATTAAATACTTTTCCTGCAAATGGTTCTAACATACTTGTTGCAGGGCCCTAGTACGACGCAGGAAGAAGAAGCACGGCCAACGAGACGGGGGCGGCATGACCGTGACCACACGGACGTTGCATTTACAGGCAACCGATGTACCACCGGAGGAAGCGACGAGAGGCGTCCCAAGCAAATCTTCTCTCCGGTACCTAGATTTGTGGTGTAGGTGACTTAGTGCTAGAGGTGACTTAGTTAATGAACTAATGTGTCCAGTTTGGAACCCTATGCAAGTCAAGTTTGAACTCGTGTCGAGTTTGTAGCCCTGTGCAAGTCAACTTTGAACTCATGTGTTTTGTTTACTTAATGAACTCATGTGTCGAGTTTGGAAACCTATGAAATGCAAGTTCGAACTCACGTGTCGTCCAGTTAATCAAGTCATCTTGTTCTTTGGTTTTGTGCATTCATCACCTTAGACGCCCTGCCTTCCGCATCTGAAAAACTAAATTCGTTCTGCTTCTGCAGCCAGGAGGAACCGCGCCACAACTGGAGGCGCGTCTCATCACCTTAACCGCGCCATTTCTGGTGGCGCGTCTTAGCCGCGCCTTGACTGGGAGCGCGACACTTTGCCGCGCCATCAACAAAGGCGCGGTTAAGGTGTAATAGCGCGCCTCCAGTTGTGGCGCGGTTCCTCCTAGCTACGTAAGCGAGCAAAATTCAGTCCATCGTGGCGAGGCTAGTCCGATAAACAACCTCTTATTGGCCGTCTAATTCCTTAAGGCCGGCTTTGGATAGTGCTACTAAAAAGCCAAAAGCACAATCGGAACATGTCCAACTGCATGACACATCTTAGTACTAATAATAAGAGGTGTTACATGACACATCACGAAATTACATGACATACAGAGGTCCTACACAACGAAATTACATGAAATCCAGAGGTCATACACAATCCGAATCTGTCCAACTACATGACAAGACGGTTTCACCAAAAGCACTTAGTACCAAATGAGGCCTACACATCAGAAACATAACCAGGAAGCAAATCCTCATCGCTACTGGAGTTGGGGGGCGAATCCTCAGCGCTGAGTGAGTTGGGGACCCAATCATCCTCTACCACAACCTCGTTGGTGGTTGGAGTCGAACGTGTGGCCTCCTCCTTACGCTTGTAGTACAAGGCCTCGCTTCATCGATAGCTTGGATATCCCACTCAAAATCTTCCTCAATGAGCACCCCCGGTACAACCCGGGGTGGCTACTCTTGGCCGGCTTTGCCTCATCCGCCTTCGACTTCCAAGAAGCGGCCTCCGCCTCATCCATAGCTTGTGTATCCCACTCTTCCTCTTCCTCTCGTTGGAACCAATGGCACAACCCGGCTGTTGTCCGGGTGCTTTTGCATCATCTACGGCCGCAAGTGAACCTCCCCTTGCACCCGCACGTCGGCCAACACTAGGTCGATGAGCTCATCCAATCTAGAGGTGTTGTCCTCCACAGCCTTCTCCGCAGCAGCCGCTCAGCCGGCCCGCTTTTCGGCCTCCACCGCCGTCTCCGCTCCGGATAAGCGAGCGGGCCTCCTCAACCTCCCGGTTCCCGCAGCACCCAATCTCTCGTAGTTGTAAAAACCAAACGGTTACGAAGCAATTAAAATGGAGGACAACACACGGGAGTGTTAGGAGTTTCAAATACTCACCGAGACACAATTTAGCTTCAAGTCCTTTGATGTCCTGGTACTCTTGCCATTCTTTTCGCTCGGCCTTACGCACCGCGTCCCTCTTCTTCACATACTCAAGCCTTTTCTTATGCTCAACACCGCTTGGGGTTTGGACACGCAAATCGTGAGCCTTGCGGCGCTGCTCTAGTATGCGATGCTTGATGTAGTTCTCCACAAGCTCATTTCCACAACGAAACCTTTCACCCATTCTTTGCTTCATTTTAATTGTATGCTTGTAGTCGCCTTATCGCGAAAATACTCCCACCTGCATTTGCGGGTGCTCTGTGTACAAACAAAACAATTAGACACAAAGTACAATTAGACACAAAGTAAAACATAAGAACACAATTCTCACAGTAATTGCACCAATCTCATCATAGTCGACCATATGGCCGCACCAATAGCCAATTCCAACCTCCGAAGGAACTAGGCCGTACTGAGCTTCGACGCCACACTTGCACAACACAGGAGGAGCAGGGACAATGGTTTTCCTCTTCTTCTCCCGTTGCTCCTCCGCCAATAAGACTTCGGACCCCATGCGGCCCACTCCTCGAAGAGGCATTTCCGGAGCGCGGTATATGCCCGATCCTACAAAATAGAAGGTTACAGGATGCACATAGAGTTGGAAATAAAAGGTCTGAGCATGCACATACACAAACACTAGAAACTTACGGGATAAGGGTTGCCACACTCAAATTCATTAGGATTTTCATCGCCGATCACGAATAGTCTCCACAATGGCAGCGAGGCGGTGATTCAAGACGTCTAAGTTTGGCTAATTCCTTCTCCTCTTCATTCATTGGCGGGGGGTTAGGTGGAGGTGGCACCCACCGTTTAAACCTGCTATGTGGTTGCCTTCCTTTACACCATTGATAACCACCGAACGAGAAGGTAGCTAGGATCAAACTTGTCCGGCCCGTCGATCCATTGGAAGAAATAACACTTCTTATGGTCCTGCAAAACAACAATAAATTAAATTTCCGGTTGACTAGTCACCTAAAATATGACAAATTGAAAGTGCAAGAATTACTTACCGCTTGTGAACTACAAGTGTAGAAGGCACGGGCAGCGGTGTCGGGATGGCGAGATAGGTACACGTGACATTCTCTACCACATCACAAACAGGGACGGGGAGTTCCGGAGGGACGGGGCATCTTTGCAAGAGGCATCGGGGTATAATTCTTTAGGGCAACCCCTCTTGGTCCAATACTCCTTATGATACAAGTCGTTCATCTATCGAAAAATATGGAACAATATATAGTGTGGAATCAATAATTAACCATGGACACATAATTAAAGTAACCAAATATCCACTTAGCTACAACTAAGTAACGCTAACCAAGTCATCCTAGCCAACTAACTATAGAACCATGGCCACATAATTCAACAAATCATGTCAATCTAACCAAAGAAGGGTAAGGATCGGGACACTTACGGTTCTCGTTTGTGGGTAGTGAAGCGTGGGGGCTTCCCAAGCGGTGGAGATGGCCTAAGGCGGCGCCATCCCACAGCCCACCGTGCCTCACCCCCACTAGCCGCCTCTACCCGCCCCTCTACCCACAAAGACTAAAGGGGAGAGGCGGGGAGGGGCAAGGACGTGGTGGAGGAGGAGGGGAAGACCGCCGGGCGACGGGCGGGCGGCGACGGACGGACGACGGACGGCGACGGCGGCGGGGCGGCGACGGGAGACAGAGAGAAACAAATGAACCGCTCGGGCTCGGGCTGGACCTCTATACGCCCGAGCCGCGCCTTCGATGCGCGGTTAAGCCGCGCCCGATGCGGCGCGGCTTGACCGGCCACGTCGGCGGGGAGCGGCGTCACGGGTGGCCACGTGGCCACCCAAGCCGCGCTCCATGCAAGGCGCGGTTACGGTGAAATGCCGCGCCTTCGTCACCGGCGCGTAAAATCCTGCTAGATTTGGAAATAGTTTTTTCACCGTGGCAGATTTGTAAATAGTTAAAAAAAAGTGCTAAAAATAAAAAAAAAAATCGCTGTTTTTATGACCACAAGGTAACTAGTGTGCTCTGTGAGCGTGGCCCCGAACCCGATCGAACCCGGCCGCCCGGGGAGAGCTTGATCCATGATCACCCGGCCCTTAGTACGCACCAAGCTCTGAAGCGCCATCAAAGGCTGGGGTTCAGTTCGGTCGGACAATGCATCAAGTCTGACTGCCGACCGCATGCATGCACAGCCTTAACTGATGAACCGCGCGCATCAATCGATTGGTATGTACTATGGTTCGTCTTGCCTAGCTAGCTTTGGAAAACGATGGACAAACCATGGGCCAAAGTCCTGTACTGGCCTGTATCCCATCTGTATTATTGGAGGGACAACAAGTTAACGCTGCCGCCTCTTACTTGTGACTGTGAGGGAGGACGCGGACGATGGGCCATGGCCTAGATAGTGTAGTAGAGAGAAGAGAATCGAAGGACGACTATGCCCGACAATACAAATGATGTCCCGGCTGCATGCTGTTTGCTGGGGTGCTGCCACGCTCTCTGGTCCAGTCCATCAATTTTGGAGCGAGCAGATATGCACGCCCGCTTTCATCTCCGAATGACAATAAAAGTTTCTGCTCAACGACCCACGACTGGCCGGACTGTGGTGTGGGTCTGTGGGAAGATTCCTGCAGTGTAGAGCTAGCACTCCCTGCATTCCATTTTCCAAAATAACCTTACATCTACAAATAAGTTTGTACATAAGCTTATTATATGAAAATATATTCTACGATCAATCTAGGTAATGATAGATTATATATATTAATATTTGTTGTGTATATTTGGTCAGCCTTTTATACATTTGATACTCGATCAAGAAATGAAACGTGCAATAATGCATTTTTGAAAAAAAGGCCATGTTCCCTTATCCACATCTTCTTCTGTTAAACGTCGCAGTCTATGAGACTTGGGTGGTCTCTAGTAAGCTCACGAAGAGACCAGGAAGTACGACGTATATGCTCCACCCACGGGGTAAGGCTACTGGTAGCCGTGTACTAGTGTGGCTTTAAGTAAAGCTTATTCACACAAAACTTGCAATTCAAGGCGTAGTCCATTGTTCAAGTTGTGGATGAGTGTAACTTGAGGACCTTTTAAGTTCAACTTCACAGTCGCCGAAATACTAGTATATCAAACAACGGTGAGAAGGCAAATCTCTAAATGGGTATTTGAGATCGGTGGGGGATTGTTGGAATTTAAATGGGCTTGGCCCAATAACAATTTCTGAAATTCCTAAAGAAATCTCAAAGGCCCATTCATGAGAAGCAAGAGGGGAAGTGGAAACTCTTTAGTACCACCTTGCTAGTTGAAGTGGAGGAAGCCATACATAAATATGGGAGTTCTCTTCACTTCCTCAAGTCTAGTGTGGAGGAGAGAAAGGGAAGTCCACACGCGCGCGCTCGCTCGCCTCGCTCGCCTCGCCGGGGCGTGGCGTGGCGTGGCGTGGCGTGGCGTGGCGAAAGGCGCGCACGCACGACATGCGCGTGAATGGTCCGCCGAAATCCGGCTCCTCGCCTTGCGGGAGCGCGGCCTCCTTTTGCAGTTTTAGTTTTTGGCTTTCTTGGCGGTCAAGTTGCAAGAGTTCTAAACGGTTACGAGTTTAGAGTCTCCTGAGTTAGCAATACTGTCGAGCATCCTGTTGAGCCATTTGAACAACCAGTTGAAGAAGTCCTTGAGGAGGATGACAATGAAGTTCCTGTGAGGAACAAGAGACGAAGGATTGCAAAATCCTTTGGTGATGATTTCATTGTATACCTTGTGGACGATACTCCCACCTCTATTACAGAGGCATATGCATCTCCTGATGCAGATGATTGGAAAGAAGCTGTTCGGAGTGAGATCGACTCGATTCTTTCTAATGGGACATGGGAGTTATCTGATTTACCATTTGGATGTAAACCTATTGGTTGCAAATGGGTGTTCAAGAAGAAGCTTAGGTCTGATGGTACTATTGATAAGTACAAGGCTCGGCTTGTGGCTAAGGGTTATACACAAAAGGAAGGTGAAGATTTCTTTGATACTTATTCATCTGTTGCTAGAATGACCACTATTCGAGTACTACTTTCCTTGGCTGCCTCATATGGTCTTATCATTCATCAAATGGATGTGAAGACAGCTTTCTTTAATGGAGAGTTGGATGAGGAGATTTACATGGATCAACTCGATGGATTTGTAGTAAAAGGTGAAGAGCGAAGGTGTGTAAATTATTGAAATCTTTGTATGGCTTGAAACAAGCACCCAAACAATGGCATGAGAAGTTTGACACCACTTTAACTAGTGCGGGCTTTCTTGTTAATGAGGCCGATAGGTGTGTGTATTATCGACATGGTGGGGGCCAATGTTATTTTGTGCTTATATGTTGATGATATTCTGATTTTCGGAACAAGCATTGGTGTGATCAATGAAGTCAAGACTTTCTTGTCTAAAAGTTTTGACATGAAAGATCTAGGAGAGGCTGATGTAATTCTGAACATCAAGCTGATTAAGGAAGAGAGTGGGATTACTTTGTTGCAATCTCACTATGTTGAGAAGCTTTTGAGCCGTTTTGGCTTTATGGATAGCAAGCCTTCTCCAACACCTTATGATCCTAGCGTGACATTGAGAAAGAACAAGAGAATAACTAGAGATCAATTGAGATACTCTCAGATAATTGGTTCACTCATGTATCTAGCTAGCGCAACTGCACGGACATGTCTTTTTCTTTGTGAGCAAGTTGAGTAGGTACATGTCCAACCCGGGTGATGATCATTGGCATGCACTTGAAAGGGTCTTGCGTTATCTTAAGGGTACAATGAGTTTTGGGATTCACTATTCGGGCACCCATTTGTGCTAGAGGGATATAGTGATGCGAACCTGGATTTCGATATTGATCAAATCTATGCCACTAGTGGGTATGTATTCACTCTTGGAGGTGGTGCAAGTGTCATGGAGGTCTTGTAAACAGACTATATTGACTAAATCAACCATGGAAGAGAACTTATCGCTTTGGATACAAGATCTCTGCAGGCGAGTGGCTGCGTGAGCTCTTGTCGACTTGCCGGTGGTTGAAAAACCAATACCGGCTATCCTTATAAACGTGATAATCAAACGGTGATCACTAAAGTGAATAGTGCTAAGGATAATGCGAAGTCAACAAGACACGTTAAAAGACGTTTGAAAACCGTCGGGGAAGCCGAGAAACTCCGGAGTAATAAGTGTGGCTTATGTCCAAACAGACAAAAACCTGGCAGATCCCTTTACAAAAGGGCTATCACAGAATGTGATAGAAATTGTATCAAGGGAGATGGGTATGAGACCCATGTGAGTTTACAGTAGTAGTAACCCAACCTTTTTGATCAGAGATCCCGTGACTAAGGATCTGGGAAGAACAAGCTGTTGGTAAACTGAGGAGAGTATAATAATAACCCTCTCTAAGTGAAGATGCAATACTCTTAATGCAATGAGGCACTATATGGTAGGTTGGCTAATGCCTTAATATGTTCTATTGGCTTTAACAAGCGAAGATGCTATCCTACAGAGCATTCTTGAATGAACATACCTATATGAGTTTTGACTGTTAAACGTCGCACTCTATGAGACTTGGGTGGTCTCTAGTAAGCTCATGAAGAGACCAGGGAGTACGACGTATATGCTCCACCCACGGGGTAAGGCTACTAGTAGCCAGGTACTAGTGTGGCTTTAAGTAAAGCTTATTCACACAAAACTTGCAATTCAAGGCGTAGTCCATTGTTCAAGTTGTGGATGAGTGTAACTTGAGGACCTAGGCAGAAGTTCAACTTCACAGTCTCTGCCGAAATACTAGTATATCAAACAACAGTGAGAACGGGCAAATCTCTAAATGGGTATTTGAGATCTGGTGGGGGATTGTTGGAATTTAAATGGGCTTGGCCCAATAACAATTTCTGAAATTCCTAAAGAAATCTCAAAGGCCCATTCATGAGAAGCAAGAGGGAAAGTGGAAACTCTTTAGTACCACCTTGCTAGTTGAAGTGGAGGAAGCCATACATAAATATGGGAGTTCTCTTCACTTCCTCAAGTCTAGTGTGGCGGAGAGAAAGGGAAGTCCACACGCGCGCTCGCTCGCCTCGCCCGGGCGGGCGGGGCGGGCGCGGCGGCGTGGCGTGGCGTGGCGAAGGGCGCGCACGCACGACATGCGCGTGAATGGTCCGCCGAAATCCGGCTCCTCGCCTTGCGGGAGCGCGGCCTCCTTTTGCAGTTTTAGTTTTTGGCTTTCTTGGCGGTCAAGTTGCAAGAGTTCTAAACGGTTACGAGTTTAGAGTCCTAAACTGATTTTGCTCGTGATCGCGACACGAGGTCGGTTGTTCGGGATATATAAGCAGCCTACCGGCCACGCCAAAACGCATCCAATTGAACTAGAGTTTTCGCCTCTTCTCGCTGCTGCGCCACCATAGCTACTCCAGCCTGATTGCTTGCGTGCACTAGCGACCGGGCGAACAGGTCTCCGGAACCCTCGTCTTTGCGATCCTGCACCGGGAGAAGGCGAATAAGGTTTTTGGGAAGTGCTCTACGCGCGACTGCTCCCAAATCTTCACGACGGGTCGACGTCCATCGAAGTCAGGCGGCGCTACGTCCAGGCGTATACGTCGTCAACTCCAGCGAAGTCTTCCACCGCCGCTCATCGAAGACAGCGATCTCGACAACGCCTTCGACGACTACGATCTCGAGCTCGCCTTCGACGATCTCAACCTTGGGCAGACTCCGTCTGCATCTTCACCACCAAGTACTTCTATAGAGAGAAGGTATAATCTTGTTGATCTGATCTTATTGTTCGCAATGATCAATCTATCTAGTGTACAAGTCGAGTATACACATACAGTAGTTGTCATATTCATGTTTTGCGATATCATGATCTGCTCTTCTAGTATGTATGACCTGTTAATCTGCCATGCTAGTAATCATGCCATGCTCAATCTAGTTGATCACCTTGTCATGCTATATATTATGAGTTTAATCTGGAAAGTAATCTGGAATATGCCTATTTATTTTAACACGTCGTCCTCGCGATGGCCGCCGCGGGACCGGGGACGATCGCGTTCAAGTTGGAGCCCACAGCCACGACCACCCACATCCCGCCTCTCCTCCACTGCGCTCCGGCGTCCCCCGCGTATGCGGCGCCCTCTAGCGCTGGCAACCTCACCGCGTTCCGTGCCAACTTGCTGTCGCTCCTCGGCGCGTTCCCGGTGTCCGCCGCGGCCGCGCACTCACCGCGTTCCGCGGCTGGCTCTACGACGGCGACGACACGCCGGCCGCGGCGCTGGGCAGCCAGTGCCTCACTGGCCAGCAGCATCGCGGCGGACTGGGACTACTCCCGGTGCCTGAACGAGTCGGCGAAAGTGGTCCCCGCGCTGAAGGAAGGGCGGGGGCGGCGGAGGCCGCAGCTGTCGTTGGTCCACGGCGACGCAGTGGTGGTCGTCGGCTACGTACTCTGTCACAATCCGGACGTATTCTGATAACTGGAAATTGGACGGATATCGGGAGAAGAAGGAGAGAATTAAGAAGTAACAGCACGAAGAGCAGGGGAATCGTATCGTATTGCAGACCAAAGTTTAGGCGGTTACAGGTTCAGAGTTCCTTTTCGATGCCCAACTCTGCTGAAGGTTTCCCTATTGCCGGATTTCTGTCAGACCTGGCCTTCCTCTTCTTCTGTTTCTTGACACACTCCTGCTACCTGCGCGTCCCGTTGTTCCCTCCGATGCCGCGGTGGGAGAGCGACGGTGAGCAGCTCACTCGTTGTCTCGATCTCTGCATTCTTGTCCGTCCGATCGAGGAAACAGAAAATCGTGGGGCGATGCATGACCATGGTGCTCGATCTTCCTTTGCAGTTTTCGCGGCCTTCGGGGTTTTTGAAGTGGTTTTGTGTTGTGCTCATCGAAGTAGTCGGCCATCTATTCTGCATCGACAAAGCTCGGGAGTTTAATTAATTCATCATGAGGTGGCCGCGCGCTGCGGACCATCAAGGTCGTCCTTGCCATCAATGGAGTTGAAGTATAGTTGATCTTTGTACTAATTATAGTGTATCTATCCTAGTGCCTGAGACTTCAGGGCCAAAAGCCAAGCACACGCCGGCAATGGCAACAAATTAGACCTACAAACTACCTCTGCACCGGCAACAATTGCATGTTTTCTTCAAAAGCAACATGCTAAAATTGCATGCTTTGACGGACGGAGGGAGTAACTCCCACTACTAGTACAGTTGTCCAATGCAAGATGCGTGTATCCCTTTAGGCCTTTACCTGCCAAGTTTGCCACATATGCTTATGCACTACTTGGTCAGCTGCTCATACCGTAGTGAACTGACCCTTAGTTCTCTCTTATCACTATATTAAGAAGTAGCTCAGGGCTCTTCCACGCCCAAGTTGAGGTGTTGGAGAAAAACTGAAAATGAGATTGTTCTTTCCATATTCCTCCGTCCAAAATCAGGGTCCCAAAACATCAGAGATTCACTAACTCACCCATAATAAGCATAGATAGTTCCCCTCATGTTATCAGAGATGTTGAATTGAGCCAAGTTGAGACTATTCTATTACATATCGGAATATAAGCCTTGCAGCCAAGAAAACCATGACAATTGTTCTTGCTATTGCCATTAGGGGATGCATCTTGGACATGTTATTAGGATAGCTGTAGAGAATACTGCTAGCTTGTAGAAAAAGATCTTAGCTTAATGTCGGTGGTTCCAGTTCAGATTTGGGCGTGTGTCGAAAAGCTAAACATCATCATATTGCCAAGAGAGAATTTTTAATCTTTCATGAACCTACCTCACTCAGGATCTCCTACCTTTGGCCGCAATGGTTTTGTAAACCGGTGCACCAGCTGTCATGTCCCTTCAACGCAAGCCACCAGAGTACATGGCTTCAGCCATCGCTGCAATTTAATAATTGATAAAGTTTGGGGTTATTTCGGTCAAACACATTTTATTTTCATGATTTTCTGATTGATAGTTGCTTTATTTAATCTAGTCAAAATTGATTTTCGGAAGTTTACTAATCAATCATGTTTTCAGCTTCGATTTCTGTGTCAATTACTTAATTTCATAAATCTCATTTTATTAATTAATATTGATTGATGTACTAGCGCTTTGGTCCACTTGTGTGTCATGTGGGTAATAATAAGTAAATTACAGAATAGACGGTAATTTAGCAGGATTGCATCATTTCAACCAGACAAATGGAACTTACAAGACATTATGTTTTCAATGTGTTCTACACTCTGCTCTGTTCGCTCCAAATTTTTGCACTGAGGGAAACACGCGGTTGGTTAGTCAGAATTGGA
Source organism: Themeda triandra (assembly GCA_018135685.1). Lineage (NCBI taxonomy): Eukaryota > Viridiplantae > Streptophyta > Magnoliopsida > Poales > Poaceae > Themeda > Themeda triandra. The sequence continues at coordinate 1,340,799 of JAENPR010000042.1, forward strand.
CTTTGTGACTTTTTGCCTTTGACAATACTTGGTTGGCCATTTACCAAGCTCAAATCTTACAGTGTGGCTGTATGTTTAAGAGGTTTCTTCGATGCTTTTCAGTTTTGACCATTGGAGTTATGGGCTCTTTATTTTGCTCATTCTGTTGATTGGTGGAAAAAATTGACATTTAGATGAGCTTTCCCTTACAAACTTGTAATATAATAAAGGTCTAAAGGATACACGCTTCTAGTCTTAGACAAGTCCTCTCAAATTGCGAAGGAACTCTCTTCGATCCAATCACTACATATAGTCATTCAAATCAAGTATCTCCTTGTAATGTGTGAAGGTTGTTGGCGTGCCATTTTCCTTTTTCTTTTTTTTTTGTAAATTTTTTTTTGTGCTATTTTTTATTTACTGTAACTAACCTTTAAATGTTTCTCGTCTATTTCGTATTATACAGGAGAGAGTTGAAATATATATATAACAATAACCATTAACCTTAAGTCATTCAGTTGCGTACATGTTTGAGAACTGCTCCTAAGAGCAACTCCAGCACTAGGCCCTAAAACAAGGCCCCCATTTCAGATTTGGGTGCTCAACCCCATTTTTATTGGCCCAACAAATTTCTTTTACTCTAACAGCAACCCCAAAGCAAGGACCCCAAAATCCATATCTGGAGACAATGACATGGGGGTCCTACATGTCATTGAGTCAAACACCCTTCTTCTCCACAAACACAGGGCAGGCGGAGCTGGGATCGATGCATCGGGATGGAAGGGGCTCCCGCCGGATCTGGAGGTGCTGCATCGTAGTGGAGGTGCTCCCGCCGGATCTGCGGCTGCTGCGCCGGAGGGGAGGGGTTCACGCGGGGGAGTTGGAGGGCGGCGACCGTGCTCGCAGGGAGCTGGAGGGCGGCAGCCGTGCTTGCGTGGGAGAGGTGGAGGTCGGGCTCGGGTAGGGTGGGCGGGCGCGAGAGGCGGAGTCGGGCGGCCGGGCTACCATGCGGCCGAACTCGCGGTGGAGACGGGCGGGTTGCTGCGCTCGCCGAAGGTGCGCTAGCCATGGCTGTTGCCGTGCGCTCGCACTTGCCGGGACCACTCCATGGGCCCTCGTGGAGGAGGCCGGCGGTGGTGCGCTCGCCGCAGGGGAGGCAGGCGGTGGCGCTCGCGGAGGCCGGAGGGAAAGCGGGCGGGCGGGTGGGTGGCTCCTCCGTACATCGCTTGAGAGATGGGGGCGTGCTGTTGGGCCAACAAATTTGTTGGGCGTGGGGTGAATTCTGTTGCGCCAACAAATATTGGGGCTGTAGTAGGGGCTCTGCTGGACCTCGATTTTTTGTCTGAGCCCCGAAATTTAACTATGGGGGCCTGAGTTGGGGCTCTGCTGGAGTTGCTCTAAAGCAGCGAGCTGAGCATAATATTTTTCTTCTTCAATTCATTATTATCATTTATCAAGGACAAACTAATATATCATTCCGTGTCTACTAGATCATATATATATATTCCATTGTTTTCGGTGACATTGTATCCATGGATCGATCCGTCCCACCCGTGACGTCGACGTCGCTCCGTTCTAGGGCAGACCAACAAATATGGCTCGAGTTGAGTCTAGCCCGTCGGCCTGGCCCGCCCGAGCCCATGGGCTTGGTCTGGTCTATGAAAACTTATTGGACAAGGCCTGATCAGAAGTGTTGCAGGCTCACACAGTCTCGAAGATGGCCTCGGGTTCAGTTCCGGGCTTCCGGCAAGCCGTTTTTTTTTTTTTTTTTTTTTTTTTTTTGGACGACAACGTTTCCGGCGGCAAAGGCTATGCAGAGATGCGGGAAAGGCAGAAGACGACGTCATAGCTTGACGACAAAGCTCACCGTCACGGGAAGCAAGCCCGTGCCTAGTACGAGTATAATACTGATTTTTTAAATAAAGAATATATTTCATACCTGACTTCATCTATCAATAGGTAGAATCAGACCAATTATTACAAAAAGTTATCCAGTATCAGGTAAGACCAAAATCACCAGACCACACTGATACAGCTAAATAAAAGAAATAAACTAACGGAAAGAATACATCTCCAATAAGGAGCTCGCGATTTTGGCAACGGCACGAAGCACTTGGTAGATGCGCAAAGGAACTACCATGATACCGGCACCAAAGCCGACGAACCAAGAGATCTTCCAAAACGAAACCTTCAACAAGGAAATAGCATCCGAAGACGCCATCATCGCCTACTAGTGGCACTGGTGTATGGTTTTCACCCGGAGAGATCATCCTGAAAAAAGACAACGCCTCCAATGAGGAATATGGCACTCGCTGGCGTCACCGTCGTCGAAACATGGTAGCATACCAACGCCCACCAAAAACCATACCGTTATGCCAATGATCCAAATGGGCGCCGCCGACGAGTTTCCCCGCCGTCGCCTCTGTCTTGATTTGGCCACCGTCGTAGCCGCGCTAGGCCGGTTGCCACCACCGCGTAGCAGGTACAGCGAAGAGCCAATGGGCAGCCGATCTACACGGGTCACCGCTCATGGAGCAGATCAACTCCTGCGCCACCGCTCCACCATGGCCGAGGAAGGACCTCCTTGAAGCCACCTGCTAAGTGCCATGGAACAGCAAGCCGACCAGACAAAACTCCGGTTAGCCTCCGTCAGTGCACCACCTCCAAGAACGAAGCCCGCCACCATCGATCCATCTTGCGCCTGCCCGATCTCCTGGCCGCCGCCGCCGCGGTCGCGGACGACAGTGGATCGGCGACCTCGTCGCTCACCACCGCCGCCGCAAGTCCGGGCTCCAACCTGACCAGAGAACCCATCCATCCTCGCCGCCTGCGCCCCGTGCTCCTGGCCCCAGCGCGTAATACTGATGACATTTAGCGGGAAAAAAATGAATTATTATTATTATTTATATATTTATTATTGCCTTCCTTCGTGCACTAAGATGCGCCATAACTCTGCCACAATGTGAAGTTCAAATTGTTAGGAACTTTAGACAGATTATGGCACATTTTAGTCCAAAAAAAACAACATGGCATGTGTGACAGCACCTCGCCCATCACTCTGCCTCGAGTCCTCGACTCTTCTAGTTCTGGCCGCACAAAGAGGTCCCGAGTCCGGACTCCCAACTTTGCTCCCCCACCTACTGACCTACGTACAAGTATGTGTATGTATACATTACTAGTACCACAATACACGCATAATGCGCTTATTTTGACAATATATAACACATTATTAGTTCATGTACATTAGTACATACAGCCAGCCTGACAGACATCACACGGATCGAATGCGTACACTACATACTACACTGTTCCAAGGAACAGTCCATTCTGCCAACTACCTTAGCTCACTCTGCTTGTCACTATAGCTCACTCTGCTTGTCACTACTAACAGTACATCGATCTCACGCGACCACGTAGCAGGTTATATATAGATCACACGGACGCTAGCGCTACACATACAAAAATACGTACACAAATACGTAGCAGGGTAGGGATGACAACATAACAGGTATTAGCCTGGCCCAGCAGGTACGTACATACGCCCGATCCGTCTCTTCATCCTCTTCAGACTTCAGTGGATTGCAGTACGTCTTGGGTGTGACCGTGTGAGCTTCAGTCTCTCAGGGGCACTTGGGCCTCTTCCTGGGGCCGGCGGTGAGCATGTCGCGGTAGCAGGGGCACTCGTTGCCGCCGCCGCGCGCCGCCGGGCCCGTGGGCACGCAGTTGCACTCCTCGCAGCACAGGCCGCAGGACCGCATGCACGCGGCCCGCGCCCGCGGCGCGCTCGCTCGCCCGCACCGCACGCTGCACTTGCCCGAGCAGAACCCTGCAGCAGCAATACAGCGCGTCGTCAGTGCGCGGTCACCACCAGTCAGCAGTCACGCAGGGGATCCAGACGGACGGCGTCACGGCGAACACGACGCCACCTAGAAACCAGTCTGAGGGCTGCGGCGCTCGGACGGACCGACGGAGTACGAGTACGTACCTGAAGCGGCGTCGGCGGTCTGGAGCCACGACGCGGCGGCGACGAGCAGGAGGAGGAGGATCGCGGCGCTCTGCTTGGCCACGGCCATCGGCAAGAGCTCTGCTGAGTGAGGCTGAGTGAGTGAGTGAGTAAAGAGAGGAGTGACTAGTGAGTGAGTGAGTGACGAGGGACCGCTCGCTCGGATCCGGGCTCCTTTGTACTCGTGGTGACCGCACCGCCCCCGGCCGGCCGGACTGGGGTCAGGAAGCCTCTGGAGAGTGAGCGACGTGTCACGCGATTACCCGCCGTGATTGTCCGGTCCCCTGTATAGAACAATGCAGCCATGAATGCCTGCCGATAACGGACACGGCCGGTGTGGGCCGGGGCGCCGGGCGATGAGGCAGCAGCAAGCCGTATCTGGGGGATGCATTGCACGTTACTCCCAGCAGATCCGGGGCCCCCGGCCATGGTCATCCAAGAACCCGTGACGCCGCCCCTGCCGCGGGTGTGGTTGGCGCGTGTGGGCGGTCACGCGCGCACACCTCGGCCTCTGACGCCCGCGGCGCACGGGCGCGTGTCCATGGCTTTTGGCTCGCAGATACGACGGCACCACGGGCACCGAGCTCCCCGTGATCCCCAGTGATTCACCCTCCCTATGCTCAGAGTCACTGTGACTATTTTTTTTTTTATAATACGTACCTGTATTTCTAGGTAAGGAAAACATACAAACCGATGTACAAATACAGACGCACATATTGGATACGGATACATTAGTCCCAGCCAAACTTCACTATGGACCCCAGAAAAGAAAATTATTACATTGAAGCCTTTGGATCCATCGTGAACCTTCCGTAGCCATCGACCTCGTCGCCGACCATTGCCGCCAAAGAAGAAGATGGCCACCACCATGAGCCGGAGAAGTCCCTTTGCACACAGGCTTTGAGTGGAGTCGAAATAGACACCCATCGTCAAGGACGGGATGAAGCAGACGGCGATCGAGCATCGACCGGGCCGCGCCCCAACCCCTCCAGCTCCCGAATCTGTGTTCGCCGACGACAGCCAGCACCATCGCGGGTAGATCGAACTAGATCCGGCCAACCTTCGACCACATCACCCATGCACAGCACCGCATCCAAGAAAAAACAGGCCAGCAGCAGCATCACCTGGTGAAGACAATGGAGTGTCGGCGCCAGACTCCTACGCAGATCTCCCAGACCCCACCGTAGACGCCGGAGGAGAGCGCCGACGGGACGAAGGAGGGATTCCACAGCGATGTCGACGCCTTCGCCACACCGACATCGCCCGGAAAAGGACACCGCAGAGGAACTACCTCTCGGCAAAAGCTAGCTCCGCCATTAACGAACGACGAGCAGACCCTAAACAGGAGTCTCACATACCTCACAACGGCGGCAACAGCAGAGATCCGGCAACCGCCGCCGCTTGGAAAGGAGCTCCTTATTATACGCCAGCGAAGTGGCCCCCAACAGCCGCCACTTCCTGATAACCTAGCTACCCTATATACAGCCGCGCGCCGATTCCATGACCCCCTCCCTCGCCGACGCCAGACCGGCCATCGGAGATGAAGGAAATCGATGGAATCGGCGCCGGAAACGATGGTCGCCTTGCCTTCGCCCTTTCCGCCTCGCGGCACTGTAGAAAGAGATAAGGGCGGAAGCTCCCCTTCCGGTTGGGTACTTGGGTGGGCTTCACTGTGACTAATTTACAATGCTCCTACTAGTAATTTACGGCTCTACGTTAGTGTCATGCCAATGTAGAAGCCAGATTGTTTTTTTTCTTTATCTGGAAAAAAAAATGTTAACATGATGCTGAAATAGCCCCTTCGCAACTCTTATTAAAGTGTAAAGCAAGTTCCTGCGATAATTGTATATTTTTTCGAGTCTCAACACCGGCTCTATGTCTATGGCCTTATCAGCACAATCACGAGCAACTGCGTTCATTACAGAGACTGGGAAGTCATCAAGCCATATCAAAGATTGACCTGAATAATTGTATATTTACCAACAACTGTCGAGGGTACAACGTTTAACGTCAACGGTCAGCTTCGTGTCTCTCGCAAAACCCCGTGTGTATAGTAGCAACCAAACCAACAGTAGTGTACATGGCTCTCAACACCAAGTGTGCTACACGTCAAAAAGGCTACATACAGACAGTACAAGCTACAACAATCGAATGCAAGGAATTCAAACTGCACACTAGATACAAAATCAGGACCGATGAGGGAGAAAGGAAACGTCTCGAGTGTTTAGCCAAAAGGCGACGGCACGGGTCCAGATCCACCAGCGAGGGCGTCGGATCTCTTGATGCTCCCCATGCCACAGATGACGCACCCGGGTGCGGAGAGCGCCGAGAACTTGGCGCCACAGAGGTCGCACACATCGTGGCCGATGGTCGATAGCCTGCTGAGGGTGACCGAGCAGAACTGCGAGGGGTCCTCGAACGGGTCGATGGATTTGTTCGTCAGGCCCCTCTGGGTGCACATGTCGATCAGGCTCTTGAGCTCGTCCTGCTTCGTCGGGGGCGCCTTGGAGTAGAGCAGGTCCAGCATTTGCTTGGCGTAGGCATAGTTCTGGACCTCCATGTTCCGCTTGATGGCGGTCCTGATGCAGTTGATCCGGTGCTTGGCCTGGATGGGCAGGGAAGCAAGGTGCCGGGATAGCCTGGCCATTTCCTCCTTCGCACTGAGAGCACCAGCTCCTTGAACCCTTTGCAGACGAGCAATTTCCTGCGCAGAAACCAAGGGATGCTAAGCTAAGGCAACAATCTCAAGGGTTCGAGGTGACAGGCTAGCAAGCTGATCTTAATCATAGATGCATTTATCGCCGCATGCAATTGAGAAAACAAATGTTACCTGCAGCAGAGCGACTGCAATCTTATACTGAGCACAAATAGTGGCCTGCGCTTTGATGTCGGCTTCACGTGATTGGTCCTTCGCAAGGGCTAAGAATGCTTCGTCCAAACAAGATAGTGCGTCGGTAAGCTGATTCTGCTCAAGATGAGCAAGAGCCATCTTGTAGCAGTCTGCAGCAGGGGCTCCACGTGGTACCTGTAATAACAGATGGGGTGTCAAGGAAAGCAGTCCAGACCCATCAGATTTATTTTAAGGAAATACACAGTACCTGGCCAGGCCGCACAGCAGTAGGTGCTGGAGGGCGAGCAGCTTGTTTTGCTGCTCCAGGACCCTCCAGAGCGCTGAGATCAATGGGTTGTGATGGAGCAGGAATACCAGGTTGAAAGCCCTGTGCCTGTGAAGGAAGAGCCTGGCCTTGTGAAGGAAGTGGCTGACTCTGTGGGGGAACACCACCATCGGGCAGGCCAATAGAGTCCATAGGAATGCCTGGTTGCTGAGGAAACTGGGACTGCTGTGGTGGAAACTGGGACTGCTGCAGTGGTGCTTGTGGCGGCACCCCACCATCTGGAAGGCCAACATTGGCCATCATTTGATTAGGTACTGGTCGTCCTTGATCCATACCAGGAGCAGGTTGAATCATCCGTGCGAGAACTATTCCAGGAGGACGTAGTTGAGCCGCAAGATGATGTGATGGAATAGTGTTCTGGAAGAAGTCCTCAGGTATAGGTCCAGCTGTCACTCCCATGCCTGCAATAACAGGGCCTGTGGCACTAGAGGGTGCCTGCGGTTGCACTAAAGTATTTGTTCCAAACAAATCAATTGCAGCATTTGGCATTGCTGGGGAAACAGCTGCTGCTGGACCTCCTGGTTGTGTAGGAGCCTGATTAAAGTCTTGAGGTGTCCCTGATAATGACCTTGTTCTACTCAGCGGAGGAGGACCCAAGCCTATCTGTTTAGTGGCTTCTTTCAATTTGTTGACATCAACAGCAGGTGCAGCCGGTTTATCGCGTATTCTTATATGTATCTTTTTAGTCTTTGAGGTTGACTCGTCTTCGTCACTACTTCCATCGTCAACAACACCATATAAAGTCTTCTTGAAGTCCTCAGCAGCTTTTGCCTGTTCATCAGCAGATGCAATCTGGACTCCCAGCTGCCTTGCCAAAGTATCACCAACCGAATCACCACCAGCAATTGCCTTATTTTTCTCTGCTGATGCAGAAGACACTGGCTGTGCATTCTCACTACTAGCTGCAGCTATAGCTTTAACCAAACTCTTTTCACTTACTTCCACTACATTACCCCTTCCTTTCATCACACCCAGGTACACACCAATATGATCTGCAACAACGGATGGGATACCAGCATCGGTTGTCTTCATATAAGGCATGACTTCTCCTGCAAGCTCCCACTGAGGTATATTCTTAATATTAGTAGGTGTTTTGATCTCCCAGTTTCCTCCTGCCCATTCAGGGCCTTTAGGAACCATACTTTCAGCAGCAAAATTGGCGAATACACCCTGTGTCCATCCAGTTGAACGAACTCTTAAAATTCTCTCAAGGTATCGCCTCAGCTCAGAATCTGTACCAGATTCCTCCAACTTTTGCGCCAGGCGTCGCAATGCACTAGGGTTCAGGTGACATATAAATAGATCCAGCATGCTCTCATGATCTGTAATAACCTCAAAAGTTTCTTTTGCACTGTCAAACTGACCATACCTGAAAATATTTATCAAATGTTACTCTTTAATTCTTATGAGAGCATCTCTTTTGAAAATAACATTGAAGAAGCTGGAAGCAACAGAAACAAGACAAGTAAATCGTAAAGAGCAGTAAAGAGTTGAATTATATCAATGAAAATAATAATAAATCATTTAGTCATTAGTAGGCAACAATAACAAAACATTTCAGTTCCAAACAAGTAGACTTCAAACCCAACAAGAGACAACAAAGAGGGGAAACCATTTAAAAGTAAAAACAGATATTAATAATAGCAAGAAATATGACTGTTATTATTACATTAATTACTCTTGTTATTAATTATTCATCAGCAGAAGGCTTCAATAACAACCAGATAGGTATCAACATCAACATAAAGAACAGATTGTCTTATACTCCATTTCGAATTATAGGACGTTTTAGCTTTTCTACATACATAGATTTTGCTACGCACTTAGATACACACTATTGTCAGATACGAAAAGGAATGTATCTAGAAAAGTGTCTTATAATTTGGAATGGAGGGGGTATTTAATAAACTCAAATTCTATACAGCTAGTCTGCAAATTCTTCTAACAAAGAAAAATTGCTAGATGAGTATCTAGCCCATCATGCAACATCTTTAAAAATCAACTAGCGTGGATTATAGATTGTCTGGAGCAAAGAAACATGAGAATGTCACAAAGTATGTTCATGAAAGGCTCTGAAAGTATTCAGTCGATGGGCATCTTTAGTGCCTCTTATATTTTGAGAGTGCTTCTTAGCCACTTACTGTCAAAATTCAAAACTTTAGGCATGTCTAAAGGCTCAAGTCTATGAAGTATTTGGAAATTGGTTGTCATAAGATGTAACAGAAAAACAAAGATTGAACTATCTTCGAACTAGTTATATTTGTCAAAATAAAAAATAATACTCCCTCCGTTCCATAAAGAATGCAATTCTCAATTCCCAAGGAGTCCAACGAATTTAAGTATGACAAATTTATACAACAAAGTACTAATATTGATGATGCCAAATAAGTACCATTGGACTAATTATAAAATACTCCCTCCGTCCCAAATTATAGGCATATGTTATATCTAGATACATAATACATAATATAAGTTGTATCTAAAAAAAGCCAAACCGACCTATAAATTCAAACAAAGAAAGTATATTTTCATAGTAAAACTATTTGAAGATGTAAATATTGAATTATATTCTATAAACTTGGACAAACCTAGAACTACATTCTTTTTCAGACAGAGGGAGTATATACTGGATAAAAGTTATGAAGGATTGCAATTCAGCCATACAGTGGAGACGTAATCCAAATCAAAGATCAGTTAAAGATGCTAGGGGAACGTACTTTATACATGCATATCCCAATTCTCGGAAACGCTGGAACAGATGAGAAGTGGGAGGGCATTGAGGATAATCTCTGGAACGCAGGAACTCATCTTTCAGAATTGACAGAGCAGTAGAGAACCGGAGAGCTTTGATTGCATAATTGCAGCGCATGATCTAAAACAGTTAGGGAAGATGCATTAGCCCAGGCGAAAGAGAAGCTGTCAATAAGAACATAGGTTAAGCTCACTTGGGTAAACTGAGGTCCCGCTTGAGATAATGATACAGCAAGGTCTCCACAAACAGGAGGTCCTTTAGTTAATATGTCCAATGACCTTGGTGTGATGCGTAAGCTATCAAACCTGCAAGAAACAAGTACCAAGAAATACAATGTAATCAGAACGTGGAGATCCAGCCAATACAAAAACTATGAAAAACTTTCACTAACCAAATAGTGACATAAACCAGTAACAATCACATTGCAGTACCTCTGTGCTAAAATAAAACTAGAGTAATTAACAAGCATAATAAAAAGTGGACAACACACAACAGTGTCCAGAAAAAATTACCTCGAGGTTATTTGATACAGGACTTCTGAAAGATCAAGTTTTTGCTCAAAGTGTTGCTGCATGGTAGCAAATCCAATGAGAAGAGGTTCAAGAAGCCCAACTAAACATCCCCTTATTTCCACTCCCTTTTTCTGTCTTGGGTTTATATCCGTCGGATTTACAAGCAGCAGACGGTCATTCAATGCACCAAGTAATACTGAAGATACAAAGGAATATGGTTCAATTCAGCACAGACTGAGCAAGAAGACAAAATAGTAACATACATATTGACAGCATGATAGCAGGGCTGGAAGTGTCACAAAGAATCTAGGTTGATCATACTACAAAAAAGTTGTACGGTAACTTAAATGGATCTTACCTGAACGAGGGAAGCTAGTGGAGAGGATTGATCGGACTTTGTTGTCCCACCCAAGCATACTTATTGCAGTTGCGCTTGAGAAGATAAGTGCTGGTCCAACCCACAACATTGATCGATAGTACAAAGTGGTTAAGTGCTCAACAAAGAAGAATGGCTATCTACAACAGATAATAAGCATGATTGCATAACAAGCTAATGAGAAGAGGGCGGGTGTTAGCGCGGCAAGACTAAGATAAAAGGATATTGATGGGAGACCACGATCAAACTTTGTTGAGCTGCTTGATAGTATATCAAGATCAGCAGAAGCAATTAGCACCCTCTGATTTGTCAATATTCCAACTACAGGACCTCTTAGAGTTGTCTGCCAGTGGGCCTGCATAGATAACAAAATTGATTACAGACAACTACCAGTTAAGTAACTAGCTGCCTATGATTTTGGTGGTGAAATGATTCTCATTTACAATTTACATGAATTTTAGAGCACAGATACTTTCTACAGAATTTGTAAATAGTGCATAGCATATGCATCTAACACAGTGACATCTGCCTACAAGCAGTAAGATTTTCGGCGTGTCTACAACACAGCTGAACTATGTATAATGAGTGATTGGGTGCATGTCTCATGGAGGCTGGAATACAGAAACACCTTCATTTAAAAAGAAAAAAGAAAAAAAAAACTTTAGTGTCTAATGCTAATAGCACGGTTTTAAGTGAAAGAATGTGTCCTCTTCTGTGGATATTTAGTTTTTTACAACTCAACCAAAGCAAGCATCAACACTACAACAGCAGCACACGAATGCAAGTGACCTATATACAAATTCAAGATGCAAACATTCAGAAATTGCTTGCCTCAGAAAATCAAATTGTTGTTCCTATTTGGATAATAACGATCAAGCTAAACTACAAGAACTAACCACCTTCAAAATAAAATGTTTGGACCCATGATCAGGCATTATCAGCGATTTAATCTTCAAAGATTGGAATGGTCCTTAAGGAGAGAATTAGCAAAGATTAAACACCTGAAGAACAGTCTCATTTGGTTTCAATTTGATAAACTTCTTCCCATCAGTTTTCGTTGTAATAGATAGCCCGTTGTCTGTAGACAGCCTATATCCCTGCAGAAGCTTCGCAAGTCCAATATGCTTTCCCGAAATCACATACAACAAGGTTGATTCTGTAGGACAGAACAATGCATCAGTAATTATTCTCCAGAGCTCCATATCAATAAATTTCCAAACAAGGCAACCTTAGCATTCATTCTCTTTTTTTTTCTTTGATGAAAATGAGGGAGACAAGAGTTGGAAGAAGGATGAGTGGAAAACAGTCCACTCGGCCTACCTAGAGGAGAAGAAAATATGCGATCAACCTCTGATTCAAAAGTAAACTGTAGAGGACCTTGGCGTTCCGTTGAGTTAGTAGCATTATCAGCAAAAGTGTTTTCTTCAAGCACAGCAGCATTATTTTCAAGAGCTTCCTTTGTGGCTACAGCTTTGAGACTAAAGAGATTAAGGCCAGTTCTATCTTCCTCCAGAATAGCATATTGATTATCATCTGGGCCCAAAAAGGCAGCATCTCGACCTAATAAAGAACCACATACCACATGATGTGTCAGAAAGTCAGGTAGAAAATACTTAAGGTCTCAGTGAGATAGGTAAGTAAGATTCATTCCAAAAAGAGAAACCTCTTATTGAACTTCCTTTGCTGTTCACTGTCTGTAGATCAGTCTGCTCCCAGTAAAGAACAACTTCATGTGCCACTCCAGCTGTGCCACTTAATTCAAACACAACAAGAAACAAATGTTGTTTTGGACTGTATGACATATTCATGGGATGGCATTCCACATTTGAAGGAATCTGAGGAGGGGTTACATGAGAATTAGAGGACAAATAAAAGGTAACAAAGAAGAAAACATTGTTCTGATGGACAGTCAATACCGTCGAGTAAAGCTTCTTATAGAGGTTGTCAGCTCCGGATGATAAGTTATGGGCCATCAGGTTAAATCCATCCAAATAGAAAGCTCTAACTGGATACTGAACAACACGGGTTTCCTTGTTGAAGAAATTCAGCTCTAGATGGAATGGCTGGAGTTGCAAAATTAACAAACTGTTTGGAGAGCGAAAAGGGAGCATATAAATGAAAAGATAAATTACTCCAACAGTTACCTGACAAACAGGAACATCACGCAGAAGGTTGCTAGAATCGGAAATTGTAACAAGAGGTAGGCGAGAGATTGGACCACTTTTAGCATGCCCTTCCATGAAATGCTGTGTAAATAATATGTATATATAAGAAATTAGAAATCGTCTACAAACACAACTGTTGACTGAGCTAGTAGAATCAACAAATGGCAAGGACTCAACTAATAGGACATAACACATAAGAAAAATAGAAGGTTGAAATGGAAAACAGATGGCCAAAGCCTGCGTTTGAATGTGGCAAAACGAGTGACATGTCAGCACTAAATTATGCACAAGATTCTTTGGGAGGCCTCATTGTCAAGCACTCCTAATTTATTTGTTTTCTGCAGCACTGCCACTGAGACTGTACAGGAAACAGAAATAGGTCTAACACCATATTTGCGTTACCTAGAAGAGTTCAACAAATGTGTGGAGGCTCTAACAATTCAAGTTCAGCCACTAAAAGAAAACTGGTAAAAAAAATACTATGAAACCACTGCCAAGAGAACTGTCACATACACTGTGAAGGAATGCCTTCCTTGCAACATCTGAAATAGTTAGCTGGCTCTGGCTGACAATAAGAAAACAGGTGAAATCAAATCAACAATCAATATGATATGAAATCAATAAAAGCTACATAGGATCGCTACTGAACCCCCAAAAAATGAATTCAGATAAATAGGAAGTTTGTATTATCTACGTAGGTAACACTGAATTTTACCCCTTCAAGTGCTGCTCTTGCAACTGTGCCTGAAGTTGATGCTCTGCTAATATTCCGGATGATCCCAAGGCTAATAGTTTCTCCTTTAAAACAGCAGCTGTAGCACCAGAGCAAAGCATGATATACTTAGGACAATTACAAACTGCTTGAAATATCTATTTTTCCCAAATATACCAGAAGTATGATGCAGCAAGTAAACCAAGGATTGAAATCAGATCAGCGTTATGTAAGTAGCATGATATGTTGCATTATTTTGTCCTGTATGAACCAAGGTTCACATTTCCACAAGGGCCCCATTAAAGTAAACATGAAAATAACTCCAGGAAAAGGAAGTTTACCAGTTGATCCCCTAGCTCCCTGAAGAAGAGCAAAAAGTTGTCTCCTCCCTTCTCTTGTGTATGCAGCCTTGTTCTTTGCAGCTTCTGTCCCAGACATATCCTACAAATTGAATATTTCAAGTGTTTTGAGACCCTTGTCATAAAGTACCAAACTTATTTAGGTTCATATGTTAGCATAGCCTAACCGCAAAAATTACTGCAGCCAAATTGAACTTGGGATGCACTGCCAAATTTTTTATTCGGGGTAATGGGTACACTGCTTCTCCACCTTGAAGAGTTAGTATTTTTGTGATATCCATTGTTTCAATACCTGCACCGTTAACAAGAAAAATTATTAAATCATTTTCAAGAAAAATAAAGAGTAAATAACCTTGAAATGTGGCTGTAAAGTAAGAAAGGCAGCTTGAGAGGAAAAAGGGGAAATAGCTATGCAATTTCTCAATTTTCTCAAAAGATGATAAGAATGAAGAAAATAACCTGCGCGCTCAAAGAAATGAGTTTCCATAGGTTGTCTGTTAGGGTTTATTATAACTCGTGTCTTCCACACTTGGAGTGCTCCATCCTTTGAAATAGTAACAAGCAGCCGCAGTGTAGGAAAAGCCAGGATACAGATGTGATAGGCTGAGAACCAGCCTGTGTACTATGTAAAAGCGAAACACAAAATTCAGATGGAAAATAGACAGAAAGATGGCTATGTCAAATCAAAACAGTGTAATTAGAGGATAAGAGACACCAACAAAGAAAGGTGCAGATGATTGAATAAGACAAAAACACAACATTGCAATTTTTTATATCCATTTGATGTCAAGGAACTGCAAGCATTATATTAGAACTTTTAAGTTAAAATTCATGTTCAAAGATGCATTAAATCAGATGTGGATGCAATTTTTTCTCCTATAGAGCAAACGACCACAGAACATAGATGGGCGTCCACTACATATGGAAGAGCAGCATATAGATTCAAAACTATGTCCTACCGTGGACTACAGTGTCCTAAGGATAACTGTTCCAGTGTCACTGGTGCTTTAAAACTCGGTGTTTGACTTTGCAGATAATGAACATTTCATTCGCACTGAAGTCAAAGCAGCAACCAGTACTGGAAAGAAAAGGAACAATGGGCAATACACCCATGACACTATAGTTGAATTTTCCAACTGTGAACGCTATATAAGAATACTTACATGCCAATCATACTCGGCCTCTCAGTTGATACATCCCAAGCCAGGAGAGTACCACCTCTATCACCAACAAATATCCACTCTAGGGTTGGATGGAACCCAAAAGCACCAACTCCCATTAGCTTAATTGTACTGTCAACAGCAACTGAAACATTGTGCGATTAAGCCGATGGGTGGAAAATCACAAAAAAAAACATGAATATAAAATACAGCATCACATCTTACGTTGTAATGTATAGTGTACAGCATATGTCTGGATGTTGTAGGCACGTATCAAGCCTTCAGCATAAGCTACATACTAAAAGCATAAG
This sequence comes from Themeda triandra, assembly GCA_018135685.1. Classification (NCBI taxonomy): domain Eukaryota; kingdom Viridiplantae; phylum Streptophyta; class Magnoliopsida; order Poales; family Poaceae; genus Themeda; species Themeda triandra. Next base: position 1,356,301 of record JAENPR010000042.1, read on the forward strand.
CTTGGTCAGATATGGGAAAAGGCAGAAACATGACAACATAAAATCAAAAACAGAAACAAGTAAAGATATGACTGTTTACCAAGACAGGGAGGCGGGGATGGCAAGCCAGGTTAACAATAGGCTTTTTAAGATCAGTCTTTATTTTTGTTGGCGGTCTCCCTCCATCGACAGTCCCTACAACTAGAAGAAAGCAAGAGGTTAACACATGGAAGTGAACCTGTAAAAACAAAACCACATGGAGGATCACTTTAAGCCTCCCAAGCAAACACAAAAGATAACCTGCCAAGCTAAGAGAATAACCTGTTACACTCATTCTTTTGTGGAAACCAAAAAATACAATAGGCTCAAGAGGTGTCAACGCAAGATGGACTTCTGTATCTATTGAAACATGGTCTGATTTTTTCTCAGGCGAGTGCAGCACAAGTGTCTGCTCCGTGGCGAAATCACAGGATCTGATTGTAGCATCCTGCAGAACAAGAGATAACAGAGGGGTCAACAGTTGTACAAGCTATTAATAAAAGATGCAAAACTCACAGCAGTAGCCAATAGCAGTGCATGCACTCAGAGGCTTCTAGAGAATAATATTACTCTGCATGGCATATGACTAGATAAAAAGGTCTAAAGAATATGCCTAGTTGCCTATTAATTAACAAGAATGAAGCATCATCAGTTCTCTGATTTTCTGTGAACAATAACACAAGCATTTGACTTAATTTGAAGGCAGTTCTGTTGTAGCAATATATGGAATTACTTTTTCAGAAGAAAGAAAAATAAGTGAAGCACTGAGACATACCTCAAGAATAGCAATGACAACGTGACTAGTTGTAGGGCTATATGCCATACGAACAACACGGGCGCCAAGGTCAATAGAAGCTATCTTGCTTCCCGTCAGAGCATCGAACTCTGCAAACAAATAAGAAACCGGAGACAAGTCAAAAGATTTATATCCACACAAGACAAATATCAACTAAAGAAACCCATTGAGTTCTTCAACAAACTTTAGTAGTAACAAATAATGTTTACATTGTATTTAACATTGCCATCTTTGATAGGAATACATAGTTTGGTTATCACAAAGCAGCAGCCAAATGATTTCCCCAACAATGAGTACAAAGATTAAATGAGTGGATAAGCAAACTACTTAATGTAGCATTCAATATGTGAGATCAGCAGAGGCACAAATGCGATACCATGGTTGCGACCAACTAGTTGTGATGAACTGATGATACCATGTTTTCAACATTCTAAGCCACGAGTTTGCTAGTGATCACATATATTTGTGAGGGATACACGATACAGCTACTGAATTATAAAACCTAGTAAAATCACTATATCGTCACAAGTTGAAAGTAAAATCACAAGTCTAAGCCACGAGTTTGCTAGTGATCACATATATCATCCTCTTACATCCCAGGTGTTTAACTTTGACTTTGACTAAGAAAATCATCATTGAAAGTATAGATCAAGCTATGGGACTGATCTATAGAGTATAGACTAATCAAACTGCTATTGTAGGTTCATGTAATCTACTCGACATGTGAACATTAGTCACGAGATGTGATAGTTTTAAAATGGGATCCTACAGAGTTGATCACAAGCTTCCTTCAAAACTAGACTTTCAGGCAGTGCCGCAGTGGAGATCCGACTCCCCTTCCAATTCCCTCGTTTCCATCACACGGTGTTCCCCGGATCAGCATTGGTACAACCCACCCGAGTCACGAAACCCCCCTTTGGAGCTTTACCCTAGTACCTACGAGGCTACAGCGACAGCGACTGGGTAGTAGAAGCGGCGTAGTAAGAGAGAAAAACGCACCGACGACGTGGGTGCCGATGGCGACAGCGACGATGGCCTGGGAGGAGCGGAAGGCGGCGGCGTGCGGCTGCATGGGGCGCGCCGAGGCGCCGCGGCGGCCGCCGGAGTGGCGCAGGTCCAGGTGCTGCACCGTCGTCCACTCCATCGGGGCGCCGGATCTGGGCGGCTCCGGCATGGGGCGTGTTTGGCTGCCACCCCCCTCAGCCGGATTTGCCTGGCCGGAGGGAAGACCCTCCCTGTTCCACACCCCTGCGTCCGGCCGCCTCACCGCCGGCCTTCGGCAGCTGAATCCCGCGGCGAAGCAACCTTCTCAGGTGAGATCTCTGGTCTGGACGACGGCGGACCCGGAGACGATGGGATCTGGGGGATGGGAAACACAACGCACCGACTGGAAATGGTGCGGAAAATATGCAGATTTCTGTTCGAGCCGTCGGATCATGTACCAGTGGCTTGGATCGATCATGTACCTAGGGCTTGCTTGGTTGGGATCCAAAATTTGTCCAACCAAAATTAGGGCAAAGCCAAAACTAGGGCATACCAAAATATGGTTGCCAAAACCTTGGCAAGAATTTTGGCATAGCACTTGGTTGGTTACCAAAATGAAGGCTTGCCAATTTCTCTTTAATCCAATGATTAGAGGGAGAGGTAGATTAATTTAGCACTTAAACCCCCACTCATCCCATCTAATTCATCTAATCCCAGGTTCCATACTCTATCCGTTCGTCCGCCCGTCGTTCCGTCCGTCACAGGTCCCGTCCACCGTTTCGTTGTTGCTCAATCGACGCCAGCGCCGTTACCCGCCGATCCACTGCGCCCCTATGATCGCCCGCCCAGCACACGATCAAGTGCAGGGACAAGGGAGTGACTACACATCTTCCACAAGATTTTCTTATTAGCTATCTTCCACTTTTTCAGATGTCTTTGTACTGGAAAATTTGCGACAATAGAAACTGAAAAATAAAACATGAAAAAAAAGAAAACAGAAACATATGTGTGTCGGCCGCCGCAGCCGCTGTGTGTGTGCGTCTCGTGGAAGCCAGCAGGCAGGCAGGCAAGCAAGCAGAAACGTGTGTGTGGCGTGCGTGGGGGGAGATTGGGCCAGACCAGGCCCATTTGTACTCATGCTTAAAAAGTGGAAGATACCAATGAAAAAAATCTTTTGAAGATGATTAGAAATTCTGGACAAATCTTCAGGATGGGACGGGCGAGCTCCGGTCGAACGAATCAAGTGATGAGACAAATCTGAACACTAGCACAGCAGGACTCGAGCGGTCGGCGGAGGACGTACGTCCTCGAGGAACAATCGTGGACTCGACCGCCGTTCGTAGCACGGTCGGCGGCGCTGGATCGTGGATCGCGGCGCCGGCCAGTCGCACGAAACGACGAATGGGAACGAAACGGCACTGCGAGGGAGTAACGGCGTAAGACAGGACCTGGGATTAGATGGGATGAGTGGGGGGGGGGGGGTAGTGCTAAATTAACCCGCCTCTCCAGCTAACCATTGGATTAGAGTCTAATGGTCCTAATTACAGTTTGTATAGATACCCAGTTTGTATGGAGAGAGGGGGCAGATGATTACATATACATGCTGATAATAATTACCCTATTTGGATACTCTAACTTGGTTAGAGGATACAGTTAGTTTCTAACTCTAAATTAGCCCTAAAATAATTCTAGCTAAAATGATGTTTGGATCTACGGGTTAGATTGACAATAAATATATTTTCAATATAAGATCTTTAAATATAATATTAATCATGAGATAAATGTTTGTTAAAATTTTTATCGAAACATATCTATGTGGGGTCTTGTTTTAAAGAGTTTATTATTGTCAAAAAAATATTATGGTACAATCAGATTTTAATTAGAACACGCGGTTTTGGAGATATGACTTTTTTACTTCCAAAATCATAGGATATATGATGATGTCATCATTTTTTAGCGGGCCCATCAGAACTAACCCAAATAATCACCTCTTGGTGGGATAACTTTTTGGATGGGTTAGATGCAATTAACTCTAATCTAACTGTCATGTTTGGGTGTTAGTTGAAACATGGCCAATGTTCATTTCTGGTTTAGATTATTGTAATATGCATTTCTGATTTAGATTATTATAATATGCATTTCTGGTTTAGCTTCTCTTATATATAACTTTCTCGGTTTCAAATTATAAGTGTACTCTTTCATTCCAAATTATAAGACGTTTTGAGTATCCTAAATATATAGCTTTTACATTTAGATATATGCTATGTTTAGATATCTAGTAAAGCTAAAATATTTTATAATTCAAAATAGAGGGAATAGTTTTTTTTTCCAAATTGTAGATCTTTGACTTTTATTAAATTTATAAAAAGAATACATTAACATGTACGATATTAAACAAATGTATGTTAGTTAAATACATGTTGTACATTGTATCTGATTAACCTAATTTTATGTTGTGGTTGTTTGTGTATTTTTCTGTAAGCTTGGTCAAAACTAGAGAAGTTTACATGAAATAAATTTAAATGGCTTACAATTTAGAATGTAAGGATTATCAAACACTATCTTGTTAAGGCTTCTGTTTAGGGCAAAGCCCAACGGCCAAGCACAAGAAAGAAAGTCACAACGAGGATGTCAGACCGAGGCTACCCCTAATAGCCATTGATTGCAATCGCAAGTGTGGGCAAATTTGTGTCGCTTGATTGCTCCATGGAAGGGGATTTTTACCACTCTCCGTTATTTCAAGTGGGCCAATGGAGTGCTTCCTATATGTAAGATTCATGTATGCGCGAGAGACATAATAATTTGGTAGGATTTCTTTTGAAGATAAACCTGTTTTAATATAACTAATGCATATCTATTGTGCTTGTGACCATTTACTTGTTTGCATGTAAATTTGTTTTCTCTTTTCCAATTAAGTTATAGGAACACATTTTTTAACAAATGTTGAATGCCATAGACAACACTTTTATTAGTGGCAATATCACATATTACAATAGCAAAAAACATGGTTTTACACTTTTACTTCTTTCAATGATTTATTAAGGTATTGTCAAAAGCCAATGGTCTGCGAGCATTTTGAAGCAAAAATGAAAAAATAGTTGTTTCGAGTAAAACTAATGCATCTAACCATGCAAGTATGTGTGTGGTAAGCGACGTTCCCGTAGACAATGAGAGACGCCAGTGATGACTTCGGAAATCTCCATATTTGTCGGCTCAGTACTTTGAAGGAGCTCATAGGGGTAGGGTTTGGTACGTATGTTCATAAAGGTGAGTATACGTGCATATTGTGGGCGTCTGCGTTGTACTCCCTCTATTTCAATTTATAAGAAGTTTGTTTTTTAACACTAACTTTGACCATTTGTATTATTCAAAAAATTATTCAAAACATCACTTTTTTGACACGGTTTCCTTTATTAATAAAAGTTCTTTAATAATGACTTCAATTTGACTATTTTTACACAATTTTTCTGAATAAGGCGAGTGATCAAATTTGAGTTTGAAAAAGTCAAACGTCCTATAAATTGGAATGGATTGAGTACCGTGTAATTTTAGAAAAAATGCAACGTTGTTTTTTTGCGACGAAAAAAGAATTATATTATATGATAGCGAGGTACATCAAGATATTACAAGCACTCCGAATGACAGTAAAGTACCCACACTGTGAAAAACACAACTCAAAACCTAACTTATTAGATGCTTTGCACTATGGATGACCGTACAGGCAAACACTCGTCAACGAAAGACGGCCTGAGAACAAATACCTAACGAACGACGGCCAACATTCATGTAGACGGAATTGAGAATCTTCTATTTCTTTCTGATAGGCATCTTGTTTAACTTAACATAATTTGAGCAAAACAAAAGTAAACAAATTTCTTTTTACCGCATTCAAAATTATTTAATTCCTTTTCAAAATAAGATAAGATGTGGTCACTTAGGCCAGTGCTGGTGATGACACTCTATCGACTAAAGATTAAGACACAATTCTATAAGTTCCAAGTAAAGAATTGTTGGTGTTCTAGCCACTTGAAAATTTTGACATCATAAACTCGAATATCGTCATACACACCAACATGAGTACCAACAATCTACCTTTGATACCTGGTGTCTTACTATGTTTCTCTCACTATTTGTCATTTCCACGTACCACAAAATAAGAAAATATTGTTAGGAAGTTTAGGTATAAAATGGAGGTTGTTCTTATCTTATGACATTTTTTTCATTCGTAGTTAGAGGTCTTTTTATAAACCATACAATAGTCTTAATAATGCTTCACAACAATTGAAACTTTGCTTTCCAATGTACAATGGGCACTGCCATTTTGCGATCTTCCTAAATATTACAATAAGCTACCACACATCAATATTGTTCATCCAATTTTATTCACTATATGGAACTCTTCTCGTGCAATGTTGTTGCGAGACTATAGGGAAACTCCATGCCTCGCAAAATAAGATAAAGTATGAACATAGAATAAGTAGCTACAGCCACACATAGACTTGAGCTATACAACATGCCTCCTATTTCTGAAGAGAAGAACTCCAACAACATATAGCTATTGATTAGGATCGGAAGGGAGGCAACTATCCAGGTTGCAATCTGCAGGAAGATGACGAGGTTAGTTGATAACGCTACATAGTAAATTTGCAATTTGACAAAACTATAACATCTAAGACATTCAATTACCCATCATTCACGGATAAGATCAAATTCGGGCATCCTAAACAGTAGGAGCGCACATTAAAAGACAATACTGTCAGTCATTCCACACAAATATGTGTTGTGTTCGTCTGTGTTTGGTAGATAGAAATATAATCTGATATTACCATATGCAGCTAGAGAGGTCTTGCCTCCCAAATCTCTATACTCTATATATATCATCTAACAGGTTCAATGTAATACCTTTGCATGCAATCTTTCTACATGGATTCACCTAAGAGGCTCAATGCAATACATCCACACATTGTATGTAATTTTGTTGCGTATAGTTAGAACCTAAATGATTTGTATTGGAAGAAATCATATGTTGATAATATAACATTGAGTTAAGAAAACAATTTTTTGTAAGAAACCGAGAAAAAATTAACACCTTTACATGAGAAACTCTGAAATCACCAAATTGGACTAGCTTTAAGAAAAATAACAACCCATTATATTTTTGGGTAATGTGACACTGATGATATATTCAAGCTATGTCTGCCAATAATTTCAATAGAATTGATGATATTTTAGCGCAACAATATCTACCACCTCTTAATAATCATTGCAAATGTAATCCTATGCACATGTCCCAAACGGTTATGATCATAAAGTAAGCCCTATCAACATCATAATGCTCCTAGATGCTAGTTCTAGATGATAGGGTTTTCTTGAGAACGTGCCTTAACATGAGTTAATTATTTGTAGTCTTTACAAAGGTATTTAACCGTAAAGTATAAAACACACACAACTAGATTTTTCACAAGGCATAGTTTGGTAAGAAATTTGAGCTTTGGTGTTTGGAATGGTAAATGAGAGAGCTAATGCACCAAAGCTCATCAAACTTCATGAGCTAAATATCAGACAAATTATTTTACTAAAGTCAGTTGGAAAAATCCCAACCTATTTTTATTTTTTTTAAAGATCGTGAAATTTGGAAAGGCTTGAATTTAGTCAAACCAATATTAACTTATCAAGTTTACATTAAATAGCCATTACTTACTTTCATCTTTGGACCTATCTTGTACACCCCCATGACTTCCTCTTTGGAAACCAATGTTATTAGTGGGATGAGAGAAAAGGGGATTTGAACTGACTGGAGCACATTGAGCCACTCATTGAGAACATCCAGCTCATAGCCAGACTTGTTGAAGAATAAAGCAACAATTATAGTTGGCACAATCGCAAAGCTTCTAGTTATCAATGCTCTGATCCATTTTTTCAACCGCCAATTCAGAAATCCACCCATTATAAATTGTCCAGCATAAGTTCCAGTTATGGTACTACTCGTGCCAGCGGCTAACAATCCAACACCCCAGATATAAAGAATAGGGAAAAAGTCCCCACCAAACTTCTCTTGTAGATATTTTCCAGCATTCTCAAGTCCAATATTATCTGCTTCCTTGGTACCATGAAACCCTTTTGCAAAAACTGTTGTGACAAATAAATTTATCATGAAGGGCACTACCAATGCCAGGGTGGATTCAATGGAATAGTACCTCAACGCTTCACGGACTTCATATTCCTTGTCTGGGTCAATTTTTCTTGATTGCACAAGAGCGGAATGGAGGAACACATTATGAGGTGTGATAACACCTCCAACAAGACCAACAGCTTGTTTTATTGATCTTGAGCTCAGCTTTGGAACCACAATACCTATTATATAGAAATCACAATGTGGTTAGCTGAAGATAATATCACATCAAATGGGTAGTAGAGTCACTTGTTGCGTAGATGCCCACCAAACCACGGACTTAAACCTCAGCCTAACCATCTCACTTTTGATTGTGAGCTCTTTTACATATTTTGAATGGAAAAAGGAGATTAATAAAAAAAATAGACACTCACCGATGAATAGCTCTCTGCCATTAGGCTTAGTTTCTACAAACATCCATGCGAAGGAACATGCCATTGTTGTAATCAGAACCGCAAATAGAGCTTCTAACTTTCTCACCCCATAGTTCTCCAGGTAAAGAAACATAAAGCTGATGAAAATAGTATTATGGTAAGTAGGGTGCAAGTACAACCCTCCAACCATTTGAGCAATAAATACAACAAAATCAGTGCTCATGAGTCATGATGTTAAGTATAAACTTTGTAAGATCGTATAAAATCATAAGCTTTGTTTTACATGTCACTTTTATACTGCTCATATTGTTGGACACATTAGAACTTGTGCACCATATGTCCATACTAGATTAAAACCATTATTCAGATGGTAATACATAAAAAGAAATCCCAAATAAGAGCACTATTGTCTATGCTAAAAATTGGAGAAACAGTATCACACCCTTATGTTGTTGCAGCTCTTTGGACACAATGTAAATAGAATAACTAAACATGGTAAAGTTTATTGATCAATTCTGCTAGGTAACCATGTTAATACCATCAACATTTATTTATCTCTTCTGCATCCTAATGCTTTGTTGAACGATATGCAATAAATCTCTAGTAATCTAGCTACCAATTGACTAGATAGAAAACAAGGAATATTTCTCACACTTTTTAACACTTTACATGATAAAAACATTGGAATATAATTGAGTGTTCTTTCAAGACACATATGTGGGAACTCTAGGGTCAAAGAGACAAATTTTACTATTGGGTGTTCTTTCAAGACACATTTGTCGGAACTCTAGGGTCAAAGAGACAGATTTTACTACCCATATGTTATTCTCTATCTAAGAAAATTTAAAATGCAAGAAGAGTATCTAGCCGATGGCCACCAATCTTCAAAAAACATTATAGTGACAGGGCCTAAATATCCTGATCTAAAAGCAACTTAAGATCTAGCATCAGAATTGCTCAACCATTCATTATATATATATACGTGAAATGGCTATCGAGATTTGACAACATTCCATATACCAAGAGTACACAACCAAAGATGCTTACCAATCCAAAGCGGTAATGACGACGCCAGCCCAAAGCGGCAATAGGCCACGGCTGAGGATCTTGATGGCAATGGCACTTCCGATGACCTCCTGGATGTCGGCGCTGACCAAGGCGACCTCAGCCATCAACCAAAGTGCGTGGCGTGCCCAATCTGGATACTCATCACGACACAATTCAGCAAGGTGCTTCCCCGTGGTCACCCCGAGGCGCGCAGCATGAAGCTGCACGAGCAGGCCCATGACTGTTGCCCATAGGAGCACCCAGAGTAGTGTGCCACCTGCCGTGGCACCAGCCTGCAAGTCGCCCTCGATGTTTCCTGGGTCCACGAATGCGATGCTCATCAGGAAGCCGGGACCCGAGAATAGCCATAGCTTCCGCCATGAGAAGGGTGGCATGCAGCCCCCCGAGGCATAGAAGGCGCGCTCTTCATTAGCCTCTTCTTTGGGGTCGCCAGATACAGAAACAATGACCTTCTCGGATGGCTCAAACGCGCGCTCCTCGCATCTTTCATTGTTGTCTGAGATGGCAGAGATGAACGACGATGGACGGAGGAGGGCATGGTGCTCGGCTTCATGGGCAGGCGGAGAGGTATTCACGGCAGGCTCTCGAGCAGCATCAACATTGTGGTTGGCGGCCATCGGGAGGCCGGTGGGATTAGGAAGATACACAACTAATGCTAGTGGACCCGCATGGTTCGTGGAGAAAACATCCGATGTTTGTTGCCGCCCATCTTGGGGACTCCTATATTTAGAGCCTATGGAACACGAGGCTCTAGAAAACTAACGTCAAGAACACTATAGGAAGGCGGTAGAATAGCAAAAACAGAATAACAACATATATAGATGCTAATACAGCCACAGACCCTAACTATTCTAAACCAAGGGCGTGCTTGTTTTATACTTACGTGCCTATTGATCATATATTATGAATTTGTGAACCATAGATTCTATTTTTTAATGAAAACCATTGATTCTTGAATCCTAATTGTTATCACTAAGACTATTTGGCATTCTACAATTTGAGCACATGAGTTTGTAGCTTAGTGGTAAGACTTCCGGTTGGAAAGTCGTCCATACAGGGTTTAAAGTCGGGATACTGTACAATAAAAAATTTTCTCGCTAATGAAGCCAGAGTTTGGAGGTTTTTCCGTGGTTGCCCTCTTAATGAAAAACGGTGGGGTTGTCCCCACGTCGCGTTTTTTGACCATATACTAAGGAAAAATGAAACACCATAATTCTTATAAGGGTGCTAGATTAAATGACGGACAACATGAGTATTGTAATGTGTAACATTTTATTCGTTTGGTTGGAAAGGCTCTCAAGTAGGATAAATGATTATAAGTTGTTAAGAGACTTAATTTTGATGATTTTGAATTGAGCTAAAAGCATAATAAATGAAGGGGTACACGACCATTTAATAATGTGGTGTATTTGTCACACATTTAGAAGTCCAATTTAAAGGTCAACATCAAGCTCAAGATAAAAATGAAGTTTGAGTTCAAACTAAGATGAAGATCAATCGGAAGAAAGAAAATGATTCAAACACGAAGAAAAATTAAAAAAAAAAACACGTTTAAAAACTTTTTTACAATAAAAACATAAGAACAATGACCAAAATGCATGGTATGAAAATGCATTCAATATTAATATATGTTGCATTCATGTTTTCTCATATTTTTGTTTCATTTTCACGTTTCTACTTGTTTCATTAGGTGTTTGTTTTATTTTTTTATCTTTTTTTTTTGTTTCATAGGTGTGTGGTTCATGTTTCAAAATCTTAGGCACCCTCACGGGGCATCGCAGAGAAATACAAAGCTTCACGTGCAAAGTTTGAACTTAAAACTTAGTGAAAGACTATATTTAAGCCTCCCGATTTTTTTCATAACTTTCGGGCGACAAATCTTAAGCATTCAAATGAAATCGGCGAGTGGGGTCGGGCTACTTGTTTCATTTTCACGTTTCTACTTGTTTCATTAGGTGTTTGTTTCATTTTTTATCCTTTTTTTTTTGTTTCATAGGTGTGTGGTTCATGTTTCAAAATCTTAGACACCCTCACGGGGCATCGCGGGAGAAATACAAAGCTTCATGTGCAAAATTTGAACTTAAAACTTAGTGAAAGACTATATTTAAGCCTCCTGATTTTTCACAACTTTCGGGCAACAAATCTTAAGCATTCAAATGAAATTCGGCGGTGGGGTCGGGCTCAGGCGAGTGGATGCGGGTGCATTGGCCATCCCTTGAAAGAACACCTAGATTTAGCTGAAATCTAGGAAGCGTGTAAAATTTAACCTGGCACTTTCAAAAAAATTTACACACACATTATTTTATTCAGAAATTGAAATGAAAACCCTAAGAATACTTGCATAAAAAACAAGTTATTTGGATGTCTAATCTCTCCTTCGGCCTAAATTGCCTCTTTTAGGTACCATTTGTTACTAGTGAAGAAGATTCTAATTTTATGCCTAGCCCGAGGAATGAGTGGAGAATAAAATAATTTGATTGATTTTAAGTTATTTTATTATTTCAGTCTCGTCAAGATGTCTCCAAACATATTCATCATAAATGCACAGTGCTTCCTAATATGGTCAGCATCTGTGACGCACAACTTAAAGCTTCTTCATGGGTTCCATCATGTTATAGCTTCAGTGTATTTATAACCCTCTGACGTAGGGACCCCTTGTCGTTACCCATGGACGAACCGGTTGGAGTGGTACGGGGGTTGAGGTTCTACATCCAGGTGGACGATGAAGCAAAGAGGTAGGTAGGAGGCAATAAGTTGGGTGCAGGTCGAAGTTGTTGGAACCAAAGATGGATGAATAAACTGTGCGTTCGTCACTCATATAAATTGCAATTGAGATAATTATCAAATATGATTTAACATAGGAGTAATAGGTGTGCAGGTTAGTGCTGGTTGTAGCCAGTAATCCCATGTTACAATTGTACATGTTACTGGATGCAACCTATTGTTGACGACCGTTAACGTCAACTATAGGCCATCAATATGACCTATATTTATCTTTCAAATCAATCACCAAAATAAGTATAGTGGTTTAGCTAAGTATTTCCATGAGTTTTGTTGGTTATTTGTATACAACTCAGAAAACATATCAATTATTCTGATTCTAGATCTTGATCGAGAGTGTAGTGGATATTTCTCTCTTGTTGAGTGTGTTACAAGTGAGATGTGAGGGTCCTATTTATGGTGAAGAGGTGGAGTAGGGGCTACTCCAATATGATGTCAACAATCCATGGGAGAGCCCCTCCACACCCTAGGATGAAACCCTCTTAAACCAATGCATAGGACTGAAGGATTCTATGCTTTCTTGCATGTGTCCGAAGGAGAGCTAGTGAGTGGTAGGGGGCATTTAGTGTGGCCCATTGGTGTTGGGCGACGGCCCCTTACGAAGTGCGCCCTTATCCTTTGGTGGGATGGCCCTGGGGTTGCATCAAAGCATGGGTATGTAGTCCTCAAGTACAATTGAGCACTGATTGGGCTTAACGATCCATATGATGCTTCATTTGAGCCTTTGATCTTGCACCAACTTGAGATCACGGTGGAGAGAGCTTGTGAGTCTATTTCTTTGCACCAACTTGAGATCATGTTGGTGAGAGCTTAGGAGTGTGCTTCTTGCACTTAGGGTGGATTAGTGATGTGACAGGGCCTAGGGGGTGTCGAGCGACGTTAGGTCCAAGTGGGCTCAGACCCTCCTGCCATGTCCGCTTGTCTTGTAGTGCATGATCTTTGATGTATTTTTTTGAAAGATCCTGTTTAACCCGGCTTTGATTGATAATAAGAAGGTTAGCAAATAACCAATTTTACACGCGCGATATGCGCTCCCCAGAAGGCCAGAACTGCCTAGGCAACCTGGGGCTTATTTTCTTAGCTGATTACTCACTACCATTAGTGGATACCATAAGCGGCTTCAGCGCCTCGCATCCTGCAAGAGACCATTGCTCCACGGTGTCCTGGATTTCCTTGAACACTAACTGTGTTGACACCCGGCTGTTCCTGAAGATTACAGCATTCCTTCGGTTCCAAATTGTCCACAGGGTTACAATTGTGAGACAGTGAGCCCCTTTGCCCCTATCACCCAATAGCTGACTGAACCACTCTTACGGCTCAAACGCCTGCTCCCAATGATCTTTGATGTATGTATATAGTTTTCCGGCATAATCAAAGATCTCCAAGTACAAGGGGAACCGTGTGAATTATAAAACAAAATACTACAATGGACCATGGTGTTGCATATCTCTAAGATAGTTGAATTGCGCCAGAGGATCTCACATGTCGCATGTTTTTCTCATATTTTTGTTGCACACAACTTTTGTAAAGCACGCTTAGACATCGACTATAATGTTTTTGCGATTTTTCTAGATCCTTTTGATATTTTGTCATTTTGTTGGATTTGAGATTATAATAGAGATATTTTCACGAGCACTAAAAATTTTATTTAAGTTACTCATATCCAAATATACATATATCTTTTCTTACAAAATTCTGCTTAAAACCCTGTGAAGTGTTTATCGAACTTTTTATAACTTAATAAAGCATTAGAACCCGAAAACCCCTTCAAATCAGACCAGGTAGAAAGGTGATTTGAATGGTTTTGAGAGTTCAAAAGATGGGATCACTAGTTTTAAAGTTTGAAAATAAAAATTAGAGTACGTATATCCTATTGGGCTATTGGCAGTAGCTCGTTTTTTAAGACTTTTTATTTACCTACCCGGTAAACAAATGTGTCACCAGCACACGGCCTGGCGGCCTTGCGTGGTCGGTCATTGCGGGCAGGTGTATTGGACCGTACCGCGCTGTTTAGGCGGCCCATTATTACTGTACCTGCCCGCACGCGTTTCAATGGCGGACAGCGGAGCGCGCTGCGCTCACGTGGACGAGCCGCACACGTGGGCGTCATCCACGCAATTCCCACCCGGCCCCCACGTCCACCCCACCCGGGTCCAACCGCGGCCGTCCACGAGTTCCCCGCCGGGCCCGCCCCGTCAGCGACCGCGAGTATCCGGGCGCGGCTTGGCTTCCACGGCCGCGTGGACGCGCACCGAGCCAGACCGAGCGAGACAGCCAGCCAGCCAAGCCTATCTTGTAGCGCCACCACCTCGCTCGGGGGTGAAGGGGAAGAGGAAGCGGAGGGGAATCGCCCCGCATCCTCCTCCGCGCCTGCCCGCCGGCGACCGGCCCACATGCCGACCGCCTACAGCCTCCGCGCGCCGCCCTCCGCCGCGGCGCAGCAGCGCTGCCTCAGGCCGCCCCTACCGCCGCTGCTGCCCTTCTCCCCGGCGGCGGGTGCCCGCCGGAGGAGGGCGGTCGGCGTGGCGGCCGCGTCCGCGTCGCCCTTCGACGAGCTGCACGCGCGCGGGAGGCCCGTGCGTGGACCCTCCAAGGTGAGCCGGCCGGCCTGCCTCGGGCACATCGCCCCAGCGACCAACCCTTTTTCCCCCAAATTGATTGATGAATAGTATAGTTGGTGGGTAGTATCGATCGGATACTATCATACTACTACATGATTAGCCTCCATGGATTTCGTTGGCCCCGATTTTGAGGTTGCTATCAACGCAGGAAAGCCGCTGCCCGTAATCATTTCCTGTTTGAAATTTGATGCCTGATGGGATTCGAGGCCTTTGGGTCAGGAATAAGATCTGGGTTACAGCAAATGGTTCATACTATGATAGTTGATAGGATCATCGCTCATCTTCGTCTTTTAATAATTGAATACCTGCAACTGCAAATGAGGTGGCAACGGTACTGCCAAGAAGTCTAGTACATGGGTGCTTAGAGCGGCTATTTGTTAGCTGTGTTCAGTGGTCATCAAGAGAAACAAGAATTTGACGCTCGTGCGATTCTAGTTATTGATATTGACGAGGTATAGTTTGTCTGTATATATAAGGTTGTGGTTTGTGCCACTCCGAAGCGGGAGGGAGGGGTCTGTGAGAGTGTACGCTGCGAAGGAATGGAGGTTTGGCTGCATCTGCATGGGCTTAACTTTAGGCTTGGTAAATCGTTAGCAGCTATGGTCCTTTAGACATATGTTACTTACTTAGTTGTTTGATGCCTGCCTGGACCATGAGACTGGTGGCAACTCATTTGTTTTAAGCTCTGTTTTTCACCTTCTAGGTTGTGTTTTAGGAAGAATGATTGCTTGACTAACAGCCTGCTGTCGTAGGTGTCATATAGCATCGCAAAAATAAACAAAATTTTTGTGAGCTCCTGTGTGACATGAGGAACCATGGCACTTAAGGATCCAATGATCCAGTTCCACCAATATTGTTGTTTATTGCTAGGTCGAAACATTATATACTGCTAATGCTAACTATCTTAGCAGTAACGTTGGTACTACTACTGGCTAATACTGAGCTAAGTGGTTCTTAACATAGCAAACTCTTTGTTTTTTTTTAATTCATACTCACTGAGATAATTTTTAGATTGAAGACATATGATCTTGGACATTGTTTTGGCCATGCTGTAAAGTTGGCTTATATGTGTTTGGTTCTCTGTAGAAATCCATGCTCTGGAACTTGATCCAGGATATAGAGCCCCTGGACCTAAGTGTCATTCAGAAAGATGTTGCTCCTGAAACGGTTGATGCAATGAAGAGGACTATTTCTGGCATGTTGGGTCTGCTTCCATCTGATCAGTTCCGTGTCGTTGTAGAAGCCCTTTGGAATCCCTTCTTCAAGTTATTGGTATCTTCAATTATGACCGGGTATGTTTTATGGTTGATAGTTTTTTTATATGATTGTGATTATGAAAATTATTTCTAAGACATGTTGCATAATTAGGCACATGCTTGTTTGAACTGTTGTTGAATTTGGAATTCTGAGTCAACGTCCATTACCTTTCAACGTGTATCAGTCAATTAAATGACATGTGAAACTGACGGCAACTCTTGCAGTCTTGCTATTTATTAGTTCAGCAGGACAACATGTGGACCTACAAATGATGAACAATTGTGTTGTATGCCTTTCTGACTTGTTTTGTATGAGAAAGAGGCCTGTCGTTATCAGATGATTAAAATATGGTAACCTTCTAGTGATGTTTAGTAGTTTCCATGGTAGTGACTTTTCTTCTGCTTGTACGACTTCTTGGTGGTTGCTGGTTCTTTCACTTGTTTTAGGTCAAGTAGAGAGTTGGAGCATATTCTTCTGTCTGGTGTCAAGTCATTCTGGTTGTGTGGCTTCCTTTTTCCATTAGAGTTTGTTGTGCTATGGTTTAAATATGTTGATCTGGCTAGTTTCCCTAGGCTAATTGTCACATCACAAAATTAGCTGCGCTTGATAGCTGCCTCTGAATTAACTGTTAGTTTCTTTTTTTTCCAACTTAACTAAAACAAAGAAATGAAAATTCCTTTTTAATATTTTTTTAGTTTTAAATATTAGCTCTAATAAACTCTGTTTGAGATCCTGTCTTATTAAACAATATGAACTTGCTTCCCATTCCCATGTGATAACTCTTATATTATATTATTTTCTGTAATAGCTACAGCTATGTAATTTATTAATTGAAAATCTGAGATAACAAGAAGCAATGGCTTGTTTCATGGAAATACAGTTCACATGTATACATTGTATGAAACTCAGATCTCTACTTTGTTTTTGTTTCCAGGTATACTCTGCGAAATGCTGAATACAGGCTTTCTTTTGAAAGAAATCTAGAACTGTCTGCAGAAGTTGCAGAATGCCCAAAAAGTGATGCCACTGAAGATAATCATCATAACATCAATTTGGGTAGACCTGTCACTATTTTTAGAGTATCAGAAGAAGACATGGCCCAGGACCCTGGAAAAACCGATGAAGAATCATCATATGAAAATATGGGAGAAGAGCTAGGCGACTTAACACCACAGGCAGAAGAGTACATTATTCAGATGCAATCTCGTTTGGATGCCATGAAAAAGGTAACTATAGTCTGTTGCTTTATTAGCCAAACCATTTCATTTACTAATATGGTTCATTATTCGGCATTATATCTACTGCAGTAATGCATTTTTTTAGTTTATAAATATGGGTGATGCTTATACATACCATTAGAGTAAGATCAGAAATAACATCGGAGTTATACACAGGCTAGAACTAATACTTCTGTAATTCAGTTGAACTTACCCACTATATGTTTGTAGTTTGTACTTCTATCTGAACTTGTGAACGTCAGCTTTACGAGATGGAACATGTTGATAGGTTGTTGAGATTATTGTGCGTACCGTACATACAATTTTGTTTTCTGTGCCATCATTTATTTCACTTGTTCTTGCAAATATGTTGTAATGCTTATGGAAATCATAGTTTATTGATTGTATCTAACAAATTCATAGCTTGCTCCCAATAAAATAAGCAATGTAGATTATTTCTCTCTCGGTCATGAGATGATATGGTAGAATTTTATTTGATTGATCAACACATGCTACTAGAGAAGCCAAGCTCAAAGAGCCATAGCTTGTCTTGAGCTCAACAGCAGTTTTGGTTGAATCGAACACACCTTTGAGCTGAGCTGAAGCAAGCATATGTTGGTGTTCAAGCTTTGTGCGCTCAAGATCAGTTCTGTCAATGCTGGATCTCAACTCAAGCATGGGTAGGACATGTATCTTGTTACTCTTGTACAGTTGCACATCGTAAATGGGAACAAAACCCCAAGCGGGGCACAAGTAAGCTCAGTGTGCAAGCTTTGGTAGCATAGATTGGGTTAGTCTTTGGCAAACTGCTCAATCTTCGCGCCCTTGTTAGGCCCAAGCTCCCCTCAATGAACAAATTGAGCAAGGAAAGGGTCAAGCCTAGCTGGAATATCTTGTTGAGCTAGACAATATTTTCCAGCTCAACAAAAATATGAAAAAAAATATGTCATCTTAGTTCACTTGTTGAAAACGTATCTTTTATGGTCAATCAGGTTTCATTTGGGATCTATTCGGTTGGATATCACTGATTCAACCTCTGCATCTTTTCTCTCCAATAGATTGAATAGGACTATGTTTACGGATGGTCTTGGTTATGAATATGGCATTGGTTTGGATCTAATCCAGTGATATAGCATACATATGGGCTTTCCCGCAAACAAAGAGACCGAGACTATAACATTACTTAACCAAATTTACATATGTCCAAAATGCACCGACAAATAGTTCACCATAATTATCAGCTTCAAGTCAAATACTGGAAGCTACCATATATTTACAGTTTCTCTATTTCAAGTTTGCAAGTCAAGGGTACAAAGAAATATGTCAGATGTGGCAATATCCAAATAACCATGATCTAATAGTTTGTATAAATATATCCTGTGATATCCCCAAACCAATGGTTTCTGAAGGACAATTACACGCCATATCTGACTCATAAAAAATGAACTACTACCAAGGCAGACGTTTAGACACTCTGGGCTGAACAATTGTGGATGAACAAAAAAATCTAAACAAATTTCACCTCTATATCTTATGTAGTTGGACCTGTAAACAAGGATTTATCATTTTGAATCTGACAACATGTGTTGTGTCATATATTCGAACTTGCCAGGCTTATTGCTTTTGTTGACATTGCAGGAGTTACATGATCTCAGGAGAAAGAATTCTGCCCTACAGATGCAACAGTTTGTTGGGGAGGAAAAAAATGACTTGCTGGACTATTTGAGGTCACTAACACCAGAGAAGGTATGTTGTAAATGGAGATCTCATGGCTCATGAGAAGGGTCATTTTTTCGTTACATTTTCATCTGCTTATTGAATCAATCAATTATGACCAAATAGTCTAACAAAAATCCCAAGTGCAAAACATAATTAGAAAGTTCTCTCCTGCTCAGTTGCCTAACCTAGCTGCTTTGAACAGGTTGCTGAACTATCAGAGTCTACATGTCCTGGCGTGCAAGAAGCAATTCATTCTGTGGTTCATGGTCTGCTTGCCACTCTTTCTCCCAAGATACACTCGAAGGCCCCTCCACTGCTAGATAACACTTCTGGGGGTGTCCTAAACCTTGGGGGCGAGGATGATGACCGTGCAGAGCTTGTTGAGAATGCTTCCCTCCCATTTCAGCCCCTAATATCTGTTCCCCGTGATTATCTTGCACGTTTGCTGTTCTGGTAAATGAAAAGCTGACTTAATAGGCATTCTTTGTTCTTATACCATGTAGCAATAGCAACTTACCACCTATTTTTTTCTTCTATTGTTTAGGTGCATGTTGCTGGGTCACTACATCCGGGGTCTCGAGTACCGGTTAGAGCTTACTCAGCTTCTGCGAATATCCAGCGACGTGGGTTCTTTCTCTGGTGGTGATGATCATGTTGTTTGAGGTTACCACGTTTACTGATTCCTCACCGGGAAGAATGGAAAGACCTGGCCAAGAAATGGGCCAAACGGCAGAGCCGCAGAGGTGTCCGTTACACTGCGTTCGCTGTCAAAAGGATGCCCTGATACACAGGGGGCAGTGCTGAGCTATATAGTTGTTGTAGTTCCTGTAAATTCAGAAAACAGTCACTCGGGTGTAAAGCTAGTGTTACATATGCACGTGAACTACTTTCGTTTTCTTCCTTGGTGTTGTGCCGTATAACAAAGAATTTGGTGGTTGGTTGGTGCTTATCTCGTGGTAGCATGATAGGCATCCTTGTATTCTAGTTGTATGTATCTGGTGGCTGTGTGATTGTTGCCCAATGTCCATTTAGCTGTTGTGTCTCTTCTTGATTCGAATAAAGCTTAGCCTTTAATTTTTGGGAGGTCACAAGTTCATACTTTTATTGGAATTGTATTTAGACTAGCACCCTGGTCCCTTGTGAGTGAGATGAAAGTTTACAATTTATTAGGCTAAATCAAAATTTGAGGAAGGTGATTTGCCTGGTTTTACGCTGCAGGGAGTAAAAACAGACTTTGTGTAAAAGTTTGGGGGGGGGGGGGGGGGGGGGGGGGTTTGGATTTTTTGTTTCTCTTATTTTGTTCTCTTGTAAACTCATTAGTTTCACAAGTTCTTAAACCAAATTAAAAATTTCAATTATTTTGAACTCATATAAAAATCAATTTAATCTTTTAAAACCAAATTAAAATTTTCAATTATTTTGAAGATATTTTCACAATTTTGGAAACTAAACTTTGAGCTAGTTTCACAATAAATTTTAAATATTTTATTTATTTTTATAAATAGAGAAAAAATGAACCTAAACAAATTTTATTAAATTATTTATCACATAATAAAATTTATGCAAAGGCATGAATGAAAAATCCCTCAATTTAAGCTGTAAATTTTATTTTAATTTTCACATTCTATACATTTAAATTGTTCACAACATAAGTAAATCTTGGAAATTTGAGGAAAAATTACCGAGTCAATTATTTATTTAGTATTTTCTATTCACAACCCAAAATCAAAATTTGGGGTGTGACAATTTTGGCCTGCCGCGCGTCTCTCTGAACAGCCCCCAAGAACACCGGCGCTTCCCTCTCCTGCCGGCCGCGGGGCCTCGCGGCGGCCGCCGAAAGAAATCACCACCGGTCTTCGTCTTTCCCTACACCTCCGCGCTCCGCGGGAGAGCGTGTGGCTGCCGAAACCCCCCAATCGAATTTCCAAATCCCCGCCAACACCTGAGCTCCCCGGTCTCCTCGGAACCCCAAAAATGGCGGTCTCCTAACATGGCGGCGGTGGTTGGTCTCCAGTTCTCAGTCCTCCCGCACTCCGAAATCCAAAAAAATGGCGGCTTTCTGCCGCACCCCGGGTACTTAAACCCAGTCCCCCACCATTCCTGGAACACCACCTCCGCTTCTCCTCCGTGCGCCAGCGCCTAGCCACCAGCTCCTGCCGCCGCGCCCCCTCCCGCCGCCGCCGCCGCCGCACCGGGACAGCCGGAGCAGGAGCAGCGCCGCCCGCCAGCCTTTACCACCGTCACCCATGGCCGACAAGGAGAACTCCGCCGCCGCCGCCGTCACGGCCACGGCCGTCGCCGCCAAGCGCAAGCGCGTCGCGCTCACCCAGCTCCCCGCGCACCCCAACGGCGCGCACGACGGCGACGTCGACGAGGAACCCTCCAAGAAGCAGCAGCGCCTCCTCCTCGCCGCCGCCAAGCCCAACAAGCCCCAGGCGGCAGCCGCGCCGGCCGCCGCCTCGGACGACGACCCGCACCTCTGCTCGGACATCTACTCGTACCTGCGCTCCATGGAGCGCCAGGCCAGGCGCCGCCCCCGCGCGGACTACATGGCGGCGGTGCAGGTGGACCTGTCCCCCAACATGCGCGCCATCCTGGTCGACTGGCTCGCCGAGGTCGCCGAGGAGCGCAAGCTCGGCGCCGGCACGCTCCACCTCACGGTCGCCTGCATCGACCGCTTCCTCTCCGTCCACACGCTCGTCAGCCGGCAGAAGCTGCAGATGCTCGGCGTGTCCGCCATGCTCGTCGCATCGTAAGCAAACCGATCCGATCCGTTCGATCTCGTTCACTCACCCGCATTTCTTGAACCGAGGTCCATTTCTCATGTGCTGATGGGTGGATCGATGACTGCAGCAAGTACGAGGAGATGTGCCCACCCGATGTGGAGTTTTTCTGCTACATGACCGATAACACTTACTCCAGGCAGGAGGTATGTATGCTCGTCATTTCTGTATGATCTGAACACGATTACATGTCTCTGGATCTTGCCACTGATTGATTACAAAATGTTAATTGATCTATCCATTCGGAATCTGCAGATACTTAAGACGGAGAGCGATATACTGAATGTCCTCAAGTTTGAGATGGGCAATCCTACCGCCAATACGTTCCTGAGGTACTAGATCGGAGGCCAAATCAATCTGAATTGCTACCCTCATCTTTGTCTGCCA
Source organism: Themeda triandra (assembly GCA_018135685.1). Classification (NCBI taxonomy): domain Eukaryota; kingdom Viridiplantae; phylum Streptophyta; class Magnoliopsida; order Poales; family Poaceae; genus Themeda; species Themeda triandra. The sequence goes on from JAENPR010000042.1 coordinate 1,378,478, forward strand.
GAATGAATCCGTTTCTAAATTTTGTGTTCCCTGTACTCTGTTTCCCAGGATGTTTATTAGATCTGCACAAGAAGATAACAATAAGGTACATTCACCTGTGAGATTTATTGCATTTGAACAACGAGATGCTTCTGTTCCAAATAATGGCTGCTTGTGTATGTCGTTGTCTGATCCATCATGTTGTGATGTTATATTGCAGTATTCTAGCCTCCAGCTGGAGTTCCTGTGTAGCTACCTCTGTGAGCTGAGCTTGCTGGACTACAGCTTGCTCCGCTTCTTGCCGTCACTTGTTGCCGCCTCAGTGCTGTTTGTGGCAAGGCTGACCCTTGATCCACACAACCATCCCTGGGTATGATATTGATCTGCTCGATCCAAACCATTACGGTCTCATTAGTCACCAAACACCACCAGCTCATTTTGTTACGTACGGTCGCAGAGCAAGAAGATGGAGACAATAACGGGCTACGGGCCATCTGAGCTGAAGGATTGTGTTGGCGCCATACATCAAATGCAGCTCAACCGGAAACATTCATCCATGGTGGGGATCCGGGGGAAATACAAGCAACACAGGGTAAGCATGAGCCTTGACAGCCGCACATTGTCTTACTGTCAGATTGTTTGCATAATTCTAGTGTCCTAACTTTGGATTAAATCTTTTGAACAGTTCAAGGGTGTGTCAGCTTTTCGGCCTCGCGTTGAGATCCCAGCTTCATACTTCAGGAAACTGAAGGAGTAGGTGTTCCTGAATAATCTAATAAAGCCAAGCACACAGCTTTCCTCAAGCAAGATGTGCAAAGGCTAAGGTTATTAGGGTTCTGAGTTTCTTGGACTAAGTCAAAAGTTTTAATCTTTGACTAACAAAGCTGACAATCTTTTGTTGTCAACTTATGTAAAGTTTTTCTTTTTTGGAACAACTTGTAAAGTTTAGATATTGATCATCAAAACTAAACTAGTTTGTTGATGGACAAAGTCTAGATGGACTTGTATCTCTGATTGGAGTAATCATGCGATTTTATTGGAGTTCCATGACAATCAAGGGGAACTTTGCCTGATTGTTTGCCTGGTCCTGTCTGGCATGGCCGGATGGCCTGACTAAGGCCAATCTCATGTGTTTGATTTGTTGCATCAAAGTGAGGCAGACTAAACAGAGTTCATTTTTGTTTGTCTGTACAAATGGGTATGGCTATCTTGCACTAACAATCCTAACCTTATCACTACCTTTCATACTCTCTCCTTATTGGCATTTTATCGAACACTCCACTGTCGTAACTACACTGTCATGGGAGGCGCCAGGGGTATGCCCTTGTATTCCATGCAATACCCATGATTTTTGTGACAAACACGTATACATGTATAACGATACAGCATGTTAGTTTGTTGGATGTTACAAATTTGTAGCCCGGAAGCTAGTAGAACAACTGGTCCAGCAGCCCACGGACTCACAAAGACAAAAATCCCATATATCTTGATGAGATAAACTTTTACTATGTCAATTTTTTCACCTAGAATCCTCCAACTTTTTCTATTCTTGGCAACAACCCTTTACTGAATTAGATGACAAATTCACTTATGTACTTTTCGAACGGCTTATTATATTGTGTATAATGTGTAGCGAAATTGAAATCGCTTTGCAAAATTAGCATTGCTTTTATTGATTTTGCAAAATAGCCGTCACACTTTTTATCTTTTCTATTCCATTATTTTGTTTTTTCTTATTTTCATTATTATTTTTCTATTTTGCTTTTATGTACGGACTGGAGTGCCGGCTTTTTGTACCATAAAATTAAGGCCATGCACACTACTTCGGCCACACATAGGAGACCGGATCCTAACCCAAAAATAGCATTCATGCGCACCGCCATGAAGCGGCAGACAGACACACACGCTATGGAAACCCGTTCAATTCTGCAGAAAAAATAAAGTAAAATAAGAAAAAAAATGCATGTTCCAAATAAAACCTTAAATCCTTATCATCAGTTTTGGTTCGGGTCGCTTTATCACGTACCATATGTTTGTCTTTCTTATGCTTAGTCCGGGGAAATAGAATGCAAAAATCAACGCACTCAAATTCACCGTCTCAATATCATAAAAAGAGTGTTGTTCTTATTTTAAAAATTAAAATATTTTAACTTTTACAAAAATATATCATATAGGAAAAAAATATTAATATTTATAGTGCATAGTTAGCATCGCTAGATGAACTGCTAAATATGCTTATATAATAACATTATTCAGAAACACAAATATTTCTGTTTTTCTTTTGTATAAACATAAGTTTGTCTGTGTTTGGTCGAAAACTGAACGAAGACTTGAATAAAAGTAAAATGCACAAGGAAGACACATGCACACATTCGAGAACCATATATTTCATTAATTCTTTCTTGAATATACAAAATACATGATCACAAAAAAAAATAGTCTTCTTCCGTCTTCGCGTCATGCTTAAGGAGAGGTCGACTAGTAAAGAGATTGCGTAGTTCGCCGATTCCCGGGCCTGTTGGGCGCGACCGGTTAATTACATCCGCAAGAAGAGCTTGCGGAAAACCTCCGATTAAGCCGCGCTTCATGGTCGTCAAATATTTGAGTGATCGTCAAGAGCCATATGCGATATATGGCGTAGTAACAATATGGGTGGCTTCATGTCACCAAAGCTTGGTCGTGACATCACCATCGCCACGTCGGGGTAAACGGAAAAGATGATAATGAAGGGGATGACTTTCGCCTCGTCGGTGCCCAGTCATGTACGCCAGCCTTCATTAACACGGACGTGTGTGAGTCGCTTTTGCCTCGTCGGTGCCCAGCAACAATGTGTCCGATTCCATTAATTTGGACGTGTCGATGGAATGACAACTTTGCCTCGTTGACATTTAACCAGGTATAAGTATTACGTGAACGATGCTTTCTCCTGAGATCAAATCGACAGCCTCCTGGCGGTGGTATTTTCATAGCGACGAGCGGGGTTTTCCGGTTTCACACGCTGCAACGAGCGGGGCGCTCCCGTCTCGCGCATCTTTTTTTCTTCTTATCGTGACAAGCGGGGTTTTCCCGACTCGCACGTTGCAACGAGCGGGGCGCTCCCGTCTCGTGCGTCTTGTTCTCTTCTCATAGCGACGAGCGGGGGTATGTCCGTCTCGTGTGGTCTTGTTTTCTTGTCATCGCGACGAGCGGGGTATGTCCGTCTCGTACGGCCTTGTTTTCTTGTCATCGCGACGAACGGGGTATGTCCGTCTCGCGCGGTCTTGTTTATTTGTCATCGCCACGAACGGGGGTATGTCCGTATCGTGCGGTCTTGTTTATTTTGGCTCGACTTCAGCATAAATAACTCGGTAACGACCTCGCGCGGCGAGGGTTCTGACGTTACCAAGTTGCATTGTTGATATTGGTGAAGAGCATGAGGCTCCGTCGTCGGCGTGTATGCTTCCATCCGGGCTTTGCTTTTCGGCGTGACAGCCGGCTTGGGTAGATGCGTATATGGTGAAGAGCAGCACTGGCTTAGATTGATCATCAGCAACTCGACAACAGCCTTGCGCGGCAAGGGTTCTGATGTTGTCAAGTTGCTGGCCTTTGTACGATAGTAGATTAAAGCATTGCTGATGCATCTAAATTTGATTGCTCACCAGAAGCGTAACAGCCGACATGATCATGTATATACATGACACGGCTCCCTTCTCGGCAACTTGCTTGCTACTTCTTGATCGGCAACTTGCTTCTCGGCGACTTGCTTGCTACTCGGCGAGATGCAGCAAGGCGTCGGGGTGTTGCTTAGAGGCCAGGAACGGTAGCATGGCGACGTGCGTTGCTTCGATGCGCGGGCTTGCTATTCTCGGCGAGAAGGACAGGGCGTCGGCGAGTTGCATGAAACAAGAGAGCACCATAGGCTTGGATATATATGTGTATATATGTATGTATGGAACCGAAGGCCAGCTCCCTCTTGGCCAGGGTGCTGCTTTATATAGGGGCAGGGCAGGAGGACGGCACCAACTCCTGGCCAAGCAAATATGCAAGTACGTACGTATCTTGGATAAGATTAGACTCCGTCATCTCCAAAGACGTATTAACCAAGGACTTGTGATCTGGGTGGTTAGTTTCCTCTATCAGCGCTATTACTTCCGGCAAAAAGATCCGAAATCATAGGAAGCTAGCCGGAAAATATTATGTATATCTGTACACACGTATAGAGACCAAACTCTATTGACGTGTATGTATTTTCTTTTGACTAATATCTCAAAACCAAATGTGCGGCCGTCAAACAGAACCCTTGTGCTCTCGTCAAGAGATCTTTGACTTTCTAAAAATATTTCTGAGGTGGGGCCCATGTGTCATAGGCTCTCAATCATGATAAATCTCATTCGCCATATAAATGTATCAATCATATGCGTCGAATAAATGTATTCTCATATTCATCTTGTCACAGTCTGATACAAAATCTCGTAGCGAAACTCGTTTTCAGAGGACAGCGGCACACCATTAGTCCTACGACAAGTCACAAGAAAATCCCACAAGCAAAGGAGACATGAGTCCTACGACGACTCATTTACCTGCACATGCAGTGGTAAGAAATCAAATCAGAGAGGGAAACGAAAAACAAAAACAATCGATGGTACACCGCTCACCTTATCGCTACCCGCGAGGCAGCCGGTTAAGGTCCTGCGCCCCTCCAGTATGAGTTAGGGTTTGGGGGCGCCGCCGCCAAGACCACCACCGAGGGGCGCCGCCGCCGCCACCACCGCCTGCGGCCCCCGTTCCCTCGCCCCCGGCCTCGCTGCCGGCGGTGACGCGGAGCGGGGGTCCGCCTCGTGTTCCAGTTTTTCCTGTTTTCTTAGGGTCTTAAACGAGTCCTAGGTCTAGGGTTTGCTCGCCGTCGATGTTCGGCGGCGGAGTTTGGTTTGGTCGGAGGAGCATGGCTCCTTTGCGACTTGGTCTTCCTGGCGACGCCGGCGATGCGGAAGCGGCGGCGGCGCAGCGGAATAATTTCTCCCAGTCTCTTCCGTTCTCCGATGGCGATCCACTCCGACGTCAACGGAGAGGCTGGGGAGATCTCTCTTGGAGTCGAGGGCCGGTCTTCTCTAGCTCTTTCTTCTTCTTCAACGGCGACGATGTCGTCTCCGGTGGAGGCGGTGGCCACCGGACCAGCTTCCTTCCTTTCCTCCCCACGTTTGCTCCGCCACGATTCATCATGTATGGCGTGGGTGGTGGCCCGGTTCATGTTGAAAACTCAAGGTCGAGGATCCATGCCGGCGTGAAAGGGAACTTGGACTCGGTGGTTGCGGTCGACGGCGGTGGCGGCAACGACGGCGACGAGGAAGGATGGAGAAGCCGAGAGAACTATCTAGGGTCATTTGTGTGATTCCTAGTTTGTTTAGGGATTTTTTCAGTAAACGTCCGATGTACTGTGTACTCTTTTAATAGAATGATCCCTGTCGCAAAAAAAAAAAAAGAGGGAAACGAAAAACACGGAGACAGCTTCCGCGTGCCAGGTCAACCACGAGGCCCGGGGGCCGGCGGTGCGATGCCGAATCCGGAGCCAACCAAATCAAACGGGAGTCCGCCCGTGTCACTCGCTGACAGCGACCCAAATCTCCCGCGCGCTCCGCAGTCCACTGGCGGGTGGGCGCCGCGGCCTCGCGCCATCTCCCAATTTTTTAAAAAGGAAAAATTCCCAAACAATTTCCAAATCGCGGCCGCGGCGCTCGGAGCCGAAAGGAGGCTTGGAATCAAAACCAAGAGCACATATCCGCATATGTTGTATACTTTTGAGGTAAAAAAAGCCATATCTTTCAAACTAAGTATCAAAATTAAAAAAAATCTGATTACGTAACCGTGTTTCTTCCAATAAACTCTTCGAAACAAGATCCCCACAAATATATTTCGATAATTTTTTACTAAACATTTATTTCGTGGTGTCATAGTACATCACGGAACATCATTTATTACATCAGAGAACATCTAATAAGAAATCACGAGACATGGTATATTGCATCACTGGACGTCGGATAATAATATTGCACGGAACATCTAATAATACATCAAATAAAATTAATAGTAAAAAGACCAAAAAAATAAAAGAAAAAACATAAATAAATAAATAAATAAAAAATTAAGAAAGAAATAAATAAATAAATAAATAAAAGAGGCAAACATTAAAGAGTAGTTAGAAAATAAAATAGATAAACACGCATGAGAATGCGTATCGTGGGCAAAAAAGAAGAAAAAAATTTCATTCACGCGAGGCTCAGCTCAGCCAAGCTTGGCCGTTGCATAAGCCTCCGCTAGCCCCGGAACGGCGTCCTTGTGACGGTCGACGACGTTGGATTTGAATCTCTTCTGGCCAACAGCAACTGCTGTGGGAAATTTCCAACCCGTGAGTCCCTCCGCCCACAGGATCCTCGTGACACGATGTATGGGCACGAGCCGCTTCTCGAGGCTGTAGGAGAGCAGCCACGGCGTGTCCCGGATGATGCACCGCGGCTCCAGCCCGACCTCGTCGACCAGGAACCGGATCCTGCGGAGGAGGGACTCGTCGGGCAGCGTCCGGAGGCCCGGCGCCCTGGACACCAGGGCCGCGGCGGCGTCGCTCTCGGAGCAGCCCAGAGTCCTCGCCGGAAGCTTGGCCGTAGCGTTCTTGGCTTTGCAGGAAACTTTGCGTGCCATGGCTGGCTTTGTAGGAGGAGACTCAATGGAATCGGAGTTTGGTTTGTTAGAGGAAAAATATGGAGTGGAATGGAGCAGGGCGGCGGCGTGCTGTACGTGTGCAGTGCAGCTGTGGTGGGTGATGGAGAGATGCCCCTGCTTAAAATGTGCGATGCCAAAATCAAATGGGAGGCCGCCCTCGTCACGCGCTGACAGCGCAGCGAGCCCCCCAAATCTCCAGCGCGCATACGCGCGCTCCACTGTCCACTCGCGCCATCTTCCCAATTTTTTAAAAGGAAAAATTCCCCAAACCAATTCCCAAATCGAGGCCGCGCCGCGGCGCACGGAGCCGAAAACCACGGAGGCTTCGAAATCGAAACCGAGAGCGAGCACCCGCGCCAGGCTCTTCCCCGCCAACCTGAGCTCCCGAAATCCTTCGAATCGCCAAAAAATGGCGGCCCTCCGCCCATTCCCCACCGCTACATAACCGCCCGCCCACCGTTCCTGCTCCACCACTGCTCTCAGTCCTCCTGCTCCTGCCCCTGCCGCCGCCGCCGCCGCCGTAGTGCAGGGCCAGCCGGAGCAGGAGCAGCGCCGCCCGCCCGCAGTTACCCTCACCACCACCACCCATGGCCGACAAGGAGAACTCCGCCGCAGTCGCCGCCGCCCCGACCCGCCTCACCCGCGCCGCCGCCAAGCGCGCCGCCGCCGTCACCGCCGTCGCCGTCGCCGCCAAGCGCAAGCGCGTCGCGCTCACGCAGCTCCCCACGCACCCCAACGCCGCGCACGACGACGACGACGACGAGCCCAAGCCCAAGCCCGCCAAGAACCAGCTGCCGCGCCTCCTCCCCGCCCCCAAGCCCGCGCCCGCCCCTGCCGCCGCCGATGCCGACGAGGAGGCGGATCCACAGCTCGCCAAGCCGTACGCGACGGACATCTACACCTACCTCCGCTCCATGGAGTCCGAGCCCAAGCGCCGCCCGAACGCGGACTACATCGCGGGCGTGCAGTTCGACCTGTCCCCGAACATGCGCGCCATCCTCGTGGACTGGCTCGTGGAGGTGGCCGACGAGTACAAGCTGGTGTCCGACACGCTCTACCTCACGGTCGCCTACATCGACCGCTTCCTGTCCAGGAACGCGCTCAACCGGCAGAGGCTGCAGCTGCTGGGGGTCTCCGCCATGCTCGTCGCCTCGTAAGCAACCCGATCCGTCAGATCTCGCTCGCGTTTCTTGAATCGAGTTCTGTTACTCATGTGTGCTGGGTCTGTTTGTTGGATCGATGGATGCAGCAAGTATGAGGAGATCAGCCCGCCCAACGTCGAGGATTTCTGCTACATCACCGATAACACCTACACCAAGCAGGAGGTGCGTGCTGGCTCTTTCTGTATGATTGAACACGATTTGTCTCCGGATCTCGCCACTGATTTGATTGATTGATTACAAAAGTGTTATGTTAACTGATCTGTGATTCGGGATCTGCAGCTAGTTAAGATGGAGAGGGATATCCTGAATGTCCTCAGCTTCGAGATGGGCAATCCTACCCCCAAGACGTTCCTGAGGTAGATCCCAAACTAAATCAATCTGACCTGTTTTCCCAATCCTTGTTTGCCAGAATGATTCTGTTTCTAAATTCTGTGTGCCATTTACTTTCTGTTTCCTAGGATGTTCCTCAGATCTGCCCAGGAAGACAACAATAAGGTACTTTCACCTGAGACATTTCTTGCATTTCAACAATGAAATCTGCTTCAGTTCTGAAATACCTGCTGCTTGTGTACGTCGTTGTCTGATCCATCATATTGTGATGCCTATTGCAGTATCCTAGCCTCCAGCTGGAGTTCCTGGGCAGCTACCTGTGTGAGCTGAGCTTGCTGGACTACAGCTTGCTTCGCTTCCTGCCATCGCTTGTTGCCGCCTCAGTGATGTTTGTGGCAAGGCTGACCCTTGATCCACACACCAATCCCTGGGTATGATACTGATCTGCTCGATCCCAACCATTCCTGTCTCATTAGTTACCAAGGGCACCACCAACTCATCTTGTTATGTACGGTTGCAGAGCAAGAAGATGCAGACACTAACCGGCTACAAGCCATCAGAACTGAAGGACTGCGTTGCGGCCATACACCAACTGCAACTCAACCGGAAGTTCTCATCCATGCCTGCGATCCGGGAAAAATACAAGCAACCCAGGGTAAGCATGGGCCTTGACATCCGCACATGGTTTTACTGTCAGGTTTTGTTCTGATAATGATTTTAGCTGTCAGAAGATTGTTTGCAAAATTCTGAGTCCTAACTGTGGAATGAAATCTCTTGAACAGTTCAAGGGTGTATCGGCTTTGCTACCTCCCGTTGAGATCCCAGCATCCTACTTCAGGAAGCTGAAGGAGTAGGAGCATTCAGAGTTGATTTTGTCTGAAGTTCATGGATCACACAGCTTTCCTCAAGCAAGATGTGCCAGCGCTAAGGTTATTAGGGTACTGAGAGGTTCTTGGATGCTGCATCTAGGCTCGAGTAGGAGCATTCTGAGTTGTTTTATGTCAAGTTCAAGCTCAATTGAAGGCTAAGAGTGTTAAATCTTGTAGTATTTGTGTATCATAATTATACATTACAACCAGGTGCCTTTATTTGTTGGGGGCATAATTCCAAAATGTTCATTTATTGGCTCTTGCTCTGTTTTCTCGTTTTTACATATAGTTCTAGTACAGAACAGAGTATCTTGTGGTCTGTTATCAGATGGTAGCTGATGGATGTATTAGACCTTGCCATCTTGGTAAACACAACATTCTGAAAGCGAGAAAGTGATATGCTCTTGACACAAGAAATGTGCACTGGTAGACTTGGTACTTAACTTGGAACAGCTGTGAATGATCACTATCTCTGACACATTGTGCACCTTCACTGTTAATTGGGAAACTGGCCACATGTCAATGATCAAAGTTTCTAACACAATGCACACCTTCACTAATGTTACTAGGAAAACTGGCCACATCTGAATGCTGGAATTCTGATTGTCTTGAAATGCTTGTTGCCATTCATGATTAAACATATACAGTTCTTTAAGTTGATCAGTAATTAACAAAATATAAAAGTTGAGCGCTTATCCTCTTTAGCCAGACTGCAGCAGCAGCTTTGTTAACGCTTTGTCAAGTGATTGCTTAACATACTGCTGACTTCAATTAAAACACATTGCATGGTCAGATGTTTTGGTAATGAAATTGTCTGATAAAACAGCTTGGTCAGATGTTTTGGCTAGACCATGCCCCGGAGTTGTAGTTGGTCCTCCATGAATCAAACCAACAAGTTGCTTGCTTATTCTCTTCTGTCGTGGAACGTTCGTGGGCTCGGCCAAACGAACAAGTGTGAGGCTGTGCGAGATTCGATCACGGTCATTCATCCCCACCTAGTTTGCCTCCAGGAAACCAAGCTGGAGCACATTGACGCTAGGAGAGCTCGGTCCTTCCTCCCCCACCACCTCGATCTCTTCGCCGAGGCCCCAGCCGATGGCGCAAGGGGTGGGATCCTGACAGCATGGAACTCGCGCGTCCTCAACGCCGGCACCCCAAACACCGCTCGATACTCGCTCTCCGTTCCCTTCTCATCAACCTCCACAAACCACTCCTTCCTAGTCACCAACGTGTACGCTCCGTCGGACCACAGAGAAACGGACGCCTTCCTCCAGGAGCTCACCGACTTGGCCGCTGCTGTCACTGGCCCCTGGATCATCTACGGTGACTTCAACCTCACGCGCTTCCCGAACGACAAAAACACGCCAAACTTCGACCAGCGGCTCGCGGACAAGTTCAACACCACCATCGACGCGATCGGCCTCATTGAGCTTCCCCTCTTGGACAGGCTATTCACATGGTCAAACAAGAGGGAGAACCCGACGCTAGCTCGCCTTGACCGTGCTTTTGTCAACAACGAGATGGCCCTGTCTTTCCCCAACTCCAACCTCACCTCCCGGTTTGGTTCCACGTCCGACCACATCCCCCTCATCCTTACCATTCCCACCGCGATCCCCAAAACCTTCCGCTTCCGGTTTGAAAACTCCTGGCTCAAATCCACTTCTTTCCTCCCCGAGGTCCTCCCTGCCTGGTCTTCTGCGCGCGTTCCAGTGGACGTCACCGGTGCCTTGGTGGCTCGGATCAAAGCCCTGCGCCATGGCGCGAAGGCCTGGTCCAAGAAACACCGAGCCAGACCCGCGTGTCTAAGCAATGCTTCTTTCATCGTGCAGCTAATAGACTTCTATGAAGAAGTCCGGCCTCTGTCTGCAGGTGAACGGGAGCTCCGGAGGCGCTGCCAAGAACAAGTCTTGCTCCTCATCTCGCAACGGGCGGCCTACTGGAAACAGAGGGCTAAGTTCCGAGCTCTGAAGGAAGGAGACGCGAACACAAAGTTCTTCCATGCCAGAGCCTCCATCCGATCGCGCCGGAACGCCATCCGTGCGCTAGAAGTGGACGGAGTGCAGCTGTTCAGCCACGAAGACAAGGTCGCGGCTCTCACCGCCTACTACACCGACATCCTGGGCGGGGAGCGCACGACCTCCTGGAGCTTCGACGTCGAGGCGCTGTACGCCACGGCAGAACGTGTGCAGCCCGACCAGCTCGTGGCCCCGTTCACGGAGGTGGAGGCGAGCGCCGCGGTCCGCGCCATGTCGCCGGACAGCGCCCCGGGACCCGACGGGATTGGCCCCGGATTCTACGCGGCGGCCTGGGGAATCGTCAAACGGGATGTCATGTCCTTCCTGGCCGCGTTCCACGACGAGACGGCGGACATGGAACGAGTGAACCGGGCGGTGATCGTGCTCATCCCCAAAACGGAGTGCGCGACGTCGCCGGGAGCCTTCCGTCCAGTATCACTGCAAAACTGCCCTGTGAAAATCCTAACCAAAATCTTAACTACCAGGTTGCAGCTGCAGATCACGAAGGTGGTTGATCCTGATCAGACGGGCTTTATACGAGGGCGCTCGATCTCTGAGAACTTCGTTCTAGCGGCGGAGCTTGTCCAGTGCTGCCACCGCCGCAAAGCTCCCACGTTTGTTGTCAAACTCGACCTCGCCAAGGCATTTGACTCGGTGAATTGGTCGAGTCTGATCAAGATCCTGGCGGCGCGGGGCTTCCCGGACAAATGGCTGCGATGGATCAAAACCCTCCTGGCCACCTCCAAGTCAGCGGTGCTGGTGAACGGGGCTCCCGGGCCTTGGATCCCCTGTCGTCGGGGACTAAGCCAAGGGGACGCCCTCTCGCCGTACCTCTTCATTTTGGTGGCAGATGTCCTCCAGAAGCTCATCAAACAGGACGGGGTCATCAAGCATCCGCTGATCGAGGGCGCGGCGCCGGTGCTCCAGTACGCCGACGACACGATCATCCTCCTGCGGGCGGAGCTCGACGGGGTCCAGAGGCTCAAGAGGGTGCTCGACTGCTTTGCGGACTGCTCAGGGCTGGTCATCAACTACAGCAAGAGCACACTCACGCCAATGCATGCCCCTGAGACGACAATGCAAGCGTCCCTGTCTGCACTTGGCTGCAGAGAAGGGTCCTTCCCCCAGACGTACCTCGGGCTGCCATTGTCAAATGTCAAGCTCCCCCTCTCTGCTTTCGACCCCCTCATCGCAAAAGCGGACAGGTACCTGGCTGGATGGCAAGCACTCCTGCTAAGCTCGGCTGGGAGAGTGGAGCTGGTGAACTCAGTCCTCACCGGGCTCCCGACGTACGCCATGGGAGCCATGCAACTCCCCCCCGGGGTGATCAAGAAGCTGGACGCTCGCAGACGAGCTTTCCTGTGGGCTGGAACAGACAAGGCGTCGGGTGCTCAATGCCTGGTGGCCTGGGAGGAAGTGTGCAAGGAAAAGGAGGACGGAGGGCTTGGCGTCAAGCGGCTGGACACGCAGAACGCGTGCCTACTGCTCAAGCTCGTCCACCGGCTCCACCACCCCGGTGACTGCCCGGCGGCCGGGCGCGAGATCATGCCAGCCTGGCCTCCCTCACCGGAGACATGGCAGGCACGCACTGGGGCGTGCTCCGAGAGCTTCTCCCTGCGTACCAACGCATCACAAGGGTCACGGTCGGCGACGGGCGCGACACGGACTTTTGGGAGGACTGCTGGTTAGAGGATGCTCCGCTGGCCGAGCTCTTCCCAGCCCTGCACTCCCACTACGCGGGCAGGGGGCGTTCTGTCCACGACGTCGTGACCGGAGACCTGCGATCCGCGTTCCAACGCCGGCTCTCCACCCAAGCGGCGCGGCAACTGGAGGCCCTAACCAACCGTCTGCAGGCCGTCACCCTTGAGAATACCGGGGACCAACGATCGAGCTTTTTTTTTTGAGGATGGTGACCACAAACTACTCGCAGGCTCATCTACAAGGCTTCGCTCGCGGGGACGGGAGTCCCGACATCTACAAGTTCGTCTCGGGAAACACTTTGCCCCCCTAGAGTCAAGTTCTTTGGGTGGCTTGTGACGAAGGACGTAATCAATAGCCGTGTTAATCGGGCCCGTAAGTGCATCGTCGAGAGCGAGGTTTGTGAGATTTGTGGTACCCAGCCGGAAACGGCTGACCATATCTTCTCCCAGTGCGACTTCGTCCACACCTTCTGGGCGGCCATTGGATGGGACCCCGCCAACATCGCCAAAGTCCGAGAGCTATGGAACACAACCCCTCCCCCTTTTGTGTCCAAAAGAATCCTTCATCCACTCCTGCTCCTCCTCTGCTGGGAAATCTGGAAACACAGAAACGCCGTCGTCTTCAGCAGGGTGGCGCCTAACGTCAACCTCCTCATCGCTGCTTGCAAAAGGTCGGCCCAAGACGGAGCCGCCGAATACCGCGTAAGGACGATGCCGTGTCCGCGACCGGAGCCTTTCTTTTCCTGTGTAATCACACCTTTTTCGCCCGGATGACCGGCTTGTAATCCAGAACCGTGCAAGGCATTGCCTTCCACCAACTGGGGGTTCCCCCCAGGCATCTGTGGAATGGAAAAGCAGGTGGGGATTGTTTATCCCCCCCGAAGTTCGCTCAAAAAAAAAAAACTTTCCATTTCTTAATTTCAGTGATCCCACTTTCATTTTATCTTGAATGTGCCGATGTTATGATCTGTGGATCATTTGAGGTTAACCATTTCCAGGAAGATGGCCTGCCAAAATCGGCGTGGAGGGAGACTAGAGTATTTGGGTGGAATAAGACTATCCGCACTCGTCGTACTCCAAATTCATCCCCAAAAGGGAATATTCTGTCCTGGTCATCAAGATTCTCTACTCTATACACGTTTCTTCCGCACTCGTCATCCCCAAAAATTCATACTCAACACCGCGGGGCCCACCAATTCTATTTTCTCTCCCTCCTTTTTCTCTCCCTCTCTTCCCCATCCCTCTTCCTCCCGGAATCTTCCGCCGGCCGCTCCGCTCCGGCGAAAGTGAGCTCCGCGAGCGGGCCGCCCGGCGAGCCCCTCCACCGCGGGCCGCTCCGCTCGAGTGAGCTCCGCAGCGGGCTCCCTCAACGGGCCCCCCTCTCTCTTCCTCGCGGCGGCAGGCGCGCGGCCCTGGCGAGCGCCGCGACGAGGGCGCGCGTCCCCGCGAGGTGCGACCCGGAGAGCGCGCGCCCCGGCGGTCGGCCATGGTGGCGGGGGGCGAGCTTGCCCCGCTCCCTCCGTTCACGCCGCCCGTCCGGCCGCTTCGCCCAACTTCCGCGCGCGCGCGGCAGGAGCCGGCCGGAGGAGCTCGCCCGCCGGGCGCCGGGAGCGGCGGCGGCAGAGCTCCTCCTCCACGCGGCGGCCCTTCATCTCTCTCTCCGGCGAGGCCAAGACGCCAACGCCGCCCAGGCCAAGGCGCTTGCGCCGCCCCCTGCATCCATCTGCGGCTGACGGCGGACCAGAGCGGCGGGCGCATCTCCCTCCGTGGGCGGCGCCGCCGGCGCGGCTCCTTCCTTCTTCCCGGCGCCGCCCCCTCCCCTTCCTTTGGCTCGGCGCATCCACGGCGGACGGCGAGGCGGCTCCCGGCGCGGCTTCCTCGGCTCCCCGGAGCTGGAATCCGCCGGCGTGGTCCGGGCCCCTCCACCGGCGGCCATGGCTACAACTCGGCCATCCCCTTCCCCTTCCCCTTCTCTCTCTCCCTTCCCCTCCAGATTCGGACGTGCAGAGGGGGATGCTCCGTCTCCGCCCGTACGTCCCTGCTCCGTCTCCGGCGAGCGGCGCGCCAGCTAGCTCCGGTGACGAGGTCCAGCGAGCGGCGCTGCTGGGCCTCCACGCGGTGGCGGGACAAGCGGTGGGCGGCTCGGGCGTGCGGTGGACGGGGACGTGCGGGCCCCGCGCGGCGCGTTCCGGATGAGCCGTACGAACGCCAACTGCCCAGTATCGGAGCCCGTCCGGGACTGTCCAGGAAGCTTTCCAGTAGCCCGCTGCGGGAGATTTTCCTGGAAAAGGATACTGGAGTAAGCTGTTCCGGAAGCCGCTGCGGTTCGTCTAAAGAGGGCTCTCGGACTCAGGAAGGAAAGAAACGCCTAGAATTAAGGCCTAGATTAGCCACAACACTCCCAGGCTCCCAGCCACGTCCCTTCATCAGAATATCAGATGCGGTCACGGCTTTGCCCAGTCCACCGCATGCTGCCTATTGCCTGGTTTTCTCTTGCCCGCGTCTCCGTCTCATGCGGTGATCGCGCACTGGCATGGCGCCGTCGCGCAAGGTGGTTCGCCGCATGCGTCCCTGGCGCGCTTCTTCAGGATCAGGAGTAGGAGTGGCCCCACATGGCGCAGTGGATGGCTCCACTTCACTTTCATGTTAGAAGGGTAATTCCACTTTCAGTGGATGGCGGTGGGCCCCTGATGTCAATCCCCTACGCCGTGACCTGGTGGCGGCCTCGTGGCTCGCGCGAGCGCGCGCGGGCGCGGCGCAAGAGCGGCAGGAGCGCGGCGCGAGGCTATGCCGGTGACCGTTTGCCAAGGATGTGACCATGGATGATGCTTCGGTGGCAAGCGTTGCCGCCACGCGCACAAGCTCTGCAGGAACACGAGCTGCCTCGCGATGGCCGCGGAGAGGCATCTGACGAAGTCGTCCACCGAGGAAGTCGATGACGACGACGGTGCTCGCGCGGCGGCGGCGTGGACAACCGAGGTCACAGCTAGCTCCGGACACAGGGGCGGCTTCTAGCTCCGACGACGCTGACGCGCCTATGTCGTGCGCCACCAAGCAGTGATGTGGTGGACTGTCGACGTCGTCGCGGCGAGCTCCGCCCGCCGCACTGGCAGCCACGCGGACAGCGGCGTGGGCGAGCGCAACTCTCGACGGCGTGGCTGCAACGGAGTCTCTGGCCGTCTGGCGTAGCCGAGTCTGCACTCCGCGGTGGACGAGGACCTGCAGGAGCTGGTGTGCGCGCGGGTCGGAACTCCACCTCTCCGTGCTCTCTTCGTGCTCTCGATGGCGCTGCTGCGCTCGTCGCTGTCCGCGACCGCCGTCTCGTGCGCCCGGCGCAGCTCGTCGCGGTTGTCATCTCGCGCGCCAGCAGTGCTCGCTGCGGCCCGTACGTATCTCGCGCCCCGACGAGCTCGCCGCAGCCACGCCGCGCCCAAGCCGCATCCCAGCCACTCTCGGTCGCGCCGCGTCGAGCTGGTCCGAGCCGCCACAGAGCGCACGTGAACCTCGTACTCGTACATCCCCACGGACGCGGCGGCGAGGGCGTCATGACGTCATAGCTAAAGCCGCTCGCCATGGACAAGTTCCATGAGCATAGTTGCGCAGGGCACGCAGCCTATGCCCGAGTTCAGGAGGCGGAGGGCGATGAGCCTCCCGTGGGACAAGCACACAGGAGAGCGCCGTTGCTGGCGACGGCACAGTGCAGGCGCTGTCGCGCTGGTTCCCGGCCACGTCTTGCAGTTCGGCACACCGTTGCCCGCGAGGGCACAGGGCAGGCGCTGTCGCGCTGGTTCCCGGCCACGTTCGGCGCGCCGCTGCTCCACTGAGCTCAGCCAAGGGAGAAGGGACTGACATCAGGGACCTGATGCCACCCTGTCCTGTCTTTCCACGTTGGAGTGCCACGTAGGTAAAACCAGCTGCCAAAACGGTTTGAAAAAAGTTAAAGGTGCTCGTTAGACATTGTTTTGAAGTTTTTTTTTTATAGGAGGTTTTAAAGTTCACTGGTGGAGTAGCCGCAGTACTGAGCTATTTGAACTTATACACCCTTTTCATTTTTTTTGACACCAACTACATATGTGAGCCAATACACCGTATAAAGTCCTATAAAGTCCTAAGCTCTTGGAAATTGTAATTCTTATCAAGTCTTTTTTTTTTTTTTTTGAAAGATCCAACATTGTTGGCATATATTGATAATAAGAGGAGGAAGCAACATCCATTACACGCGCGAGAGGCGCTCCCCAGGAACGCCTAAGCGGCCTGGGGCTGATTTAAAACTAAAGGATTACTCGCTAGAAAGAGTTACAACCGTTTGAGGTTTCAGAGCAGCACACCCCGCCATCGACCATTGCAAAGCCGTATCTTTTATGTCAGAGACCACCATATGAATTGGCCGCCGCTCCTCGCGAAACACAATTGCGTTCCTTCGGCTCCAAAGATTCCACAGAGTTATGATCGCCATGGTGTGCGCTTTCTTGCCTCCAGTGCGTAGCAGCTGCTGGAAACAAGCTTCAAGGCCAGAGTGTTCTTCCCAGTTCGATGGCCGCAAGCTAGAGCAGCCGCTCCAGGAGGCCACTTGTTGCCACACTTGCTGTGAGAAGGGACACTCAAAAAACAGATGATGTGCTGTCTCCAAATTCCGTTCGCATAAGGCACAGAAGTAATTGTTCTTCCATTCTCTCAGCTGAAGGCGTGCCGCAGTCCATAGTCTGTTTTGAAGTAGCAGCCAGAGGAAGAATTTGCATTTGGCAGGTGCCCAGGCGTCCCAGATCAGTTGCTTGAAAGCAGAGCGTACCTGGCCGGAGAACTGGATCATATAAGCAGACTTGGTGGAGTAGCGGCCTGAGCTTTCGAGCGTCCAGGTGATGCTGTCTTCCTCAGCGCTGTCCAAATCCGGTTGATGCATCCAGATGAGCCTCCAAAGTTTGAAATAATCAGCCATGAGACTGTGATCCAGGTCGTGTGCAATATCTTGTATCCAAACATCATCTTTTATAGCAGCATAAACGGTCCTATTTTTCCGACGGGAGTGTGCATACAAACTGGGGAACAGGTTGGCCAGCGTCGTCCCCTCGATCCAGCTTGAATTCCAGAAGGAAGCCTTCTTCCCATTCCTGACAGTGACCACTGTTGCTGCATTGAACAGAGCTTTGTCAATCTCGTCCACCGGGAGCTCGGTGTTAGCCCATGGCCGCTCTGGGTTAGTCCATTGGAACCACAGCCATCTCAAGCGCAGGGCCCTGCTGAAAAGGTCGAGGTCGATTATACCAAGTCCACCATACTCCACTGGTTTAGAAACCGATGTCCATGCTACCTTGCACTTGGCCCCCGTGATTTCACAATCTCCTGCCCAAAGGAACCGTCGTCTAGATTTGTCAATGTCAGCGATGAGTTGCTTTGGTGCTTTGAGGGAGGTCAGGAGATATACAGGCACAGCGCTCAGGACTGATCTGACTAGCTCTCTTCGGCCGGCCGGGTTGAGCAAACAGCCCTGCCAATTGGCCAACTTGTTCCTGGTGTTGTCAACGATTCGCTGGACGTGCACCACTTTGAGTCTTCCCAAGGCTAGTGGCAAGCCTAAATAAGTGACCGGGAAGCCAACTCTCTTTCCTCTGAAACCTTGTAACACATTGTCTAAATTGAGCCCACCACATCGGATTGGAGCCACGGTGCATTTCTCAATATTCAGTTTCAGTCCTGTTGTAGCTCCAAAACGTTCCAAAATGCCAAAAAGCGCTGAGACTTCTTCTTTGATTGGGTTGATGAAAATGACGGCATCATCAGCATATAGTGATAAGCGCAGCCGTGCATATCTCCCGCGCAGCGGCGTCAAATGGCCATTGTCAGTTGCAATTTCCAGGATCCTGCTTAGAGTGTCAATTGCAATGATGAAGAGATACGGAGAAAGTGGATCACCTTGGCGCAGCCCTCTTGCGTGTTTGATCTGCCTCCCTTCAGTACCATTTAACAGGACCTTGGAATGAGAAGATTTGAAGATGATCGTCAACCATTCCCTCCACCTATCACTGAAACCACTCTGCTGAAGTAGCTCGAGCAAGTAATCCCAGGAAACAGTATCAAAAGCTTTGGAAATGTCCAGCTTGAACATCAGGGCCGACACTTTTTTTCGGTGGTAGGCACGCGCTAGATTCCTCACATACATGAAGTTGTCGTGTATGCACCTACCCTTGATGAAAGCACTCTGGGATGCCGAGATCAGTGTGTCCATTAGCGGAGCAAGTTGAATAGCCAGCGCCTTAGTCACCAGTTTGCCAAAAGAATGGACTAAGCTGATCGGCCTGAAATCTTTTGGGTGTTCACCACATTCCTTTTTGGGGATGAGCACAATGTTTGCCCCATTAAGGAGCGCCATCGGTCCAGCTCTGAGGTCATAGAAACTTTTCATAGCGCTTACCAGATCATGTTTGATGATATTCCAGCACCGTTTGTAGAACATGCCCGTAAAACCGTCTGGCCCTGGAGCCTTTTCTGCTGGCAGTTCATCCATAGTATGTTTCAGTTCGTCCATGGTGAACTGGTGATCAATGGCGTGGCCATCAATTCTGCTGAGCTGAAGATTTTCCCAGTCAAAATTGTGCCTTCGTTCCAGCCTGCTGCTTAGGATGGCCGAGAAGTGCTGATGTATGATCTCTTCTTTGTCATGATGGTTCCAGGTCAATACACCTTCACTGTTCTTAAGGCAAGCAATCATGTTTCTTTTTCTCCGGCCCTTGGCTCGTTGGTGAAAAAACTTTGTACAGGCGTCTCCCTCCTTGATGTTCAGTATCCTGGAACACTGTCTCCGTCTGGATCGCTCGATGGCAGCCCACCCCAAAACTTGCTGCTTTAGTTGTTTATGAAGATCAGTTTCTGCATCCGAAAATGTCCTGGACTCCTGCGCCTTATCCAGCCTGAGAATCACTTCATTGGCAATGTCAAGTTGCAGCCGTGCATTACTGAAAAGAGACTTACTCCACTGTCTGAGAGCTACAGCAGTATTTACCAACCGGTTGTTGAGGATCATGAGAGGATTTGAGCCTGCAGCTGGAGCTGACCAAGCATCTTGCACCACCTGAACAAAATCCAGCAAACGCGTCCAGAAAGCTTCAAACCTGAAGACTGCTTTGCGGTAGGGCTGCTGTTGATTGCAAAGAAGTAGTGGACAGTGGTCAGAGAGTGAGCTGCTAAGTGCCACAAGGGTGACTGATGGGAAAATAATGTCCCAATCCAGGTTACAGAAGGCTCTATCCAATCTTACAAGGGTCGGGTTCCTTCTTCCGTTGCTCCAAGTGTATTTTCTGTTTTCAAGCTTTAATTCCATGAGCTCGCTAGCGTCAAGAGCTTGTCTGAACCTCCTCATGTTGGCCCTGTTGATATTATCATTGTTCTTGTCTTGAGCTGCACAGATAAGGTTGAAATCTCCAAGACAAAGCCATGGTTCTCCACTTGGCTGACAATTAACTAGCTCAGCAAGGAAGGCCGGTTTGTCAGCATCCTCTGTTGGCCCATAAACTGTAGTAAGGACAAAAGAATTATTACTTAGCTTCAGGATGATGTTAATAGAAAGGCAATACTGATCCTTCTTCAAAAGGCTCCCCAAGATGAAGTCAGGGTCCCAAGCAATGAGTACACCCCCTCTAGTGTCATCTGCCGGCAGAAACTCAAAGCTACTGCAGTATCTAGGTCCCAGGAACTCCATTGCCAAGAGGTTGTCAACTGCATTCAACTTTGTTTCCTGCAAGCAGATAATGTAAGCATTTGCTTGGTGGCACATCAACCTGACGGCTTCTCTTCTTGCTGCATTATTTCCAGTTCAAGATTTTGGAGTCGTTGTTATTCATTTGGGGAAACTATGGAAGCAACAGAAAGCAAGAAGGAGCAAAGTGGCCAGCAACCCAAACATACTATTGCAACTGTTAAACAAACTGATACACAGCACTGCAACACACAGTGCCTCGGTAGCCCCCCTACAACCACCATGGCTGAGCTGCACTTCATTCCCAGGCAAGAACTGAAACACATGACACAAAGGTAAACAACCTAACTTGACCGGTGGAAGACCGGCTGGTGCTGACTCTGACCTAACTAACATTGACACTGAAACTGCAACAGACTGAAAGCAAGTGACAAGCAAACACAGCAGACTAAGCCCCCATCTCCAACACATCAGCCTCCATCAACACCGCCTCCAGGATCTTCGCCAGCTTCTTGTGCCCCATCTTGGATGCTGCCTGAATGGCCTTGACAGCCTGCTGAGGAAGGTCACCAGCATACATGTCCAGGTAGTCGGCCACTGCTGCATCCTGCTCCTGCTCCTGCTCCTGGTGGTTGTCGTCGACGAAGCTGAGCTCCTTCATGAGCCTGTGCTGGGCCCTGTGCGCCACCGGGACGTCAGTCAGTCTGGCTGCCAGGCGCGAGCTAGATCGCGTGGCCACCAGGGGCTTGTTCCCCTTGCGTGCCCGTGGCGGCGCCACAGGGACCGGCGCCACCGCCGGCGTCTGCAGTATGCCCGGCTGGATGTCGCAGAAGATGCCGGCGTAGAGGTCAGTCGGCTCATCAGCCGGCCGGGTCACGGTCAGCTCCTCAATGGCCGGAGGCTCGTCCTCCGCTGCGCCTCTGGGACTGTCCGGCTCCGGGGCCGGCTCGGTGTCGATCTCCATCCGTGTGACGAGGTTGGAGATCTCTCCCACCTCGTCCGCCTGCGGCTCGTGCTGCTCCTGGAGCTGGACGCCCGGCCCGAACACGATCTCCTCCTGGGCCGGCGGGTGAGGCCCCATGCAGGTGCTGGTGACTGCTGGACAATGGTGGAGTCACAGGCCGTCTCCAGCGCCATGGGGTCCTCAGGCCGGGATGAGCCGGGCGTAGCAAAAGGCCTGCAAAAAGAATCGGCCAAGGGGTCGATGTAGGTGTTAGTGCAGCCCGCGACGGTGTTGTCGTAGCTCTGCCGACGGCTCGGAGAATGGGAACGGCGGCGTTCCCAGTCCTCCGACTCCCGGGGAAGCTCGTCGTGGCTCCTCCAGATGGGGGAGGAGCGGCCGGCCGAGCGGCCCCGCTCCGAGACCTCCCAGTCTCCAGGCCCAGCGGCCCGGCGGTAGGGACGCGGGGAGCGCGTCTGGACCCTCACTGCGTTGTCGGACGCGCAGCCGGGGAACAGCTGGCGCACCCTGGAGCTCCTCATCGCGTCGTGGCGCCGCCCCGGGCCCCCGTAGTCGCTGTCCGGGTCCTGATCGCGGCGCGGTCCGGGAGCCGCCGGCGCCCGACAGCCAGCAGGACGGGCAGCAGACGGGCGCAGGCCCGGGCGGCCATCCAGAACGCCCGCAGCCCAGTCGAATGGGATGAAGAGCGGCGCCGAGCTCCCCTCCGAAGATGTTCCAGAGCCTGAGGGAGGTGGTGACCGCGCGCTCCAGTCCTCGTACCCCTCCAGGTGCACCAGGATCGCGGTGTCCGGCATCCTGCCCACCGGGGGAGTGGCAGCGGCGCGCCCCGCCCCCGGCTCGAAGGCGCAGTACTCGATGGCACGCGGCAGCAGATCAGGCCACTGCATCCACAGCCAGCAAGAGAGAAACTGGGAGGTCTCCCGCTCCTCCGCCGCCGAGGGTCCATGAAACCTGTCAAAGATACAAATGTCCCCGAAGATCCTCCGGACTCCATCCTCGTTCCACGCCTCGAGGGGAGTGTTCTCCAAAGTTACCTTGACGTGGTACCACCAGGTCTCATCGCTGGTGCCGCGTGCCGGGCGCCAGGGGACCACGATCAGCGACGAGCCCCCAAGGTAGATGGAGCCCTTGTAGACAGCCCGGTCCCTCGACGGAGCGTACCGAAAGTCTGCTAGGAAGGACACCGAAGAGAGCCTGGTGACGCGGAAGGTGTGCCGCGGCACCTGGAGCTGCACGGAGAGCGCGTAGCCGACCTCCGTCGACGACGGGGAGTAGCCACCAGGCTGCACCGTGAGGACGACTGCGTGGATCATGAGCCGGTCAGCCTCCACCATCATCGCCGGCGAGGGAAGGATGGTGGTGCGCGCACGAACCGGGCGGAACGCAGCCTGCCCCGGAACGCGGTCCATCTCAGCAGCTGGGGGGGTGTTGGCGGCGCGGTGGCAGACGGTGGCGGCGGCGCAGGCGAAGTCTGTGGTGGTGGTGGTGGAGGCGGTGCTTGTGGGTTGGCAGGCGGTGGTGGCGGCGGGTTTGCTTGTGAGCTGGATGGCGGGAGGTCAGGAAAAGCAATGCGGCTATGGAGGGAGCCCTCCGGGAAGACAAGGCGTCCACGAAGCTCCTTGGAGATTGGCTGCCGGCGGCTAGCAGGGCAGTGAAAGGAGGTGTGGCCGTTGCCCAGGCAGCGGATGCAGCGGATGGGGTCTCGACAGTCGGCGACGAGATGGTCGAAGCCCAGACACCGGAAGCAGCGCCCCGCGAGCCGCTTCTTATAGGCCGCTTGGCCCTCAGTGCGCTCCGACGAGGGCCGTGACGGAGGGCGTCGTGGTTGTCCGGAAGGAGGCGGAGGCAGAGGCGGTCCTTCCGCCACCAGTACTTCTTGGAAACTTGCCATTCTGATGAAAGAGAAGCGCCCCCATGGCAGGAGGAGCCAGAGCATTCACCCCACGCCGCAGGCATGCCTCCTGGGGGGGATTGAATGGCCTTCCCCTTGGGGCAGTTCGGCGCCATGGATCTGCCCGCCCGCAGATGTTCAGGTGCCGTGTCGGGCCCTGGCGCAAGCTCCAGACGCCTCCATACGCGCTTCTTCTTTGCAGCAACAGCAGGTGGAGCAGGGGCCTTCCGCGCCTTGAAGGCACCTGCTTTCACCGGAAAGGAAATGGACGGTGCCTGTCCGCCAGGATGGCCTGAAGATGCCGCCCCCGCTGGCCTGGGGGACGTCACCCTCCCTCTTGCTTCACTTCCTAGATCCGCGAATCCCGCCATTGAAGCCGCAGATCCGCGGTCGGGCTCCAGATCCGCGAGCATGCGGGCCGAATCCGGTGACGCGGTGTCCGGATCCGGTGACGCAGCTCCACCGCTGGCAGCAGAGGCTACCACTTCGTCTTCAATGTCGTCGTCGTCATCAGATTCGTCCCAGTCCAGGACCTCCACGTCTTCGACCTCTTCCATGGGGAGCACTGGGTCAGCAGCAGCAGGCGAGGGCTGCGGAGAGGACAGGGGAGAGGGGGAGGGTGGCGCGGCTTAGGGCTGGATGGTGGCCGGCGGCGCCCGCAGGGTCGCCGACGGGGGGGTGGAGGGCTCTCGCTCACCTTGGCGCTCGCTCATTTCGAATTCTTTGCTCCTCAGAATTCTTATCAAGTCCATTCATAGTTAATGTAGCTTACTCAATACAAGCTTAATTCATAAAGTAATTGCTTAGCTGGGCTATCTCAATATAGACTTCTGTGCTAGCTCAATTATCTCCCATAGAACCTCAAGTCTTGAACCTCCCATCCCATGTCACACTACGTTGCTTGAAAAGCTTATATGATTGCGTTATGGTGATTTTTTAAAAATAAGTGAAGATTTGGGTCACAAATACTTCACCGTTCTGCGATTTGTTTTTACAATAGAGAAGCAAAATATAGACTGTGAGACCCACTAGAATGAGGCCCAGTACTGTACTACAGTAGGCTGTGGGCTGGGCAGAATTTGTGTGGTATTGTAGCGCCTGAAGTTTAGTACTGAAGTTGAAGTAGAGTTAAACCAAGTTAAATTAAAACCTGGACCGATGTGAATAACTCTAGTGAGATCATTATAAAAAAAAAAAAACTCTAGTGAGATCACCCTTTTTGCGTGAAGCGAGGACGAAAACGTAAGAAAGTTATTTGTAGGTGTAGTCCATTCACCCCAACATCCACTTGGGGCACTCGCCAACATTCAGTATTACTTGCCCCCTGACAAATTCAGATTTCAAAGGCAATTTTTTTCTGAAGTAAACTTATTCCTGCCAATGCAACAAGTAATTCTCTAATTTGGTTTTCCATTTTCATATATTTTTATTTTGCTGAACACTGTGGTTTTGATCTGAAGAGAAAAGTATAATATGCAGAATTTCTGTAGCACAATGTCCGTCCAGTCGTCAGTTTCCCCTGTCCCATTTCTGTATCACAATGTACTCTGGACAATTCAGTTATCCACAAGATTCTATCCAAAAGTTTCCCAAATTTACCGACTCATGGAGCCATGAGTTCACTTCTAGTACCAACATTTCTTCATGCTTTGGATTAGCCTTCATAGCACTTCTAGTACCAACATTTCTTCATGCTTTGGATTAGCCTTCATAGTTCAAATATGAAAAGTATACTCTCTGTCTCTCTCTCTAAAGGAGAAACAGAGCACAGGTTCTCTTCATGTACATAGGAACAGATGGCAGCATTCTTGGAATAGATAATTGGCAATTTCTCACGTTGAAAATCACGCATCAGGTTCTTTGTCCTGAATAGAGAAGTTTTTGAACATTGCATAGTCTTTTGCAATGTGCAGAGGTTCTAAATTCTTTTGGTATATTAGCTAATATAATAGTGATCTAGGTTGCTTTTCTGTAGATCTTTCGCTATCTTATCTTTGTGCTGAGTGGAATGGCACATTGGCACCCTGGAACCGCAACTTGCTGAACAGGAGCAGGAGTGAGTAGCTGACGACTGCATTTGCCATGTCAGGATTGTGTCCTGTTCGGACAAATTCAGATGTCAAAGGAACAATTTCTGAAGCAAACTTTGTTCGTGCCAACAAGTTCTTGATACCGTTCCATCCGCCTGCAAAGTTTCTTTTCTATAATTTGGTTTCCCCCTTTCAGTTTTTTCTATTTCTTTCCCTGAACACTACTGTGGCCTTGATCTTGAGAGAAAAGTACAGTATGCACAGAAAACTTTCAAATTTGTTTCATATACTATATTAATGTAGTGCTATCTTACCTTTTGGCCGAAAGCTCTGTTAGCAAAGGGGCACAATAAAATGCATGTCCTACATAGTATTAGGCAGTTCAAAACACATTCTTCTCCCCTGATCCGATCTCATGACAAAGTTTGGCACATGATCATCCTAGTAGATCTTTTTTTTATAAGTCATAATAAATACTGTCTGAGGATGCACTGAAAACGTATTACGCATCTGATAGAAAGAATTCAGAAAATCTGAAGACGCACATCGAACTGCTCATTTCGATGAATCATTGGTTATTCAGAAGTTGGCACAAACTCGAGGAATTAAACAGTGGATAAATAACTATATACTGGTGAAAATTGAAACTAATTAAAAATTTAAAATGAAAGTACAGGGTCGCTAGCTCCTCTCTCTACACGTATGTAAGTCGTACGTAACTACGGTGTTAGGATGATCTCAATCCCGAGTTGGGCCCAACGGCCCAACTCGGGCCCCTTGACCTACGCGCCCTGATCGGGGGCGCCCAGCCCACTATGGCTGGAGGGCCCCTGTCACCCTGCGCTATAAAAAGGAGGTGGGGGCTGGCGGCTCAATGCACGAGGTTCGCCTTGAGCTCACCAAACCCACCGACACAACCCTAAACCCGATCCGAGGGGCGCAGCCAGTGACGGGAAGCTCCTCCGCGCCGCCGCCACTGCACTGCGCCGATCTTCTTCGTCGCATGCACTGCTCCTACGACGACTACATCGCCGGTCTCTTCACCAGCCTCTCCTCGACGTGATGGCCGATCCCAGCAGCGCCGCCGCCGGATCGTCCTCCTCCGCCCGATCAAGGCCCCGGTGATGATCTCTCTCAATCTCTTCTCCTATCTCCCTCTCGTCTACCCGTTTCCAGTTGTACCCACCTAGAGGCCACTGCTAGTTGATCCTAGGTATAACATTGGTATCAGCTGCCTATCTAGTTAGTGGATCTAGATTGGGAAGTGAGAAATCACGAAAGAAAGAAAACCGATCTCGGATCGGCAAAGTAGAACCCTAACCCTAACTGTCCAGATCGGGAAAAGATTCTAACCCTAACTGGAAATGGATCGGGGAAGGGGAAAAGGGGACGAAACCCTAACCCTAGCAAGGCAAAGAAGACCGAGGGGAGGCGGGCCTTACCAGGTTCCCTACCTCGATGAACAGACTGGCTGCGCCGGGGGGGGGCACCGCCCCATGGCCACTCGACGGCGGCGCGCTCGGCCTTCCGGCGAGCGCGCGCACCGGCGAGGAGCCTCGTGGCGGCGCCGTCTTCCTCCACCACATCGCCATGGGCCGCGGCGGCGCCATGGCGCTTTCCTCCTCCTTGCTGCTGCTTGCTTTGTGGCGCCAGGAAGAGAAAAGAAGAGCGCGAGGTGGGGGGGGAGACGCCGGCGCGGGGCGAGTCTCGCCATGGCCGGCCGCAGCTTTCCTCCACTCGCTGATGGCGGCGCTGGGCAGGGAAGAGAGCTCGCGGCGACTGGAGAGAGAAGGCAGAGAGAAAAATGACGCTAGGGTTCGGGGAACGGCGGCCGCGGCCGCTTTTTATCCGCCCGAAATGAACGCTCGGCCGTCCGATTGCTGTGAACGGCGCAGATCGGCCGGCGGCGCTTTGGGCTTCTTTCGGCCCCGGGCGGGCTCGCGATTTGGCGGCCCAGGCCTTCGTTAAGGCCCGGGTGCGCGTGAGAGCGCGCGCGGCAATAGCCGGGCCGTTTTGGCCAGTGGGGCCGATTGGGCCGCGCCATTAATTTCGTGTAAAAGCGGAGGAAACCGAGCCGGGCCGGGCTGTTTTTCCGTCCGTGCCGAGAAACAATAAAAAAAAAAAAAAAAGGGAAGCTCGGACGGGGACGGGGCCGGGCCGGGCCGCCGCCAGCGACAGCGATATGAAGATAGCGTGCGCGAGGCTGTGAGCGGCGCTGGCGCCGGGCCGCACGTCCGCTCGAGTTGGCCGGGCTGCGCCACGTTATGGGCCGATTTGGCCATTTCAATAGGAAATTGCAATTTTATTGTTTTTCAATTTCCAGAAACAGTATAGAAGCATAATTTGATGTTTTTGCATCGGTTTGATTTCAAATTTCTGTCCAAATTTTGTCCAACGATAATTTTGGTTCAGAGAACAGTAAAGTTATTTTATGTTTCTGGAAAATTGATTAAGCAAAGTTAAAGTTTCCGCTGCGTATTTAAAGTCATTATCGTTTTCATTGTTAAATTCGAACCAACGGGAGAGTTTAATATTTGAAAATGGATAATTTCACTGTGAATATAATGTTGCTATTATTCGACCAACGTTGATTAATAGCAATATTATGATGTTGATTAATAGTTGTTGCCTACATTAATTCTATTTCGCCCAACGGTGATTTAGAATTATTGCAAAGTAAATTTTATATTTTATTCTCACCTCATATGAATTGTAATTTCAGGTAGTTCCTCCCTGATGTCTGCCCTTAGAGAGATTCCACCACTGAGGGGAGACAACTACCTTGAGTGGAAGAGGAAGATTGACTTCACTTTCACTATAGCTGAGGTTGACTGGGTGCTCAGCGGAACCGTGTCCCACAAGGCCGTGGAACCGGTGCGGGAGGCCATGAAAGTGATGATGCATGGGAGAAAAGAAAGAAAGATCATGGCCCCATCGGATGGCCTATGATATAAAGCATGCTCGATGGGTCGGTGACAACAAGAAATGTTGTCTTTGTCATTGAGAATACAATTGACCCGGCTCTTACGGGGTCAATTGAAAAGTGTGAAACTGCTATTGCTTACTTTGAGAGGATCAAGAACCAGTTCTTGGTTCCTCCAAAGTGTATGCTACCCATTTGTTCGAGCAACCGACAAATGAAAAGTTCAAAGGAGGTAGCATACGTGACCATATTTTGAAAATGAGTCACTTGGCAAATAAGCTAAAAGGAATGGATCGGAAATACAACCACAGCTCCTTATCCATTTTGTTTTAGCTTCCTTGCCTAGAGAGTATGAGAACTTTGTCATCAACTACAACATGCAGCCTGAGAAATGGGACTTAGACAAGCTCATTGCTCAGTGTGTTGATGAGGAGCTCAGGATCAATGGCCAACCTGGTGGCCAGGCGAACATGATCAAAGGGAAGGGCAAAAGGTCCTTCAATGCCCTTCAAGGCTCCCCAGCAAAGAAAGGCCCTATGCAGGGCAAGCCTCGATTCCAAAGCAACGGGGCAAGCCACGGCGGTGACAACTCATGCGGCTTGTGGTAAGGAGGGGCACAAGAAGACCGACGCCCGATTGGCTTAGAGAGCTCATGAGGAAAAAGGGTGAGAACGTTATTTCATTTGTAAATGAATCTCGTATGCAAAGTTTTCTAAGTCAACATGGTTTATTGACTCGGTGCAACTATTCATGTTGCAAATTCTTTACAGGATTCATTTCGACGAGAACTACGCTAAAAGAGAAGAGGCCATTAGCGTTGCGAATGGCGTACAGTACGTAGAGGCAATAGGAGATGTAGCATTAGATTTACCTAATGGCTATAGTCTTACTTTGAGAGATGTTTTTTATGTTCCTACAACGGCGCAATTTGATAAGTGTAATAAAGTTGGATGATTCAGTTTTTCCCGTAATTTTGGACATGGCAAATGTGTCATTTGGTTTAATGATATTTTTGTTGGTCTTGCCTTCCGACAAGACGAATTATATATGTTATCACTATGTGAAAGTGTGAATTCCATATGTAATGTGAATGATAGCGTTTCCTCGTCTACAAATGAGAATAGAAAAAGAAAGCGAACTACAACGCAACGGCGAAATTATGGCACCGTCGTTTAGGCCATATTTCGAGGGGAGAATAGAAAGACTAGTAAAGAATGAAATTCTTCCTCCTTTGGAGTTCATTTGAATTAGAGCAATGCATCGATTGCATAAAAGGAAAATATGTAAAGCAAATTAAAAAGAATGCCAAACGAAGCACAGGAATATTAGAGATCATTCACACCTGACATATGTGGTCCTTTTCCGTAAAGAGTGTGGATGGCTATGATTCGTTCATTACATTCACGTACGACGATTCCCGGTTTGGCTATATTTATCCAATTAAAGGAAGAGATGAAGCATTGGATAAATTTAAAATATTTAAGGCTGAAGTGGAGAATCAAGCATAGTTTAAAGATTAAGCTAGTCCGGTCCGACCGTGGGGGAGTACTATGGTCGGCATACCCCATATGGTCAAGTTCCTGGACCTTTCGCAAGGTTTCTACGGGAAAATGGTATAGTTGCCCAAGTATTCCATGCCGGGTGAACCTCAAGAAATGGAGTAATGAAAGGCGCAACCGTACCCCGATGGATATGGTGCGGTATGATGAGTTACTCGATTTACCATTGAGTTTATGGATAGAGGCATTAAAAACCTCCATTCATATTCTCAATAGAGTGCCAAGTAAATCGGTGCCCAAAACACCGTATGAATTATGGACGGGAAGGGTACCTTCACTAGACCACTTGCGTGTGTGGGGGTGTCTGCGAGGCTAAAGTCTTTAACCCAAATATTGGGAAACTTGATCCCAAAATGTGAGTTGCCATTTCATTGGCTACCCCGAAAGGTCAAAAGGTTATCGTTTCTACCTGTCCCGATAGACTCACAAAGTTTGTGGAAACGAGACACGCTATTTTTCTAGAGGATGAAATGATGAGGGGGAGTATGGCTTCTCGGAAAATTGATCTTGAAGAGAAGCGGGTGTGTGCACCCAATCCGTGATTCAGAGCCGTTTTTGAGTGCCTATTGTTCCGCACCAATAGTGCAAGACACCGTGGAGCAAGAACCCGTTGTTGTTCCTCCCGTGGTAACGACAGAGGAAAATGAGGAACTGTTCAGCAGAACTGTTGAAAATGTTGCCACAAATGAGGGGGAGCAACCTCGGCCTCCAACAGTAGATGTGCCAAATATGGAGGCCCCTAGAAGGTCTCAAAGAGAAAGAAGGCCAGCTATATCTCCAAAGTGATATATATGAGTTAAATAATATCACCGAAGAGTATCAAATGGAGGGTGATCCCACCTCATTTGAACAAGCCATGAGAAGCGATCATTCATCCAAGTGGTTTGAAGCCATGGAAGATGAAATGAGATCAATGAGTGCCAACGATGTTTGGGACTTGGAAGAAATTCCCAAAGGAGCCAAAAAAAGAGGGCCGCAAATGGGTCTACAAAATAAAATATGACTCCCAAGGGAATATAGAGAGATTTAAAGCGCGACTTGTGGCTAAAGGTTTCACACAAAGGGAGGGGATTGATTACATCGAGACCTTTTCTCCAGTCTCATGTAAAGATTCTCTCGAGAATAATAATGGCATTGGTGGCACACTATGATTTAGAGTTGCATCAGATGGATGTGAAGACGGCATTCCTAAATGGGGATTTGGAGGAAAATGTATACATGGCACAACCAAAAGGTTTTGTCGTGGAAGGCAAAGAAAAGATGGGATGTCG
Source organism: Themeda triandra (assembly GCA_018135685.1). Classification (NCBI taxonomy): domain Eukaryota; kingdom Viridiplantae; phylum Streptophyta; class Magnoliopsida; order Poales; family Poaceae; genus Themeda; species Themeda triandra. Next base: position 1,409,552 of record JAENPR010000042.1, read on the forward strand.
CCTAAAGAAATCGATTTATGGGTTAAAGCAAGCTTCAAGGCAGTGGAACTTGAAGTTTGATAAAACTATAAAGAATTTTGGGTTTAAAGCAAATGTCGAGGACAATTGTGTTTATACAAAGTTCAAGAATGGGAAATACATTTTCCTAGTCCTGTACGTAGACGATATTTTACTTGCAAGTAACGATATGAGTCTACTACAGAAACAAAAAGATTTTTGTCCTCAAAGTTTGAGATGAAAGATCTTGGTGAAGCCTCCTATGTTTTGGGCATAGAAATTCACCGTGATAGAAGAAAGGGGGTATTAGGACTGTCTCAAAAGGCATACATTGAAAGGGTCTTGGAGAAATTCCGGATGCATAAATGTAGTCCATCACCCGCACCTATAGTCAAGGGGCGATAAGTATGGGGATTTTCGGTGTCCCAAGAATGAGTATGAGCTCAACCAAATGAAAAGTGTGCCATATGCTTCTGCAGTTGGACATTTACGGTATGCTCAAGTATGCACACGCCCGACTTGGCTTATGTAACCGGGCTGCTTGGCGGTGTTCCAAAGTAATCCAGGTGTTGAACACTGGAAATTGGTAAAGAAAGTTTTGCGATATTTACAAGGAACAAAAGACCTGATGCTAACGTACAGAAGATCTGATTCCCTAAAGATTTTAGGATACTCAGATTCTGATTATGCGGGAGATGACAGAAAGTCCACATCTGGATATGTGTTCACCCTCGCAAAAGGAGCTATATCATGGAAAAGCTCAAAACAAACAGTTACTACAAACTCTACTATGTATGCCGAGTTTGTAGCATGTTATGAGGCATCAGGGCAGGTGAATTGGCTAAAGAAATTCATACCCGGTTTAAAAGTGGTCGATGACATCAATGGACCAATGACTCTATACTGTGATAATAATCCAGCTATAGAGTATGCTCACAACAATAGGTCAAGTGGTGCTGCCAAACACATTGACATAAAGTACTATGTTGTGAAGGAGAAAATCCAGGATCATGTTATAAATCTTGAGCACATAAGCACGAAAAGATGCTCGCGGATCCGCTTACAAAAGGCTTGCCACCCAAAGTGTTCATTGAACACGTAGCCGGCATGGGTTTAAGGCGAAGCCTATGATTCTGGATGATAATAATAAGGGCCCAAAGATAAAGTATTTATTTATTTCAAACCGAGATGTGTATTGTAGTATTTGTGAAATCCAACGGCAATAGACCGTGACGATGAAGCATGTTCTATGCATAAATCGAGATGGAATAAGTAAAATGAAAAGGTTAAAGTGAAAGAGTAAAGTTAAAGATAAAGTTAAAGATGAGATCAAGGGGAGAATGTTAGGATGATCTCAATCCCGAGTTGGGCCCAACGGCCCAACTCGGGCCCTTTGACCTACGCGCACGATCGGGGCGCCCCACTATGGGCGGGAGGGCCCCTGTCACCGCGCTATAAAAAAGGAGGTGGGGGCTGGCGGCTCAATGCACGAGGTTCGCCTTGAGCTCACCAAACCCACCGACACAACCCTAAACCCGATCCGAGGGCGCAGCCGTGACGGGAAGCTCCTCCGCGCCGCCACCAGATCACTGCTGCGCCGATCTTCTTCGTCGCATGCACCGCTCCTACGACGACTACATCGCCGGTCTCTTCACCAGCCTCTCCTCGACGTGATGGCCGATCCCAGCAGCGCGCCGCCGGATCGTCCTCCTCCGCCCCAGTCAAGGCCCCTGGTGATGATCTCTCTCAATCTCTTCTCCTATCTCCCTCTCTGTCTACCCGTTTCCCGAAGTTGTACCCACCTAGAGGCCACTGCTAGTTGGTTATTCAGAAGTTGGCACAAACTCGAGGAATTAAACAGTGGATAAATAACTATATACTGGTGAAAATTGAAACTAATTAAAAATTTAAAATGAAAGTACAGGGTCGCTAGCTCCTCTCTCTACACGTATGTAAGTCGTACGTAACTACGGTTCATGTTTCAGGGAATTTCACAGCCTGAGATTCAAGTCTATCTTCTTACTCTGCTCCGACGACGCCGCCTGCTGCTCCGAGCTCGGCGGCTCAGGCTGCGCTCTCATCCGGAAGCTGCCCGGCCACGTCGCGCTGACCGGCTCCTCGTAGAACAGCGCTGCGGGTGCCCACGGTGCGGCGGCGGCCGTGGGAGCCGCGCTGTCGCCGTCGTGGAACCTGGGCGCCGTGGTCGTGGCACCGGCACCAGCGGCCGCTGCGGCGCGGGCGGCGAGGTCCGCCTGGCTGGCGGCGGCCTGCTGCTTGTGGATGACCGTGCTGGCCGGGCTGACCCGCAGCACGGCGCCAGCGCGCACCAGCGCGGCGTGCGCCTCCAGCGGCAGGCCCGCCATGAGCATCCGCTGCTGCGCGTGGAGGTGGTGGTGGTATGCCGAGGTGGAGGAGCGCTTGGCGGCGCTGCGCTCCCGCTTGTGCGCGTTCTGGTGCCCGCCCAGCGCCTGCGAGCTGAAGAACTTGCGCATGCAGAAGTTGCACGAGAACACCTTGTGCGGCGCGGGGTTGGCAGGAGGAGACGCAGACGACGTGGGCTTGGCTGGTGGCTCGCCGTCTGAGCCGGCGGACGAGGAGTCCCCCACTTCTGTCTCCGGGAGCTGCTCGTCGCGAGAGGCGTTCACGGCCAGCGTGAGGTTGAGCCACGCCATGCCGCCGCTGCCGGCCGCCACGGACGGCTTCTGCTCCGCCGCTGGCCACTCGTTCACCGACGACGCGTCGTCCGTTTGCTCCATGCCCAATAAATCTTGCATGCTGTCTGCTGATGTTTCTTGGCTCTGTGGATCGCTGCTAGCTTGCAGTTGCAGGTGACGATCGACCACCAGAAGCTAGCTACTACCACGCCTGCTTTCAGGTTTGCAGTTTGCTTTATAGAGAGCGAGAGGAGCCGAGGCAGGCCCGGGACACGTTTAACGTAGGGACTGGACACAGAGAGAGAATAATTCTTTTGGTTTGGGGTAATGGAAGGGTGTTTGTGCTTGTGCCTGCGCGGAATCAGGAGGTAGAGAGAGAAAGAGACAACCTTCTGGCTGCTTGTCTCTCTCTTCTCCTCTGCACCCCACTAGTTATCGTTATCAGTGGATAATCTTGGGCGAATCCCGCTTACTTTACCCGCTCATCTCATCTCATCTCATCTTCCTCGATCGATCTCCTATCTCCTCTGCTTTCCCATCTCTGATCTGTGGATCTGGCCCATGTCACTGGAGCAACGCCTCCTTCACGTCACCATCTCCATCTCCATCTCCATCTCATCCGTATATTCTCATCTGCAGGCTTCTGTAACAAACAAACTGTAGCTATAGATACAACTTAACCATCCTGGAAAACGTCAATGGACACGCGTCGTTTTACCAGTGGTGCAGGGTGCGGTGAAAGTGATGATCTACTCTCTGATGACAAGAAGGAAAACATGCACAAGACAACTACTGGTTCCTCTGGAATTTTGCTGTCCAAACTCGATCTACGCCAGTGTCGGGTTCAAGTCACAGTCAGAAAGGCATCATCCAGGAAGTAATCCTGTCCCTGCAGATTGGCGCAGCAATCACGCATGCAATTATATTGATGGGCACCCTGTTGAACTTACTCTACATGCTTACACATTTCGCAAACCTTTAATTTGTCTGAAGATTAGCATTTACGCCCAAACATGACAGACTGAGACGCGCCCACCACCGCCTGACGTTAACCGCACCCTGTTCTTTCAGATAAGTTCCATTAGCAGCTTGGCACCCATGATTTCCTTCTTGTATAGTCTTTATTCACTACTGATAGTCCCTAGCCTGTACTAGTTAGGGCCTGTTTGGATGTTGACCTGGCCAACTTGTTTGGACTACCTAGGCAGCATCCTCAGGTATTCGATTCAATTTGCTTAGACTAGGGAGTGGGGTGGGTGTTCGCTGGCCTAGGCATCAACTACTTCTATGCTAGTGTAGGAACTAAACAACTCCTTAGGCCTTCGTTTAGAAGCACATGTATCCATCTCAACGTATATGGGTCGAAGTGGAGTAATTAAACTAAGTTCCATTCCAATCCACTCCAATACATTTGAATTTCAAACAAGACTAGTGTTAGTGCACACAGGAAACATTTCCTGGCTGCACCAGGCTATAGGTTTCCATTCCAATCCGCTCCAATACATGTGGATGAAAACATTTTCTAGCCGCACCAGGCTATATAGGTGCTATCGCTTTCGGTACCAGAACTAGAGCTGACTCATATGAACACTACTAACAGTTTAGAGTTTAGACTAAATCACTACGACTCTCGCCGGTTCATGAACCTTACCTAGTTTGTCCCATGCGTGTGCATGCATTTTGTATTCTTTGTTAGTCCTCCAAAGGTGGCAAGTGGCAGCTCTAGTATTGGACTAATGGGATTGTACAATGATGCCTCCCCTCCAGCCTCCACAACAGTCCACACCACAGGGTTTCATTCCTTTTGGTAGTGGCAGACTGTTGCTGTCAAAGCACAAGTCACAGGCTCACAGCAAGTGCACTGGTATTGGTACATTCAGGAGGAGGACGACCACCAGCTCCAGCTGTACTTTTTGGGTGGTCTTCTCTTGTGTTCTGCAGCTGGTAGCCGAAACGATCCATAGACCTGAGATGAGTTCTTGTGATTGTGTGAAAGCTAGTCGTCTCTAGTGTAGTGTGTGATGACGTTACCGTTTGGAGGTGTTCTGAGTCAACTTGATCAGGCTGGCTTGAGGTAGAGGATAGTAGATAGAAAAGGAGAGGCACCTCGGCTTCCTTCCACACACTTAAAACTGAACCATGCTTTTAGCATATCTGCAGGGGGTGGGAAGCAGCTCCAACATGCGTCGCTTTCGGCGAGATTTGCAGATCCACATGCATTTCCTTCTCGTCTCTCTTCTCTTCTCCAGCACGATCAATCGATCCGTCAGGGACCCGCCAGTGGATCCATCGGAGCCGAAGCGGCATCTACGAACTTCGTCTATTCCTTCCACGTAGAGCCACCCTCCATCGTATGTATGCTTCGGATCCACTTCTCTTTTATGCTTCTTCAAAAGGCATATATGTGTGTGATCGCATATAGTAGTAGTTCCAGTTTCGCCGCCTGATGCCTGTTGCAAGTGCTTGCTGTCATCATGTTATTTAGGTATGGAGAATACTTGTCAAATCGTGAGCCCCTGAATCCGTGGTCCAGCTCAGCTCTTGTGTTTGACCTGTTGTGTGTGCTCTTCTCAAACTTCTTTTTTTTTTTGGGTGTGCGGGGTCCAATAATCTCAACATGGTCATCATGGGAGATCCTTCATCAGTTTCGTAATGGAGACGGCAGTACCACGCGCCAAATTTTTCAACATGATTAGATAGACAGACGGCTAGCCATGCAGTGTTACCTAGAAATGACCAATCAGCAACACACCCTGGCCTGAAGTCACAACCTACAAGACATAAGCTGATGTCACTTCACTAGTTCGATCACTATGCTCTATGCATGGATGAATCGAAGAAGTTGCCTTCGGTCCTGTACTTGAAAGTTGAAACACCCTGAGAGCTCAAGCGCAGTTGTTGTTTTGTTTGACAGCGCAGTTGTTGTTTTGTTTGACGACCTTATCTGATCCCATCTGCTCCAACCTGAACGCGACAGTAACAAATCCTGTCTTGCTGTTCGACGACCTTATCTTCCTTCTGTTCCAAGCTGAACTCGATCGACAGTAATAAATCCTGTCTGTTTGCACTGCGTGTAATCGTTCCATCGGCATTGCTGTGATTTAACGGATCGAGAACAGAGCGGTGAATGATTGATTGATTACTTCCTGAAGAAAGAATTTTCTAGCCTGATGCATGCATGATGCGTGTTGAGAATAACCAGTCATCTGATTCTGATGATGTCCATGTGATAAATGAGCAGGAGGCCGGACTCGATCGAACCACACACAGCCACACGACAGGTGACCTAGCTAGCTAGGTGAGTGAGATTAGTTCAACTTGTCCAAAAGGCAGCCGCACTTTTCCGTCGTCGGGACTGAAGGCTACCCTTGTCTGCCACTTTGTATGCTTCTAGTTCTACCACAAAATCAATAACGGCCCATGGAAAACACGAGAGGGCAAAATCCATTTCATCCCTGGCAGCTGCACCTAGCTAGGGACTCATGTTACGTTTACTCAAGGATATCAGATACACACGGTGCTGCTGAAGCCTCCAAAAATCTTCTAAAGTAAAACAGCTAGTAATACTATATATCAAAGTAGACATGTTGCCATGCAAGCATGGGGGGCTGTATCCTAAGGCTCTACAGTGCTGTCTACAAGCCAAAAGGCAACGGGGGTGAGAGTGACATGTGTATGCACTAACAGTTGTACACTGTAGGATGAGATGAGAGCAGAATGACGCGGTTTACGTTTCGGATGGACACGGTCTCATCTCAATATATTATTATGCAGTTCGACAAGAATATTGGGAACTTGATCGATCATCCAAGACACACTTTACTGACAACGAAGCTTGTGTGCTCCAATCGGGCACGTCTCTCTTGTCTGTCCTCTCATCATTCGCATTGCGACAGAGACAGTCAGACAGGCTCTCCGGTCTCAAGATCGAACTGCATCTGTCGACGAGCGAGGCGATATGACTCAACGGTTCAACAGATATTGGACAGGAACTTTCAGTAGCAGCTAGCAGTGGTAGTACTGTAGTAGTTACCTGGTGAGCTTCGACTTCGTCTGTTAAAGCATCTGACTTGTCCGTGACAAGGTTTGTCTGAGCCTGAGCCTGACTGAACGACGAGCGCACATGGCGGAAATCAGGTGCTTATTCCGTGGACGGGATCGAGTTGCATGCCATGCATGCATGATGTGGGAGATTCGTCGTCGTCGTCGATCGATTAGGTGCCGTTAAGAGCATCTCCAAGGGTATTGTATTTTTGCTTTGACATTTATAGTCATTTGCCAACTCTCAAAATAAAATGCAAAGAAATAAAAGAGGACATCTTCAACCGTTTTGCAATTTTGACTTGGCAATTACCCAAAATAGGCAGCGTGGGTGGAGGGATGTGGTGCGAGAGTCGCGCGCGGGGACGTCGGAGGCAGCGCATGCGACAAATGCCAAGCGCGAGGGGCTTGGCATATATGCCAAGTCTCCCCCTTCAAATGCTAAGTTAATGAAAATGCAAAGGCTAAATGCATAACCATTGGAGAGGGTTTTTTAAGGAGTTTTATGCAAATTAGTAAATGTCAAATCCAAATGCATAACTCTTGGAGATGCTCTAACTTGATTGATTAGCCATATGGGAATAATGAGTTTGCTGGGACTTCTTGGCATCTTCCTGACTTTTTATCCTGTTCTGCTTTAGCAAACACGCTATCTTTCCTTTATATGTCACACATGTCTTCGATACGTTCTGCAGTAGTATCTCGTATGGTTATGATGAATTTATGCTTTCCTATACACTTGTTAAAAATAAATCAGCAACTGAAGTCTGAGTTGATCCATCGTCCCATGGAACATGATAGGTGCCTTGCATAGAATTTTTGTTTGCTGTGAAGTTTATCTGCGATGGTTATATATTTATTATATCAGGAAATAGTACTAGTAATTGAAGTTCTGGAATCAAACAACTCTAGTAGTATCAGTTCTGTTGCTCTAGACTGGGTCCACCAAATTCACTAGCATAATGAATTTAATGTCCTCTTGTCCATTAGCTGAGAATTTTGCTTAACTAGTTCCTTAATGCATCTCTCTCCAAATCTTGCATGTCAAAGACACTTGCGTATATGCTAAATATATATAATGTGTTCAGGTTGACCTTGTGCCTGCCGCAGTTCCTCAAATAAAAAAAAGAAAGAAAAAAAAAGAAAAGAGAAAGAATGCTCATGTCCAACACGTGCGTGAGTTCAGAAAATGAGTCCAGAGCCTACGAAAGTGCGTTTTGAAAGTGAAACGGAAACATTTGAAAAGGAGCCCTCGAGGAAAAGGGGCAAAGGAATGCGAAATCATGGAACTCTAATTTGTACTGGCATTGAAACTGAAGACATGTGATGTGCTAGAGAAAGTAGTGCACTGCTGTTCGAAAGGGCCATGCAACTTTATCTAATATAGGTACGCTACTGCCTAATCATGCCGACAGTATGCAACGTCTACTAAACTAGTATGAGGGTACTTCAATCACACAAGAGACCCCATTACAGAACCAAAATTAAACGGGAAGCAAAAACTGCTGTTTGCTTGGCTGACATTCGTATCCACAGCTAGAATATAATTTGTGTTTACCACTTGTCACATTCAGCGAGTAAATAACAAACAGCAGATTGTTTTTGCTCAGTGGCAGTGTTGCAAAAATCAATACAACAGGTTGTCCTAATATTTGTCAAAAGGCAACCTCAAATGTCTAACTCCTACAAAAGAGGGGAAAGGAAAACCTATCCACTTTACAGAACCAATGCACTACCACATGATAACAGTCAACTATCTAGAACTAACAATTTACAAGATACTGCTGCTACTACAATGCATGCTGTCAAATGAAATATCCTTTCAAAACATGAACCAGTAATCATTTATGCCAACTTAGTCAGTACCAAAGGTTATGCATATGGGCAATTCTCCTTTAACATGCTGACTATTATCACACCGGCAAGCATATTCATCCATCCCAGTTCCCAAGTATACGAGTTGTAAAACTGCCTGTATGAAAATGCAGCCATGCTTATGTACTTCCATACACTGCCTAAATCAGAAACTGAATGGTATCTGTCATAAGTTTTGTCAAATCTCCAGAGTCTGAATATCAGCAATGGATTTGAATGTCTAGCTTCAGTTTCTTCACTTGTCTAACTTTCGTTTTCTGAGTCTAGGTTTCTTCCCTATCCACGAAAGATGACACCCTTGTCCAACACAACCAGTCTTTTGCACAGTCTCAGCAGAACTGATGTTTTGTGCCTTCGCATGCTTCACTGGCTGAGCTCTAAGCATTGTTGCAGTCTCATCAGGTTTGCTGTTCTGTGCAGCCTTTGTTTTCCGCATAGACGGCTTCCTATAAGTTGTGGTAGTCTCAGCAGAACCAATCTTTTGCGCTTTGTCAGTCTCAACTGAATCGATCTTCTGCTCTTTGTTGTTCTTGACAGAACTGTGCTTCCCACTGCTGGTAATTTTCTTCATCAGCTCATCTACATCATTGGTCATTAGGTCCAGAGATTCAAAAAAGTGATGCTCATCATCGCTGCCAATCTCAGACTACAGACACAGATAGAAGAAAACAAGTTAGGAGCTACCAACAAATAATGCAGTGATCATCAACAGACTAGGTATATGAGCTTACATTTGCTTCAAGTTCAATGTATTGAAGACCTTTCTGCACGATTCTGATCAAGGCACCTTGTGGGATCATTCCCTGGATGTTGCCTTTTCCAATGCCTGCCTCATAGAAGAAGTTGAATGCTGTATGCACAAATCCTGCGATTTCATATGGAAAAAAAAGCATTTAAACAACGAATACTTATTTTCCAAATTAGACCTTAAAGATAATTTACATGCTTTAAGACACAAAAACCTAAACAACACAAAAAAGATAACAATAATACCGAACTCAATCAGCTAGAGAAAATCTTGATTCTACTTTTTATTGTTATACAATAAAAAACTGTTACAATTGTCTCATACTGAGCAACATGCTAACACTAGAGGTGCTGAATTATTTAGTGAGACAACCTGACAAAGTATATACAAGAAACAATTGGCCAATGCAGAAATAATTCTGCAACTGCTAAATGAAGGATAGTAGTACAAATGATGCCAATGATTTATTATTATTACTACATTAGATACTTTTCTTTTCTTCAACTCTAATTGCCAGGAACTATGCAGGTCGGGCTGGTTTCCATTTTGGAACCATGCACAGTTGTTCATTTTTTGGGTCCCTTTTCCCCTAAAAATGGGTTTCATTTTCTTATAATAAATTATGCGCCAATGATCATGTCGCCCTTAAGAAAAAAATGTTGCTAGGACCCAATTTCTTTTAGCTATTTGCATAGACAAAATTATGGGTCAACAGAAGAATAATCCAGAATCAATCTCTCTCTCTCTCTCTCTGTGTCTCCGAAAAGTCTAATATTAAATTGTCATGTAAGCAGGCACGGTGGCATGAAAGAAGGAATGCTCCAAGGAAAAAAATGTTGCCATTCATTCAGTTCTCCTACCAAGTTCGTATCTACACTTGAAATCAGCCATTTTTCTCTCCATATCAAACAAAGCAACATGCCAACAACACTTTATTATTCAATCCTAACATACAGAATTGGTATGTGACCACGGTTCAGTTAGTTGTTTGACAGTATAAACAAACATGAAGTTGCTGCATAAAGAACCCAAACAAACTTGTTAAATGGCAACGGATCCTATGCAAACTAGGCATCCTGTGCAAACTTGTAAACTAACGATCTGGACCGTAGGATGTTGATCCAAAGGGGCGCATGAGAGAGGTGGAAGGAGGGATTTGTAAAAGTCTGATTAACAGCGGGCGGTTAAGTGCAAAATTACCCAATCTCTCTGCGCCCCTTGGATCAACATCCTGCGGTCCAGATCATTAGTTTACAAGTTTACACGAGATGCCTAGTTTGCATAGGATCCGTTGCCTTGTTAAATTGGCCCAAAGATGAACCAAGCAGCACATAACTAAGCAGAGTGTTCCATACTTCTTTTATCACCGTTAAAGTTTTATTTAAATTAGTACCGATGTATTAAAATTTTATTTAAATTAGAAGCACTCACTCCTGGTTCAGATTTATAAAGAAATTAAGATGCACTAAGCAATTTGATGAAACCAATATGACAATGAATGACCCTGATCCGAGCCAAGAACCAACCGAAATTTAAGGAACAATGGTAACTGATGATTTCATAAAATCTGTTCCTGCTGCCTCCTTCACCTCCCTATTTTTTTTCCTTTTTGTCCTCTCTAGACATAAATCTTCCAGATTTTCACTTGAACTAAGGAAACCAACACTAATTCCGGCCATTACATAGATCCCTAACAACACACTGATCAGAATTTACCCAGAAAGAACTGACAAACATGTAATGCTAATATCTGACAGAGATGTGAAAGGATTAGATATGGTTCTGAAACCTGATTCCTGGAGGTATCTGTACACGGCAGCATTCAGCTCAGTTCCCGTGAGGACCTGAGGCCCTCTTTTCTTCATTGGAGACCACAGTGAAAGAACCAACCCTTTCTTGGAGTCTAGCAAGGTAGTTACAAAGTTAGTCACTTAAGATTTGGCAGCTACAATAGTAAGATAATGGTAATATTGTCAAACATTCAGGCAACAAAACAAGCTCTTGGCAATTCTTGTAAAAAATAAATAAACAGAATTCGCTGCATTCCTGTACTCTATGCTGGAAATTCCATGAAGCCAGAAACATCAGAGTTCAGAGGTGCCAAATTTTTGCATTGACTAACCATAGCATTGCCAAAATTTGGTAATGGACATACTTGACAATGGTCAAGAATTGGCCAGACTTCTTGTCTAATTATTAAACCTGGACAGTAATACGAACATAACTTCCCAATTAAAAACTTTGATGGAAGCAAGCTACCTGGTGAACCTAACCAGCACTATGAATTTACCTAATAAGTAATAACTGGGCAATGTCGCAATAACAACCAACAGCTCGGAGAGTTTAATCCAATCATTGATCACAACTTCCATCTAAACTGAGCAAGCCCAAAGCTGAAGAAGTATTTTCGTATCATCATAAATGAGGCTCAACAGGAATTCGATTCACAAGCTCCGGATCCTAACCAAAGTGAGGAGTTGACATTAATCCGTTGTGCTTATTTACAAAACAAACTACGAGACCTCTCACCTCTGCTTACTGTTCAAACCGAGCAGAGGAAACGGATGTTGGTCAGATAAATGCTTCTTGGGAGAGGCACCAAGAACTCAAACTTTTATCTAGGCGATGAATTGGCATTGGCACCAGATAATCACTACTGATCTATGTGAGGAAAAGAGATTCCCATTCGTGGTCATCGAGCAATTCAACACTAAAAGCAAGAAAAACCGACCCTTTTCTTTGTTCAGAATTATCCAAGAACCCACATTGTATCATCTATCGGTCCGGGGAGCCCAAACACCATTAACCAAGAAACAATGCCCAAATAAACAGTGCCAGAACCCTAGCGCTCCGGTCCGCCATTGAGAAACCAAGAACAGATGCCTGGCTCCGCGGGCCAATCCAATGAAACCCCAAAGCAAGGAACAGGAAAGCCGGAGCCGCCATTCATCAAGAAATAAAGAACCACGCAATTCCTACACGGGCGGAGCGGGGCGGGGCTTGAGGCCAAACCTGAGACGCTCTGGAGGCAGCGGTGCACGGCGGCGGACGCAGAGGTGTGGTCGTACGCGTCGCGAGCGCCCCGCCGCCCGCGGCTTCGCCCGGCGACTCAGGAGATCGTCCGACGGCGCGGGGCCAGTAGGAAGAGAGGAGAAGCGGCGCAGGGGTTTGGGTTCTTGTCCTCCCGCTTGCCGACGAGAAATCTTTGGCGGTGGCGCGGCGCGGGGATTGCCGGCGAGAAGAAGGCCAGGCCACAAGGGTAAAAAGAGGAGCGCTGCCTTGGACGAGAACGGTTTTATATAAGTACTGCGGAGTGGGGCCGGATCGAAAAATAAAGAAAATACTCCCTCGAAAAAAAAAAGATCCACGGAAAAGATAATTCTTGATTTTAGAAATTAAAATAATTTAACCATATTGGATAAAAATGTCTGATATACTGATACCAAGTAAATTACCTCAGATTAATCTGTATCTAAATTGCCACTATATTCTTTCTTGAAAAAGTTTTAAATAACAACGTATTATATTTTTTATTTCTATCACTATTAATACAAAAAAACTAACTTAAACTAAACACCCATGGTGTGCAATCACATAGATCAAGTATAAGCTAATCGCCCTGTAAAAATAGGATAGGTTCGATCTATGGTCATTAGGGGCCTCCTAAAAGGATCTACTAAATTCATATAGGAGCAATAAATTTATATTTCTATGTTTTAACAATAACTATAAATGTTTCTTTAACCACTCATACTACGAATAACACAATACAAACAATTCATTTTAAATTATATTAATATCAATGATAATAATTTATACAAATTATTACTATATAATATTTATATATTCTGGATAAAATGTTATATTATTATAATGATAAGCAATATATTTTTAATAAATACTACTAATATTTCTCCTCCTCCTCTCTATATACAATTTTTAGAGAAAATCCAACATCTTAGACAATGGAGGAGGTAAGTGTAAACAAAGGTGCCAGGAACAACCCGATTAATTAGTCTAATCTGAACTAATGACTATTTGACCAACTCGACTTAACCTATTTACCCTGGTTGCGTCGATCATGGTGCTTTAGCCAAACCTCGATTCCACTGGATCAGTTCTTCCACCACCTTCGACAAGGATAAACCCAATAACCTCTCAAAATCAACTTCGGAGCACCTCACAATCTTCAATTGAGTGTTTCGACAAAGATTTGTTGCACCACAGACCATCTAGATGGCAGCAACCGCCAAGTGTAACAAGTAATCCTATAGACAACTTCGCCATGTTCGCTTGAGCTTATCAGCCGTATCTACCAGCAATTGAACAACGTTTTTCTCTCACAACAAACCAGCATCGACCATAATCAGCCAACCGGAAACGATCTAATGAACAAGGCGCATCTCTAATGAAGAGCAAAAGAGTTAAGAATCCTGATCATTTTTGCGTACACCCACCCACTGTTATATATTATGCAGGGACCTCTCTTTTATTTTTATTGGCAAGCACTCTCTCCCCATTGAAGCAACCTGTTTCCTTTCTGCTTTCTTTGTCTTCTCCCTACCGCCGTTAGTGCCCTTGTTGCTACGCATATGCGCTAGTGATGGATTTCGGGTTCTGAGGAACCAATTGGGTTTGGTGGCGGGGTTGATTTTTGCCTAAATTGGTGTTCGGGTGGTTTCGGCCTTCAAGTTTAAGGAACCAATTGGGTTTGGTGGTGGCGTTGGGTTTTCACATGAATCGGCGTTTAGGGTGGTTTTGGATTTTGAGTTCAGGTTTTAGGTTTTGGTCCGTGGAGACTCCACCAGTCCACCTCACCCGAATCCGCCCCGTTGCTAGGTCAAAACCTCTTCGATCGCTGTCTCATGGTCATGGACAGCATGGACATCGCCATGGGCATGCGGGGCTAGGACGCTGAGCTCGAACTCCTGCTGTGTAGGATCAGGCACCAGTTCCCCGTGTATTATATATTATTGTAACGTACGACATCTCGGATGCTTGGAGCCTACTTATAGCTATCACATTCCTGACATGAACGTGCAGCCTGAAACTATATGGGTGTATGAATGGGAAGACCCCAATTTTTACACTATGTTAGTTCAGAAATGGGAGACAATAGCAGCATGGGCGAGCCAAACTTGGCAACAATACAAGGCTGACCTGCTTAGACTGAAAGGTATCTCTCTTATGTCCACCGCCGAATATGAAATGTCGTGCCAAAATGGGGTCTTCCCATACATCCTACAGAGTTGACCATACGACTATCGGTTTGTGTATGAGACTATGTATTTCTATGTGACTATTTATTGTTGCTTTGGAGACTATGTATTGGTTTGTATTTGTAAGCGACTATATATTTGTATTCGACTAAATATTGTTGCTTTAGTCACTTATGCTATTTATTGCCGCATTGTGTTGTCTGTGTACATTAATAGGTGCAAAGAAACTACCAAAAAATTGTATTTATTCAAGCAAAAAAAAAAAGCTTTTACACGGTTTGGAGCGGTTACCGACCAAACCGGCCGGTAACCGCTCCAAACCGGCCGGTAAACCGCCGGCGTACCGAACAACGCGGCCGGTTGAATTCAAATTTGAATTCAACCGGTAACCGGGCGGTTACCGAGCTTACCGCCCGGTAAACCGCTACCGGAGGGCGGCGGTCGGGATATTTCGGTCGGTAAAAAAAACCTTGCTTGGAGGTGCTGGTTGCTCCTGATACTTTTCTTACCATGCAGTAGAAAGAATGAATGCAGAGAGATCAAGCTTTGCTCACATTACAAGAAACAACAGGTTTTATGTATATTCCTCAAAGAAACACGTACGTATATCAGCATTGACATGATTTTAAGGCTATCAGATAATTTGGCGTTTTACACACTGATCGTGACTGTACTTAATTAAACATCAACTGATATAAATACTGTAGTAACATGGTGGTACAACAAAGTACCAAATCGAAGGCATCAAGAACGCAATTCACAGATCAGTCGATCGAAGAAGGCATGCACATATATATATATGAAATCAAAGACCGACGCCAAGAAGCAGCCTGCCGGCTAAGCGGATGCCGCTGTCGAGCAGCCCTCGCCCACGGAACAGCATCCGGCCGGCGAGGCCGTCGTCGTCAGCGCCGGACTCGGGCGCGGGCGCCAGCGCCGGGGCCATGTAGTCGTCGTCGCCCACGGCGCCGTACGCCATCGGAGCCGGAGCCGGAGCTATCGCCGTGTCACCGTCGTAAAGCAGACGGCGTGCGTCAGCGGCGGATGCCAGCAGGCAGCCGGTGAGAAGCACCGCGAGGACGCAGGCCGTGGCGAAGCTTCTGGTCATGGTTTTGGCTTCGCTAGCTTGCTCTGGTTGCCTTGCCTTGCTAGATTCTTCGCGTAGGTGCGGTGCTAGCAGAGCTTGTTGTTTGTTGTATGGTGTATGCTGCGCAGACGACGCTGTGTGCCGGCCGAATGATCTGACAAGGGGTTGTGTCGTGGGTGGGTGTGCAATCCCTCCCCCGTATCGACCGGTGTATATATAGCCGGCCGTCGGCCGGGCGCGATGGACCTTGCGACGCGCTCAAGTCGCGTCCATCTCCTCTCTGCTGGTGGGGGAATCCGTGTCCGTGTCGGTGAGGAGGACACGCGTTCAGGTCACCAACTAACTGCAAAAGTTTGCAACCAGCTTCCATGCGTGTTGGATGTCGTTGCGCGGCAAAACGTGTTAGTTGGTGGGCCAATAATACGTGCACCACACACCCACACTGCTGGGTCCGGTGGTCAGCGGTCAGCTATATGCACGCACAACAGCACAATGCATGCATGTATGTATATTTTTAAGTTTATTACATATACCAACCGACTCGACGGGTGTTGCATACCGTGTAGAATTCGAATGCTCAACACAGACACACATAAAAGGTAGTATTTTTATAGGAGTATTATATTTTTGAGAAAGTAAAAAATCGTAATTTCTGACCATCAATTTAGTACCCTAATAAAATATACTAGGACTTGACACGCATGGCATTGCGAGCACGCATCATATGTCGGCGCGGACACGCCTCCTGTATGTCGTCGAACTGACGATGCCCCGATTCGTCGAACCAACCAACACGAACATATTTTTTTATATATAAACAGAGACAACATGGAACCCACAAACAAAGTTTATTATGAGCCACATGTCTATTTCTCCCCGGATGCATCATCTTTCATCTCCCTGCTGCCAACGCGTTAGGCCAAGAATCGCTCCTCTTCCTCGGTTTCGGCATCAATCTGGCCCAAGCCGGCATTACTTGATCCTCCTCACTCGGTCACTCATCACCATTGACCATCCTTTCTCTCGACCACTCTTTTTTTTACCTTTTTTAGAGAAGAATAAGAAGGATCCTCTCGACCACCTGTCACCACCTGACCTCCGTGACTGCACCGTCGTCAGATGCAGAGCGTTTTGCCCGAAGGGTCTGCGAGGACGACGACGACGCCGCCTGCTGGGCTTCATCAGCTCAGTTGCTCAATGCGTATACGGAGGCCCACGAATCTGACTGAGCCCATGTAATAGAGACAATCGTACATGACAGCACCCGTGAGACAAATAAGGGGCATCGATAAACATGTGTAAAGATATAAATCGTCCCTGATCTACTCGTTCCTCGGATCAAGCCTGGCTGCCTTAGGAGCGAGTTTGAGTCCGGGTGCTAATCTGATTGTGGATAGCATTCCAAATTGTACTCGTATGTTGGTCGTCGAAGATTCGGCGTCGTTTTATAAGTAATGGAGAACTCTTCCATGTTCAAAAAAAAAAAGTTAAACTGGTCTCCAAATTAATAACAGTGTTCAACGTTTACAACTGAGATTAAAACCGGTACCGGCCACGCGGACCTTGTCCCACCCTCAGATGCGGTGCTCTCTGACTGGTGGCTTGGGGCGAGGGAGAGGGTCCCAAGACAGTTTCAGAAGGGCTTCGACTCGATAGTCCTTCTTATCTCCTGGGTGCTGTGGAAAGAACGAAACAGGAGGACCTTCGACGGCGTCCACAGGCCGCTGCTGGAGATCTTGGGAAACGTCAACGACGAGGCGGACGCTTGGTTGGCGGCGGGCTTCCGTAGTATTGCCCCGCTGTTCGCGTCCTAGAGCTCACACTCTTCTGTCTTTCTCGTCGCAAATTAGTATCCAAAGTTACATCCCTAAGCACCACCGTTCAAGCCGGTGATTTGTGTTAGTGTGTGCGCGTCCACCCGGTGGCAACTCGCTGTTGGGTGTTCGCTTTGTAAAACTCTTTCTTCCCTTAATGAAAAACGTGCTAAGGCACGGTTTCGAAAAAAAAAAGATTAAAACCGGTAACAAGAAGAGTTACGGGCGAAACGAAAAGCAAAAGGCACGAAAGTGGTATATATAGGCCAAATATCATGATTTGTTGGGCCACATGCTTCATGTACGTATTTTACACTTCTTTTGAGAGATGTATATGCGTATACTTACATATATACTTCTACCAAAATAACACACCAATCTAAGAGTCCGCTTAACTACCTTCGTATAAATGAAAATGGTTTGGCAGTTTAATTCAAGTGGGGTCTATTCATCACAATCTCTCTATAAAGTAATTAACTTTAGGGGGATCACCCCTGTTCATATTCCTGCTGTTTGGTCTTTAAAGATACCTCCCAGAGTTCACTTTTTCCTCTGGCTGCTTTCTAAGAACAAGTTGCTAACTAGAGATAACTTGTCCCTTAGAAAGAATCTAGATAATGTAGATTGTCTTTTCTGTGATGAGGTTGAGTCTTGTCATCATCTATTCTTTGAGTGTGTGGTAGCTAGGCAGATGTGGGATGCACTGTCTGAGGTGTTTAATGTTCCTGTCGGTTCTGATTTCATCTCCATAGGTACTAGATGGTTGAGTAATAAGAGATTCATGGTGATTAACATGTTCTGTGCAGCAGCCCTGTGGGGGTTGTGGAAACTAAGAAATGGGTTGTGTTTTCAGGAGATGAAATGGAAGGATGGACATGTGTTGCTACAGAAGGTAGCGGGGATGGTGCAAAGCTGGAGCATTCTGTGCCCGAAGGAGCACGCTCTGAGCTTTGCCAACTCTTTGGGCAAGCTGAAGGAAATTGCCTTAAGGCCTCATCGGTTAAGTTGGAAAGTCTGATTGAAAGTGAAGAGAAGAGGTTGCTGTTCCAAGCCGGGATGGACTGGGATGCTTCTCAGCTGTCAGAAGGAGCACAGAACCTGCTGACAACCAATCTGGATGAAGCCAATGAAGCGAAGAAATGGCTGGATTTCTCCCACCTGAAGGAAGCTTGGAATATGTGATGGCGCTGCTGTTGGTAGATGGTAGTTGGTAGTTAGCTTGGATGCAAACTGTGGTCCTTTTCCTGGTTACATTTTCTCAGCTATGGCTGTTAGCGCGAGCTTTCTTGTAAAACTCTGAATGTGCTTAACTGTGGTCTTTGTAATAAAAGGCTGGGGGCCACCCTTGAACTCTAAAAAAAATGGTCCCGACGAACGAAATACAACATACACCATTTTCGAATTAGGTGACAGGTAATGTAGAAGCAGAACCTCCAACAACTGGCTAGAAAAATCCTCCATAGTAGCTTGAGATCGTCCACCTGCCACAATTAGATGAAGCACAAAAGGACATGACAAGTGTTCAAAGTTAAAGTGTTAAACTGGTGAGTGAGGGTAAGGTAACAACTGGTGAAAGTTCTCCTCCTTAACACGTATTTCCAGATTGTGAAATTCTCGTGGCTTGCTTTTCCCATGTTTAGGTTAGCAGCCTCATAGCATCTCATGATCCAAACACTTCTAGCTAGCTAAAACCTGAGGACATGCTGTGTAAAGGCGTAATCTTTCTTGATCTTAGGCCTTGTTTAGATCGCCAATTTGGCATGCCAAATTCAGGCGTTCACACACTGTAGCGTACTGTAGCAATTTCGTTTGTATTTGTGAAATATTGTCCAAATATTGATTAATTAGACTCAAAAGATTCGTCTCACAAAGTACAATAAAACTGTGCAATTAGTTTTTGATTTCATCTATATTCAGTACTCCATGCATGTACCACAAGTTTGATGTGATGGGGAATCTTCTTTTTGCATGTGCCAAAATTGGGAGTTTGGGGTGAATTAAACAAGGCCTTACCCATTGTTGTAGTTAATATTTCATCAAAGTGCAGACTGCAGAGGAATTAGGAACATGCAGGTGATGGAATACTGTAGGGCAGTGCGAGGACAGGTATTTTGTGCACGTTGCAGCTGAAGGTTGCACGCTAATGAGCTCGACTAATGGGGGTGGATGTTTTTGTTTGCTGGACGAAGACAAGGGGGCAGTGAACATTGCGTAAGTAACTATGGCGTGCCGCGTGCGTAACATGTTATTGCTGGTGAGTATGTGCGTCTTAACTGCACAAATTTTGGCTACCTTCCACTAAGGTTAGTAGCAACCTCGAGTGCAGTGGTGACAATGGTACATAGTGGGTAGTGAATTCCTAATGCGGTGCAGACCGGGTTGTAATGAACATCGGGTTGGTATGCTACCGGACGAACTGTTGGATTTGTGAAGAAGTCCACCCGATTTGCTTTGTGCTGCATGTGAAAAATGGAACTGTTAGTGGAGATTCAACTATTGATGATCAAGTTGTAATGAACCCTGTAATGTGATTGCTAAGACTTGGAAGGCGTAGTTGTAATGCCTGGTATGCTGTTATGTGTTTGGGGCACCTGTTGATTTTTGGCACCGTTTTTTAATTTGTGGAGCACCGGGGTGAGCAGGTGTTGATTTGGCGCCATTTTTAAAATTGTGCATGGGCGCCATGGTATGAGTGGTGGTGGTCTTCCCATTCAAATCTGAATGCGGCTGAATCAATCTGGTCAAAACCAGCCAAAAACAGCCGGCTGGAAGATCTACCAAAATCAGTCCAGAATTGGACCAGCTGAACAGGGCCATAAGTTCACGGGCCACTGGCCGGCCGCCTGGGTTACGAAGTCAAATCAATTCAAATTCCAAACGCCTTGCCCTTGCCGCTCGGAAGCAGGTGGCCATTCAAAATTTGAACTATGCATCGACCGCGCTTCTCGCACACGCGACGTGTGCCTCCGCAACACACTGATGGCGGCGCCTCTCGCCACCGCCTCAAGCCAGGGCTACGTACCCTAGCCCTCGCCTATATAAACAGGGGCATCTCTTCATCACCGGGACACACATTCCATCACCCACCACAACTGCACGCAGCACGCCGCCGCCCTGCTCCATTCCACTCCTTTTTTTTTCTAAGAAACTCCGATTTCATTCTCCTACAAAGCCATGGCCGCCCATAAAGTTAGGTATGTGGCTCGGGTCCGTACCTACAAAGACAAGAATGCCACTCTCGAGCTTCTGAAGAAGAGTCTGGGTTGCTCTGAGAGTGTTGCTGCCTCTCTTGTGTCCAAGAGGCCATGGATTTTATCTGATCGGTCTCTTCTCCCCAAGATCCAGTTCTTGATCAACGAGGTTGGGCTGGTGCCGGAGTACATTGCGGACAGGCCTATGCTGCTGGCATACAACCTAGAGAAGCGGCTCGTGCCCCGATATCGTGTCATGAAGATCCTGTGGGCAAAGGGATTGACGAATTGCACTTTTTTCACATTAGCTGCTATTAGAGGCAGAATTTAAATTGAACTTTGTCGACCGTCACAAGGACTCTATTTCTGGGTAGCAGATGCTTATGCAACAGCTCGCTTCACATGAATGAAAGACGTCCTATTTTTAGGCATCTTTTTTTTGGCCCACGATACGCATTCGCATGTATGTTTATCTTTTTTTTCTATTTTCTTTTCTACTTTTTAATGGTTGCCTTTTTATTTTTTTATATTCTTATTTTTTTATTTCTTTATGTTTTTTCTTTTACTTTTTTGGTCTTTTACTATTAATTTTATTTGATGTATTATTATATGTTCCGTGTAATATTATTCGACGTCCAGTGATGCAATATATGATGTCCCGTGATGTATTATTAGATGTCTTTGATGTAATATATGATGTTCGTGATGTATTATTACACCATAAAATAAATTTTTAATTTAAAAATATTGAAATATATTCGTGTAGAATCTTGTTTTGAAGAATTTATTGCAAGAAACATGATTATGTAATCAGATTTTAGTTTTCATACTTAGTTTAAAAGATATGGCTTTTTTACCTCGAAAGTATAGAACATATGTGGATATGTGCAATTTTGGCTGGTAGTGTACAAAATAGTTATGGAATTTGTTATATATCTATCAACAGATTTCTTTGCCTTTCATCTGTTGAATTTTGGACCATCGATTTGCTTTCAGATCTGTGATGTCTGTTGGGTATTGTTGGGTCGTTGTTTGTCTTCGGGTCCGACACCGGAGAGGGCATGCACCCGCTAGCAGCAAACGGACTCGGTCAGACCCATCAACTCTTCTCCAGTGGGTGACCGGCTGCAACCTTTTCCTCTTCCTCTATCCAATCCTCCCCTCCCCCAGGCACAGCGACGAGCAGCTCAGAGCACGATGTCCACCTGCCGACGGCCACGGTGCGGCATTCCTCCATGAACGTGGCCGGTGAGGGCTCGTGCGAGGTCCCTCAAGCGGCGGCGCGGGTCGCGATCGAACGAGGTCGCCGAGCGGCGCGGCACAGGTGGCGCCTGGGCGAGCTTTCCGGAGCAGCATGGGCGGTGGCCATCTCAACTCTCCAACGACGAAGGCGCAGGCCGCCATTGCAAGAGGTCGACAGGTACCTTCTTACAGCTCACGTTGTCTCTTGATTTGACCTATGTTGTTTGGGGTCAATGGTTCAATAGATTTGGTTCTATAGTTGTTTGATTGATTGTTCTAGATTTGATGATATGTTGGATGTATTTGTAGTTCCAGTCCATGGAGGAAATCGCAATGAGATCCATAGTTGACTGTGTAGCCTGCCATCCTAACTGCAATACGCATTTCAGCAGGCATTTTGAGTATCTTAAGGTGCATTCAGTAAAAATCCATGCACATTTTTTTGGTGGCTCCTATAATTGTGTGTGACTTTAATAGAATTGTTAGTTTCCCTGTTTTCCAAAACACACAACTTCCTCACTGATATATATGCCCATGCCCTCGTCAATTGGCACCTGATTCCATCTTTAGTGCTCCTATAGTCTCTCTCTCTCTTATGTGAGTGATTACTTTGGTTCATGCTAGTACGCTTTTGCAAGTTTTGCATTTTATATTATATAATTATTGTTTGGATCTATCACCTGTCAGCTGGAATCCTTTTTATAAATTTGGTAAATAATCTATCGACTGATCTTTTGATAGTGATACTTTAATTGACATTTTCTACGTTTGCCTTTATCTCTCTGACATGCATATGTCGTATTTATGTTTTTTTTCTTTCATTCATTAGATGAGGCTGAAAACAACAAATTAGGCCAGCTTGCTGCCAATTTGTATCACTCATTAGCTTGTTGTTTGATTACTCCTGAGGTGCCTAATATAATGATATTTTCTTGTCTCTATCCTTTTTTGGTTGGCTAGGAACTCCATTAGGTATCTGTTATATGATGAAGGATAGAGGTCTGTTAGCATATCTAAAGCTAAGTGTCCAAAATTCCAATGTGTTTGAGAAGAGAAGAGTTTGTATTCTGTGTTTGCAAGGGTTGTGCTTTATCCTTTCCTTCAGGATGATTTTTATGAACATGTCAAAAAACTGACTGCAGCAGAATGACTGCCACTGGAAGGTTGTTATATATGCTTGGAAGCACACAATGGTGGTGTGTGTGTGTGTGTGTGTGTGTGTGTGTGTGTGTGTGTGCACGCGCGCGTGTGTTTGTGTCTAGCTGATTGTATATGTAGCAGCTATCTCTATGTGTATGTCTCTGTCTATTGTATCCTTTGTATTTGCCTCTCACTTCTTTGTTCAGTTATAGTTGTGGTATTTTGTATTTTTTGCTTGCTGCTGAATGAGCTTTTGTTCTGTTTTAGATGTTTTGATTTTTTGAGTTTTTTCCTTTTCTTTTATTATTAGATATAATTTTTAGAGTTTTGATTTGTCTATTTTTAGTTGAGATGATTGGGTATTTGTAGCTGCTCTTTGGAGCTTTTTATATATTTGACTTGTTTTAGTATATCTGCATTTTTGTTGTTTTAGAATGCATGTAGTTGTTTGTGGGTTTTTAGCTGTAATATTGTAGCTGTATTTTTTTTTCAGAGTTTGATTTGTTTATTTTAGTTGACCTGATTGCATTTGTAGGTTATGTAGTTGTATAAGTTGTAGCTGTATTTTTTTGGTTGTCATCTTCAGTGTTTGGACTTCTTTGTTGTCTTTGTTTCTGTCTTTTTTTGTTGTCTTTTTATTTGGCATTTTGCAGGGTCTTTGTTCTGTTGTTACTGTCACTCACTTTTTAAAGATGAGCTTGAGGTGATTATTACCTGCCTATCTTTGCATTTAGATTTCTGTTGTTGAGTAATATTCTGTAGATTAAGGTTAGCTTGTTTGAGTTGATTCTATAGGTTTGCTTTGGAATGTATATTGCTGGATTTAAGGATGCTCACCCTTGTTATTTTTGGCTCAATGTGTCTTTTTTTGACTTGTATGAGATTAGTTAGAATTTTTTTGAGTATTTTGTCATGTTTCTTTGTTCCAAGGTATCTTTGTTATTAGAGTGTTCCTTTTTTTTCTATATTTTTCTATGTTGTTTTGATTCATTCCTCTCGGGAGCACCTCTGATTTTGATTCTCCCAATCCCCCCCTTTTTCTAGGGTTCTCCGTGTTTTGATTTCTACAAGGTGGTGGTTTTAGGTGCTTATTTTTGCATTTGGTTTCCCATGATGATGTGATGTTGTGCCTCACTTTTTTAGCCTTTCTGGATATGTCTCGATGAGAATTGGCGCAGATCAGTTTGTTGTTGTAGTTGTTCCAAAAAGTTCGATTTTTTCAAAACAACTACAGTGTTGCCTCAACATGATTCAGGATTTCAACACCTCTCTTTTTTTGGAAACCCCGACATGATATTGTCTTCCAGTGCCTGGACCCCTGTGTTGATCGACTCGTTGTAGCATGCAAGGCATCTGTCGAGCTATGGCTTTGTCGCATCACCTTCTAACTGATGTAATTTCTAATCTGCACACCCCCCGCCCCCGACCCACCCAACACACCACCACTCTGAGATCGTGTAACTAATGCTCACCAACGGCCGCAAAACTCTAGCTCCTTGAAGACGATGTTCACCCACTGGGCTTGTCCAGGCATCTATGGCAATGGATTCGGCACGAGATTGTTCTTTTTGAGTTAGAAAAAATACCATGAAGGCAATCTTAAAAAAACGATTACATCAAAATGATTGTTGATGTGTTTCTGATGGATGTAGGTTGGATTCACTGACAAGCTTGGGAAGCGCTGTGATGCCTAGCTTTGGGGCACGTGATGTTTACTCCAGAGGTGTATCTTTTTCTGCTTCTCAATGCTGTTGTGGAATTTTCAAACCAATTCTTTGTTGAACACTCTTATTGATTTCCATGGCACTGGACCAGGAATTTACCTAGCACAAATCCTAATTTAATTTTATAGTAATCAACTCCTATCAGCTCTTAGATTCATTAGTTATAATGTTGCTTCTCTGAACAGATATCCCAGGGATCTAGGTTTGTATGAAGGAGAAAGAAGAGAAAACATTGTTGCTTCTCCAACTAGAAAAGTGACTCCTGAGAAGGTGACTACCAAAAGGCAGCCATCTTCATCAGCTCTGAGAAGGTGACTCCTGGACCGGACACGATTTCAAGCTACGGTGATCTTGATCATCTGGGAGGATTTCCAGTAGTGGTCTGGTACGGGGAGGTGGCCCCTGTGATTGCGCTTCTTCCAGTAGCGTGTCCATTTCAGCTTGGCCTCCGCCAACAGCGTGACTGGCTCGTTTTGGGACACTATAATGGGTTCCTCGGGTGGTAGTAGCCTAATGGTGAAATAGTGGTCTTCCTCGGGTTGCATGCCAACGGAATGCAGCCGAAGATAGCTGCTGCTGTTGCACAGCAATAAGATCCGCTTACCAATGATGAGCACCAGCTTCTCCATGTCACGATGCAGCATCAACCTGGCCTTCCTTGGGCAGCTGTAGACGGTCCCCGCGTTGGCCGGGTTGATTCTCGGTGGGGCGGCGACGTGGTTTTGGATGATATGGTCGTACAGGTTGATCAAGGCGGGCGACTCTTGGCAAACGGGAAATGGGCACCCGTGGGGCGCATAGTTGCAGATGTCCTCGTGCTCGTCACCTCCTCCTAAGCGGTGTCTCTCATTGCACCCATTGTTCTTGCAATGTTGCTTTATCATCTTGATGACATTCTCCAGCTCATCGCAACGTTCAGTGGGTCCTTTGCAGATTTTGCACATTCCGTTCTCGTTCTCGAGGCACCTTCCGCACGTGAAGCGACGATCGGTCTTACACTGCACAGTTTAGAGAGACAGAGTGAGATGTACTGCATGATTGAGAGAGAGAGAGAATTTGCTTACCTTGAATATCTGTTCTTCGTATATCTTCTTACAATCATAGCAAATCAATGGTGTGAGATCCATAAGGTCTATGGCGACGACGGGCGATATGGCCAGGGTTGCTTCATCGGCCGGGTTGACTGCCTTTCTCTTCCTCCGATGAGATGATGACGGAGTACCAGTCTTCGACGGCCCCGGCGTCATAGTACAAAGAGCAACCTGCAATGTGTGAGGGGGCTGGGGATATTATAGATGGTAGAGAGTGTGAGGGGGGCTGGGGATTTATAGATGGTAGAGAGTGTGAGGGGTTGGGGACTCTTCAGGTTCAAATGTTCAATGCAAAGAGATGGGAAGGAGAAGGGGAAGCAGGCGGAGTGGAAAGGAAAGAACGCATTGCATATGAAGTGGAAACTGAAGGGGGCGAGTGGGAGATGCCGTGGGATGGATTGGAGTGGCCCCCCCAGATTATGAGCAACATTATGTCACGCACAAAGAGAAATTAAACATGCAAGTATAGTAACACAGCCGGCAGCCTGGTGTATGTTGGCAGCCTGCATTTGGATGGACAGATGTGTTGGAAGCTCTTAAAAATGAAATAGATTATGTAGATCAACGTGGTGGAGAGAAATAGAAGTAAATGCCCCTTAATGGGCATTGGTAGATGAATTGTTAGTGGGGAACGATTGTTTTTATGGGTTGCTAGCGGTTCAGTACATTATGTATTTTTTTTGTTTTTTCAGAGTTTGGTTTGTTTATTTTAGTTGACCTGATTGCATTTGTAGGTTATGTAGTTGTATAAGTTGTAGCTGTATTTTTTTTGGTTGTCATCTTCAGTGTTTGGACTTCTTTGTTGTCTTTGTTTCTGTCTTTTTTGTTGTCTTTTTTTGTCATTTTGCAGGGTCTTTGTTCTGTTGTTACTGTCACTCACTTCCTAAAGATGAGCTTAAGGTGATTATTACCTGCCTATCTTTGCTTTTAGATTTCAGTTGTTGAGTAATATTCGATAGATTAAGGTTAGCTTGTTTGAGTTGATTCTATAGGTTTGCTTTGGAATGTATATTGCTGGATTTAAGGATGCTCACCCTTGTTATTTTTGGCTCAATGTGTCTTTTTTTGACTTGTATGAGATTAGTTAGAATTTTTTTGAGTATTTTGTCATGTTTCTTTGTTCCAAGGTATCTTTGTTATTAGAGTGTTCCTTTTTTTCTATATTTTTCTATGTTGTTTTGATTCATTCCTCTCAGGAGCACCTCTGATTTTGATTCTCCCAATCCCCCTTTTTCTAGGGTTCTTCATGTTCTGATTTCTACAAGGTGGTGGTTTTAGGTGCTTATTTTTGCATTTGGTTTCCCATGATGATGTGATGTTGTGCCTCACTTTTTTAGCCTTTCTGGATATGTCTCGATGAGAATTGGCGCAGATCAGTTTGTTGTTGTAGTTGTTCCAAAAAGTTCGATTTTTTCAAAACAACTACAGTGTTGCCTCAACATGATTCAGGATTTCAACACCTCTCTTTTTTTGGAAACCCCGACATGATATTGTCTTCCGGTGCCTAGACCCCGTGTTGATCGACTCGTTGTAGCATGCAAGGCATCCGTCGAGCTATGGCTTTGTTGCATCACCTTCTAACCGATGTAATTTCTAATCTGCACACCCCCGCCCCCGACCCACCCAACACACCACCACTCTGAGATCGTGTAACTAATGCTCACCAACGGCCGCAAAACTCTAGCTCCTTGAAGACGATGTTCACCCACTGGGCTTGTCCAGGCATCTATGGCAATGGATTCGGCACGAGATTGTTCTTTTTGAGTTATAAAAAATACCATGAAGGCAATCTTAAAAAAACGATTACATCAAAATGATTGCTGATGTGTTGTCTGATGGATGTAGGTTGGATTCACTGACAAGCTTGGGAAGCGCTGTGATGCCTAGCTTTGGGGCACGTGATGTTTGCTCCAGAGGTATATCTTTTTCTGCTTCTCAATACTCTTGTGGAATTTTCAAACC
Organism: Themeda triandra; assembly: GCA_018135685.1. NCBI lineage: Eukaryota > Viridiplantae > Streptophyta > Magnoliopsida > Poales > Poaceae > Themeda > Themeda triandra. The sequence continues at coordinate 1,437,337 of JAENPR010000042.1, forward strand.
AATTCTTTGTTGAACACTCTTATTGATTTCCATGGCGCTGGATCAGGAATTTACCTAGCACAAATCCTAATTTAATTTTATAGTAATCAACTCCTATCAGCTCTTATATTCATTAGTTAAGATCGATCAGATATCCCAGGGATCTAGGTTTGTATGAAGGAGAAAGAAGAGAAAACATTGTTGCTTCTCCAACTAGAAAAGTGGACAGATTCCTAGAGATCAACAGCAACACGGCTGCAACTGCAACGTGGCTGCTTCTCTGATTTGCTTCCTTTTGTTTTCTGGATATCTCTGAATGGGTCAACCAGTGTATTCTGACGAAATGTAGTTCTGTTAATGGATGTTCGGTTTGGAAACCCGTTATGGGAGCCTGATATATTTATGTTTTATCTGTCAGATGCTTTTTTTGCTGAGCTATCAACTTTTAATTGTGCCAAAATTTGACAGATTTCAGATTAAAAAATTTGTCGACAGATGTATAAAGGCTCCCAATAGTTAATTAAGTGGGGGGGGAGAAAAGTAATCAATGGGAGGGGCAATACCGCTAATTTGCTATTGTACTCCAAAATGACTGTAGGCCGTCCATTTATTCTGATCTAACGGTCACCATCTTCTATTAGCACGACCCCTAATTTGTTGTTGTACTCCGAGAAAAAGTAATCAATGGGAGGGGCAATACCGCTAATTTGCTATTGTACTCCAAAATGACTGTGGGCCGTCCATTTATTCTGATCTAACGGTCACCATCTTCTATTAGCACGACCCCTAATTTGTTGTTGTACTCCGAGACAACTGTGGACCGTCCATTTATTCCGATCTAACGGTCACCATCATCTATTACCTCTCGGGAGGTAATAATATTTATTTATTTATTATTTTATAAAATAGGGTAAACAAGGAAATTTTAAAAGTCTTTTTTTTTTTTTTTACATTTGGTTGATGCATGCAATCTGCAAATGATATGGTGTCTGTTTCTTTTTGAAAAGTTTGATACTGGTTTTTCTTTAACGTGATGGAGAGTCAATAATGATTTTTTTAATGTGACAAACGTGGTACAGGTAATCTTTTTGCAACCTTTTTGCAACTTGATATATATAGGTATGTTTTTTAGAACGTGATACACACAAACATGTCTACAACTACTAGTATTCGTTTTTCCTACTTACGTGACAGTTAAGGTCTAACACTTCCTAAAAGATCCTGTCAAATACGTAATGAAGTTTTAATTATGTTCGCATGTAACATATTTTAGTTCGCCAAAGTTTATGTCTAGAAAGTTAACTTATTGATACAGTGCCATGCAAATATTTATACGTATAAAGCAATGTGTCACAAGCTAGCTCAATATTATTGTTTGGCCCATTACCGGTGGCCCAATATTGATCTCTCAACCCATGCACGATGCGGGCTGGGCTAGGCCCGAAATCTGACTATATCATCCGCAAATAACGCGCTCGAGTTCACGCGCATACATGAATTGGTGAGCTTGTCACGCCAATGATCTCAAGTCATTCACGCAAGGAGAAAACTACTAAGTGTTTCATGAGCACAAGTCTTACGCTTACCATCAACCACATTTCCGCACCGTCAAGGCCGGTGATCCATATGAAGTCATTTTCTTCCCCAGACCGACGAGGCTGGGACGTTTCTTTGTTCGCGACCGGCGTGGCCGAACATTTGACTTCATTATGGGATCCGCACGACGAGGCCGGATACCTTTGCTAGAGGCCGACGAGGCTCTAGCACTTCGCTATTTTTATTTATCTGTGCTTGAGACAACTCTTATTTATTCATAGACGACAATGATGACCATCAACATAGCTTAATCGGAGGTGTTCCGCGGCCCAACGCCGTGGATGTAATTAACTGGGAGGCCTCCCGAGGTCCTAGGAACCAGAAGCCACACAATCCTCTAATTGTATGGAACCCGACGCAAGTATATATATTAATATGAGAAATTGTACTTTGTAATTCTTTGATGAATAATAAAGTGATATTTCACTGAACTTTGGTTCCTTGTGTGTTTTATTGCATATTTATTTTATTTGTATATATACGGATGTATACTGGCACGCCTGCGTAATATTAGTACTAAGTTGTAGTACGATCAACGAAACACAGGCGAAAAAGACGCCCAATGCACACGCACACTCACCCTTGAATACACTATGTAAACTATTTTTATGAGCACCTCCGAAGAACTAAGACAACAGATTTGGAGATCACTCTCTCAGGACTTGGAAATATGAAACCATAGTTTATTTTTTTATTCCGTTTGATGCGTAGACGTTTTTTTTTTGGTTTCCAGTACAACGCAAGGCTTGTTGTCCTAAAATTAAATCGCGTCCACATCTCACTATCGCATATGCACACGATTGACCATTTGTGTTTGTCTCTTCACTTTCTCAAATCAGAGTAATTTCAGCGCTGCCTCAAATGAAGCCACGAACTTTTGGCTAAAAAGGAGCCGTAGAAAGGGCATTGCCGCATCGGTTATACCGTCATCACCTGGATGATTTCCTCAGAAAATGACAAGATAGAGGAGATGCGAAAGCGTTGTTTGGTTTAATAAAATCAAGAAGAAAGGAAAATGGTAAGAGTCTCTAATAGCTGTGGATCCAGGAATCCACCCTGTGGCATTACTGTCATGTCTATTCGTGTTTAAACATGTCTCCCATAGTTACCATCCGACATACACCTTGTGAGCGTAAATCTCGGCTTCTAAATTTTGGTTCAGTTTTGTTCACTTGTGTTTTGGATAGAATTGCTTCGAATTGGTCGCACCAGTGATGTATATGTGTAGATATATTTATTAGTTTCTCAAAGACTGCTGTGAAACTCTATGCGTAATGGATTTGTATTTACGTATGGAATAAGAAGTTTTTTTTTTTGAAACTGAATAAGAAGTTTAATGATGTGAAGTACTCTCTCCATCCTAATTATAAGTCTTCTAAGAATCTCAAGTTTGACCAGATTTATATGACCAGATAATAACATGATGCCAACTAAGGATCATTAGATGCCATAAATACTTGTAGTTCTCTCCATAATTTTGGTCAAACTTAAGATGCTTTGACTCTCCAAAATTCTTAGAATGACTTATAATTGGGAATGGAGGGAGTAGCTAGTTCATCACCCATGACGACATAATCATGAAGTGCTTAGCAATAATGAAAATTACTTATTTATTTGCTCCCGTCCATTGTTATCTAAACTTTCTCCATAATAGAGGATGCTGGTAGTTCGATTGTTAATTTGATTGATATTATAATGGGATAAGTTAGTAACTTAGACTTTTTTAGTGATTACTTAGAGATTATGTATCATAATGGTAGGACGGGTAATTGAGATTAAAATTTTAGGTTATTTTAAGTTATTCTTCATTTTTTTTTGAAACTAAGTTATTCTTCATATTGGTAGTGCGTGGACTTTTCATTTGAATCCAGAATTCGGCGGCGTTGGAATCCAAGTCGATTGTAGTTATTTAGTGGAGCAAGTTGCATCAAATTAGCCCACTTGACCAATTCAAGCTCACAGAGATACCAGATAAACAATTAGTTTGGTTTCTCGATCACCTTGAAGTTTTGGAAACAATTCAATAAGACATAGAGTAGCAACCAAAAGATGATATTTGGACGTACTATGGACCTTGTCAAAGCTTCAAAGCATGCATGATAGAGACGTCAGGGTCCCTTTCTTCTCCTTACTTTCTTCCCCAATCTTGCCTGATAACAATTGACAATATACTCCATCTATCCCAACAAGAAGAATGCAATTATAGGAATCGTGCCGATCAAATTTGCTAAAGTTTAACCAATTTTATAGTGATTAGTATTAATATTTATGTCTCAACTAAGATTTATTATGAAAATATATTTTGTCATTAATCTAATGACACTTATTTTGTATTGTAAATGTTAGTGTGTGTTTTTTTTAGAAATTTGATCAAAATTGGAATTGGTTGACTTCTCAGAATTGCATTCTTTTTTAGGATGGAGGAAGTGTTAATGATGAAGTAATCAAGATGAATTCATACACAAACACCTAAACTCAATATGCGAATCAGTGCAAATATAGGGTATGCTGAGTTATTTTGCTACTTTAATTATATTTAATCTACACAGGGAACGTTATTCTTATTTTGTATAAGTTGTAACGTCTTTCGGTTTTTTAAGTAATTAAGGGAATGGCTATTCTTCGGGTGCCTGAAATTTCGGTTGTTTTCAAGCAACATTCGTGAGCTCTTGGATGAGAAAACAGCCACCGCACTGTTTCATCCTCCACCTCATGACCACACATCTGCACTGCACCAGCCGCTCCTTGCCCCCGGCCCGCCACCACCATCTACTGTCCCACCGCGGCATGGTAGAGAGCACTGGGTGAGACTCTAATGCGCTCACACCGGCCTCTTTCTCCCTCTCCCGTCGTGCCATGGCGATCCTCGCCATCACCCCGAACTGGCTTGGCCGTCTCCATCATCGCTACCAAGGCCCCTAAACCGGCCTGTGCCGCCCCCACCGCCTGGCCAGCCTCCCTCCCTCTTAATCCATTCTAAGCCCGCCAGAGTTGAAAATCTTACCTCGCTGGAACCCTAATGGCGGTGTCCTCGTCTTCGACGCCGGCGAGCTCCTCACTCGAACCCTAGCAGTCTTCTTCTTAATCTTCGACTCTGGTAGAGTGGTAGGGCCCGGGAGTGGTGGGGCGAGGGTGCGGGCGCGGGCGCGGGCGCCGAGTTGGTTTCTTTGAAAGCATCTCCAGGTATTTTGAAACTCTCATGGGTATGCTATTCCATGTGATTTTTATTTTTACAAATTTCCCAGGCAACTCTCATGTTTAAAATAATTAAAGTCACATGTGTGAGAACTATTTTCAGAACCAGAAGTTTTCTAGTATTAGCAGGGATAGACATACCGACTGGCTGTGTCAAAAACTCTTTGTTAATTAATGGGCATTTACAGAGGCGGGTACCTTAGGATATGGTGTCTGTTAATATTATTTATAGAGAGGCAGGTTGTTAAAAGATATACCTGTCTGTGTTAGTGATTTATGTGTCATGGATGATATAGTGATACACACAAGACTAGTGGAATATACCACGTCATGTCTCCTTTATGCCCAATATAATAAGTAGGATTGAAAGGATTCAAAGTGTCGAGTGAGTCCCAAATGGAAGATCAAGGAAATAAAAAGAAATGAATAGGTGACCAAATGTACATCCTCATGCACGGTAGACGGAAGGCTTTGATGCGTCCTTGACGCGACATATGTAGCGTCCTAGATTTCAAGGAGCCCTTTGAGATCTGACAAGAATAAACAAAATGCGCGTATCCTGGACGAGACGCCAACAAAATACTAGACTGGTAGGTCTGTCCTGTCGCCTGTAGGTCACTTTCTGTTGAGAAATCCGTGAGTGAAAAGGATGTCTTTGTTAGTCATAGCTCAAATTATATATGCAGATTATGCGCAGCGGAGCAAGTTCAAGCAAGTTTCAACTAGGATCTTACAGTAGCTAAGAGGAATGTTAATTGTGTTGGAAACTCATTGAAGATTCGAATTCACTAATTTACTATGCTCTAGTACAATTTAAAGGAAAGACTGTCGTATGATCAAGCTATCTACCACCACTGTTCTTGTTTTGCTCCGGATAGTAGTCCTATTAAAACCAAAACTGAATTTGCTGTCCAATCCTGAATACTTACTTGGTCAAGCCAAAGGGCATTCAGACCCCACGAAATTATGAGGCAAAAGAGATTCCTCAAAAAAATTATGAGGCAAAAGAGCACTTAAACAAACTAATCAACAAACCACAGGTTTATACATATGTATATCAGATAATTAGGTAATCAGCAGCCATTTTATCAGCAGCTTCCATTTGTAAAGCTCCCAAGAGTCCAAAGCAGTAGTACAACGCGTTCACTATTCGCACAAGCAACAGGACCCAGTTCATGCATCCTCCATCTTCTTCCTCTCAAAGCTTGCTCCCTCAGTCCGAACCCTTATTTATACTCTGCTCACCCACCTCATAGCATACTCTACCTGGCAGCACACAAGAAGCATTTCACCACCACCTTCGCCGCACCGTTCCCGCACCCATGGCGCTCAAGCGCAAGGCGTGTCCCAGCTTGGCCTACGACGACCATATCCTCGCGTCGTCGATGCCCCTCACCACGGGCGCCACCAACAGCTTTGCGCCAGGATCGGCGGCGACGATGACGGAGTCGTCGTGGGCAGAAGCGGCGGCGGGAGCGGTGGCGGCAGCGCAGCGTGCCCGGAAGCGGTTCGTGGGCGTGCGGCAGCGGCCGTCCGGCCGGTGGGTGGCCGAGATCAAGGACACCATCCAGAAGATCCGGGTGTGGCTCGGCACCTTCGACACGGCCGAGGAGGCCGCGCGGGCCTACGACGAGGCCGCCTGCCTCCTCCGCGGCTCAAACACCCGCACCAACTTCTGGCCCCGCCCCGCCGGCGTCCCCGCCGATGCTGCAGTCATGCCGCCGCCGCAGCCGCACCAGCAGCTGGCGATGCCGTCCGCTCTGCCCTCCAAGGTCACCAGCCTCCTTCTCCTCCGCCTCAAGAAAGCGCGCAGCGCAAGTGCTATAGCTGTCGGTGTCACACAGGAGGCGCCAGTGGCGCAGCGACACCAGCAAGGGTACGGCGCCGGCGGCGGCCCCGAGGAGTACAGCTTCCAGGTCGACGACTTCCTCAGCTACGACAGCACCAGCGACAACGTGAAGCACGAGGAAGGGTCCACCTGCTCCCAAGAAACGGAGGGCGATGGCGACGAGGAGGCGGTGGCCAACAGGGAGGACGACGCGCCGCTGGACTTTGGGTTCATGGACAAGCGGCCGTCACCAGTTGGTGAGGCGGCTGACGACGCGGCGGGGATGCAGTACTCGCCGTTCGAAATGGTGGACAGCCGACCTCGGTGACGACGCGGCGGAGATGGAGCCGCCGCCGCCTGGCGAGGGCGCCGGCGAGCCGTCGGCCGCGATCCACGAGGTGATGAAGAGGATGAAGTACGAGAGGAAGATTTCCGCGTCCCTCTACGCGCTCAGCGGGGTGTCGGAGTGCCTCCTCATGCGCAACGGCGACGGCCATGGCAGTGCTTCCGGGAAGCACGAGCTGGCGCTCTCCGGCCTGAGGGCCGCGTGCAGGAACAAGAGGGAGCAGCAGGAACATAAACAGGGACAGCAAGAAGTAGAAGACAAGGAAGGTAGCGTCGTTGGCCATGAGGAGTACTCGAGCTGCAGCAACAGCTTCTCGTCGGAAGCGGCGAGCTCTTCGCCGGAAGCAACCAACGGCAACGACTCCCCGCCGCAGGAGGCGAAAGCGGTAGAGAGTGACATGCTTCTCTGGAGCTCCCTTGATCTGCCTCCAATCTGCTGAAGATTTATGCTATAGAATGATAATAAGATTTAGAATCATTTCAGCATTAGTAGAACTTAATTATTTGTTATTGTTTGCCACAATGATATAGAAGGATATATATAGATACATAAGAGGCCCTTTTATGGTCATATATAGTTTGGCTTACATTCTATAATCAATTTTGAATCATTGTAGTGCCAGGAAGTGACGGTCTATTACTTCCAGAATCATCAATAAGATTTTAATTTAAAATTATCATCTATGGTTACAACAATGTTGCAATGTTCTTGTGTCAATTCATATAGTGTTCATATTTTGTTATGTATACACTGCACTAACATTTGTCGACGGCTGATCTTTCCATCGTTGTCAATTCCAAGCCATCACTGTCGGGGTTTTGGAAGCAGGGCAAATAGCTATATCACTACTGTTATGGAACCAACGATGATATCCATGTTTCCCTAGCGGTTGTATGGCACAACCGGCAATGGAATCTGGCTATCGCCGGTGGTTATAGGATACAACTGGCCATGAAAACACTTGCTACTGCTTATTTCAGATGAGCATACATGTCACAATTAGCTGCACAAAAATATATTGCAATTCGCAAGAATCACAAGACTACATATGTAAGTTGTAACCATAAGTTCATACTACATCAATTTGACAATAACGACCCGAGCTCCGTATCCCTTGACAAGGTGAAATTTGCCACCTTATGTCACTACCCTCAATGAAAGGAAAAAAAAATATATTTCTGGTTCCGCCTCTGACATGTGTCAACATAGAGCCTTAATTTTTTATTATATTATATTAGCAATGTAAGCCCCCCTTCCCCGGTTGTGAAAGTAGGAGCCAAAGCCCTCATCTGCGTAATGAATCAATGGTACGAATCGAGTAAACGGCTACAAACATTCCCAGTGCATCATATAGACATACCATGTGTTTCATAGCGTCCATGTATGCCATATGGCACATGTCCACACCCCTAACCTGCACACTGTTGTATAACCGAGAAGTTCAGCATTGATACCATTTAAATTTTAATGTCCTAAAGTTCAAACCACTCATATATCCTTTATTTTGCTCACGCTGAATGAAGCACGGACACTCTCACCAATCTACTTACAGTTTCATTCTTGCTTCCTTTACATGGGTCAACCCGTGGTTACTGACATACTTTACGAGTTTTATATGTTATAGTCTAGAGCTAACAAGGTGTTAATCCCATATATAAACCTCACATGAAACATATACATATGGACCTCCATTGTTCTAAATTTGTTTAGATAAGGATATCATATATATTAATTTTGTTCCCAACGTCGTCATGATCCTTGCCCTGAACAGTAGACCTTTATATCTTCATAAAACTATCCTGTGAGTGTGTGTGTGTGTGTGTTTTTTTTTTTTTTTGAGAAAACAGGAGGTGTCAAAGACCGATACTTACTGACATATACTAAAGCCAAAAAAAAGAGTTACATGAAAACACACAGAGAGAGGGAGGGAGGTTAAGGAGGGAACTAAATATATAAAGAAATAAACAAAGAAAATTAGACATATAAGAAATGAATGGAAGATAGTTTTTCTCAGCACTAAGAATAACTAAGCCGAAATTCTCCTTGAACAAAAATTTGCAACGATCCAAAGAGACAGCTTCTCCTCTAAAGATGAGACAGATCAGATGCTCCAACACATCAAAAGTAATCATTTCCATGAACAATGAGACTCTTAGCTGTAATCTAAAGCTTTCCAAAGTCTGAAAAGGGTCCAGTGCATTTGGCACCAGCACACCCCAATGAAATTCCAGCAGAGGGGCCTAGCAAATCTGCATTGCAAAAACAAATGCTCTACTATTTCTTCACAAGAATTGCCACAAAAGATACAATCAAAGGATTGAAGATGCATATTCTTCTTTTTAATTATATTCCTTGTACTCAACATGTCTAAGCTGTCTTGGCAGCAGGATCTCCAGATCCACCTAAAAATGGATGAACATAACAAGTTCCCATTAGATGCTTCTAAGCCTTTGATGAAGAATAGGAATTGGAGCCCCAAATGTAGTTTTCATACATCATTATCCTCTGATTCTGTTAAACTCTTGAACAGAGAGAGGTGAGCTGTTTGATTGCAACGAGTAGTATAGCCATCCCCTATCATCCATGGTATTAGACTTTGAAATGCTAGCAAACCATGTTAGGTATAAATCTTACTACTAAAAATATCCGGATGATATCATTTTCGCCTCACTAATGACCCGCCCGGCACTAAACACCACCGCATGCATAAATGTCCAAGGTTAGATATAAAAGATCTATTGAGCAATCCAATAGGCCCTACGTGTAATATACACTATTGTGCATATGCGTTTATATTATTTGTGCGATTCTGACATCTCTATCTTTTAGGCAACATTGGCAACTAATTTCACCGAAGCTAAAGTGTGACAAAGAGCCACTTAACAACAAACGAGTGTACTCCCTAACATATTTTTCAAACAAGTGATCAGAGAGCATCTAATATACATGCTAAATTTAATTAAGCTAGGAAATATAAAAAGGAAAGGAAAAAAGTAAGACAGATGAACGATACATGGGTGGATGGCGCATACATGGGTCGAGACACTGAGAACGGCAAGCCAACTGTGGCTCCATAGGTTGTCGTGCCAACACAGAAGGAGGGCCCATGTGGGTTTGAGGACCGACGAGATTTAGTGGGGAAGAAAGAATGTCATTGCGGTATTATATTGTTTTCCCGTTGCAATGTACGGGCATTTACCTAGTATTAATACATTTTAGAAAGTTACTATTAATTCCATAGAAGGGTCGGTCATTCATGACATAAATATTGATTCCGTAAAGGGTCAGTCATATTGTTTTAGAAAGTTATTAATACATTTTGAGTATTTGACCACATCATTATTCTGAAGCTAATTTTTTAATGCAGAAGTTGAGATCGCAACATGTTATAGATCAGGATACTGAAAAGATAATCATGCTTGGTCCTTACTAAGAAATTTGTATTGCCACCATACCTATATATTTTGATCTTCTACAAGTCTGCTTGAAATGCGCATGAAAGCCAGGGAATGGTTATATATAAATGTGGTCTTGAGTACACTTGGTCGAGACCCTTAGATCAAGGAAAGCGTATCGTTTTGTATGTTGGTATGTGCTCGCTAAAATCCAAATATGTCTATGGGGAATATTCACTGCACTATTTGCGCTGTCTTGAAAATGGTTTTTGCACATGTTTAGTTTGTGTGTTTTTGAACAGGTCGGGAGATATTATTATCGGCATTTCAGTGACGATAAAAAATGTTTTAGTAGAAGCAGGTGCTCCAACCGTGTCTAACTGTATGGACGTGTTTAGTTTGTGTTTGCGCCTCTTTCTAAAAAAAGGTTAGGTTCTATGCAGCGGCGGAGCGTGACGGTGAAAACAAGAGGGGGCCAAATGGCAAAGCCTAAGATTTTATTGTTTTAGACAAGGTAGAACTTTTTTTCGCGACCAGGTCTTCACCCGTTTTTCATTAAGAGGTTAGACAAGGGAGAACTGTAATGACATATGATCTTTAGATACTAATTGAAATGCTGGGGTAAGCCTGAACTCGAAAAAAAATGTTTTAGATAAGGGAGAACCGGCAGAGAATACCATTGTGTTGTGGTCTGAACAATCAGCACATTCCCCTTGTTTTTCCATAGATTAGCAGCCGAGATATGTGCCCTTATATTTTTTGCAAGGAAGCTAGAAAATCGCTCAATCTGCTAGAAGGTGAATGAGTGCCACTAAGTGGCCATATATACTACTAACCTCGAAAAAAAGTGGCCATATATACATGCATGCATGTAGCAATGCAATTTGGGGATGTGCAGGATGCATTTGTACTAAATCCTTCAAAATTTTCACTTGAGAAGGGGGGCCACAGCCCAGTAGTATACGGAATTGATTGATTGATAAATCAATACTCAATTGTGTCAACTAATTAACGTGCTAGGATAAAAAAAAACTAACTAACGTGCCCCACCTCTCTCTTCACCTATGGGCCTTTTTTTTAACATGGAAGATGATCTCCATTACTCAATGACTGAGAGCAAATCATTGGCCACCAGAACCTAGGTACAATTTGGAATACTATCTCGAATAGAGACAATACCCGAACTAAGCTCTGCTCCTACAGTAGCTAAAGAATGCGCTACCAAATTACAAGATTGACGATTATGGACAACCACTACATATGAAACAAAATTAGGGTGAATCAAATCCTTAAGTTCCCAAACTAGACCACTTGCCGTGCTTCTATCAACCCCACCTCTGGCTTGAACCACCATTGCAGCATCAGTTGCTAGGACTATTTTCTGAATTCCCATCTCCATAGCTTTCTGTACTGCTTGCAAGCAAGCTACGAGCTCAGCATGCAAAGGCTCTAATACCTTATATAACTTTCCATATCCTGAGCCAATAACATTCTCTTCACAATCTCGGATAACAAAACCCCAACCCCCAGATAGATCGTGAGCTCTGAAAGCTCCATCATCACAACAATTAAGCTTGGCAAATCCTTCTGGAGGTTTGCTCCATTTTACTCTTATCGGATGAGGAACAGCAGAGGTACATCAGAATGATTACCAAGCGTTTAGTTGCATCTTTAAGCGTGATCACCTCCTCTAGTGCTGCCTTAGCTGAAATTGTTGCTGCTAGGAGGATCCTGACCTGCTCAAGCTGGAGCTCATTCCATATCTGACGCACCTTCTTGCTTTTGAAAAACAAATGGGCACTATCCTCATCTAAACGGCTGCAGCCAAACTATTATCCTATACGCCGAAGGAAATGCAACATCTTCTTGGGGCATTTAATCTTCCATATTTTTTTTCCAGCAATCATCTCCTCGTGCTCCCACCACTGAGGAAGATGACTGTCCTCTATCTCGCCGGGCTATTGCTTAGTGAGATACTGTGCCTTAGTTTTGTCCAAGAAGAAAAGATCCGATTTAGGAACGTGGAAGAGATCCAAGTTGGGCCGCGTATGTCGCGGATGAACGCATAGATATCGTAGTAGGCTGGGAACCTTATATGGAGGCTCGTAAACCATAATGGGCTGGATGACCCAAAACACAGCCCAGTAGGATTTCGGACCATGTGAACCACTTAGTAGTAACTTAGTTCCGTCACGACCAGGCGCCAATGGTGACTTCGAGAATCTTCACATCTGTCGGGTGCTCAGTCCTTCGAAGGTGCTCATAGAGATAGGTGTAGGATTTGCGTACATGTGTTCATAGGAATGAGTGTACGTACGTATTGTGAGCGTCTGCGTTGTACTGTGTAATTAAAAAAAAAAAGTAGTAACTTAGTCCTCCAGAGCCCGCGCCAGGCCTCGCAGGCTCTCACTGATATTGACCCCAACGGCCCCGGTGGCTGACAACGGTGAGTCTGCGACTGATGATGCTCCTAGCTTCTGCAACGATGACGATGCTCCGATAGTCCAGTTCCGGCGCTGTCGATGTTCGGCAAGTGTAATTTGGGTCTTGATTAGTTCTTCAGATTTCCCTCCAAATTCTATTATGCAAAAAGAAGATTTCCTATCATATTAAAATATCGGTATATACATGGAGTACTAAATTATAGATTAAATAAAAAACTAATTCCACTATGCAGGTTGTAGGTGGTGATGGCGTGGCGTGGCATGCCACACCGTCCTGAATTCAATTCTGCCCCGTCTCTTCGGCGTCGCTTTTAGAGCTGGTTTGAGCTCGCTCTCTCACATGTCACATGCAAACAATGGTCTTATTCATTTTGCTGAAAATTGATTTATTATGAGAGAGAACAATATATCATGGCTGATAAGTTCAAACTAAGCTAAGAGAGTCATTACGCAAACCTGAAATATATTTCCTCCGTACTCTCAAGAAATTAGTACAGTTTTTTTTTCTTTTCCTGAATCCTTTTTATTTCCGACCGACAAAAAGATACCATACGCCATTTTATTCACCTAGTCTTTTTTCGTATGATGGGGCATGGTGAGCAAATTTATGATGGTTGGAGAGGCATCAAGAGGCATTTGATGTGTCTATGATTTGCGGGCTCATAAGTCGTGAGGCATCAATGCCTAGGCATCAAGAGGCATTTGATGTGTCTATAATTTGTGGGCCCATAAGTCGTGAGGATCGTGACGCCTCCGGATTTGGGAGAAATTAGAACTCTAATAAAAGAGTCACAATTGTTTTTTAGTTTATTTCTTTAACCAAGGGTACAAAAGTATTTTTATAATTGTAATAATGATGTTTAACTAGTATTTGTTTTATTAAAAAAGATGAACAATTTTACATATAATTAGGGTTTAGATGCTTTACGAAAAGACCATACTGCCCTTCAGTAAATTAATTAACAAAAATAGTAATTCTGACGAGGCATTGAGAGTCATTAAGAGGCATCTAGATGCTTTTCCAACCATTGTAATATAATTGAATTATTATGCATGGCCACCATATATGTTTTTCCATCACTATCTCGTAGGCGAGAGAAAAAAAAAGAGAAATTTTACGGTGCTTGAGAACAATGAGAGCCTTTCGTTTGTCTCGATCTAATGGTTAAAAATACAATGGAACCTAACCAAAGGAACTTTGAGAACAATGAGAGCCTTTCGTTTGTCTCGATCTAATGGTTAAAAATACAATGGAACCTAACCAAAGGAACTTAATCTGTGGACCGGAACTAAAATTTAGTGGGCCAGGAACTGATTTCTATATTTAGCCAAAGGGTATAATGGTATTTTGATCAGTCGAACCTAATGATGTGGTTGGGCACCGCAGTCTGCAGATTATCCATCCCTGGCCGGTGGATAATGTTGAATGGGTAATCTACGATCATCAGGTTCTCAGCGAACGGCAAAGCCATCCTCACCAGCGAAGACGTTTTGTGATCGGCAAGATGAAGAACCCCCCAACGTACTGGTGCATCTTCGAGATGGACGACGATGTCGGCTGCGATAACTTCAGTCCGCCGCGCCGCCTGCGTGCTGCTCCTCGAGGTGCACCATGAAGCCGCCAGGCGCTGGATAGCTGCCCTATATCGCGATCACACACTCAGGGACACAGCGCCATGCCGCGTCGCTCTGCCAGCCACTGCGATGCTGAGGTCGTCAACACCGACGAGGGAGCATCCTTCTTGCACGCCGCCAGCTGCTTGAGACGGTTGGCAGCGCGCCCGGACAGGTAGCGGCGCGACCGCTGCACAGGCGGGCGCCAGGCAGCGTCGATCCCTTGCAGCCAGCAAAAGCTGCAGGCAGCCGCCACCGTCAGCAATTTCCTGCAGGCGAGCAATGGTGAGCCCGAACACGCAACAGACACCAGCACCTGTGAGTTGCAGCGGCGGCGAGCCAGCGATCTGTATCCGGCGTTGAGGCATGCATGTGTGCCTTTAATGAAAGGACTAAACTATCCTTAATTATAATTAGTGGGAGGGATTAACCGGAAAAGAAAATAACGGGATGGTTCCTCCCAAGCACCATAAAAATTCTCAAAAAACAAATAGCCAAACAATATCAGACAACTACCCGTATATATATCGAACAACGGCCACCATGTCGTATGTTTTTCCATCACCATCGGTAACGAGGGAAAAAAAGCCGAACAGCCCAACAATATCAGACAAATATCATTTTATAGCGATTCATGGGCTCATGGCCACCATGTATATATCATGTACGTTTTTCCATCACCAAAGAGAGAAAAAAAAAACGAATAGCCCAAAAGTTATCAGACAAACAACATGTACAGCGAATCATGGCCATTTTCCATCAACATCGTCAGACAATAGAGAAAAAACAATTAGCCCAGCAATGTGAGACAAATATATCGCTATGAGGTGATTGGTTGTTGACTTGATCTTTACGATAGCCAGAAGCCAGGCGTGGTCCAATAGCTCATAGGAATGAAATGTTTTTGACTCTACATGTCTCTTGACTAGACTAGAGACAAAATGTTGGGTCCAAATTATTTCCTGAATGTTCGGAGAACTGGATCACGTAGCAACGGTGCTGAGGCAACGGAATCATCATCTTATATATTATTGTGAATTTCTTTATCGTTCCTTTTTTTTTCTGAAAATTGCATCTAAAAATAAAAATTATCAATTACTTGGTGTTCAAAATCTGGGATTACCTCCAAACATCAAAATGTCCCGACATTACCTATATTTTTTCCCTGCCAGAAAACCTCATGCAACTAAAATTAGAAATTGTGCATAGAGCTGAAGTTGTTAGCATGATGGATGATCATGAATTCCCAATTGGTGTTTGTCGTTCTAGATGTATTCAAAAAAAAAAAAAAAAAATGGGACACACAACTACAGTATCTAGAGTAAGCCACATATAAACTCGTTAATTCACCCAATTAACAGTGCTAATCGGTGGGTTTCTTCTTTAGAACTTTCCTGAAGCATTTGCACATGCCAAAACAACGTCGATTAACCAACACCGACTGATCCCTGTAACTAATTAATCACCACACGTACACCCTGCCCCCATCATAATGAACTCTCTCTCTCTGCACAGTTAAATCTTACAAGGAAGGAACATACAACCGAAGAAGTTAATTACGTACGGACAGCAGGATGACGATCGTCAGTCAGTCAGTTGAAGAGGTTCAGCAGCGCCGGGGTCCTGCTGGCCTCCGCTTGATCACCGGCGACGGGCTGCTGCTGGTCCTCGCACGTCGTCGTGGCGGAGTACTCGTCGGACGCGCCGGCGCCACCGCAGCCCCGCACCATCCCACCGGCCAGCGGCGACAACGCCGGCGTCAGGCAGAGGTCGAGCTCGCACGACGACTGCAGCAGCCCGGCCGGTGGCTGATGCTGCTTGCAGCCCGCGGGGACGCCGGCAGCAGCGTTGTTGAAGGCGGCGACGAGGCCGCCGTTGACAACGACGTTCCTGCGCTTCTTAGACGACGGCGGCGCGGAGGAGGAGTTCTCGGGCGACGAGGACGATGCGGCAGCGAGGCCGACGTCGCCGTAGAGCCCCTCCATGTCGCGGTCCGTGAACGTGGCCGGGACAGTGGAGAGCGCGCGGAGGGAGTCGCCGCGGAGGACGGCGTCGGCGGCGGCCTGGCAGAGGTCCCAGTTGCCCGTCCACATGAGGCCGATGGCGCCGCTCACCGGGTTGATGGTGCGCCCGCAGGCTTCGTACAGCAGCGAACGGAACAGAGCTGCATTAGCCACAGTTCCATCCATTGTTAATCCGGTATTTTTGTAAACCTCAGCAAACTTGGCGCTTAGTTACGCTAGCAATCAGGACTCAGGAGTAACACAGTTCGAAGCCAAACTAAACTTCACCACTAACAAAAAAAGATTAAAATCATTAGATTCCAATAAATTAACTAGCATATCTTGGAGTCGGTTTGGTGAGGCAGCACTGGTTTTGGGCCTGGCAAAAAGATTCTGCAGCTTTGTGATGGGTGCATGGCTTTTTACTCTTGTCCCATGGTGGCGTCGGAAGGCCGCGTAAACGCCATAAATAACAAAACATTGGTACGTACAACTTATACTATATACTACTACTGCTGGGAGATACCTTTGTGGATGGATAGGTCACGTTTGTTATCTTTCTGTTCAAGATAACATAACATTGTTGGTCTAGATAGATAAAACCAAAGCTCCTCCTAGCTAGCTTCTAGCTAGTAGTAATCCACAACTAATTACTTTTACAGTTTTCCTATCTACCAGGCATCTGGTTTCCTTTAGTACGTTCTGAACAAGTAGCGGCAGGCGATCCTGTTTTGCTTTTTTCAAGTCTACTCACTGTTGAAACCAACGGTGACACAACGTCGCCTGAGATCTAGGCCAATATCCAGGCGACTGTAAATTAGCACCTCCCATGCTGCGGCGCAGCCGCTGTGGCTGAAATCTTTATCAGCAGCAAGATTATCGGTAGTCGATCATATGCTTACTCTGACTATATTCTTACTCTGACTGAAATTAGCAGAAACAGCAGCCTGCGCTGTGTCGATCATGTGCTTACATGATCGACTACTGATAATCTTGCAACTTAATTAGAAGACGTTCGATGGAATCGAATAATGTGAGGATGGAGGGAGCAACAGAGTAATAGTGAAGTTATAAATCAGGAGCAGGTAATTAGTTTACCTGGGCGGTGGTGCAGCGGGACGGCGGCGAGGGAGGCGACGAGGCCCGCGCGGCCGAAGAACTTGGCGACGAAGACGGTGGCGTTGGCCTGCGGCTGCGCGCCGTGGATCCACTCGATGCTGGGCCGGAGCACGCACGCGTCGCTGCACCCCTTGCGCAGCACGCGGCACCCGTTGCAGCTCATCTATCTGTCCGCCTGCTCTTGTCTTCTCGATCTTCTCCTTCGATGGCCTTTCAGTTCTCTCTTGCTCCTGTCTCAGATATATACAAGCTAACGACTGAGCTATCGAAGCCCACGCGGCCGTGTGCTCGAACGCAAGCTGTCGGCAATGGAGGCTTGTGCAGGAGAGCAGCTAGCAGCCAATAGCTAGAGCTTGCTAGCCGATGGCAAGGCGTGTATGCAACAGCTAAAAACCGATCGATCGATGTAGGAGTATGTGGAGGACGGAGAACAGCAAAGCTAGATAGGTACTAGTAGCTAGCTAGGAGAGAAGGCTGGTGGTTTTGGTTGTTTATATAGAGGAAGGAAGAGAAAGCTAGAGGAAGAGAGGCGCCGGCGGTCCCTCCGGAGTGGCAGGGGGCACAAACCAGGTTGAAGGCAGGAGAAATTGGGGTTCTCATTCGCTCCAATGACATTGGCGGTTGGCGCGCCTCCGTGTTGCCGCAACATCCCACTTGTCTTCCCTATTGTCGCGTCCCCAGGATCCTCTATGCAGGTAACAAACACTCCCTCCAAAGGTGTACGAGTAATCGATGATCAAAGAAAATATGACTGCGCCACCTACACCAATGCTGAGAATACTTGAAAGCGCACAATGTTGGCCACCAATATCATCCATGCAAATATGGGTAGCTTGTTGGAACAAATTATTTTTCCGAAGACGTCACCGGTAAGAGCCCTTCTTTATTATATTCAATCCCAATGAGACATCAAGATGACTTGCATCCTACCTTTTTTTCAACTGGTTTTGGGCCAATATAGGAAGAATACGATCTCCATGAGTCAATGAAATCAATCAACCATATGCGAGGGAGCGAGGGTGTTAATTGGTCTAAGAGTGTTTCTTTTTCCTACGTGAGCACCGTGCGTACAACTCTGAACACATCGCATATGGTCGTAACGGTGTAGCCCTTACTGAGATTGAGGTCGTGAGTGAAAAACGCGCCTAGGGTTGGGCGTGATCTAATAAAAATAAAAAGATTGAGGTCGTGAGGTGGGCGCACGGTACGTTGGCTTCTTGTTCCTAGACCGTGGCAAATGACAACTAACGTGATGATTTGTCTTGGGGAATGGTAGACACTAGGATGTAAGTTCTTAACTTAGACCTTTACAACTCCTAAGCCAAATTTACGTGAACCATGAATTTAGCGGGATCGGATGTTCAAATCGATCGGCTATGGAGCATAGTTTGGGCGCATTGTCGTGGATGCAGAGGATCCGAGCATGTCAGTGCGGGCGTTTTGGCGGGGGCTAATCTAAGCCGCGGAAGGCGGTTGTGGATAGGAACAAAGCGGAGGCGCGAGAACTTAACACTGGCAAAGAAAAGGCCGGAAAACGACGCGCGGCGAGGCGCCGAGAGGGGGCCAACGGCAGGCCCCCGGTGTCGTTCATGCCGCGAAATTTATAAAAGGCAGATATGATTATGAATACGACGTCCCTGCCCCTTGGCTGCCGCCAAGGGCTGAGGTCGCTGTGCGGCCGCGTTGGCGTTGCCGTCGGCACCTCAAAACCGGCCCCGGCTCCCCGGCGCCCGGAGCCGCGCTCGTGCTTGGCCTCCTCTCCTCGGTCGTCGGCGCCACGCACGCAGGTCCTACACGCATGCAACTTGCCGCCGAGCCCGACCGGGTGCCTTTCGGCTATATCCAGCTGCAACTTGCTCCAAGGCTATGTTAATTAACGAGTGGTGGCTAATCTGGCCAGCTGGGCCTTTCGCATTGAGCGTCGACGTTATTAATTCAGGTGGCTCAGGGGGTGGGTCAGTGGCCGGGTGTGACCTGTGATGAGGGAGTGGCAAGCATGCCATGGCATGGCTGCGCATGCGTGCGTGCCGGTTTCGGTGGCGGAGATGAGACGTCGGGTGCGGCGTGACGTACGCCGCCGGGCAAAGGAACGGAATAATGGAATGGAATCGGTGGCTCCGGCTCCGTGCCGCATCGGATTCACATCTTTTTTTCAGGGGAGACCCCGCCGCGCGCGCTCAGGTTTTATTTTCCCGGGCCCTTTCTTTTGTGGATGACTGGGCAAGAATATGCATGCGTCACCCCGTCGCCCGCAAGACGAGACGGGCTCGTCGCCGCCCACACGTCAATGGCGGCCGGCGACGGACGCGGCAAAAATAATGCGAGGAACAAGCAGGCCGGAGCCATCGGGAGCCACAAAACTGGCCGATCCACTTGTTTCCTTGGTTTTTCTGGATCAACGGGCTGAGACGACCGAAATGTTTTAGTTTGGTGTTAATACCCACTGGGCCGGCCCACTGAACTTTGGTGCCGAGCATTCCAGGCCTTGTGGGTCACAAAGGGCCGGGGTCACAGGCCAGCCTGCCTAAAGAAGTTCATTGCTGCGACTCAAGATTGTGACTGCCTGACCGCTGGCGATCTAAGCACGGGATGGTTTTCGCTTTGCTGGCCCTGCTAGGATTCACGAAGATTGGGATCGAATATATAATGTTCAGATCCATGTAAGATCATTATTTTTTAGAGAGAAATCCATTCGACCCTCTCAACTTGTTGTCATTGTTTCCAGTCTAGACTAAAAGCCGCTGCTCAACTCTAATATCAGAAATCACAAGTCCTCCGACCTCCAGAGCCCGTGCAAAGTAGTTCGAAGCCAGGTTGTGAAATTCAGCTGTTACATCCTTTCCTTTGGCCATTCACTCATGTCAAAGTGGTTGTGCCTTTGAATATTTCGAAGTGGGAAATTAGAATGAACAGTTGTATCTTGAGGTCACTGCAAATTCCTTCCACTCAAGAGCCACAAAGCTAATGCAGTTATATATAAACTTCTCAGTTCTTACTGTAGCAATGAGTGCAGGAACAGGCCAAATACATACCTTTGTAGCAATGCTTGGCTACTTGCGATTTGTTTCCCTTTTGAAATGAATGAAAAATGGTTTACTTATAAACCTGGTTAGTGCAATGAAACTCCAGTAAACATTTAAATAAACACACATGCTCAACTGAGCGGGGGCAGCGTCATGAGGGACGCATGAACGCACACATCTGCCACCGCACAGCCCCAGATCTGGGCACGTTCTCCGCACATGGCGCTGCGGACTTTGGAGTTTTCTTCTCTTCGGCGAACTACTGTATGTGGTTTTGTTCCGATGGACGACCAAGGGTGCTGTGCTGTCGTGCTGCACGGCTGCCGTGGTCAGCAGAGAGCACGCGGACATGTGGCCAGCCCAAAATGTTTCCAATCAAAAGATGCATGTGGCAACAACCTCTCTGAACGCGCCTGATATAATCTAGGACCTCCAGTTGAAGCAAACATCATTCATTGAGAAAAGAGTTCCAACAACTTTTTGCATGACTTTCGTTCGTTCGTTTTTTTGCATGACTTTTTCTTTTTCAGACCAAAAACGATCAAAAAGGGCGTTTGTTTTCAGAAATATATAAAAAAATAAACACAGTACTTATGAAAACCAGAAGGAAGAAGCCGCTACGCCTTATGCAGCATGCACAAACAAGCTGTGCAGACTGGAAAAAAAATAACTTCAAAAAGAATGAATGAAGAATGGAGAAAGTGTAAAGCAATTAAGCATGGCAATATATCATCTGGGCAGCAAAAAAAACACACATCCTCACCTGAAACGTGAATTCCGTGAATGCTTGAAAGACCAAGTATATAACCACAACTCAAATAAAGATCCAAAGACACACACACACAGATGGCAATGCCGTTTATTCTCACTGGGATCATATGTTTACATTGCAGGGCCAATGTAACGAGAACCGACCAATTAATATAAACACAATGTACTTATAAGTCGCCAAAGCAACTTAATTAGCACACTTGTGGCTATATCAACCTGGTAGTCCGTGAAATCTCGAAGGATTTCAAACTTTCAACAATCTGACATGCCAGGACCGAATTGAGTTCAACATACAACAGTTCATAGTGATACATAGGTTCACAAATAGTAGATTACATCGGAGTACGAAATAAATATTACAATACCGAGTTCAAATCCAAATTGCGGAAGCAAATAAAGTTTTGGTTCACAAAAGCACACTTAGTTGAAACATAGTGCCTGGTCCAACATCACGTCCGACAACAGCATAGAGGTACGATAGATAGATTGATCGTGCCCACGATCTACTCATCCCCATACGCGGGGTAGAAGCAAGTTGGGCAATACCCATAGAACATCTCACCATCGCAACAATAAGGGAATAAAACCCGAGTACAAGAAGGTACTCGGCTAGACTTACCCGTCATAAATGAAAATAAAGTGACACCAAGGAGTATGCAAGGCTTTATAAGTGGGGTAGTGACTCATTTAAACTTGCGATAAAAAGGTGAGCTTATTAATAATCATTTAGTTATAAAAGACTCTCTAGCTTAACATCTTTCAAGTTGGATCTGACATCACTAGGTTAGCTTTTTTTGTACTACTCCATCTCCAGGGTATGAGCAAACAATGCTATCCTATCCTTCGAGGTTGAGCATACCAGCATCAACAACATAGAACCATAACCATCCTATTTTTCACAATGATTTGCGACAGTGCATTTTGCTCGGTCAAGTATTCACTATCCGGGAATGATGGCGATTATAATCGATTGCAAACCGGTGGCGGGGTATTCCTCACACAAACCACACTCGGCGGCGGAGCGAGTGACGGTCACCTTGGTCTATTCGGGAGGAGATGCGGATTTCAACAAATACGATTACACCGGGGCATGCCGGCTACCGGAGTAACTCCGGCGCGACCGGCCGTCGCAGCTTTAATACGCGCTGTGGGCAATACACTCAACTCGCTGAAATTCCGGCCCAAACATCCTCAAGGCTTCGCGGTCGGATGATCGCATCCTTCCGGCTATCGTGAGGCATTGTTCAACATGATCCGAGGACGTACAAAGCCATAGTCCCTTAAGTGACATCGCCGGAGTTTCCGTGGTCTAACACACCACAAACTCCGACTAGTCGTGATTTAACAAGGCCACATGGTTATGTTCTCTAACCAACCTCCATAGTATCAACCAAAGGGTAGTAACCACCTACCTCGCGGATGAGGGTCAATCACCCGTCTTTTACCGATCTAATTAAGCGGTGCTAAGCATAAAGCGCGATCCTGAACTTAATTAGGGTAACGGTATTTAGGTGGATCAAGGTACTCATAATGCAGTAACGGTTCCAAGTCAACGCCTATTAACTTAATGCATCATAATAAATAAATGACTCAAGTAAAATATTTTGAAAACTGTAGGAGTAATGCTCCGGGGCTTGCCTTTCTCAAAGGAGCTAGGGTGATGGTTAGGGCACTCAGGCAAGTCAGCGTCCGGATCCTCGTCCTGTGCTGCCTCCTGCAGCATTGCTCCCTGCTGCTCCTCTCCTTCCGGCTCCTCGGGAACTACTGGCGTCACTCCTTCCGGCAATCCTGTATGATGCATCGATGCGTATGAGTATCGGGAATGCAATACGAAATGGAAGCGTATGATGATGATGATGAACCAATCATGAAGTTCCAAGGTAGTCAACATCATCCTAGCATATTACACCTCTTATAACCCTAATTAAACATAGCAAGAACACTAGTTAACCTAGACCTCGACGATTAACCGATCATGATCGTAACAGGGCATAACAGCAACCTATAGCTAGACTGCTCAGAAAAATCTACAAAAATTACAGTAGCTTAGCTAGGTAACAACAAGCCTACCATAAAATTTGCAGGTCAAAACAGTGAACCATTTATTCTATATAAAAAGGACAAGACAGCAACAAATCTAGACCTAAAATACTTTGCATTATGAAAAGTGTCAAACAACAGATCTCATGGTAATAACAGCTACTTATAGGCATAAAAACACCCTAGAAAAATTATCAAGCCTAAACCTTGCATAAATAATTAATTATGAATTTCCTAAACTCTAAGCAAAGCAAGCACAATAATTAAACAGGGCATTTTCTACACATGACATATATAAATAATATTTTTCCTGGATAAAGTATCTCCTAAATAGATCAACAAAACAAGAACCACATTTTTCTGATAAACCTACATTTACTTATGCATTTAACAAGATATAAGCAATTAAAGACATTAAATAAAACTATACAGAAAAGTATTTCATAAAAATACACCAATACCCTACATGCATAAAGCTCCTCATAAGAAAAATATGGACACTTGAATCACCCAAAATGGACCTATAAATAAGGAGATATGATTTTTGAAAGATTAATCATCTTTTACGAAAATCCTTTTTAAAACTGGGAATATCCTAAAATGCTACGCGCACCCAGAGTTTTCCCCACTGCGGCTGACGCGCGGGCTGCGCTGCTACGCGTACCCCGCGTGGCGCACGGCGCGCAAGACTGCGCCGGTCGCGGCGACGGGTGGGACCGGCCGGCGGAGCCCGCTGTCGGCCGCCGGACCGCGGGAC
This sequence comes from Themeda triandra, assembly GCA_018135685.1. NCBI lineage: Eukaryota > Viridiplantae > Streptophyta > Magnoliopsida > Poales > Poaceae > Themeda > Themeda triandra. The sequence goes on from JAENPR010000042.1 coordinate 1,461,447, forward strand.
CTCGCCGTCGGCCGGCGATAGCTCGCCGACGGCGACGAGTCCGGCGACGCGGGTGGTGCCGGCGTGCTCGTGGCGAGGCGCGGACACCGGCATGGTGAAGATGAGGCCTATGACGCACTAAAGCATCGGGCGGAGCGAATGGCGGCAAGGGGCGGCGCGGGCAGCGAGGCGGCAAGGCGGCGAAGCGGGGAAGCGCTGCGGCTCTGCGGCGCTGCGGCGCTCTGCGCCCGAGCGAGAGAGGAGGAAAGGGGAACGATGACGGGTGGGGCCCGGGGTGGGTCCCACCCTGGTCAAGTTGAAGCGAAAGTTTTGGTGGCCATATTTTCAAAAATATTGCGAATTTGAAAATGCTCCAAAAATAAAAGTTTCTCAAAATCAAAAGAGGAATAACTTTCATGTAGAAAGTTTTTGCAAAATCGGCCTAGATTTAAAAATGAAATTTTGGGTCACATAAAATACATTTAAAATTGATTTTTGAAACTGTTTTTGCCATTTTTGAAGCCCTTAAATTCATTTTCATGAATTGGGGTCAAAACAAAAGTTTCTCCAAATAATTTTCTCTACAAACTTTGTTAAAGCTCCATTTTGAGAAAAGCATCACAAATATGACTTCTAGAAAACCTTTGAAAACTCCTATTTGCATTTTAAAATAAGCACTCAAAATATTGCCACAAAAATGCCATAAATGATGCTTATGTGATGATCATGCTCATGATGCAAGATTTGTCTAACCATAAACTGGAGTTGTTACTGACTGCCCCCTTAAAGAAATCTCGCCCGAGATTTGAGCGAACTAACCATTGCTTATGGAAATTCGGGTATGCGTCTTTAAGGTAGTCCTCAGTCTCCCAAGTAGCATCCAGATCATCATGATGACTCCAACATACCTTGTACGTTTTATTGTTTGTTCCGTGTCACTCTCTCCTTGACATCCAACAACTTTACTTGGCTTCTCCTCATAGGTCAAGTCCGGGCATTTTGAGTTTGATATCGACATCTTGATCTTTTCCTTAGGGAGTCGCACACACCTCTTGAGTTGAGATACATGGAATACAGGGAAAACAGCACTCATATCTTCAGGTAATTCTAGCTTGAAGGCCACAGGTCCTTTCTGTTCTATGATTTTGAAAGGTCCTACATACCGAGGTGCTAATTTCCGTTTCACATTGAAACGTTGCACTCTTTTCATAGGGGACACCTTCAGATACACATGGTCTCCAACTTGGAATGTTACAGGCCGTCTTTTCTTGTCAGCATAACTTTTCTGTCGGGATTGTGCGGCTGCAATATGCTGTCGAATAAGCTTGACTTGCTCTTCAGCTTCTTTAATGAAGTCAATACCATAGTATCGTCTATCTCCCGTCTCAACCCAACTGGCAGGTGTTCTACAACTCCTACCATACAAAGCCTCATAAGGTGACATTTTTATACTCTCTTGATAGCTATTGTTATACGAGAACTCGGCTAACGGCAACCACTTTTCCCATGAACCCTTCCATGACAAAACACAAGCACGTAACAGATCTTCCAAAATCTGATTCACTCTTTCGATCGGCACGAAGTCCGTGGATGATAAGCGATCTTGTGCAATAGTTGAGTATCTAAACCCATTCGCAACCGATCCCAAAAATGAGCCACAAACTGCGGTCCTCTATCGACACTATCTCTCTAGGTACACCATGCAACCCGACAATGTTGGACGTAGATATCGGCATACCGAGGTGGACGATATGTTGTATGGACGGGTATGAAGTGTGCGAGACTTGGTTAGACGATCCACTATGACCCAAATAGAATCATGACCCTTTGGTGTAGTGGGTAATCCGGTAATGAAATCCATGCGATACATTCCCACTTCCAAACAGGAATTGGCAATGGCTGAAGTAAACCACTGTCTTCAAGTGAACGGCCTTCACCCGACAACGGGTATCACACTCGCTACATACTCGCCACATCTCTTTTCATGTGAGACCACCAATGCGACGTTTTAGATCATGAAACATCTTACGCTACCGGGGTGCATAGATAACTTGGACAAGTGAGCTTCATCCATGATCTGCTTTCTAAGTTCCTTGTCTGTGGTACAACTAGACGTTTATCGTACCACAAGACTCCTTGATCATCTTCCTTGAAGAAGCGAGATGGCATGCTTTTGATTCTTTTCTTGATCTACGAGATTGCATTGTCGACTTTTGACCTACCTTAACCTTACCCTCCAGTTCACAGGCGATGCGAATATTGTTCAAGATCACCGAATGCATAAGATTATGGCCTTCTACCAACTCGACGGGAGAGCATCACTCGAGATTTCCGACTCAAAGCATCGGCCACTACATTGGCCTTACCGGGGGTGGTACTTGCAATTGCAAATTATAATCCTTGATCAATTCCGGCCATCTACGTTGCCTCATGTTCGGGTCATCTTGAGTAAAGATGTACTTCTTGAGCTCTTATGATCCGTATACACATTGCGGGGGTTACCAAGGAGGTAATGTCTCCGGATCTTCAATGCATGCACTACGGCGGCAAGCTCTAAATCATGAGTAGGGTAATTCACTTCATGTTTCTTTAAGCGACGAGAGGCATAAGCTATGACTCTTCCTTCTTGCATGAGCACACATCCCAAACCTATCTTGGATGCGTCACAATATACATCAAACGGCTTCTCAATATCCGGTTGCGCTAGAACAGAGGTGGTCAACATTTCCGCAGAGTGCGGAAAGTGTTTCGCACTCTTCGTCCAAGCGAACTTGTGCTCTTTACGCAACAATTTTGTCATTGGCTTGGCAATCTTTGAAAAGTTGGGAATGAATCGGCGATAATACCCTGCTAAACCAAGGAAACCTCTTACTTCATGAACTGATTTGGGTGTCTTCCAATTCACTACCTTCTCTATGTTGCTAGGGTCCACAGTTATTCCTTCATCAGAGAGAACATGTCCAAGGAATTGAACCTTCCGAAGCCAGAACTCACATTTGCTAAACTTAGCATACAACTTAGCCTTCCTTAGTCTTTCCAGTACAATCCTGAGATGCACAAGCATGGTCCTCTTTATTTTCGAATATATCGGGATATCATCAATAAATACCACCACAAACTTATCAAGCTCGGGCATGAAGACCGAATTCATAAGATACATAAAGTATGCGGGAGCATTGGTTAATCCAAAGGACATAACCAAGTACTCATACAACCCATATCTTGTAGAGAAGGCGGTCTTAGGAACATCTTCAGTCGATCTTAATCGATGGTAACACGATCTCGAGATCAATCTTCGAGAACACCTTAGCCTTTGACAACCGATCAAACGGGATATCAATACGTGGAAGAGGATACTTGTTCTTGATTGGATTGAATTAAGTAGGCGGTAATCCACGACCATTCGCAAAGATTGGTCCTTCTTCTTCACGAACATAGCGGGACTACCCCATTCCGATGCCTTTGGGACGAATGAGACCTTTATCTCGCTAACTCTTGCAAGCTTGCTTCTTGAGTTCTTTCAACTCATCGGAGGACATACGGTAAGGTCTCTTAGAAATTGGGGCTGTTCCAGGCAACAACTCAATGCGGAATTCAATCTCCCAATCCGGTGGGAGACCCGGAAGCTCATCAGGAAAGACATCCGGAAACTCACATACTACCGGAATCTCATGTAGAGGGGTCACTTTGGTAGCATATACCACAGTTTCTAACGGAATCTTCCGAGGTAAGGGTATCTGGAAAGTGCCCTCCCCCATCGGATTCCGTATAGACACCATCCGATTGGTAGTATCCAAAACTACACCCCAATGATGCATCCAACTCATTCCTATGATAACATCCACACCTAGTCCGGCGAACGATCAAGTTCATCCGGAACCTCCACGATCTAACTCCAAGGCTGCATCAAGTACCATTTGTCTCGTGGTGATGTCGGCCCACCGCACTCACCCGAAACTCTAAATTCAACTCCTTTATGGTTTGACTATGCTTTTGTGCAAATGCTTGACTCATAAAGGAATGCGATGATCCAAGTATCAAACAAAACGGCGGCAGGAATCGGTTCACGGGAAACATACCATTTGTCACGGGTTCTCCGAAAGAATCTCCTCCAAAGACGTGTGATGCACACGAGCGGACGGATTGCTTCTTTGGATGAGGACATTGCTTGTAGAGGTGTCCAGGCCGACCACGGTTGAAGCAAGGGCCCATCCACGCCGGCTTGGCACAGCGGCATTGGCCCGACTGGTTTTCCCGAGGCATAGGCATCCGAAAGGCCTAGAGAACTTCTGGCGATTCGAGCGGGAACATTCTTCTTTGGGGGAGGCCTAAACTTAGACCCCGAACCTTGGTTGCGAAATGGAGGACGATATGCGGTGGAGCCCTCGAGCCGGGAGGAACCACCTTCATTAGCCCTTTTCGGCTCTTAGCGGCGGCATGCGGGTTGTTCGATTCTCCCGAGTGAGACCGGTCATTGTAGAAGTCATTGAAAGTCACACGGGTAGAGGTACCCATGGTCTTCATCGGCTTTGTGCTTGAGACCCTTCTTGAAAGCGGCAATCTTATTGGCTTCGGTACTCACAAACTCGGGTGCATAACGGGATAGGTTCGGAATGCATGATGATAATCCTTCACGTAACGATTCCCCATGGTCAAGTTATGGAACTCTGTCTTCTTCATTGCCATAAGACCGGGTGGAACATAAGTTGCACGGAAGTCACGAACAAGCCGATCCCAAGTGATAGGGTGACCCTCGGGAAAGGTGTGGCGATGGTTGTTCCACCACAACCTCGCATCACCCTCAAACATGTGTGCAAAAGCATAGGTGGCCTTCAGTTCCTCGAGATAACCTCAATAAAGTAAACCTTTCTTCCATAGTGTTGATCCAAGCATCGGCCATGAATGGATCGGGGGCATCCCGAACACTTTGGAGGCTTGGTGTCCATGAAATCCTTGAATTCACCTGAACCGATTAGGGTGATGATCCTCACGGTGTTTGTTGTTTGCTTCAAAGTTGGCACGCGAAGTTGCTCTATGTTGCGCCGACTTCCCGAACCGTGCAAACAAGCGCTCGGCGGTGAGGGGAGGAGGGGGTGGTGCACCATGTGCTTCTTCCCCATCACGACCACCATGCCCTTCTTCCTCATCACGACCACTACCACGACCATTGCGGGTGATCGGCGCCATCGCATGTTTCAACCATAATATTGATCCACTATTAGGAGCCGAATCTACGAGGGTAAACGAATAAATAGATCATGCCTTGCGAAATTAATTGAAGGAAAATTAATTCATACAATTAACCACACATGGCACAATAATTCATTTTTCCACATCATCAAGCCTGCACTAATAATATTATGTCGAAACATCACATAGAGTCTTACAATATCCATGGTTGCCGGCACACACGAACACTTTGGACTTTTTAGGCATAGCGACGACATAGCATTACAACAACGTGATCCAAGGTCACATCCAACTCTTACTAGCGTACCAACTACAGACACACACATAAACAAAAGAGTCGCAACGGACCACGAAGGACAGCAGTCCAGCTAACACTAACCAACACACTAGTCTAGGCGCATAAGGCTACCGCACTCCCGACTAGGCTGCGTCACCGAGCGGGGACTCAACCCACTCTCCGTGCTGTCTCGCGAAGATCTCCTCACGCAGGGTATCGATGTAGACCTCCTTCTCGTGTAAGTCCTCCCGGAGAGTGTGCTGAGCAGCCCTCAAACCACGTGCCTCAGTCCGGGCTGCATCCCGCTCTCCAACTATACGGGCCAAAGTGTCTCCAAGCTTCTTGATAGTGGCGTCACGCCTGCCAACTCTAGCCTGAAGCTCCTGGACCTGCTGCAAGGCCAACTTCTCTCTCTGATCAGCCTGGTCTCTCTGCCCAGTCATCAGTGCCATCTCCTCTCTGAGCTCCTCGAGCTTCTTCTCATACATCTCCTGTAGCTGCTCCTTCTCTCTCTCGACACGCTCCAGCTTGTCGTGCCTAAGAGAGCAAGCTCCTCTGTCTTTGCATACGCCTTCATCAAGGCGAACACAACACTCTGCGCAAGAGCACTGGCACAGTCTGCCTCCTGAGGTCCAGCCACTAGTGACAATCCTGGAGCCTGCCTCCACGTGTCAATGCGGGGGCTAGCCAAAGGAAAAACACTAGGAATGAGCCTCTGAACCTCATTAGGCAGCTCCGTCACCATCTTCTCAAGTATCAGGAAAGCAGCATCCTGAGCACCATCGAAAACGGTGATACCCTCACCCTTGGCCGTCCATCCAGTCCAAGTCTCACTATGGCCCAAGGATGGCACCACAACCACCACAGAAACAAAGCCATAGTTCTTCCGGTCACCAGCGTCCCAAGAGTGCGTGGCTCGTGCCCCGAGGGTAACCGCCGCACCGTGCGAAGCCTCCGGAGGAGAGTGGGCAAGCCACTCTTCCCCGAGAAAAGTGCCGGCCTCCCGAGGGTGGTGGGACGGCACTCGACGCACCACAAGAGGAGCGCTTCCACGGGAAGCAAGCTTGCGGTGGCGGGGTGGACGCGAACTCTTGCGAGCGGTCCGCTTGGTCCGAGCCATCGAAAAGGAGTTTTATTTTCAATGAGCAACAATTTTAATAATTAAAGCATGGAGATGCGGAATCGGGACGATTTAATTGTAAGGAAGAGGAGAATGTAATGAATGACATGAGCATTGTAAGGAACCGACCAATTAATATAAACACAATGTACTTATGAGTCGCCAAAGCAACTTAATTAGCACACGTGGCTATATCAACCCGTAGTCCGTGAAATCTCGAAGGATTTCAAACTTTCAACAATACTGACCCGAGACCGAATTGAGTTCAACATACAACAGTTCATAGTGATACATAGGTTCATAAATAGTAGATTACATCGGAGTACGAAATAAATATTACAATACCGAGTTCAAATCCAAATTGCGGAAGCAAATAAAGTTTTGGTTCACAAACGCACACTAGCGTCCGACAACAGCATAGAGGTACGATAGATAGATTGATCGTGCCCACGATCTACTCATCCCCATACGCAGGGTAGAAGCAAGTTGGGCAATACCCATAGAACATCTCACCATCTACGCAACAATAAGGGAATAAAACCCGAGTACAAGAAGGTACTCGGCTAGACTTACCCGTCATAAATGAAAATAAAGTGACACCAAGGAGTATGCAAGGCTTTATAAGTGGGGTAGTGACTCATTTAAACTTGCGATAAAAAGGTGAGCTTATTAATAATCATTTAGTTATAAAAGACTCTCTAGCTTAACATCTTTCAAGTTGGATCCGACATCACTAGGTTAGCTTTTTGTACTACTCCATCTCCAGGGTATGAGCAAACAATCTTTGTCCTATCCTTCACGTTGAGCATACCAAAGCATCAACAACATAGAACCATAACCATCCTATTTTTCACAATGATTTGCGACGGTGCATTTGCTCGGTCAAGTATTCACTATCCGGGAATGATGGCGATTATAATCGATTGCAAACCGGTGGCGCGGGGTATTCCTCACACAAACCACACTCGGCGGAGCGAGTGACGGTCACCTTGGTCTATTCGGGAGGAGACGCGGATTTCAACAAATACGATTACACCGGGGCATGCCGGCTACCCGAGGTAACTCCGGCGCGACCGGCCACCGGCTTTAATACCGCGCTGTGGGCAATACACTCAACTCTGCTGAAATTCCGGCCCAAACATCCTCAAGGCTTCGCGGTCGGATGATCGCATCCTTCCGGCTATCGTGAGGCATTGTTCAACATGATCCGAGGACGTACAAAGCCATAGTCCCTTAAGTGACATCGCCGGAGTTTCCGTGGTCTAACACACCACAAACTCCGACTAGTCGTGATTTAACAAGGCCACATGGTTATGTTCTCTAACCAACCTCCATAGTATCAACCAAAGGGTAGTAACCACCTACCTCGCGGATGAGGGTCAATCACCCGTCTTTTACCGATCTAATTAAGCGGTGCTAAGCATAAGCGCGATCCCGAACTTAATAGGGTAACGGTATTTAGGTGGATCAAGGTACTCATAATGCGATAACGGTTCCAAGTCAACGCCTATTAACTTAATGCATCATAATAAATAAATGACTCAAGTAAAATATTTTGAAAAGCGTAGGAGTAATGCTCCGGGGCTTGCCTTTCTCAAAGGAGCTAGGGTGATGGTTAGGGCACGGGCAAGTCCGCTCGTCTGTCTTTGCCTCGCAAAGATTGCTCTCCCCGCTCCTCTCCTTCCGGCTCCTCGGGAACTACGGCGGCACTCCTTAGGCAATCTTGTATGATGCATCGATGCGTATGAGTATCGGGAATGCAATACGAAATGGAAGCGTATGATGATGATGATGAACCAATCATGAAGTTCCAAGGTAGTCAACATCATCCTAGCATATTACACCTCTTATAACCCTAATTAAACATAGCAAGAACACTAGTTAACCTAGACCTCGACGATTAACCGATCATGATCGTAACGGGGCATAACAGCAACCTATAGCTAGACTGCTCAGAAAAATCTACAAAAATTACAGTAGCTTAGCTAGGTAACAACAAGCCTACCATAAAATTTGCAGGTCAAAACAGTGAACCATTTATTCTATATAAAAAGGACAAGACAGCAACAAATCTAGACCTAAAAATACTTTGCATTATGAAAAGTGTCAAACAACAGATCTCATGGTAATAACAGCTACTTATAGGCATAAAAACGCCCTAGAAAAATTATCAAGCCTAAACCTTGCATAAATAATTAATTATGAATTTCCTAAACTCTAAGCAAAGCAAGCACAATAATTAAACAGGGCATTTTCTACACATGACATATATAAATAATATTTTTCATAGATAAAGCCTCTCCTAACTAGAGCAACAAAACAAGAACCACATTTTTTCGATAAACCTACATTTACTTATGCATTTAACAAGATATAAGCAATTAAAGACATTAAATAGTACAGTACAGAAAAGTATTTCATAAAAATACACCAATACCCTACATGCATAAAGCTCATCATAAGAAAAATATGGACACTTGAATCACCCAAAATGGACCTATAAATAAGGAGATATGATTTTTGAAAGATTAATCATCTTTTTCTGAAAATCCTTTTTAAAACCGGGAATATCCTAAAATGCTACGCGCACCCAGAGTTTTCCCCGCTGCGGCTGACGCGCGGGCTGCGCTGCTACGCGTACCCCGCGTGGCGCACACGGGCGCGCACTGCGCCAGTGGCGCTGACGGGTGGGACCCGGCCAGCGGGCCCACCTGTCGGCCGCCCGGACGCGGGACCTCGCCGTCGGCCGGCGATAGCTTCGCCGACGGCGACGAGTCCGGCGACGCGGGTGGTGCCGGCGTGCTCGTGGCGGCAGCGCGGACACCGGCATGGTGAAGATGAGGCCTATGGCGCACTAAAGCATCGGGCGGAGCGAATGGCGGCAAGGGCGGCGCGGCTCGACGGCGTCTTGCCGGCGCGAGCTCGGCGCGCAAGGAAATGCCTACGGGCTTGCCTAGGCCGAGGCGGAGCTAGTGCGGACGTTAGGGAGTGAAGATGAAGAAGGACGCGCGCGGACGACGGCGCCGAAGGAGCTCGCCGGCGCATGGCTTCCGCGGCGAGAAGAAGCGGCCAATTGGCCCTACCTTGGCTCGATTCTCTTCAATTGACGGCGGTCGGAGATGGAGGAGGGTATGATGGTCACGGTGACGCACTGAGGGGTGAAAATGGCGGAGTGGGGAGGTGGCTAGCCGGAGCGGTCCGTGGCGGCGGCCATGGCGGCTCCGGGGAAGCTCTCGGTGGCGCGGGAAAGAGGAAGATGGAGGGGGCAAATGAGTGCGGGAGGCGGGGCGGGTGTTTTATGGCCGGTTGGCGTGGCCAATTTGGACCGGGTGGACGGCATGGACGAGCGGGGGCGATCGGCGGCGATGGCGGGCTCGGCGCGATGCGCCAGCGTCTCAGCGGCGCTCAGCGAGGGCAGTGGGGAAGCGGGCGTCGCTGCGGAGTGCTCGAGTGCCTTGGCATGCCCGTTGCGGTGTCGTGGCTCGCTTGGCGGCTTCGTTTGCGCGCGCGCGCGTGCGGGATCGACGGCGATGGCGATGGCGAGCGCGGAGGAGCGGCGGGCGGCCGAGTAGCGAGGCGGACGAGGGGCACATGGAGGTGCTCGAGTGCGCGCTCGAGTGGCACTCGGTCGGGCGGGCGACGGCGGCAAGGCGGCGAAGCGGGGAAGTCTTGCGGCTGCGGCGCTGCGGTGCTCTGCGCCCGGCGAGAGAGGGAGGAAAGGGGAACGATGACGGGTGGGGCCGGGGTGGGTCCCACCTGGTCAAGTTGAAGCGAAAGTTTTGACTGGCCATATTTTCAAAAATATTGCGAATTTGAAAATGCTCCAAAAATAAAAGTTTCTCAAAATCAAAAGAGGAATAACTTTCATGTAGAAAGTTTTTGCAAAATCAGCCTAGATTTAAAAATGAAATTTTGTGTCACATAAAATACATTTAAAATTGATTTTTGAAACTATTTTTGCCATTTTTGAAGCCCTTAAAGTCATTTTCATGAATTGGGGTCAAAACAAAAGTTTCTCCAAATAATTTTCTCTACAAACTTTGTTAAAGCTCCATTTTGAGAAAAGCATCACAAATATGACTTCTAGAAAACCTTTGAAAACTCCTATTTGCATTTTTAAATTAAGCACTCAAAATATTGCCACAAAAATGCCATAAATGATGCTTATGTGATGATCATGCTCATGATGCAAGATTTGTCTAACCCTAAACTGGAGTTATTCTGACCTACCCCTCTTAAAGAAATCTCGCCCGAGATTTGAGCGAACTAACCATTGCTTATGGAAATTCGGGTATGCGTCTTTAAGGTAGTCCTCGAGTCTCCCAAGTAGCATCCAGATCATCATGATGACTCCAACATACCTTGTACATTTTGATTGTTACATTCGTGTCACTCTCTCCTTGACATCCAACAACTCGGCTTCTCCTCATAGGTCAAGTCCGGTCATAGTTTGATATCGACATCTTGATCTTTTCCTTAGGAGTCGCACACACCTCTTGAGTTGAGATACATGGAATACGGGGAAAACAAGCACTCATATCTTCAGGTAATTCTAGCTTGAAGGCCACAGGTCCTTTCTGTTCTATGATTTTGAAAGGTCCTACATACCGAGGTGCTAATTTCCGTTTCACATTGAAACGTTGCACTCTTTTCATAGGGGACACCTTCAGATACAAATGGTCTCTGTCGACGAAATATCGGCGATAGTCCGACCAGGGGTATGCCCTGACCGGTAATGGATTGGCGGTTTACCCAGGTTCAGGCCGCAAAGATGCGTAAAACCCTAGTCCTGCTCTCTGTTTCGATTATGATGTGGATGTATGAGTCTGTGCGTTATGCCAGATTCTGTCCTCTGGCACGGGGGTCCTTGCTCTCCTTATATATCGCGGGGAGCAAGGTTACAAGTCGGAACTAGCCTATCGGTACTAAGTTTATATACTTTACAAGTTTAAACTTTCCTATCTCGGCTAGGTCTTGTCCTCCTTGTCGGTCTTCGATATTCTTACTGTTTTAGGCCGTCCGACTAGCCCGAGCCGATCGGTCTTGAAGCTTGATGGGCCGGCCTGGTGATAGCATGTCGGCCCAAACTAGGCCGTGAGGGTATATGGAGTTTATACCTCCACGGCTAGTCCCCGAGCATCATGGATCTTGAGGGAAAAAACACCGTCTTGCTTGGTTGAGTGAGAAAGGGTGGTCGGACACACGTTCGACATGTGGTCCAAGCAGGGCTGGAGGACCGTCTAATGCTTCCGACCACACTTTGCTTACACTTGGTTGACGTTTTCGGTTTTGACCGAAAGATTTATGATGCTCCTAAAAAGAAAAAAGAATTTTGAAAGGGTCCCAAATATGGAGACGTGGGCCCTCGTTAGTGTGTGATGCCTGCCATCACATGGTATCTGTCGTGATTGGTCGTTGCCTTAGCTTAGTTTTGAACTAAACTTCTTTGTAAAGAGAAAGGATTCAGGCCGAGTCATGCAAATGACGTGGGCCCACGTAGTCCCCGAGGTTGTAAGATAGTATACGTTGCAGCAAGCTCTAAAAGAAGGATCTAGCCCATGTCACCTCTCGGGTGACGTGGGCCCACGTAGTCCCCGAGCCCGACATGAGGTGGAACACGTTATGTCGGGGTCTAAAAAAAAAGACAATTATATCGTGCTTTATGTGTTTCCGACCACTCTTTGAGTGAGACCGAGCGAGCCAAATTTCATTTGGGGCATTCGGTCGGTTTGAACCATGCCATGACTTTGTCATGATTAAGTTAAAGCGGCTTTGCTACTTAACTCAGTCCCCAGCGTGGCTGTGAGACCATGGTTTTGAATCTAAACCCATGAAATAGCTTAGCTATTTGTGTGCCAGAATAACCGGTATCATTGGCAAAAAATCCCAGCTCAGCTGTCGGATTGTGTGGGTTGAAATATGGATGCTATCTTTGCTGCTATCGTAACTTTGTTACGGCGGGTTGGAAACGACTTTCTTGTGAACCCGATCTTTTAGCGAGGTGTTTTTAAGACTATAGCTAGAAGACGGACTTAAATGGCCATCGTAGCTTTGCTTACCGGGCCGGCTTTCGGGTTGTCCAGTAGGCGTGCGTCGTAAAAAGAAATGAATTTAAATGGAGAGAGGGAACCGACCAAAAAAACCTTTTTTATTTGGAGGCGGCCCGGTTTCTACGGCCCATTAAGGGTAAAAAACCCTAGTGTGGTTAAAAACTTCGGTGCCGCCGTCATTTGGACTATTCGCTCTCATTTTGCCGCCGTTTCGCTCCCGTGCTCCGTGTCTAGGGTTAGTCCGAAACAACCGCATCCTTCCGCCCGAAGATCATGGGGAAGAAGCGTCAATCGCAACGAGAGAAGAGGAAGGAGAAGAAGGAGCGAAGGAATATGAGAAGCAAATGAAGCTCATGTGGTCGCCCACTCAATCGACGGCGGCGTCTCGAATGCTTTGGCGAGATGGCGGTATGATTCCGCCGGCGGCTCTTGGAGTGTGGCGTGTGCCGCCACGAGGTGAGGCGTTCCCCGTCCCTATGATGGTGAAATAGTTGTATTCGAAGATTATTTTATCGGGGTTTGGGTATTCCGATCCATACTTTTTTGGTAGAACTCGCATCCTTTGGAAGATATCAATACGCAATCTCGGCCGAACTCTATTATGACAATCGCTCTTTTTGTTGCGTATTGTGAGTTGTATCTTGCCATTCCCCCAAATTTCAATGTCTTCGAGACATTTTTATGAGTTGAAGAGGAGAGGGAATTTGGGTGGCAGTCCAAAGAGGCCGGGGCATGTTACATTTCGCTCCGTGACGGGATGCGGTCGCGCCGGTTATCGTTTACACACACGATAATGTGAAGGATTGGTTCAAGAAATGGTTCTATGTAAATGACAATGAACAGGGAAGGCTGTTCCTTGTGATATTACTCAAATTCCTGAACCCAATCACTTCGGTCGGATAAGCCAAACACTGCGAGATGATTGAAGTGAATGAAATTACGGCGATGATGAACTTAAAGGGTCCGAATGGTTTTACGGTGGCATTTGTTTTTATCTCTCGCCGTATTCAGCCTCTTAAGGAGAGGTTCAACTTTCTTTGGGAATATCGTGGAGAGGACGACCCTTCTCGTGAGACTCGGATCAAATTTCGCGATGATATCTCTTTGAGGCTCATGAAGATGTTTAAACGAGGGGATGATACTCATATCCCTAAGCCCGTAAGAAGGCCATTTGATTGGAGACAACCACCTCCCCCGGTATGTTTCTTTATTTTTTATCCTCTTATTTCGTGCTTTTTGGTTTGATTGTTTTGATGCTAAATTCGGTTATATGTATAGGGTCATCATATTTATGTGTCTCGCGTCCCTCTTGATGATCTTCCCGCCGGAGAAGCTTTGCAATACCAAGCGCACCGGATTTGATCGGAGAATTGAGAATGGAAGCCGATGATGACGCCGCGAGCTTTGTTGATGATCAATCTAAGGCTGCCGGAAAGCGGAAGGTTGTGTATGAGAAGAAAAAGAAACATTCGGTGTTCGACGGGGGTTCTCTATCGCTTGACCTTGTGCTTCGGGTGGTCAAAAACGCCGTTATCGTCGGGTTGTGGAGTCATCGGATTCCGAATCGATTCGAAGATAAATTGTCCATTGCTGAATTTGCTCGACGCAAGCGTTTGCGTGCGAAAGGAGTGGTGGTCGGAGTTGTACTCCTCCCCGTGTACCTCCTCAATTGGCCGTTGATTACGGGAATCAACCTATTATGCCAATTATTAGGACCGGGCTTTTGGTGATGATGGTCGGCTGGTAGTTTGGCCGAGGGTTTAGAAGATCGAATGCCTCTGCTGGCATGTATTGCCTCGTGATGCGAGGCGATGTTGTTATTGGGTCTTCTACTTCATTCGTAACGCGGAGACCGAAATGCCGATTGGTTCAACCTTCACTTTGAGCAATCCGAAGCGTAAGTATATGAACTTCTTGGCTCGTATCTTTGCTATACCTTGAATTCTCTTGATTATTGTGAAAAAATTTGTTGTTGCCGGGACTCCTATTGTTGAAGATTTGGGCGGGAGCCCTTGGTGGGAAGCCGGAACCGCTTTGGTGAGCCAAGAAGCCGTTCCCGAAGTTGTAACTCCCGCCGCCAATGTAGTCATGGATCAAGAAACTATTCCTGAAGTTGTGCCACTTGCTGCGATCTTTGTTGAGGATTCGGGGATAGTTCTTGCAAATGTCGTTGCTTTGAACTTTGTAGTGGTCACTGCGGATATCAACATTATGGCCTCCTCTGAGGATGCTCAGCCGTCTTTGCCAGGTTTAGCGCAAGATTCTTTCCTGGCCTCATCTGCTGAAGGTGATCAATATCTGAATATGCGCTTGGGTAGTTTTAGACCCAGTGCATCGACAGCAGATCGCCCTGAGATAATGGAAGAGGTCAGGGGGGGAACTTCTTCTGGTGCCCATATTCCTGGTAGCCGTAGCTATGTAGCTCGTCAGGATGACAATGGTGAATGGCACATTTTTGAAAATGTTACCAGGGGTGCCATTTCTGATGGTTTTGAGCAAGTGTTTGCTGATCTTCGGGCTCGTATTAAGGTCCCACAACTCTCTCCATCGTCTTCGTGGTTGTTAGCACCTCCCTCTCTAGAGTCTGGGATTTGATTGCTGAAGAAACTACGCGGCCGGTGGCTTCGAGAGATGCGGCCGGGCGCGCTTGTTCTCTCATATGGTTCACTTGAGCTTTAGCGGCTACTAGAAAATCAATCGCTTCCTCAATTTGGGGAGTTTGAGGAATATTGGCCGTCTTGAGGCGGTCAATAGCAACCGCGATTAGCACTTGGGGTTGTGTGAACTTGTCTTTCGTTTACAAGGTAAAAATCATCGGCGAGATTTCGCCGAAAACCCTCGCGTCGTCCGACCATACGATCTTGGTCGGCGGCTGCCTGGATTGCGGCTTCGTTTTGTCTCCGTTGTTCCGGGCTGCGTTTCGACCCTCTCGTTGTTGCCTTTGTTCGTCGGTTTCTCCATTGATGGTGACCTCATTGTCACTAACATGACATACTTGCGTTCCCTAGGGCTGGGAGGGAAAGATGGGAATTGCTGTAATTCTTGAGCGGATTTGGCCGGGTTATGGATTTCGATTTGAATTTCCTCATGTTCCTCCGGGTCGGAACACGGTAAGTTGTAGATGCAGGAGTAGTGTCGATATGCTTGGTGCTTTGTTATTTGCGAGATTGTACCTCTTCTTCGTTGTCGGAGTAGACCATCGTATGGGCGGATCTCGAGAGTTCTAAGATATTGTAGTAATCGTCGAGTCCGGGCGTGTCCGGAGTAACGTCACATGTTTTTCTCCGGAGATTGGTCGTCCGTGACTTCTTCGAGGCGCACATGGTTGACGATATGTCCTGCGGGTGCGTCGAAGGCGTAGCCGATCATATCTGGACGTGGATCAGGGATCCGGTTGTAGCCTTTGAGGTAATCTGCTAAAAGTTGGTGGCTGAATAGGTCGGCGGTGTTTGGCAACCCGTACGGGAACGGTGATACAACCCTTGGATCTAGGATCTTGCGATCCGATGATTTTTGTTGGGCGTTTTGTTGGCACTCGGTCTGTTGAAGGATAGTAGGTGATTCTTGCTTTGATTCAATCTGGATAGATCCAAACTGAGCAAAAAACTCCATGAGCCTATCCCGTTGATCATGAGTTGCTTGAACAGATCGGCCCAATTTTCGTCTCGGTGGTTGATTGGTGCCTAGAAGAAAAGGCCGGAGTTCGATAACTCGAGCTTTGATGATGATGCCTCGTACCGGGGGCAAAGGATTTGTACCTTCATTGCTTTGTGGAGCTAGGATCGAGGACGGACTCTCGATGTATGAGGTGTCCGGAGCGGTTGTCCAGGTTATCGTCCCAATGGTGAAGGTGAGGCCGGCTTCGAAAGTCATGGAAGCGGGAAAGAAACCATCTTGATCGACGTAAAATCTCGGTGCGCACCCTACCTAGCGCGCCCTTGTCGACGAAATATCGGCGATAGTCCGACCAGGGGTATGCCCCGACCGGTAATGGATTGGCGGAAGGCGCACGAGATTGCGAGCAAGACGTAAACGGGGAGCAATCACACGAGGTTTACCCAGTTCGGGCCGCAAAGATGCGTAAAACCCTAGTCCCGCTCTCTGTTTCGATTATGATGTGGATGTATGAGTCCGTGCGTTATGCCGCATTCTCGTCCTTCCGAGCACGGGGTCCTTGCTCTCCTTATATATCGCGGGAGCAAGGTTACAAGTCGGAACTAGCCTATCCGGTACTAAGTTTATATACTTTACAAGTTTAAACTTTCCTATCTCGGCTAGGTCTTGTCCTCCTTGTCGGTCTTCGATATTCTTACTGTTTTAGGGTGTCCAGAGCCCCCGAGCCGATCGGTCTTTGAGCTTGATGGGCCGGCCTGGTGATAGCATGTCGGCCCAAACTAGGCCGTGAGGGTATATGGAGTTTATACCTCCACAGTCTCCAACTTGGAATGTTACAGGCCGTCTTTTCTTGTCAGCATAACTTTTCTGTCGGGATTGTGCGGCTGCAATATGCTGTCGAATAAGCTTGACTTGCTCTTCAGCTTCTTTAATGAAGTCAATACCATAGTATCGTCTATCTCCCGTCTCAACCCAACTGGCAGGTGTTCTACAACTCCTACCATACAAAGCCTCATAAGGTGACATTTTTATACTCTCTTGATAGCTATTGTTATACGAGAACTCGGCTAACGGCAACCACTTTTCCCATGAACCCTTCCATGACAAAACACAAGCACGTAATGATCTTCCAAAATCTCGATTCACTCTTTTTCCCGGGCGAAGTCCGTGGATGATAAGCGATCTTGTGCAATAGTTGAGTATCTAAACCCTTCGCAATCGATCCCAAAAATGAGCCACAAACTGCGGTCCTCTATCGACACTATCTCTCTAGGTACACCATGCAACCCGACAATGTTGGACGTAGATATCAAAGCATACCGAGGTGGACGATATGTTGTATGGACAGTATGAAGTGTGCAGACTTGGTTAGACGATCCACTATGACCCAAATAGAATCATGACCCTTTGGTGTAGTGGGTAATCCAAAGTAATGAAATCCCATCGATACATTCCCACTTCCAACCGGAATTGGCAATGGTGAAGTAAACCAATTGTCTTCAAGTGAACGGCCTTCACCCGACAACGGGTATCACACTCGCTACATACTCGCCACATCTCTTTTCATGTGAGACCACCAATACCGACGTTTTAGATCATGAAACATCTTACCGCTACCAGGGTGCATAGATAACTTGGACAAGTGAGCTTCATCCATGATCTCGCTTTCTAAGTTCCTTGTCCGTGGTACAACTAGACGTTTATCGTACCACAAGACTCCTTGATCATCTTCCTTGAAGAACCGAGATGGCATGCTTTTGATTCTTTTCTTGATCTCTGAGATTGCATTGTCTGACTTTTGACCTACCTTAACCTTACCCTCCAGTTCACAACTGATGCGAATATTGTTCAAGATCACTGAATGCATAAGATTATGGCCTTCTACCAACTCTGACGGGAGAGCATCACTCTGAGATTTCCGACTCAAAGCATCGGCCACTACATTGGCCTTACCAGGGTGGTACCGCAATTGCAAATTATAATCCTTGATCAATTCCAGCCATCTACGTTGCCTCATGTTCGTGTCATCTTGAGTAAAGATGTACTTCGTGCTCTTATGATCCGTATACACATTGCGGGGGTTAACAAGGAGGTAATGTCTCCGAGATCTTCAATGCATGCACTACAAAGAAGCAAGCTCTAAATCATGAGTAGGGTAATTCACTTCATGTTTCTTTAAGCGACGAGAGGCATAAGCTATGACTCTTCCTTCTTGCATGAGCACACATCCCAAACCTATCTTGGATGCGTCACAATATACATCAAACGGCTTCTCAATATCCGGTTGCGCTAGAACAGAGCAGTGGTCAACATTTCCCGCAGAGTGCGGAAAGCTGTTTCGCACTCTTCTGTCCAAGCGAACTTGTGCTCTTTCTACAACAATTTTGTCATTGGCTTGGCAATCTTTGAAAAGTTGGGAATGAATCGGCGATAATACCCCGCTAAACCAAGGAAACCTCTTACTTCATGAAGCGATTTGGGTGTCTTCCAATTCACTACCTTCTCTATGTTGCTAGGGTCCACAGTTATTCCTTCATCAGAGAGAACATGTCCAAGGAATTGAACCTTCCGAAGCCAGAACTCACATTTGCTAAACTTAGCATACAACTTAGCCTTCCTTAGTCTTTCCAAGTACAATCTCGAGATGCACAAAGATGGTCCTCTTTATTTTCCGAATATATCGGGATATCATCAATAAATACCACCACAAACTTATCAAGCTCGGGCATGAAGACCGAATTCATAAGATACATAAAGTATGCGGGAGCATTGGTTAATCCAAAGGACATAACCAAGTACTCATACAACCCATATCTTGTAGAGAAGGCGGTCTTAGGAACATCTTTCGGTCGATCTTAATCGATGGTAACCGATCTCGAGATCAATCTTCGAGAACACCTTAGCCTTTGACAAGCGATCAAACGGGATATCAATACGTGGAAGAGGATACTTGTTCTTGACTGTGGATCGAATTAAGTAGGCGGTAATCCACGACCATTCGCAAAGATTGGTCCTTCTTCTTCACGAACATAGCGGGACTACCCCATTCCGATGCACTGGGACGAATGAGACCTTTATCTGCTAACTCTTGCAACTGCTTCTTGAGTTCTTTCAACTCATCGGAGGACATACGGTAAGGTCTCTTAGAAATTGGGGCTACATTCCGAGGCAACAACTCAATGCGGAATTCAATCTCCCGATCCGGTGGGAGACCCGGAAGCTCATCAGGAAAGACATCCGGAAACTCACGTACTACCGGAATCTCATGTAGAGGGGTCACTTTGGTAGCATATACCACAGTTTCTAACGGAATCTTCCGAGGTAAGGGTATCTGGAAAGTGCCCTCCCCATCGGATTCCGTATAGACACCATCCGATTGGTAGTATCCAAAACTACACCCCAATGATGCATCCAACTCATTCCTATGATAACATCCACACCTAGTCCGGCGAACGATCAAGTTCATCCGGAACCTCCACCGATCTAACTCCAAGGCTGCATCAAGTACCATTTGTCTCGTGGTGATGTCGGCCCAGTACCGCACTCACCCGAAACTCTAAATTCAACTCCTTTATGGTTTGACTATGCTTTTGTGCAAATGCTTGACTCATAAAGGAATGCGATGATCCGATCAATCAAACAAAACGGCGGCAGGAATCGGTTCACGGGAAACATACCACATCACGGGTTCTCCCGAAAGAATCTCCTCCAAAGACGTGTGATGCACACGAGCGGACGGTGCTTCTTTGGATGAGGACATTGCTTGTAGAGGTGTCCAGACCACACGTTGAAGCAAGGGCCCATCACTGCCGGCTTGGCACCAGCAGCATTGGCCTGACCTGGTTTTCCCTGAGGCATAGGCATCCTGAAAGGCCTAGAGAACTTCTGCTGATTCTGAGCAGGAACATTCTTCTTCTGGGGAGGCCTAAACTTAGACCCCGAACCTTGGTTGCGAAATGGAGGACGATATGCAGGTGGAGCCCTCGGCTGGGAGGAACCACCTTCATTAGCCCTTTTTCGGCTCTTAGCAGCAGCATGCAGGTTGTTCTGATTCTCCTGAGTGAGACAGTCATTGTAGAAGTCATTGAAAGTCACACGGGTAGAGGTACCCATGGTCTTCATCAGCTTTGTACCGAGACCCTTCTTGAAAGCAAAGCAATCTTATTGGCTTCGGTACTCACAAACTCGGGTGCATAACGGGATAGGTTCTGGAATGCATGATGATAATCCTTCACGTAACGATTCCCCATGGTCAAGTTATGGAACTCTGTCTTCTTCATTGCCATAAGGCGGGTGGAACATAAGTTGCACGAAGTCACGAACAAGGCGATCCCAAGTGATAGGTTGACCCTCAGGAAAGGTGTGGCGATGGTTGTTCCACCACAACCTCGCATCACCCTCAAACATGTGTGCAGCATAGGTGGCCTTCAGTTCCTCAGATAACCTCAATAAAGTAAACCTTTCTTCCATAGTGTTGATCCAAGCATCAGCCATGAATGGATCAGGGGCATCCCTGAACACTGGAGGCTTGGTGTCCATGAAATCCTTGAATTCACTGAACTGATTAGGCTGATGATCCTCACGGTGTTTGTTGTTTGCTTCAAAGTTGGCACGCAGAAGTTGCTCTATGTTGCGCTGACTTCCCAGAAACTGTGCAAACAAGCGCCACTCGGCGGTGAGGGGAGGAGGGGTGGTGCACCATGTGCTTCTTCCCCATCACGACCACCATGCCCTTCTTCCTCATCACGACCACTACCACGACCATTGCGGGTGATCGGCGCCATCCGCATGTTTCAACCATAATATTGATCCACTATTAGGAGCTGAATCTCTCGAGGGTAAACGAATAAATAGATCATGCCTTGCGAAATTAATTGAAGGAAAATTAATTCATACAATTAACCACACATGGCACAATAATTCATTTTTCCACATCAAATTTCGCACTAATAATATTATGTCGAAACATCACATAGAGTCTTACAATATCCATGGTTGCCAGCACACACGAACACTGGACTTTTTAGGCATAGCGACGACATAGCATTACAACAACGTGATCCAAAGTCACATCCAACTCTTACTAGCGTACCAACTACAGACACACACATAAACAAAAGAGTCGCAACGGACCACGAAGGACAGCAGTCCAGCTAACACTAACCAACACACTAGTCTAGGCGCATAAGGCTACCGCACTCCTGACTAGCTGCGTCACCGAGCGGGGACTCAACCCACTCTCCGTGCTGTCTCGCGAAGATCTCCTCACGCAGGGTATCGATGTAGACCTCCTTCTCGTGTAAGTCCTCCGGAGAGTGTACCGAGCAGCCCTCAAACCACGTGCCTCGGTCCGGGCTGCATCCCGCTCTCCAACTATACGGGCCAAAGTGTCTCCAAGCTTCTTGATAGTGGCGTCACGCCCGCCAACTCTAGCCCGAAGCTCCGGACCCGCTCGCAAGGCCAACTTCTCTCTCTCGATCGCCCTGGTCTCTCCGCCGGTCATCGGTGCCATCTCCTCTCCGAGCTCCTCGAGCTTCTTCTCATACATCTCCCGTAGCCGCTCCTTCTCTCTCTCGACACGCTCCGGCTTGTCGTGCCTAAAGAGAGCAAGCTCCTCCGTGCCGCATACGCCTTCATCAAGGCGAACACAACACTCGCGCAAGAGCACGGCACGATCGCCTCCCGAGGTCCAGCCACTAGTGACAATCCCGGAGCCCGCTCCACGTGTCAATGCGGGGGCTAGCCAAAGGAAAAACACTAGGAATGAGCCTCGAACCTCATTAGGCGGCTCCGTCACCATCTTCTCAAGTATCGGAAAGCGGCATCCCGAGCACCATCGAAAACGGTGATACCCTCACCCTTGGCCGTCCATCCAGTCCAAGTCTCACTATGGCCCAAGGATGGCACCACAACCACCACGAAACAAAGCCATAGTTCTTCCGGTCACCGGCGTCCCAAGAGTACCGTGGCTCGTGCCCGAGGGTAACAAGACCGTGCGAAGCCTCCGAGGAGGAGAGTGGGCAAGCCACTCTTCCCCGAAAAGTGCCAGCCTCCCTGAGCTGGTGGGACGGCACTCGACGCACCACAAGAGGAGCGCTTCCACGGGAAGCAAGCTTGCGGTGGCGGGGTGGACGCGAACTCTTGCGAGCGGTCTGCTTGGTCCGAGCCATCTGAAAAGGAGTTTTATTTTCAATGAGCAACAATTTTAATAATTAAAGCATGGAGATGCGGAATCGGGACGATTTAATTGTAAGGGAAGAGGAGAATGTAATGAATGACATGAGCATTGTAACAGAACCGACCAATTAATATAAACACAATGTACTTATGAGTCGCCAAAGCAACTTAATTAGCACACTGTGGCTATATCAACCCGGTAGTCCGTGAAATCTCGAAGGATTTCAAACTTTCAACAATACAAAACCCGGACCGAATTGAGTTCAACATACAACAGTTCATAGTGATACATAGGTTCACAAATAGTAGATTACATCGGAGTACGAAATAAATATTACAATACCGAGTTCAAATCCAAATTGCGGAAGCAAATAAAGTTTTGGTTCACAAACGCACACTTAGTTGAAACATAGTGCCTGGTCCAACATCACGTCCGACAACAGCATAGAGGTACGATAGATAGATTGATCGTGCCCACGATCTACTCATCCCCATACGCAGGGTAGAAGCAAGTTGGGCAATACCCATAGAACATCTCACCATCTCGCAACAATAAGGGAATAAAACCCTGAGTACAAGAAGGTACTCAGCTAGACTTACCCGTCATAAATGAAAATAAAGTGACACCAAGGAGTATGCAAGGCTTTATAAGTGGGGTAGCTGACTCATTTAAACTTGCGATAAAAAGGTGAGCTTATTAATAATCATTTAGTTATAAAAGACTCTCTAGCTTAACATCTTTCAAGTTGGATCCTGACATCACTAGGTTAGCACCTGTACTACTCCATCTCCAGGGTATGAGCAAACAATGCTATCCTATCCTTCGGGTTGAGCATACCAAAGCATCAACAACATAGAACCATAACCATCCTATTTTTCACAATGATTTGCGCAGTGCCGCTGCTCGGTCAAGTATTCACTATCCGGGAATGATGGCGATTATAATCGATTGCAAACCGGTGGCGGGGTATTCCTCACACAAACCACACTCGCGCGGAGCGAGTGACGGTCACCTTGGTCTATTCGGGAGGAGACGCGGATTTCAACAAATACGATTACACCGGGGCATGCCGGCTATCGTAACTCCGGCGCGACCGGCCACTGGCTTTAATACCGCGCCTGTGGGCAATACACTCAACTCTGCTGAAATTCCGGCCCAAACATCCTCAAGGCTTCGCGGTCGGATGATCGCATCCTTCCAGCTATCTGTGAGGCATTGTTCAACATGATCCGAGGACGTACAAAGCCATAGTCCCTTAAGTGACATCGCCGGAGTTTCCGTGGTCTAACACACCACAAACTCCGACTAGTCGTGATTTAACAAGGCCACATGGTTATGTTCTCTAACCAACCTCCATAGTATCAACCAAAGGGAAGTAACCACCTACCTCGCGGATGAGGGTCAATCACCCGTCTTTTACCGATCTAATTAAGCAGTGCTAAGCATAAGCGTGATCCTGAACTTAATAGGGTAACGGTATTTAGGTGGATCAAGGTACTCATAATGCGAACGGTTCCAAGTCAACGCCTATTAACTTAATGCATCATAATAAATAAATGACTCAAGTAAAATATTTTGAAAACTGTAGGAGTAATGCTCGGGGCTTGCCTTTCTCAAAGGAGCTAGGGTGATGGTTAGGGCACTCGGGCAAGTCCGCTCGTCCCTGCTGCCTCCTCGCAAAGATCTTTGCTCCCGCGCTCCTCTCCTTCCGGCTCCTCGGGAACTATCGGCGGCACTCCTTCCGGCAATCCTGTATGATGCATCGATGCGTATGAGTATCGGGAATGCAATACGAAATGGAAGCGTATGATGATGATGATGAACCAATCATGAAGTTCCAAGGTAGTCAACATCATCCTAGCATATTACACCTCTTATAACCCTAATTAAACATAGCAAGAACACTAGTTAACCTAGACCTCGACGATTAACCGATCATGATCGTAACAGGGCATAACAGCAACCTATAGCTAGACTGCTCAGAAAAATCTACAAAAATTACAGTAGCTTAGCTAGGTAACAACAAGCCTACCATAAAATTTGCAGGTCAAAACAGTGAACCATTTATTCTATATAAAAAGGACAAGACAGCAACAAATCTAGACCTAAAAATACTTTGCATTATGAAAAGTGTCAAACAACAGATCTCATGGTAATAACAGCTACTTATAGGCATAAAAACACCTTAGAAAAATTATCAAGCCTAAACCTTGCATAAATAATTAATTATGAATTTCCTAAACTCTAAGCAAAGCAAGCACAATAATTAAACAGGGCATTTTCTACACATGACATATATAAATAATATTTTTCATAGATAAAGCCTCTCCTAACTAGAGCAACAAAACAAGAACCACATTTTTTCGATAAACCTACATTTACTTATGCATTTAACAAGATATAAGCAATTAAAGACATTAAATAATACAGTACAGAAAAGTATTTCATAAAAATACACCAATACCCTACATGCATAAAGCTCATCATAAGAAAAATATGGACACTTGAATCACCCAAAATGGACCTATAAATAAGGAGATATGATTTTTGAAAGATTAATCATCTTTTTTCGAAAATCCTTTTTAAACCGGGAATATCCTAAATGCTACGCGCACCCAGAGTTTTCCCCCGCTGCGGCTGACGCGCGGGCTGCGCTGCTACGCGTACCCCGCGTGGCGCACACGGGCGCGCACTGCGCCAGTGGCGCTGACGGGTGGGACCCGGCCAGCGGGCCCACCTGTCGGCCGCCCGGACGCGGGACCTCGCCGTCGGCCGGCGATAGCTCGCCGACGGCGACGAGTCCGGCGACGCGGGTGGTACCGGCGTGCTCGTGGCGACGGCGCGGACACCGGCATGGTGAAGATGAGGCCTATGGCGCACTAAAGCATCGGGCGGAGCGAATGGCGGCAAGGGGCGGCGCGGCTCGACGGCGTCTTGCCGGCGCAGAGCTCGGCGGCGCGCAAGGAAATGCCTACGGGCTTGCCTAGGCCGAGGCGGAGCTAGTGCGGACGTTAGGGAGTGAAGATGAAGAAGGACGCGCGCGGACGACGGCGCCGAAGGAGCTCGCCGGCGCATGGCTTCCGCGGCGGAGAAGAAACTGGCCAATTGGCCCTACCTTGGCTCGATTCTTTTCAATTGACGGCGGTCGGAGATGGAGGAGGGTATGATGGTCACGGTGACGCACTGAGGGGTGAAAATGGCGGAGTGGGGAGGTGGCTAGCCGGAGCGGTCCGTGGCGGCGGCCATGGCGGCTCCGGGAAGCTCTCGGTGGCGCGGGAAAGAGGAAGATGGAGGGGGCAAATGAGCGCGGAGGCGGGGCGGGTGTTTTATGGCCGGTTGGCGTGGCCAATTTGGACCGGGTGGACGGCATGGACGAGCGGGGCGATCGGCGGCGATGGCGGGCTCGGCGCGATGCGCGGCGTCTCGCGGCGCTCGCGAGGGCGGTGGGGAAGCGGGCGTCGGCGCGGAGTGCTCGAGTGCCTTGGCATGCCCGTTGCGGTGTCGTGGTTCGCTTGGCGGCTTCGTTTGGCGCGGCGCGCGTGCGGGATCGACGGCGATGGCGATGGCGAGCTGGCGGAGCAGGCGGGCGGCAGCGAGTAGCGAGGCAGACGAGGGGCACATGGAGGTGCTCGAGTGCGCACTCGAGTGGCACTCGATTCGGGCGGGCAGCGAGGCGGCAAGGCGGTGAAGCAGGGAAGCGCTGCGGCTCTGCGGCGCTAACGGCGCTCTGCGCCCGAAGCGAGAGAGGAGGAAAGGGGAACGATGACGGGTGGGGCCCGGGGTGGGTCCCACCCTGGTCAAGTTGAACTGAAAGTTTTGACCGGCCATATTTTCAAAAATATTGCGAATTTAAAAATGCTCCAAAAATAAAAGTTTCTCAAAATCAAAAGAGGAATAACTTTCATGTAGAAAGTTTTTGCAAAATCGGCCTAGATTTAAAAATGAAATTTTGGGTCACATAAAATACATTTAAAATTGATTTTTGAAACTGTTTTTGCCATTTTTGAAGCCCTTAAAGTCATTTTCATGAATTGGGGTCAAAACAAAAGTTTCTCCAAATAATTTTCTCTACAAACTTTGTTAAAGCTCCATTTTGAGAAAAGCATCACAAATATGACTTCTAGAAAACCTTTGAAAACTCCTATTTGCATTTTTAAAATAAGCACTCAAAATATTGCCACAAAAATGCCATAAATGATGCTTATGTGATGATCATGCTCATGATGCAAGATTTGTCTAACCCTAAAACTGGAGTTGTTACAGCCAAGATTAGGGAACTTAACAAACTTTGGGTGAGATTGTATGTACCAAAACCAAGATAACCTTGGCGCACAGCAATTCTGTTAGCTGCACTCCCGTGTGAGTGCAACTGCCAATGAGACGAGTCTTCATAATGAAAATGTGAGTTTTCCTGACATAACTTTAGATCATGTGTATGATGCAGTCTGAAATCTGAAATTTAGTAACAGATGCTACAGATACATGTAAAATTCCCGTTTCGCTATCCTGCCTCACTGTAAATGAGAAGAAAAGAATAGGCAAAAAATAACTACCCTTTATTCGAAGATCTTTTCGCCGGTCGAAAAGATTAAAAAAATGACAGAACTGAAAATACAAAGGTATGCTGGAACAAAGAAGACTGTTTTCCAGGTTTCCGAGTCTGTTAGATCCTTGTTAGAAGCCTTCGCCGCCTCCAGAATATTCCCAGTGAGGCCAACACCAACAATTCCAGCTAGCGTCCCTGCTGTATTTGAGACCCCCATCACTATCCCTGCAAACTTCGGAGCAACATCCATATGGTTTACAGCAAACCCTGCTCTTCCTAGAGCAAGAAAACCAAGGGATATAGCTGAGCACATTACAGTGCCTGAGGGTGTGCTAAATAAAGGAAGGGCCATGAGTGCAAATGCTGAGACAATGAACCCGATGGTGTTCAGAAGCTTCCTTGTCTTGGTAACAGATAAAATCCTCCTTGTAATCAAGTGATCAGCAATCACACCACCAATATTGGAGAAAATGAACATATTGAAATAGGGAAGCATCTTTGAGGAACCCATATCCTGGAGGCTAAGATTAAGGCCAAGCTCAAAATAGGTAGGGAGCCAGTTCATAAGAACATACAGGGCATAGTGGAAGGTGAAGTTGTTTACAACGATTGCCCAAACAGGTAGACTGAATATTATCCTTCGCCATGGGATCTTCACCGTGCGAGGTGCGACAACCCCTCCTGCTTGTGCCTTAATCATCTCTCGAGATGCCACTTTTGGCATTGATACCTTTGGAAGATCAGTACGAGGTGGATCACTGGAAAATTTCAACCATATTACAGACCATGCTACTCCCAACACTGCTTCAACAAAGAAAACTGACTGGGGTCCTGTTTGCTTCACCAGACTTGGGAAGAAAAGCATGCCACAGGCTGCACCAAGA
Source organism: Themeda triandra (assembly GCA_018135685.1). Taxonomy (NCBI): domain Eukaryota; kingdom Viridiplantae; phylum Streptophyta; class Magnoliopsida; order Poales; family Poaceae; genus Themeda; species Themeda triandra. Next base: position 1,489,286 of record JAENPR010000042.1, read on the forward strand.
TACATCCCTGAGGTAGTGAGAGATACCGAGCGAGAGCGCTCCTGTGGTGGCACCCACTGTGCCAGAACAGTGTGAATGGCAGGAAATATGAAACCTTGTGCTACACCAACAAATAGGCGAGAAAGGACCAGAATTGTTACTCTGTTGGGATCGAGTGGAATTAAACCACATATCATAGACCACAATACAAATGACAGTAGCAGAACACGTCTGCCACCTATTCTCTGTGCTGCCCATCCACCAGGAATCTGTGATAAAACATAACCATAGTAGAACATAGAGAGTATCATGCCCTTGTTGGATTGATTCACGCCGATGGCATCAGCTGCAACGGTGTAAGCAATCGAGAAACCCACACGCTCAATGTAGCAAACATTTGTGCAGATGAATGTCAGCAATACTATGAGATAACGTTTCGGGAACCTCATTCTCACCATCGTGGTCTGAGATAAAGCACTGTTTTCTTTTACTAGTCTTAGTCAGGCCAGAACTTGCTGACCTCCCATGAATATTCACCAGGATTTACCATAAGCCTGATTCTCTTCCATCCATCTCAGAGTATACTACCATCTGGGGTGTACAAATTACTGATCACTGGTTCTTCACATGCCCTTATCAGTTAACCGAGACAATCTTGATATGCAGCACTGAACTGAAAAGCCCTGCCCACAAATTAACCGAGACAGTCTTGGTATGCTGCGCTGCACTGAAAACCCCTGCCCAAAACAACAAAGGAGCAACATTTAGAACTCCAAATGGATACTTCAATTTAGCTGACCAACTTAATGAATAGCTGAAATTATGCACAAGATTTGAGCATGCTTGAATTATATATTCTTTTAAAAAAGGGTGATCTAAAGACAATGTTGCATAAGTAAACTTGGATCTTGGCTTCTACACCCCAGAGATTCCAGGGGAGGAAACAAGACTTGCATTGGCTTCTAGAGGAAAAACAAATGTTGCTCCTGGAAAATGACTGAACACGGCGGTCTACAAGCAGGGTTCCAAAAAGCGGCGCTGAAGCGCTAAGCGGACAGGTAACGCTTCGCTTTGGGGCATAAGCGCTCGCTCCCAAAGCGGCGCAGCGGCTGCTGGCTACAGCCTTGGCGACTGGCGAGAGGCGGGAGGGGGCAGCCGCCGCCGCCGCCGAGCCTGGGACTGCCCCGCCGTCGCTACCGACGAATCTCCGCACGACACGCTGAGCGAGAGCTGCGAGAGATTGGACGAGCTGAAAAAAAAAAAGGAGATAGATCTCACCAGCTCTTCCTCCCTTCTCACGCGGGATGGACGCCGCTGCCCCCTGGATCCACGCGCTGCGGCTCCTCACGAGCGTGGCCGGCGACGGAGAAGAAGCCCGGCGGCCAGAGACGACGGAGGGCGGATGCGTGCGCGCTGGCGCTCGGCGGCGCGACCGGAGGTGGGGGTGTGGGGCGGTGGCGGTAGTCCGAGCGGGAGCAGTGGGGCGACTGGGGTAGGAGTTCGTGTGCGCCGCGGGATCCCCGTTCTGGGCTAAGTAACAGAAGGAAAAAAGAAAAATAAAACAAAGCAGGGGTGTTTTTATAGATATTTCAGTGTTTTTATCTGTCACGAGAAGCTATTCAGTCTTTAAGCACGGATGCTTTATAATGGTCAAGGCATCGTGCCACTCACACTTCGAGTGCAATCTTAAGTACCTCAAGTGCCTATTAATTTTAAGTACCTCTCTCTATTTGTTTTTAGGTGTACTCCTCAGTGTCAAAATGTGTGTTGTTCTGAGCTGGTATCGTTGTGTCAAAATATGTGTCGTTCTACGATGACAGACCTATTGGTGCAGCTACGTGTAGGCTCCCACCATGTCAATCGCTAGGAGGCAGCAGCAGCCTTTAGCCTTCCTCGGTTTCCCCTACAACACGTCCACTGTCATAAAAAAATTGTTTGTGTGGCACGTCTCCTACATTCAATCATGAGGGAGCAATAAATGATCTCTGCATTTGCTTCGCAGGGGTGTTTGTTTGTTTCACTAGCTGCCTTAATTCTCGAGCCAAAAGCCAAAACGACACACATATTGGCACAGAGGGAATAGGTGTAAATCTAGCTTACACAAAGTGTACGTGCATTTGTGTTTATGTGTTTATGTGTAAGTGCAACTTTGATAGAGTGCACTCTAGTCCAGAGTACCCGGGTGAGGTACTAAGGTGTGTAATGAGCAAAAAACACCATGATCAGTAGTGGTCGTAGAGTTTATCTCAAAGGTTTAGAGATTCACACTTAGAAGTTTTATTTTTTTAAAAAAAATTATGTACACTAATAGTGCATCAATAGATGTGCATTGTTCCAAAATTTGAGATTCACTTTTGTAAAAATTGATATGAAAAAAGAATTCAGTCACTAGAGGGCAAAATTTAAGATGGGTAAATTTTATTTTTTTTATTTATATAATTTTTTTTATAAAAGTTGTTTGAGTCTCAAATTTTGGGACAATGCCCATCTAGTGATGAACTATTGATGTGTATAGTTTTAATTTTTTTACAGCTTTTAAGCATAAATATCTATAAAATCTACGGTCGCTACTTATATCGGCAATGCATATCTCCACGGCAGAGTCGTAGAAAAGAGCATGCACAAGGCACAAGAGTGACCTACGGTTATGGTCCACGAGGGCTCCAAGCTATCCCTCTCAACAAGCACAAGCACATCTAGTCTAAAAGGTACAAGAGGCAACAACCTGGCCTCTCAAAAACACAAGGGAACCGACGAACCGGATCCAGAATTTGATCAGACAATAGTAACTCCGTACTCCCCCAACTATATAATCATCCATTGTCGTCACACATCAATACAGCATGCAACTTGCTCAAGCAGCCTGATACAAAACTGGTACTGAATAAGCAACCAAAACCTTTCGCACTGTTACACTGCAACCAAAACTGTGCTGTTGTACATATAAAGACAGTTTATAAATTTTAGACAAGAACTGCTACCCCTTTTTTTTTTTCTCTACGGGGGTGCATCTCAAGTGAACACAAAATTGTTCAGGATCCAACAAAATCAGTCAAAGGTCACTGTACTTTCTTGCTAGGGATTCCGCTTTGTGCTCGCTGCCAGCAGTCACAATATAACCAGCTCCAACCTGAAAAATGGGAGAATGAAGAAATTACTGAATATAAGACACTATATGAATTTAAGCTTTGCATCCATTTCAGTTAACTGTTAACTGGGCAACTATGGGGTTCCACTCCTGATCTTATTAAATCACTATGGACCTTGACAGTCCAAAAAACAAACTTTGGCCACTAATGGTTGTTTTTCTACTAAATAAACCTAGTAAGACTATGACACAATGGAAGATATTGCTGGCCAATTCTTGTGCATGCATTTTAAAATGTCTCTCTTTTTGCTTCAGGGAGTACAGAAGAGAGTACCTGGCAATCTTTCAGAACAGCCCGTTCTTGCAGTTGAACATTATTGCATATAACAGAACCTTGGATGTGGCAACCATCTTCAATAACAACGTGATTCATCACAACGGAGTTGACAATCTGCAGCAAGGGTGGAAATTATTTCTTTCACGAGAAGGAACCAAAGAAGCTTAAACCAGAATGGAACTTAAGCCTGGCATGGATATGTAAAGCCAAACAGTAATATTTCAATAAAGCACCAAGATATAATTGCAAGACAATCACAAAGGATATCTTACAGAGAACAAACAGATATTATCAATTGCTTTTTGCTAGTTAACAGAAAATCTTTGAAAGGTTTATGAAAATTGACTCCTTCCAGGGAATACAGCATGATGGCAAAGAATAATACGTCGAAATATGGATAGCAGGGAAGGCTAGGAACACTCTTGAGCCTAAGCAGTCTAGATCTAACAGAACACTACTGGTTACAGATACAACCAGTTTCTGTACCCTGTAATGCACACCCAACATGCCAATTCCTAGTTTTGCTACATAAGCCAGCAAGTACAGCTTTTAGCATGATATCAGGGTAGTAATTTTTGTTTTACCGAGAGCATACAAAAATCATTACAATGGAAAAAACAAGTCACACTGCAATTACCTTTACATTGGAACTGATTCGGCAATGACGACCAATCACGGATCGCTTCACACTACACTTGTCACCTAGCTGTGAACCCTCAGCAAGAATACAATGCGGTCCTATCTAAACAAACATAAAATACAACAAAATAAGCCAAAATAGAAATCGCAACAATTTCAAATATCAGACATCATGCAGAATTGGAACATTATTAATGTACCAAAAGCAATTTATCACTACCTCTGATGTCAATTAGATAATCTAGACATGCAACCAAACATTGTAAAGTTTGATCATTCACATGCATTAAAAAAAGTCTTAGATTTGTTACATGAAAAACAATTATTAATCTCTCAATAAGAGTACCTTCATGTCATGATCCCTCTTTAAATGCTTGCCAACATGGCAAAGTAATCACAGTTTTAACTGAAGCATACTGATACTGAAATCCCACAAATGAAAGATCGACATTATCTAAGCAAACAAATGAATATTTTCATATGTATATGTGCAACATGGTACCAGCTAACACAGTCACATCCTAAATTCATTTCACGATATGTTCTCTGTATTTTCAGGTGGACATCTCATGATGCTAGCTCAACAGACTTACTGTAGTCTTTGATCCAAGAACAGAGGATGGGTGGATGATATTGTTATGTGCAGAGAAGGAATAACCAGACAGGTGGCTAGCTTCCCCTATAACCTGCAATACAAAATAGTAAATTTAATCATGATTCGGTAGTGGTGCATGTGACAAAATAACTCCCTGTAGAGTGAAGTCCTTACATCTCGATTGATATCAGAATACGACTGAATTGAGTTCAAGCGGTGACAGTATTTGCTTTTAGTAGCAATATAAGCACAGCACCTATGTCCACCACCATCCTGTTTGAAAGCAGATGGTGCAATGACACGATGCTGCGACAAACACTGCAAATTACCACTGGACTGAACAGCACTACTCCCAGTTTCTTCAACTGCTGTTCCATTGCCAGCAGATGGAGCTGATCTCTGTTCAAGTTCACAACAGTTAAATGCTGCTTCAGACGAAAGTGTTACATGTTTACATGTCATTAAGCATGAGCATACCAATTGACTCCTAACTAAATACGGGAGGACTTCAAGTCTAATACTACGGTATGCTTCCTTCTGTTCCAGTACGTCCTGTAATATTGTCCTGTGACCAGCAGTAAATTATGGCAAAATCTATGGCTTGAGTGTGAACATATTTAAAAGAACCAACCAAGACAGCACAAAAGGTTAAAAAAAATATAAACTAACCTCTTAAAAGCATAAAGATGTGCATCCATCAGGTCACTTCGAATTTCCATCTAACAAAAGAAGGATAGCATAGTTAGTCCATCAAACCATTCAAACTGGTGCTTTTCTGAATTTAAATTAAAACAAATCATTACAGACCAATTAACATGACTGTTATTACTTCCCATTAAAATTTGATATGAACATTCAACAAAATACGATTATTATAAAAATGTTAGCATCCAAGTTGTCTCTAAGTACCATATATTGCAACTAAGCTATCAAGGGACCGAGGCAATCTTATAAAAGGAAAAAGGAACTTGAACGCAGAGAGACATCCAAGTTGTGTCTAAGTATCATATATTACAACTAAGCTATCAAGGGACCGAAGCCATCTTATAAAAAGAAAAAAAGAACTTGAACACAGAGAGAAGACTTCACCCTGGCTGTGTCTTTGAGTGCCAAACCCTGGCTGGCAAGAAAACTCGCTGAAACCAGTTCTCACGAGTCAGGAAAGCTGGCTGGTGAGAGGCAAGCCTCTCTACTGGAGGTTCTACCATACCACTCAGTTCCCAGAACAGATCGTCCATAAAGGTTTCTTCACTTGCTTCCTTAGATAAAAGAGTATGACTCCTATATTAGCTATTGTTGTGTTTTACTTGTAAACATATAATGTGTGCACAGACAACAAAGAAAGAATGATTGAGATTTTCAGACTTCTGACAGCTAAGTTGTGCTTTTGTGAAGTTTGAGGTTACATCAGATTGGCTCATCAATCAATAAAATTTGACAGACTCAATACTTTTCATCAAGTAAGTAATGTGTCCATAGCTAAGGCACTAAAGTTTTAGCCCAAAATGGGCACGTCTTCCAATATCAACTCAGTTGCAAAAACTTGACTGACACAATCTAGCATTGGCCTCATTGTCTTCCAAGAATCATGATGCATAACAATGTCCACATAAGTATAGCACTGAAACTCAAAATTCCTCAGAAACAAATGTAGCCCACTTTATAAATAGAATAGGTGTCTTACCTGACCAACAGCCTGTATTTTTCTTTTATGAACTTGAACATCTTTCTCAACATCAGTTCCTACATGTGAATAGGTGGCATTGACAGGTATGAGAATCATGCATGCATGACATTACTAGCCTTCTATTATACACATAATGAAATCACAGTAAGCAAACCTGACACGATATGCAACAAGAATTGTTTACTTCTGTCCAGCCCTACTATGTTCAAACGATTTGGCTTTTTAGCTTTGTCTTTCCCACTAGAAGAAGCAGTGTCTGAAGGACCACTAACAGGGACAGAACACAGTAAAGCAGTAACAGCTGCACCATTTCTTCTATGAGTAGCAGCAACAGCCCCAGGCAACACATCTGTGACCAGGTCACCGCTAACTACCTATTAAAACACAGCTCAATGTGTTAGAATTGTGCAGCATTTTGCCAAATTTACCATGGTATGAAAGCACAAACATTACCAAAATATCATTTGCCGTCAGTCGCTTTGAAATAGCTCGTAATGCACCAGCACTTCCAAGGTCTTCAGCAACCACAACTACCTGAATACAAACAAGAGTTACTTCCACAAAGAAGAAAATGAAAATATGTTCCTCCCCCTACAGTCATTCAATTCTATGTCAATGAGATTGAGCTTGCAGCATACCATAAACAAGCAAATATCAATCAAAGAAAACAAATAATTAGGAGAGAATTTTATAAAAACAAGAATGAACTCAAGAAGTTGAAGTTACTAGAAACAGAATCGTATATTATACCTATTTTTATATATAATAACATGAACAGAAACATCCATCGGCTAGTGATTAGAATTAACGAAAAAAAGGAAATAAGTTATAACAAAGACATGGTCACAAGATATTTAAATTTATTGACATAGTCTGCAAGCTTCATGTTCTTACTTCATCGAAGAAAGTGTTGAAAAAAACAACAAACATTACATTCAAGCATTGTTAATAAAAATAAAAATCTTGTAAGATTCGAACTAGTAGCCAGCTTAATTCCAATTTTAAATGCAAGAAAGAGCAACAATGGGAGAGCACAGTGAGAGTATACTCTTGTTTGAATAACAACTAATAAATGAAGAACATTAAATGGTCCTGAGATATAGAGGGAACATACTTAAAACAGATTTTCCTTTGGAACTACAGGATAGGTTTATGTTATGCTACATTCATAAATCATAAATAAAATTAACATCCATATTATTCAAAACTTGGTGAGCGATTGGCTGCTGCCTAGTGCCTCATCTCCACTTAGGTGGCTAACTAGTATGAAAGGAAATTGTAGCAAGAAAGGATAGGAGCTCGCTCAAAGAGGACAGTAGGGGAGGCCAAGCTACACCTAGGTGGCAGCCTCAATAGTCGAAACATCAGCATGTCAGTCGTCAACAACACAGACAAACAGGTATCAGGTATGATAGCATATCCATGCTTCAAGACCAGTTTGTTTAAATGAGATTCCACTCACAACACGAGAAATTTTTGCACAAAAAATCATATAGAATCCAAATGACATTGCAGGGATGAGGTAACCTGCCTCCATAGACAGCCTACAATGCTAGTGGATGGGTGCCTAGTCAAACTAACTCAAAATACACATGAACAATAGTCTAATCTAAAAACTACAACATTCACCTTATTACCTTACAGTTCTAAAGGCTTGTTTGGTTCTGCCATGAAAATGTATCCAACTAATTTATCTTCATGCATCCTTAGAACAAATTTATATGCTTGTTTCTAGGATCACTCTTAGCACTGACACAAAGGCAAAACCACAATAACCGAATCAGAAGCAAACTCACCTCCACTCGAAGGCGATCCAGGTACGCGCTGGATACCCAAGCGTCGACAAGCTGCGCCGCCTCCTGCCCCTCGACCACCTGCACCACACGACATCAGCCAAACGAAATCCTGCTCCTGGCTCGGGAAGTTGAGATTACCACAGCCGCGACAAACAGGAGGGAGAGAAGCAGAAGAGCGAGGAGGTGCTCACCACGATGAGGTCCTTGAGGTCGCTGGCCTCGAGGAGGTCCAGCGCGTACGAGAGCAGAGGGCGGTTGGCCACCGGGAGCAACGCCTTGGGAACGTCCTGCGCACGCAGCGGAGAGGAGGTAGAGGTTAACAGGGATGAGGCGAGGTGAGATGGGGGGGAAGGAGAGAAGGGGGGAGAGATTCCACCTTGGAAACGAGCGGCGAGAGCTTCTCGGAGTCGGAGGTGCCGCCGGCGAGGACGACGACCTGGAAGTCCATCTCCGGCGAACCTGCGGCGGCTGAGGGGGCTCGCCGGCTCGTTGGACAGCCCCTTGACGCTGCCGACCGACTTGAGTGCTAGCGTTAGGGGGAGGGGGTGGGGGACGGGGAGGAGAGGACGAGGCGGCGAAGGAGGACGGCAAGACGGAGTCGTGCGCGGCGGCGGCCTGGCAGGCGGCGGCGAGCGGCTCCGTGGGAGACTCGGGAGGCTTAGGGCTGCAATTGCCAAACTGGGCCAATCCTTATCGTCGGGCCGGGCTTTCCTACTGTGTAACGAACTGGGCCATTGGGGATACGTTGTAAAAGAATAGAGACTTGTTGCTAAAAAAAAAAAAAAGAATAGAGACATGTATCGTAAACAAAGCGGAATCATGCAAATTTTCATTTCATTAAGAAGAAAATAGGGACCAGTTTGAGTTGGAGAGGAAAGAGGACTTGATTGAGCCTGAACGGTTCATGACTCCCCCATCCAACCAATTCGGTATGCACAATGACAATACCTTGCAGCAGTGATGTCCGTATCAGTATGGGCTCAAAAACTATACATTGTTTTGTTTTATCCCACGTCTCTGAACATATAACATGGTGAGATAGACCATAATAACGGAATGCGAAATGACAGAAATTTGATATTTGCACGGGCACAGAGCACACAGCTAGAACTGAGAAGAGTTAGGGGGGAAAAAATCTAGAATATGAAACACAGCTCAAATTCTATTATGCTTAGTCTCATATCAGAAGATAGTTAGGAGCGCAACATATATATAAGATAGACAACACTCAAAAGTCAAATATCATGTTAGTCTTTTGAGTCAGTCCTGATGTTTTGGTTTGCGGTGGCTTCGGTAGACCTGCCCATGAGAGGGGTCGAATCATGAATATGGCGAGCTAGCCAAGTATAAATTCAATCAAATCATAATACACGTTCTTCTCTTTTTTTCAGCCACCTATCAATGATTCAAGACTGTAGCTCGTACCGAAAACAGCTCACATAACATAACACATTAACACTACTGTTCCTATTAAAAACATGAGCAGCCGATGTTTTCTGGTCAGCCTCAACACTGTAAGACCATTTTACTCGAATTGCTATGTAAGAAGCAAACTGAAACACTATGATCATGCCTGCAAAAATACATCGATTATAACGACCTGTACTTTCTTTGTATTCCTACCAGTGAAAAAGGTCACATAAATATCCCATGGAACTATGCTGAAAACATCACCAATGACCAAACCTACTCCAGCTACAAGCAATCCCATGCCAAAAGGAAAAAAGAGTCATTGGCGACATGGCAAGTGAGGCCAGTAGTAGTACTCCACATTTTGAGATTGCTACTACTCTCTAGTGAAGGCAAATCAAGAGCAAGAACAAAACTAGGCTGTGACCCCGTTAAACCCCCCCACGACTAGGATACTGAACGCCTTGTGATCCTTGACTGCGTGGACTTCACCTCCTCCGGGTTCACGGACCCAGGGCTCTCTGACGTGTCTGAGCTGCTGTTCTCACCGGCGTTCGTTTTCCCAGACCAGAGCTTGCTCAATATCTTCTTTGGCATCAGCATCCCCTTTGCCTTCCCCGTGGTGCTCTTGTCATCACTGTTCTTGTTGATGTCACTGCTGCCACTGCTCCTCTCACTTCCACCACTGTTGTTGGCGAGCCTCATTGACCTCAAAGAGTTGATGTCACTCGATGTCGGGACCCCACTTTCCTCCTCCGTTGTCGTTGTCGCAGCTGACCTGGAGCTGCCAATAGAGTGGCCATTCTCTCTGGGAAGAAGCGAGCGAACAGTAGATGGGAGCTCAGATGAGGGGTCGCTCCTTGCAGAAGCAACTGATGCCCGGACTTGCTCAAAGAAGAGAACTTGCACAACCACGCGTAAGGGGAGACGCTCATTCTGCACGGCGTGCATGCACGCATCCTGTGACAGCTGCTTGCAGTCCATCAGTCCACATAATTTCTTCTTTTCACTCTTTGATAGGCTGGGGTGCTCCTGTAAGCATGGAAAGCAGTGTTAAGTATTCAAACTCCCTACAATGGGAGCGCTTGGTGGCAGCACAAAGAGAATAAGAGATACCTTCAGATACATGTCAATGGCACGATAGAGCCCGTCATGTGTTGACCGGGGAAGAGAAGACACCATTTCTGCAAGTGCCATTAACTTTGGAAGGGGAAGGTTGGGATCTTTGGCAACCTCAGCAAGATATCCATCGATAAGCTTTACAACTGCCAGTTTTGATGTGCTGGAAACAGATGTCACGTTCTCAATCTCCACGATTTCTTCATCATCTTGAAATTTTTCCTTAACACTATCACTATTCTGTAACATGAATTCTTCCACTATTGCCATGATCAGATCTATGTTGTATACATTGTTTTCATCAGTATTTGGTGGTATAAGAAGGTCTGAAACTGAAGCACCATCCAATTGTGTGCCTATTCTCTTGATCAAGTTAATGCGATGGGACTCCCCAGATTCCAGCAAACATGCAGCTCTTAGCAGCTTAAGAAGAAAACCACATGACACTGAGCCTTCCTCAGCAGGCAAGAGAAATACAATGGCATCAAGAGCTGCACGACGCTTTGTGCAATCAACTCCATTGCTCACAGCATCTTCGAGGGAGCCAAGCAGCCGCCGGTATGCGTAGGCCCTCAATGCTTCTCCAATGACAACAGCTGGTGTGCTTCCCTTTGTCTTGATGCTCATGATCACCCGCTTGTACAAATCCACTTCAAGCTCACAAAGGTCCTCAACCCACCAGTCACTAGGGACCATAGGTTGCTTCCTGACACCATTCCAATGCGAATCAATACCATTCTCAGATGGGAGTTTCTTTCTGTTGTAAGTGTATGACCACTCAACCTCTGATGGATCAATTGATGCCTTCGACGCGATAGAGTCAATGCAGTGGTTGATTACCTTCAAATTTTCACACCAAGGCAGCAGTGACTTTGTGCTCTGTAAAACTATGATCGAGTCCTTCCAGGTGCGAAATACGCTTGATGTCAGAAACACATCAATCTTGTATATTAAGTTTCCTTTGTCAATGGTCTCAAACATTTCAAGGTACTCAGCTGCGCAGCGGGCAGCGAGGACATTATATGCATTGAGTGTTACAATCATGCCATAGCAGAACTTAGCACATATTTCAAATGCTGAAGGTCCACCAGGGATGTCCGAGATATCCACTTCATCACTTTTCTCCTCATTGCTTGAAGCAACTAACCTTTGCAGGCGTGAACTCTTTGATAGAAGAGGAAACTGAAAAATAAATGCAGGGTATGTAATTATTTTCCATTTGTACATAAAAAAGCATGTAAACTAGTTTGGCACAGAACTATGCTGCATTAGATATGAACCAGCTGCTAAGCAAATGCATCTAGTCAGAACACAGACACAATTGGCAGAATATGCAAACAAAGGGAGTAGGATGTTTTTCTTTTTGAGCAAGTAAAAGGGGTAAGATGTGATGTGCCAATGGTACTCACAACCACACCTAAGATTTTCAGGTGGCACAAAATATAGCTCTGCCACAATAAGGTCTACTCTTGTTCAATGCATGCTGAGGCTAATAATGAGCACAACATAAAGAAGTTAAATACCTTGTGAAGATAAAACTTGACATCCCCAATGGATATAACAATGTCTGTTGCCAGCTCTGTCGCAACAAACCTGTAAAGCATGATTGCAAAACATTAGCATTGAAGCTAAGTGATGCAAGTAGAGGAAAGGCAATGGGAGCAAATATGTGAAGATATTGCATGATAAGCAGAATTACCCAATGTGAGGCAACATATTGAGTACACATGTATCATTTATCCAAGATCATGGTAAGATATGTTAGGATAAAATAATGTTGTTATTTGGCTACAATGATTGTTAGATAAATCCTTATACAGCAAATGTTGCAATAATGCAGAGCTGCAATGACGCAAACAAAATCAATGCTCCGCGAATCAGCTAAAGGTGAGCTAACAGTGACACAACATTAGCCTTTTCCCCAAGTACCATAAGCAAAAAGGCAAAAGCAACTTCAGATATACCAGCAGCCTGTATGACAGGTATAACTAATTTGAATTGATATGTGGTCCAACATATAGATGATTAAAAACTTAGTTCTATCAAAGGTAAAGAGAAATTATTGAGCTCCAGGAATTAAATTTACTTGATGGACCACAATGCCACCAACCAATCCACTCATCCAAAAGGTAAAATAGAAAAGCAAACTAGAGAAAAGAACTCCAATGGTTAAATCATCACAAGCCTCCAAAGTACATAAGAACTTTAAGAACATATGCCGCTGACAAGAATCAAGGACAACTTAGCGTATAAACAAGACCAGTTATACAGTTAGCCATCCGCATGTCATCATCAGATGCGCTGCCTAGTATTCCAGACCATGAGTTTCATGTTGGTTGTTAAATGAGAGGGTAATCCACACCTTAATAACTGGCACAAAAAGCCGCATATAAAACACAGCTGTCAGTCATATAGCTTTGTGAAGATGGAACTAGTATTAGTTTAATTTTTAGTGATGTTCTAATTCATAACATTAATTTTTACACACTTCAAAATTACTAGATGTTCCATGCTAAATTTTAAACTCCAACAAATAGAAACAAAAGCCCGTATGGATATCATCACTTCCTTTCCTTCCCATTTAAGAAACAGAGCACAGAGAAACTACAGAACTAAAGCCTCTTTCCAGCTGATCCAGTTTACCAGTATGATTGGTCCGTTGAGCAACTCCATTGATTTAAAAATTTCTTTTAAACGAATAGTCAAAAAGCAGATCCACTAAATCTTGGCCAAACAGCAGACAAGATGCATATTAAAACACAAATATGTCAAGAAAATTGAATTAGAACTGCTGAGGCCTATTTCCTGTCAAGTGAAATGGATCTTGAAATTTCTATCCCAGAATCTCTAGAACATTCATCAAGACAGAACAAAGTCTAGAATGACCAGTCAAAGAACAATATATATGCCTCTGTAATCCGAAAGAACTGAGGTGCTAAGGCAGGAGCAAATCAACTAACCTGATATTGTTGCCCTCTGTCTGAAAGACATCCGGCTTTGATCCAAGCTTCATGTACTTCATCGTGCCACTCCGAGAAATGACCCAAAAACAAGAGAGAAGATCCTCCTAGCTCTTCCTCCTCCCCCCACCAATCACCACAAAATGAGATGAAAGGAGGAGCAGCACAACAACCCCACAGACAGCGCTTAACCAATCCGTCAAGAAAGTACCAAACCGGCAGCAGCCACCGGCATGTGAATGCTTCCCAGCCCAACGGAAAGGACAGGACCAACAACTGGCGATAAAGATCCAGCAGGCCAAACTGTCCCCCTATCCCCGTGGCAAAGCCCCCACCAAATCGGGTCGAGAACCCAACCCCTCCACCTCTAGATGAGTAAACTAGTTGTATTTGAGCAGCTGCATCAAGATCTGGGTCACAACGTCTAGAAGCCAGGACCAGGGGCTCCTCCTCTTCTTCTTCCTCCTCCTCCTCCGAGCTGGATGGATCTCAGTCGCAGGACGCAGCAGGGGCGGCAGGGGGAGCAGCAGCACCTGCAGAGCACAAGGGCAGCATCTTGTGGTGAGGGGACAGCGGGAATAATTGGCGACTCGATGTTGGGAGACCATGGGAACAAGCACCAGTGAGGGGGAGGGAGGAATCTTTAGCTCGTTAATTTTGCAAGCAATCACATGAATGAATGGATGTGGATGGACGGCGAAACGCGCTGCAGCAGGGAAATTGTTGAATTGTTTTAGGATCTAGCACATGTAGGCAGTCAAACGGCGAGTAAAGAATTGCAATCCCACAGACCACTGGTTCGGCACACAGCACGCTCATTTTTTTATAGGAAAAATAGAGAGAAACTCGTAGAGAACAACAGGCCTGGAAGGAATGCGCGCAAGGAAATTGGCAGAGAAAAATTTCCAGCGGGTTGATCTCCATTGCTCGTGCGGCGAGGAAACGGAAAGAACACGCGCGGCTGACAGAAATTGGCAATTTGTTTTCAGTTAACCTGAGTGCGCAACGGTGAGTAAGGCAGGCCAGCCTGAGTGCGCACCCGATCTTGTGAAATCGCAATTTCTCTCGGAAATCGTTTCCGACCTTGAAGAATTCGTGGCAATTTAATAAGTCCCACAAAAAGATCATCTTTCGCGCACGATAATAAAGTGGTTCCCAAGAACCTGGATGGGGGGTGCGGGTGACGGCAATGGCGCGACCTACCTGCGCCGGCGGCGCCAAGGAGATGATCCGGGAGGGATTTGCGGGGGAAGGCAAGGGAAAACGGGGGCTTCTGTTCTGGCAGAGATGAAAAAACTGCGATTTTTGAGAGAGGGAAGTGGACAAAAGGCAGAAGAAGAGGCAGCTTTTCAGGGCGAGGAAATGACCAAACCAACATCATTCATAGACAGACAAACATAAACATTGCTAACCGACTCCAGTAACTAACTACCAGAAAAAAAAAAACAGTAGCTGATCCCAGAAAAATTATATTTTTTTTAGAAAATATAGGGGAAATGCGACGCAGATTTGAGAAAAGGCTTCCTGGGCGCAGAAACGAATTCCAAGTTCTAAAGTTTCTTTGCAAAACTTGCGTGGGGAAAGAAAGAAAGAAAGAAAGAAAACAGAGAGGACGGACAGAACAGAACACACGAGCGGCAGCTCACCTTTCCTCCTCCGCCTCCGGCACCGGCCGAGCGGCGCTGCACGAGCACGAGCTGCTCCACAAGGCGGCCGGAGCTCGCACGCCGGCGGCAGGCTAGCTAGAAGCTACTAGTAGTAGTGGAGGATGAAGCGATCAAATCGTGCTTTCTGTTTTGGCCGCTGCTGCTCGCCGTCAGCTGTGCCTGTTGCCTTGCCTCTGGGCAAGTTGCAGCAGCTGCTGCTGCGAACTGCGATGCAGGGCAGGCCGGCAGGGGCAGCGGCGGATTTGGTTTATCTTTAAAAGCTGCTGCGGTGGGGTGTTGTGGTGGGGTTCTCCGTTCCGTTCCGTTCACGGGTGGCGATGCATGGAGATGGAGCTCATATGGGCCATGGCTGATGCCCATGGGGGTGGGGTGGGGTGGGGGTGGTCCTGTGAATGGACTGTTCTGCCCCTCTCTCTACAACGTTTCGTGGCCATTCTCTTGCTCTTGCTGGCCACTGATGATCATTTTTTTTTTTTATGCCTCAACCCTTCGAGTACAAGTTGTAGTATCTGACTCACGCACTAACTCACACCACGTACCCACTCGACACCACACGCACGCACTCTAGTGCGCAAGCTAGACCTACACCTACACGAAGAGACTGCATGTGGCTGAGAGATATCCGAAGTTTTCCAGACTTCGCACGTGACGGGCACGTCACTCTGACCATTGTGGCGCATCCACATGTGAGGCTTGCAGATCAACCTGACCTGCAAATATTATTTTCCCTCTCTTCTCTCTCCTCCTCCTCACTAGACAGGCTCCATAGATCATGTTTAGGCTAATTTATTTACAATCATGTCCATGCTTTTCATCTCGCTTTTCCCTTGTTTAATTAGAGTTTTTCTTGTGGTGTGGTTTGGAGAATTTTGTAGCAGAAGAAAGTAGGCACACTTTTGGTGTTGTATATATAATTCAGCTCCTTTTTTCTCTCGCCCTTTGTTGTAAAAAAAAAAAAAGGAGTGCTTGCTTCAAGATAAGACCTGATGAGATCGATTGAATATGATTAATTTCTTGCATGCAATAATTAAGACTAACTTCGTCTTTTGAAATTATTGCAACAATAGCTGATGAACAGTGGTATTAAGACTAACTTCGTCTTTTGAAATTATTGCAACAATAGCTGATGAACAGTGGTCAGGCAAGTTTTAATCTTTTGATGAGGGATGAAAAGAATATTGTGATTAGACTTGAAGTCAAAATCCAATGGAGCCGTGCTTAGCTTAGCTATAGGGGGACCAGGGTGAAATATCTACGTGAGGAGAAATGGCCACGATTCATTAAGGCTGTCGCAGAGGCAATCAATTGCATGCAACCAAAGCATCCATCATCTTCCTATATATGTGATTTTCGGTTCGACAGTGTGTGAACTGTCCCAACAGATTTTTTAAGTTCTCATAATCATGACTAGTATTCGTTTCATAATCGTCATAACAAGCACAATTTATTCCTGTAAATCTATGCATGCTGTGTGCAGCAGGTCTAGATACTTTCATATGGCAATCACCAAAAAAAAATGGTTCCAGTAACTTTAAATGGATAAGTTGTGTTAATTGACATGTAACTAAATTTGTTTAGTCATTAGGACACTAAATATTCACTATATATACAAAATGAAAACAAGTACTTAATTGTCTCCGTATTTACTTCCTATATTGTCCAAGAAGGAGCTGGTCATGTGTGCGTCGCCTTGGTTTGATTTGTGGGAGTTGTGGAGATGAGTGTACATCTAGTACTGTTTAGATTTGTTACAAACTTCTCTTAGCCCAAAAAAATTGGTATTTTGTTTTTAGATATTTTTTTTATCGATGCAGGTTCAAAATGTCTATTTTCTTTTCCTTTTCTACATATATACCAATCATAACCATGTAATCAACCACATCCAGTGGCTTGTGCTAGTTCCATCTCCTACTTTGGTTCAACAATTTGTAGCCAATAATAAATTGTATCTACATGCAACATCGTGACCATAAAATAAATGACCACATTAATGAGAAATCTGAGATGTCAAACCATGATTTATTTGATCATAAAAACAAGATCACCCAACATATATAGAAAACCAAGAATCGACAGCCCTTGGGCCTTGATGATTACATTAATTATACCATAATGCAATTTAGTTTCTAATATTATTACCATAAAACCATTGCAATTGAAAACTCAGAGAGATCCCACTACACATGTATTCTCCATACATCCAGGGGTGATACATATATATGGGGCATATGCCCCGAGGAAAATTTTCTTCGTCCGCAGTTATTTGACACATTTGTACTTCTGGATTCTTTAGTTGAAAGATTTTGGTAGGAAACTTACTCTCTCAAATTATTAAAGCTAAAGAACTCTTAAATTAAGAAAATATGCATAGAAATCTATATCTTGTTCGTTCGCAGTTATCTGACACATCTGTACTCCTGGATTCTTTAGTTGAAAGATTTTGAGAGGAAACTTACTCTCAAATTATTAAAGCTAAAGAACTCTTAAATTAAGAAAATGTGCATAGAATTGTAGAACCACACCGAACCTTCCATTCACTTTGAGATTAATGATCACTTCAATTGAGGGGAGAAGTGGAGTAATGTATAGACCAACAAGAATGCAATATTCCATGCTAAGAACATAAAGATGAGGAACAAACTTTCCAAGAGTTCTGGCCCTATCTTCTAATAGCTATGTTCACTCCGTCAATGTAGAACTCTCTCAATTTTGTGAGTTTTGACATTGGTGTCTTGAAACTAGGCTCTTGTAGGAGCAAAAGTATATAGTTGTCAACAACATTATAAAATGTGTATATTTTAGCACCATCAATTCTATGGATTGAAGAAACATCTAACGCTGTGACACTCGGGAGTTTGCCAAGCACAATGGGCGGAATTTATGCATCCATAAAAAACTACATAGAAAGGTTGAGGTGTGTGAGTACCAAAAGCCCCTTAAAGCCAAACACCGAAATATGAGATCCACCAAAGTTACTCTTACTCAGATCGAGTCAGTGGAGTGAAGTGATGTTGAAGAGTGCTCCATCAAAACTATAGTTGTATAAGCCACAACACTCAGTGACGTGGTGAAAGACACCATTTTGGCCAACACTCTCTTAGAGGCATCGGTCAATACCTGCTTCCCATGTAGGAAAGGAAGTTGGTGGACTAATTGAAGAGAAAGAATCGCTTGAACCGGAGGCGTGGATCTTACCTTTATACCTTTATATTAGTATCACATACGGGATTGACAAAATTACTATATGTATTTTGTTATCAATAAACGTGCATACGTAAAGAATAGGGGTTGTTGCTTCTTGAATTAAATTAGGAAAAAAACATGTATCCATGCCAAATCAAAGAACATAAACTAGATAGGTTTCACTATAAGGAATTCAACCAACTTAGAAACTCTCACTTCATTCAACTATCATCCTTTTTCAAAGGTTATACACCTATAAACTAACATCTTGAAGTGGATAGCTCTGAAAATTCATAGCCATACTACCACTGCAAGGGCGGAGGCCCACAAACCCATTGACCATGGTTGTGTCTTGTGTATTGTGGTGGTGTGTGGTGTGGTGCATGTGAGATTGAAGAGTTGTCATATGTTAATTATCTTGTACAACACGCCCAAAGGTTTGTTGAAGGGTAGTATGTATATATGTTTGAACACTATTACGACCATTATACGAATAATGCGGCCTTCAGTTATTAATGGGATAATCTCCATTCCATATATCGCGTTATGTTGCTTGTTCCAGATCCTGAAGCCTACTGCTATTGGATGCTTTTGAAGAAAGGCACGTCAGCGCTGATTGGCGCGGATGCACGGTGTGGCTTGCACATGCTGTCCATCCTTCCATCCATTGGATGGAGTCGTCGCTTTCCCCATTCCATCTCGTGCACGTCGGCACAGCACTTGTAGGCCACAAAAAAATGTAACTGTAGTTATCCTCGTCTTCTCGTATGCTAAAACATGGGGTTTTGTTATTGGAGGATTTTCTCCACGCGTAGCCTTCGGCGGGCAGACAAAATCCTGCCCCGTCGCTACCACCAGGGGACACAGGTTCCCTTGACAGTTGACGCTACTAGTCAAAATTTGTCCCTAGTACGCTAGCTTGCTGCCATAGGTAGCTTTGATTTTTTTTTTCTTTGCCCAAGTCGAGATTTAGTTTCCATTAATTTCACACACATTCAATAGCTTCACGAGTGGTTTCAAGCTGTTTTGCTTGTGCCAAAAATGTATTTTTTTCTTCAAATAGAATCATTAAAACATGCTCTCACAAGGATCGAATTGATGTGGGATGAAACTGAAATTGTTGCTTCTCCCATCTCTCTAGTGGGTCCCTGAATGTATGTGATTTTGTAAGAGCATGTTTTCAAGGAGTTTCGTATATAAAACTATTTTGCCGAACAGTCCACCAAAATAAATTGCTTTAGCTCCATTGGTAGCATCTAGAAGATGAGTTGTGGTCTTGTGGACAGCATTATACCAAAAGGCAATGCTTCTTTTTCGTTTTTTCCCTCAGAAAAAGCAACATAGTGTATTATAACACCACGCTAAAACTTGCAACGCTAAACCACTGCAATATAATATGCCAATGTCCGATGGCATTGTTGGTAGATTTTTTTTGGCATACATAGTATGTGAGAAGGTTTAGGCGGCGATCGATCGATGCATTTGTCATGTCCGTGTGCAGTGTGAGTGATATATATGTTTGTGGCAGACAACGTAGGGTATCTCACCTCTCACCACCTCCCAGTGATATGACTGCGACGTCTGAGGCCCTGCACGACACCAGATTTCTACGCGGTCTATATACAGAGGCGAATAGCTGCCGTGCTGCAAATGCGGGCTACCGGCGGCCTTTCCTTCTGCCTTATCGTTTTTGGTTACTACCTCGGCTCCTTGAGCTCGCGAGCTTGGGCCTACATACCCTCCACTTGCTCCATTATTTGGCTGCTAGCTGCATATATAGGAGTACTCCTATTTAGTCCTATATGATATGAGTGGCCGGTAAACAGGACAATGCAAATAGACCCAAGAAGCGACATATATATAACCTAATTAATGGGAGGTAATGTATCAGATAGTAATAACAACATAACTCTGATATAATGGGTGACATGATCCTATATTATGAGATATGACCCCTGTTGTTCATTTTGTGGGTGAAAAATAATAGTCTATGTGTCTTGGATTTTATCAACATAATCGTCCCAATGTTTTCTCTGAGCGAAATAATCGTCCCAACTTTGACCATGGTCGGTGGGGAATTCTAGCAACTCTAGATTGAATAGCGCGTCAAAGGAATCTAGGGTAGCAACGATTAGAGAAGAGGAGTTCGATAGTTTCATGGTCACTATAAAAGCAACAATTTGCTTTTATTGGTTTTTGGCTAAGTAGCTTTATAGGCGGTAGAGTTGAATCTATTTTGATAAATGTTTGATAAAACAACTCATCGAGGAAGATAGCAAGCCAAAGTGTCCTACCCTACTTGGTCAGGTGACCTTGGTGGCACCCCTCAAGTCCTGAGTTCGAGTTTATTTCCCCTTGTGTATTCTACGCCAAAGTACGGACACATTTGGTAAGAGAAGCTAGAAATAAAACCTATACCAAACATGTCCTTAGTAACCTTTGATTCACCTACGTACTTGACTTATTGTATATACCAAACACATCCTAAGTAACACCTTTGATTAACAGAGGCGTAGGCTGAGGTGCTGATTAGTAGAATGCTCGCCCGTCTGATCCGTCACAGAAAACGATTTTCGTGAGCAACTTCCTCTAACTAACTGAGGTGATCGATCTGCAGCTTTTGTACTTCAAGGTATATGTTTCAGCTACCATAACAGCGACTAGCACAGTAGTAGGGTTGGCATGCCTCGAGTGGCCGGCCGGGAAGTCAAAAGTGTGATTTGGATCACTTCTTCCTGTCTGTTTGGAATTGGTAGAGAGAGGCAGCACTACGCCAAGCAATCCACGGTCCTCCTGCTGTCCTGCATTGCTTCATTTGGCATTCAGCCAGTGGCGTCGAATCTTTTTGCACTGAGACAACGGCCTCTCTATATATGAATGCTTTGCCGCATCTTAACCCTCTCACTTTTCGAGCTTAGTATGTAACCACACATGTTTTTCTATATGTGCTTACTAACGTGTGTGTATAAAGCCTATTGTATTTTCTCCTTTTAATTTGAAGGAGTAGGTGCACCGGTTTTTTTCCTCGATCATGCAAAAAGTTTGTCCGTCTTTGTACTATAAGTAGAGAAATGTTTTGTTTTCTTCCTGTTTTAGGCCCCTGTTTTTTTTTTCTGGTTTTGTACCTTGGACTTCTCTTCAATTTTTTTAATAAAATGCCTGCAGGGACCTTGGTCCCTCAAGTTTCTTTAAATAAAAATATTTAATACAATACGCTTTAGCGGCACATAAGGTCAAAAGATGTATATGGACGCTCAGACTCTCCTATTATTTCGAATGCAAGGGAACTATAACATGTTTGGATCCCTCTAACTCGGCTAGAGCTAGATTTAGCTTATAACTCTAACTTTAGCCCTAAATTAGTTTTATCTCCTGAGGTGTTTGGATATAATGGTTATATTAGTAACTAGGAGGATACCCCGCGCGTTGCCGCGGGATTTTCTTAAAAAAAGATCTATTATATATACTACATGATAAATATAGTGTGTGTATATATAAGAATTTGACTTGCTTATTATTTTCTTGTACCTGATGGGTACTCTAACAGAAAAAAAAAAAGAATAGAATTGCTCACACTATGGAACAATAGGTGATGAAACAAATAGTGTATGTGGGTTTCTGTAACATTGTATATATATTACTTTGTTTCATGATTTTATCTCAAGATATTATTAATAAAAAACTATGATCCATCTTCGGTGAACGCTAACAAACATTTGTCAAACAAACACATATCTTCATAAAAAAATATATATGACAAAAGAGAGAACGCCATCAAACTACGTGCAATTATGTTTAATTTTTGTGAAAAACACGCTCACATAGAAGACATAGAAGATGACAGGCATATATATATATAGGATCTCAGTTTTGGAACCCTCTCAAAAAAACCACCCATCTTCACGGCATTATCTTCTGCCGACGTCAAAACTAACTTTGTTCTATCTCATGGGGAAAAGGCTGCCGCCCTATCAAAAAAAGGCAAATACCTGCTTATCATATACATGCAGCAGTATCAGATCTCCATCCTCCTCGCTTCCCCTTCCAGATGCATCGCATGCATGTCTGACAGCTGGTGGTGCTCAATACATCGTGGTTATGCCTGGGCGTCGCGTACCCGCGTCGCACATCTAGGCCCCCACGCGCGGCCCCGGCAAAGGATGAAGCTTTCCTGCGTGCTGCACCGAGAGTACAGGCCTCATGCGAACGATCGCCGGGGCTGGGGACGGGGACTCTACCGGCGGCGAGCGGGGCGGGTGAAGCAAGCGAACGACCAGCAGGGCGATGCAACGCCGCCAAGCGAGGTGATCCTATGAACTTCATGATGGCCGAGGTGGAGCGCGTTACGGCTACTGATCTGGGAGAAGCCCTATGGACGCGACGTGAAGCGGTGTTCTACGGAGCGGTGTACAGAGTTATTTAAAGTAATGCAGCAACAACCTTTGGTTTTCTTCGGCCGAGTTAGAGCTGGCAGGGGAACGGTGGTGTCTCTTCAGTTCTGAACGGGCCACCGGAGCTGTGAATGCGGGATAAAGTCCATTCGGTGTTGGGTGGAGGATAACTGAAAATTGCTGACGTGGCGCAAGGAGGAGGCAGAAAAATAGTTTAGTGGGGTTTGTTTATATAAGAGTTATAGATAAATGTATTTTCCCAATCATATGACCCATTCAAGCGATGCTTTTATCCGGATTTGATGTGACAAGCATTTGTGTGGCCTCCTCCTGCTCACATATAATAACTTTTGAGTGGGCTAGTTGTAAAAAAATTAGCTCTAGCACACCTTTTGATAACTTTTGGCCTAGTTTGGTGTAAACTGGTCTAAAATAGCTCTAGTTCATGAAATTCAAACAGGACCTCTATATATAATATGGTATGCTTTGTGTTCGAATATTGAGATGCATGATTTGCAACCAAATATAGACGACAGATATGGTGCATGCAGATGCTGTGTATCGTGTGTTGATACACGATGGTCTAACTTGGCGTACGTACACAGGTTGGCCAGGCTGGTTTTTTGCCGGTCCAATAATTAACTTGGACGGCCCATTTTCCGTGTGGAGGACCTATCCAAATTTATTGATGACAACAACGTTTGTACATTTTCTAAAAAAAAAAGTTGTACAATCTCGTCCGTCTCCACTCTCGATCCACACTACTTTGGAATATAAAAAAACAATCAATTTGGACAGAGCTCAGAAAAATAAAAACAAAAACAAAATTGTGGCACAACAGGTGATCAGCTACGCACCGACTTACTCCGAAGAAAAATAACGAATCACACTAACACCAAGTGATTTAAATGAAAATGACGAAACTTTTCTCTCTCTCTCTCTCTTTTTTTAGAAAAAAAGTTGTACGGTTTTTCTATGTGGAACTATGACGGCATTCACACTTTATTTTTATTTGCGAACTGACGGAATTCACATCACACACCCTCTTTTGAAGTGCAATATCGTCGCGGTATTCTCTCCAAGTTGTCCACAGAAAACCAATCAATTGACCCTCGTAAAAAGTCATAGCTTAGGACACAGTTGTAGTCTTTCAAAAGTAGCATTTGAAATTTGCATTACATTAAAGGCAACGACTTTTTTTAGTGCTAGCGCCCATGTTCGATCATATACTCCCTCCATCCTTCGTCTAACATTACTAGCTAGGCGTAGTCTGTAAAACAAAAAAAAAATGCCTAATAATCCAAATGGATGGAGTATATGTGCTTATCTACAACCTTTTCATATTGCCAATTTTGAACTCTTGGCTGGTTTCATATGGACTTGCATTGTGAAAAAACAATATTATACCAACAATTAATAACTTAACATGCTATCATAATACTAGTTATTACATAAATACTTTTGAGGTTAATGGAAACTATCGGAGGCGGGTGAGCATCCCCATCTGTATTTATAACATATGAGAAACAAAAAACAAATAGCTCGACAATTGCCATGCCTTTTGTGTTGGAACCCTACTGACGCTCGTTGTGGACACTTGCAACATCCTCCGCCACAAATTTGAAAGGTAGGGCCACGACCACTTTCTTCGTTGCACATATACAACAAGTTAGACCTTCTACAACATGGATCTAGCGAGGTAGAACGGGGTGGCCTTCACCACCATGGATTCAATGAGTTAGGGATTAGGGATACATCCTTGACTGCAGATCTAGCGAGCGAGGCAGGGTCGGTGTACAAACCTCTAGCTAGCACCACGAATGCAGCGAGGTAGCAGCGAAGGTGACCTCCTACGTCATGGATCCACACACGAGGTAGACACAGGGTGCACCATGGGCTCCTCCATCGTGGATTTGGCAAGCTAGGGCCAAGGAAGACTCGCAGCATCGTTAAAGACTTGATGAGGTGGACAGGCCAGGGGTGTGTGTCGCTCCTCCATTGTGGAACTCGTTCTCGAGGATGAAGTCATCATTTAGTCACTTCATCATCAAGAGAGACGACCATGCTCCAACCATTAGGTCGTGGACCCACTCCGAAGGCATAGATGTGGGAGGGCCATGAGCACGGAGGTGAGAGAGGGGCAGGGGTAAGAACCCTAGCTAGGAGAGACGATATATATATAAGCCTAAGTATATGGACCACAACTTGTGTAATTGACTATGATAAAATTTGCTAGAACAAAAATAAATAAAATTTTAAAGTTGACCTTTTAGTTCCCCACACAGTTACAGTTAGGCCTGCCCAACCGAACAAACCGTATACCTAACCCAGGCCACTCACATACAACATACTTTAGGATAATTAAACCTTTCTGTGACGTCAAGAATTCTAATAAAGAACATGTCAAAAAAATATATAACAATTAAAGTAAAGAAGCACATATGCATGAGCATCCAAAGATGGTGAAACAAATGCATGCATGTGAATATAATGCATCATATGCACGCACTAGCTTAGAGATGATTCCACATAGGATGCCACTGTGGTTCCTAAAAAAACATAGGATGCCACTGTGATTAACCTTAAATAATAAACAAAACATTTGATGACCATCTGAAGAGAACAATGGAATCCAATGCATATACAAGCAGAGCTGCATCGACTTAACCTGACTTTTAATTTAATCTGGATTGGTTGACATCATGTGCTACCATGCAGGTTTTTAAACAAAGAGTGGCTTGTCCCCCGCGGCGGGCGAAGTGGCCGGAAATTGCTCCTCGTTGCTGCCTGTTGCAGAGGGAGTCCCGTCCATTACAAGTGGGAATGGTGACACTTCTTCGCCATGTTTCGCTGAGCTTTCCATCCTGAAAAAAGAGTGCAAACTATGCTGAAATTTCTTGAGATAAAGGTACGGATTTGATACTCTTTTAAGAGTTTTTTTGTTTGGATGTCCATATATTTACCTCAACTCATATGTGTTGAGGTGGATTGCAGTGGAATTAAACTAAGTGCCAATCCAATATATTTCAACACATTTCGATTAAGACAGACACATGTACATCCAAACGGCATAATTAAGTAAGCTGAGAGCTTGTGATTTGATAAAGCTCCGTCCATTGTTTGTTTGGGCCATGGAGAATCTATGGGCTCCGGCGAGCTACATGTCATTGTTTGGGCCAACGCCGGCCGGTGACAAACGGTTTCTTTTTGTTTTTCTCTTTTTTTTTTTCTTCTTATTATTAGATTTTGTGCTTACGTGAAGGTTTAGTGACATGAAAACTACTATATGGGTGTGCTTATTAGGTCATTTGCTGCCACATTAATTATTTTGAAGCATAACAGCCCAGTATATATGACTTATATTATTATATAATGAAACAGAGAAAGTAGCAATTTAGACTTCTTTCAAATATTTTGCGCTGCATATCTATATTTTGAATTCATGTAAATAATGCCAACGACTTCACAATTCGAGAGAAATATATTCCTATATAGGCCCAGTTGTTGATCCTTGGGCTAAGGAAGAATTCAAGCCCAGACAACTGCACACCGAGCATGGCCGAAATGTGCGTGGATAAACCTGCTTTGGAGATTTTTGGCCCATGATGCTAGTCAGGCGCGCGCCTAGGAAGCAAGGCAAATATACACACTACGAACGTGAGTTCATATCTCCACTCTCTCCTCAGCCTATACGCATACGATCGATTATATTTTTACAATAATCTTATTTGAAAACACAAATGTTTTTTTTGAAGAATCTGGAGGGGTTTGCACCCCTACAGAAAATCAATTAAAACAATAAAAGGTTAACAAGTACAACAAATGTAAAACAAAGGAAAAAAGATTACAGGGGGTGTAGTTGAAGCAGAGCAGAGATTTAGGAAAAAAAAAGACAGTATTTTTATAAACTTAATTAAATTCAAGAAAGTTTGACTAACATGAATATTATCATAGCAACCCACGCGTGCATTACTCATCCACACAGCGGTCATATAGGCCTGAGAGAGCGAGTCCTCCTAACAAAACAATGGAAGAATCATTCCCCTGCCTCTGTATAGGAAAAAAACAATTCTCTCTATCCTTAATCAGATTTTTGAAGTTTGATCAATATTATAAAAAATATTAATATTTACAACACAAATATATTATGATCTTATATAACAAACTTGATCAAATTTAAAATGATCCTAACAAAAATGATCTTGATCACTGAGGGACTACATAAGCTCACTCACCCAACGCTAGTTGACCAGAACATGTACTACTAGTCTACTACTCACCAACACATTCGTCCAACAATCCAATTGAACAGCAAATCAAGGAGAGGAGTAGGTGACTACTGACTACTATGCCATGATCTTCAGCCTCGGCTTCTTGAAGGCGGCCAAGGGGCTGAGCACCTCCTCCTCCTCGTCGGCCGCCGCCGGTGGCAGCATGCACCAATTGGCGTCAACCATCAAGTCTGGCAGGGCCGCCGGCACGTTGAGATCGAACCCGCGGCTGCTGCTCAATAAGGCTGTGGTGGCGGCAGCGCGGTGCCGCCGTCGTAGTGGCACCGTTTGTGGCCACCCAGCGCCTGCCCTGTCGGGAAGGTCTTCCCGCAGACGGAGCACTCGTGCACCACCCTGCCGGTGCCAGCAGCGCCGGACGTGGACGAGGACGCCGCGGGCGACGCCGGATCGTCCGCCGGCGGGGAAGTGGTTGCGGCGGGCGTCCTGCTGGCGCGGTGCCGGTGGCTCGACTTGTGGCCGCCGAGGGCCTGGTGGGACGGGAACGTCCTGCCGCACACTGAGCACCTGTGCTCGTGCTCCTGGGGCGGCGACGGCGGTGGTGAGGACGGTGCGGGCGCGGGGCCGCGGCGGGCGACGTCGCGCTGCCCGCGCGCCAGCATGAGGAGGCAGAGCGCGAGGTGCTCCTCCTCGGTGGAGGTCGTCCGGATTGGGGCGGCGCGGAGGTGGTGCTGGCGCCTCGACCGCTTGCGCTTGGCGGGCCCGTCGTCGGCGCAGCGTGAGCGTGACCACGGAGTCGTAGTCGCCGTGGCATCGAGAACTGCCTCCGCCATGGCCATGCCAACGATCTGTATGGCTATAACCTTTCGCCCTCTCTGCTATTTCAAGATCACTGGAGCAGACAGCAGCCTGGCAGACAGCAGAGTGCGTGATGTAGTTGGGTAGTGGGTTGCTGACTGGTGAGTGGAACACATTTGGAAGCAAGAGTTAGCGTGGTTTTATACTGCAACGCTAGCAAAGGAGAACAGGAGAAGAGAGGCCGGCGGCCGAGACGTCGAGTGGTGCTGGTGGTTGGTTGATTGGTTCTTGGCTTCTTGCAGTGGTGGCTGGAAGTGATGGTCAACTAGCAGTGACAATGGAGAAGAGGACACGTGGATGAAAAACGACGGAGGAAGAGGACTTCGTCTGCAGGCCAGGTCCAGTCAGCACAGGAGAGATTAGGAGGACGGTTTGAGTGGACTGTAACTGTGCGCTGATTCGCAAGCGCCATCCATGGAATGGAGTCAGCAGACCAAGACCAGGCATTGTTTCTCCGATCTGGCAGTGGCAGAGTAATCTAACAGCCAGGGAGTAGTTGAGGTCGGCAAGAGTGAGCGAGTGTACAGATGGGTGTGGAGCTGGACCTTGCTTGCTGCTCGTTTCGTTTGTCCCCGGACGGCGCGGGCCGGCGGCAGGCAAGCATGTGTCCCGTTCCCATTCCCGCGCGCTTGTTGCCGCGTGGAATCAAGAAACGCGCCTGATCTGTTAGAACCAGGCCCGGCCCATCTGCCGGTGAAGCTCGATTCCGTGGAGCCGGCCTGGCCCATCTGCCGGCACCGCTCCCCCAGGTCTGCGGAGCCACGACATATAGCTCTTGGGCCTACACAACCCAAAAGACTAGTCTAATAGGTAAGGACCGCCCCGCCTTATATGTTGTGCCCCCACCATCATTTAACGATGTGGGACTAACCCCAACAATCTCCCCCGTAGTCACACATCGGACCCAACTCTTTGACTCACACTTCTGTGTGGCACTAAGACGTTTGTCATGACGGGCCCACCTGTAGGGGCTCTCTCGTCTGTGTGTAACCCAACCGAGATTTGTTGCGGGTTCTTGACCCGGCTCTGATACCAATTGTTAGAACCAGGCCCGGCCCATCTGCCGGTGCCGCTCGGTTCCGTGGAGTCGGCCTGGCCCATCTGCCGGCACCGCTCCCCCAGGTCTGCGGAGCCACAACATATAGCTTTTGGGCCTACACAACTCAAAAGACTAGTCTAATAGGTAAGGACCGCCCCGCCTTATATGTTGTGCTCCCCCACCATCATTTAACGATGTGGGACTAACCCCAACATGATCGAGCCGACGGTTCCGTAGGGCCGCGGCAGGCTCTCGGGCGCGGTCACCATTTTTGGTTGATAGACTGGTCGTCAGAGGCAGTGAGAGTGCGCGTTCAGGTTAGGTACAGGGCTGCCTTTCTAGTGTATCTAGGGAGTGCAGGGCGGCGGGCAGCCAGCTCGTTCCCCCTGGAACGTACTGGCTGTGACGTTTGTCTTGTTTCCTCACATAGCTGATGTCCTGCTGATCATGACCAGTTTTTTTTTTTGCGAAATAAAGACTTTATTAATATTTAACCAGTATCATTACAAGCAAGCGAGACGACAAAATCAGGAAAAGAAGAAGAAAAGACCTGACAACTACCCGATCTAATCGCATAATGAGCAACCTCATGCGCTACATTATTTTGATCACGACTAATCTTGACAACTACGACCTGGCGAAGATCATCCATCCGTAGCCTTGCCTCTTGGAAAGTAGACCAATTCAATGATCGATCTTGAGTAGTGTTCTTCAGTTTCTCAGCAACCACTGCACAATCTGTTTCCAGAGTCATAGGCACGTTCGGCCATCGCGCCGCAAGAGACAGTCCTTCTAGGCATGCCGTAGCTTCAGCTTCCTCAGCATCTCGACAGTAATGAAGCAAATGCCAGGCAGCTAGCTTGACGCGGACCTTGTGATCTCTGATGACCACTCCAATTGCAGCTATACCAGAACTTAGCAAAAAAGCCCCATCAACATTTATCTTTATCCAACTTGGATCAGGCGGAATCCACCTCTTCTTCTCTTGCCGAGCACTGCCAGTCATCATACTGCTCCCAACCATAGCACACCTCTTCCCTTTATTATCAACTTGTTGGCACTTACCCTGATGGCACTTTGCAATAGCGAGTCCATGTATCGTGTCAAAAATACTACGAGTTCTCAATTGAAATCTTCTGGCCTGCCCGTAGGACACTATTGCGTACACTCCAAACACGCCACAGCAGCATAACCAGATTTCCCATGACCTCCCTTGAATGCGGCTCGGCGGGATAAGCAACCATTGAGGCCCTGTATAATGTAAATCTTCCTCGGTTGGGAGTACCCACTGTTCCCTCATTGCTTGACGTAGAGCAACAGCATGTGGGCAACGCACACAGGCATGGAAACAATCCTCCCGTATATAGCCACACATCTCACAAGTTTCATATTCTACAAGATGTCTGTAGCTCTTATTAGCCTGAGTAGGAATACCATTGTTGGCGACCTTCCATGCAAACACCTTGACTTTTTGAGGCACTTTAAGAGCCCACAGATCCTTCCATACCTTTACGCCATCGGGTGGAGTAGAGCTTGTGGCAATTGCCCCTTCACCATGCTCTATCCTCATTGCCAATCTGTACGCGCTTTTGACGAGAAAACAATCCAGACTTCTCAAAATTCCAAGCCACGTAGTCTTGGCCGGCATTGTAGGGAATTTTTATTTTCAGTATCTCCTCAACATCACATGGGTAAAAGTATCTTCTTACCAACGTCTCATCCCAGGATCTAGCTTCAGCATCAATCAAATGAGAGACCCGGCGCAGCCTGCAGTGCCGAACACTGCCAACTGGTTTCATACCATGGCCTCTGGGCAGCCAATTATCACGCCAAATGCGAATACTCTGACCATCTCCCACTCTATAGATCACGCCTTGTTTCAGTAGAGCTAGCCCATGTTCAATTCCACGCCACGACGGGGAGGCATCACCAGCAATAACTGTGTCAAGTAAATTACCATTGGGAAAATATTTGGCCTTCAAAACTCTAGCACAAAGACTCTCTGGATAGAATACCAGTCTCCATGCCTGTCTTGCTAGCAAGGCTTGATTAACCAATCTGAGATCTCTGAACCCCATGCCCCCAAAACCTTTTGAACCCCATGCCCCCAAAACCTTTTGGCATAATCATCTTCTCCCATGGCACCCATTGAACCTTTCTGCGTCCATTCTCGGAACCCCACCAATAAGCCCGAATGTGTCTCATCAACTCATCACACAAGGTCAATGGTAGTTTGAAGACACTCATCACATAGTTGGGCAATGCTTGTGCAACTGATTTAATAAGGATTTCCTTACCCGCTACTGACAACTCCTTCTCCTTCCATGCACACATTCTCTTCTGGAACCTCTCTTCTAGTGGTTGGAAAACTCCTCTTTTCATCTGCTTTTGTAGGCATTGGCAGCCCCAAATACTTAGCTTCAAAATCAATTTTCGTACCCCCAGCTGTTGTTGTCGACTTGATCACTTACTGCAGCATCGCAATCCTCATTCATAAACAAGGAGCACTTGGATGGGTTAATCTGCTGACCAGTACATTTCTCAAAGATAGACAAAATGTGCTTAACTGCCCCTGCTTGATCCTGGCTTGCTCGGAAAAATAACAGACTATCATCCGCAAAAATAAGATGGGTAATACTAGGTGCTCGTCTGCAAATCTTAATGCCTTCAACTTGACCCAGCCCCTCATAATGCCGCAATAGAGAGGAAAGACCATCAGCAACTAGAAGGAATAAATAAGGAGAAAGCGGATCACCTTGTCGTAGACCACGTGTCGGGGAGAAGGAGTGCGATGGCACCCCATTGAAGCGTACAGAGTAGCGAACAGTGGAAACACATGTCATGACCCACTGCACCCACTTGCTTTGAAAGCCTAGCTTCTCCATTAAACTTTTTAGAAATCCCCACTCAACACGATCATACGCCTTGGATAAATCCAACTTGTAAGCACAAAATTCCTTCCCATAAGGTCTTTGAATGGCATGTATACACTCAAAAGCAATCAATGCATTGTACGTTATTAAACGCCCGGGAACAAAAGCACTTTGTTCTTTGGATATGATCTGCTCCCGAGAAAAGGCTGAGTCGGTTGACAAGACATTTTGAAATGATTTTGTAGATGACGTTGCAAAGGCTGATTGGTCTGAAATCTTTGAGTTGTTCCAGATTTTGTCCCTTTGGAATGAGAACAATAGTTGTATCATTTATCCCTTCCGGTAAATTACCATCCTCAAAAAATTGCTGAACCGCAGCCACCACATCATCTCTTAGAACCTCCCAATGCCGCTGATAAAATCTAGCGGGAACCCGTCAGGCCCCGGTGCCTTTAGAGGACCCATCTGAAAGAGAGCGTCAGAAATCTCTTCCGTGGAAAAATTCTTACACAAAGCCTCATTCATATCGTCAGTAATTCTCACGTCCATTAGATCAACAAGATCAGATGGGTCAACCTGACCGTCAGCAGAGTACAAATCCTTGAAAAAACTGACCGCCATGGACTGCATTACCTTAGGGTCTTCACACCACTCATCATCTTGATTTTTCAGCTTTGTGATTTTATTTTTCCGAGCTCTCCACATTGCCCGACGATGAAAATATTTAGTGTTACGGTCGCCCTCTCGGAGCCATGCTATGCGAGAGCGTTGCAGCCACATCATTTCCTCTCGATATAAGAGTTCATCCATACGATCAGTAATCTTTCGAACATCTGCTCTGCAAGTTTGGTTATCTGCCCATGCAGCCTCTAACTTAATTCTAAGCTCTTCTAACTCTCTGGTCACCGCTCCAAAATTCTGCCTGCTCCATGATCGCAGAGCACGCTGAACATGCACAAGCGCACTAGCAATACCGCCTAGCCCTTCTCTGTCCGGGGCCGTGCACCCGGCCTCTTTAATCTCCAGCGCTAATGATTCTAGACGCTCCCACATAATCTCATACCGAAAAGTTCTAGGCTTCTGTCGTTCCCAACTCTCCTTCTTGACTTCCAAAAATAGCGGGCAGTGATCTGATCTGGAGGAAACCAAATGATGCAAAGTTGTCTCTTCAAACAAGTCGCGCCATCTAGTATCAGCAACCGCCCTGTCCAGCCTTACCTTCACATTGGCATTCCCGCCTCTACCATTATCATAAGTAAAAGGCAGACCCACAAAACCAAGATCCATCAGTCCGCAATTGTTCAACACATCTCTAAATGCAGCCATCTGTCTCTCCGAACGTGGACATGCCGAGAAATGCTCATACCCCCACATAGCTTCGTTAAAATCACCAATTAGAAGCCAAGGCTCCTGTGAGGCCCCACGTAGTCGCCGCAGAAGCTCCCACATGAAGTGACGGTCTTCAGCCCGAGGCTCTCCATAAACAAAGGTAATACGAAATCGAGGCGCAGCTGGCGACTCCCGCACATGTACATCAATAAACCGTTTATGTTTTTCAATTAATGTGACATCCACTGCCTCATGCCAAAATAAAGCCAAACCACCACCGCCAGTACTAGAACTATCCACTGTAATAGCATTCTTCAAACCCAATCTCCATCTCAAATTAGCCACTCGGTTGCCTGACATTCTTGTCTCTGATAGAAATACCATGCGGGGATTTTTTGCACCAACTAGGGTAACAAGCTCTTGAACTGACCGAGGAATCCCCAACCCTCGGCAGTTCCAACTGAAGATATTCATACTTTAGATAGAAAGAAGAAATCAGCCGCACCTTCAAAGGATAGATGAATATAGTGGAGGCTAATAAAACCTTCAAAACAAGAATGCATGGCTAGCTTGGCGCTAACTGTGCATGGTTTTACAGTCCACAGGGGATTTGGTGTGCGACTGTGCGTACAGCCACTACAATACAGCTTTTTTTTTTTTGGTTTTTTCTTTTTCCTTACAATACAGCTGTTATCTCTTTTTTCCTTACAATACAGCTATTATGTATACCGACAAAAGAATGGGAAACACTTTGGAAACTTCCCGTTGCCGGCAGACAGCAGCAACCAGGGTAATTACAGCTGTGACCAAGCTGGTCGTCGCTGCTGCTGGACCGCTCCGCGGCCCGGCGGCGTTGCTACAGCGCCGCTGCTGTAGGATGACGCCGCTTCCCGGCAGCGTTGATACGGCTCCTATGCAGTAATGCAGGAGCTCGCAAGGAAGGGATGCAGGTGGGCCGCCGCCGGATCCGTTGGCGAGCACGAGCTGCACCACCCGCTAGGCGAGCACGTGGAGCTCTCGGCCGTGTCGCCTCCTCCTCCTTCAAGGTTGGCGGCGAGCAGGTCGCGCGTGGCGCCGCCCGCACCGGTGGCGAGGAGGCTGAGCGCGACGTCGGCAACTCTGCGACGGCGGCGTCCGCAGCGCGCCTCGGCGTTGGTTTCAACCGGGTCGTCGGCGAGGCAGTCCCGCTGCAGGATGCGGCGGTTGAAGGAGGCCTCTAGGAGCCGCGTGTCGGTGCGATACCAGGACCGGCAAGATTCCAAGCGTTTGTTAATTTTTAGATCACCACCATCGGAATCCAGATAGAGAGGTCGAGACTTTTGTAGATCAAATCGGTCACTGGGTACTTATTGCACACTCATTCATTGTTAAGACAGGAACTAATAAATTAAGTCGATCAACCATGCAAGAAAAACTAATTAAGATGCATGGTGTGAATTGATCAGAGAAGTAGTATGTATTTATAAATGTTCCATGTAAGGAAAGAGACAAATAAGAACCTGACATGCCAAATGAAAAGAGTGATATTCACAGGTAAAAAAAAGTTCAATCAGCTATGCAAGGAAACTAATCATTTGGAAAAGTTCAAATACAGTATAAACTAGTAGTTTGGAACTGAATGAAGCACACGAGCGCTAAATAAAGAATGAAGGCCATGAATACGATTCGGTTTGCCATATATGTCTCCAGTCCGCATTCACGCGATCCTTCGCATCCATAAATACGCATGATCGCAGGATCCACGCAAGAACAGCTATACAGTCGACATGGCCATGGCCGATCGCCCTCAAGGGGCCTTTGCTCTGCGCCCCAGCGATGATCACGACCTGATCACGTTCGTCCTCCACCCCATGGTCGCTCGGCGTCAGCGCTTCGACGGCGGTGCATGGCTTCGTCGTCCACCTGGCCGACGTCTACTCGGTCGCTCCCGAGAGGCTGGCCGAGCGGTACGCGCCGGCGCCGGCGGCGCCTGGCAGGACGTGCTGGTACTTCCTCTGCCCCGCACGCTGCCGCTACAGGGCCGCGGCCGGCGCCCTGGGCGAGGGGCGATGGAGCTCGGAGACCGGCGAGGTCAGCCCCGTCAGGGGCGCGGACGGACACCGCGTCGGCCACTCGCGCACGTTGTCCTACTCCTACGGCGGCGCCAGGACGACGACGACGCCGGGGGCGACGGTCACCAGGCACGGCTGGTGCATGGTCGAGCTCGCGCTCGACGACGTGCACGATGTCGGTGGCGGCGTGGGAGGAGATTTCGTCCTGTGCAAGTTGTACAGGTCGTCTCACAATGAGGTTGCCGTGCCTACGCTCCTCTTGAACTGCAAGAGGAAGGCGGTTGGTGACCACATGGAGGCTCTACCCAGTGTGCGCCAGCAGCTGGTGCAGCAGCAGCACTCATTCTGATAGCTACTCCAGTACTCCGGGTAGGTACACGAAAAGCTTTGATCCATGTATGGAGTTTAGCATACTCGATCTCCATCACGAACAGGCCACAAAGGTGGGCTGATGAACTAGGAGCTCAATAGTTCACAACCTCTTACGTCTACTGATTCAAAACTGCTCGAGCATTCATATTGTCCAATTTTGTACTTCGAGATATTCACACACATGATAAAGAATTATTTCAGAATATTCAGATACGATTCAAACTGTAACAGGATATATTTTGGTTTCTAACAGAAACATTTCTGTGCTCTTTATTCTTTTATTTTATTATAACAGGCTACATCTGCTTCTACATAATATAATATTATAGAGAAGACAAAAGCCCTATATTACAGCTGAATCAGTATTTCTTGATCGGCCAATCCTTTTCAGTCTTGTTTGTATATGTATATCAATATATATGATATGCGCCCCTCTACACCATCTAAAGTTCATTATAACTACAATTACCAACTATTCTGTTCCTTATACCACGATAGCCAAGAACAGCTATATCTCATCTAATATGCACTGCAACATCAATAATATTTAAACTAGCTTATATCTCCACTAGAACTGACCTACAAGATCAATGCCTTCATGTTTTGTTTTTGGTTTGATTTTTCAGCTGCATCACTTGGATCCTGAGGCTGTCTTCCATCACCTACACAATTGGGGAATGCAACACTGTCAATTCAAATAGCATGTAGGAAAACTTAAAGTGTTTCTCACACAGGATTTTGATAGAACGGAACTAAGTTTATGCAGACCAAAGTATATTAGTTTGTTTTTGGTGAAAACACACCTGCATATCATGCGCATGATGTAAGAGGTCAGCACACTCTTGAAGTAGCAGTTGCTCGTTTGATACCACATTATTGAGTTCAGAAGCCACACCCTCAATTTCTCCAACCTAAATTACAAAATAATCAATTAGTCCTGGCAAGGAAATCTGAATAAAAATGACCATATATAGAGACATGGGGGAACCAATAAAGAATGACTTAAAAAAGAGTACAATATAGCTAAATATTGATTTATCCTTGGGTAGGAGCATCTGAGCATGTGTAATCCACATGCGCAAACCATGACCTAGTTTACTGATTCTCTTCTACTTATGTTAGTAACGTAGTATTACTAATATTTTTCTTTTATTTTCTTACTTCGTATCCTCTGTTCATTGGTGACTCTTGTTTGGTTTCATAGCCTACCTAACTTGGCTGGTACTTGTTGTAAAAAAAAAACTTGGCTGTTATTAAAGGCCTTTTTACTATACTATATTGACATAAGCTATATCCATTTGTGCTAGAAGAGAACCCTAAACAAAACTGACCATAGAGCCATGGACCATCTCAGTTTGTTGCAGAAGATATAGACTAGATAATGCTTTTGCCATGTGTGAAACAGCATTCAAATGGGCAACAGTTTTAGCTCATGTTGATTTATGAGTACACTATGCAACAATGTTGTGAACTGAGGGTTTTCATTTTTATGAAAAGGAAAGCTGTAAATTGGAACGATGAAAGCTGTAAATTCAACAATTAAGTGCAGTGTAGGAATTGGGGCTACATCAAAGTTACAAATTTCTGTACCTTTCTTGACAACTTCTCAGCAAAGGGAGACAACTGTTTCATCATTTCCATTGCACAGTTAAGAGCTAGTTTGACTTCTCCAGTGTTAGTCTGAAATGTTGTCACAAGGATAAGCCGATAAACCATGTACAAGTACAACACATGAAAACAATTGACGATATTATGAACAAAAATGGGAAAACTGGATCAAATTAAAATGCCATGTGGTTACTTTTAACAATTAAAGCTTACCTTAATGTTCCCTTGGGTTGGTATACGTGATGCCGCATCACGGAGGGCAACCGTTCCTGATGTAAGGCAACTTAAATGTTCTCTCTCAAGTTCACACCATTCTTCCAAAGAAGGCACCTGATGTTTTAGAAAGGACAATCATTATGCTGTCACAAATTAAGATTTTTTTACAACTTTGCAGAAGT
The DNA here is from genome assembly GCA_018135685.1 of Themeda triandra. Classification (NCBI taxonomy): domain Eukaryota; kingdom Viridiplantae; phylum Streptophyta; class Magnoliopsida; order Poales; family Poaceae; genus Themeda; species Themeda triandra. The sequence continues at coordinate 1,526,894 of JAENPR010000042.1, forward strand.
CTTCATTTCATAGCGTTTCAGGAGGCATTGATGTCAATTTTATGGCATGAAGCTAGCAGTTAAAGTAAGCTGATCTAACTTTTAGTTTACAGTCAATGATAGGTGCATATAGGTTTATCCAGTCCTCTAGGTTTATCGATTGGTTCTTATTTGAGGACCATCATGATGTGATCAGTGAGAAGAAGAGGACTGACAGAAAATAGAGGTCAAAATGCACGCAAAGATAGCCAGATGTTTATCAAAAAAGGAAGAAGCTCCACGTTGAACAATGATTCTATTTTCAAATGGTGAGTTGATGCCATTTACATATGGAGTTGAGAGTAAGAAGATCGGCGGTAGACAAACTGGCAGGAACCCTTGTTCCGTATCGGCCAAGTTTCTATAAAGTCTTGTATAGATAGTAAAGTGCGAGTTTCGATAGAAAAGAATTAAAAATAAGCAGGGTGAAACTATAAAACTTTTGTTCATTCTTGCTTTGTCTCACAAGCACATGGACTCCACAAAATTTTTAACCTATAAGCAAACAAGTTAAAAACCTTGATCCCAAAGAATCAAGTAAACCAGAGCCCTGCTAACCTAAGAGCAACTATCAATATATTATCTCCTGAGCAAACCCTCTAGCTATGCTCCTTGTGTGCAAGGCCCAAAGTGGGTTTGCCACATGTGCAACTAATGCTACTCAAATCCAAAGCACAATAGTTTTAGTTAGAATCCTTGCATTTGGTTGAAGTAAGGTGTTCTGGGTTATACTTAGGAAGCTGCGATTAACTAGGGATATGAGTGCATGCTCTCCCACAAGAACTAAAAGTTCTTCTAATGTTAGTTGTTTTAGATCGCATGTATGCTAAGCATGGATTTTAAAATTTAAACCATCTGATCAAGACAAACATGTTTAACTAACTCTGTATTCTGAAAACCAAAAGTCCATTCCCTGTCTTCTCCTCTATGGTGAGGTAACTCGGAATACTTCCAGATTTTGAAGATGCATATGAACAGACCATTATCATACCTGAGCATCAACAACGAAGTCCACCTTCTCCATCCTCTTTAGACACTCCAATTCAGCCTTTTTCTGCGCAACAGATTTCTGCAGATCAGTAATCCTCTCCGAGAGCCCATATAGTGACTCCTGCATATCCAAAAGACGACAAAAAATAAAATGACATGACTACTGCATCTCGAACTTCCAATAAGAAGTGCAATGGTGAAAGCAGAACTAGTTAGATCTCAAGAATTTCACACCTCAGCAGCAGCTTTCTTGGTTATCGCCACCGCCTCCGCCTGGGCATTCAGAAACCTATACTGCCTGTAGCAATTGTCCAGAATCCGCAGCTTGTGCACATCCTCCTGCTTCCCCGCAGCCCTGCCGCCTCCCATCACCCCCGATCCCTTCTTAACCACCACCACCTTCCGTGCAGGCGGGAGCGGCGGCTTCACCGCGGCTGCTGGTGTTTTTGCTCGGCGGCGATCCGGCAGCGCCAGGGCCAGGGCCTGGAAGCAGAACGGGTTTGGTGGCCTTCCGCGCTCTTCCGTTGTCCATGGCGGTAATGTCTTCAGCTCAGGGAACGGGACGGGAGCTGCAGCCCGGGAGTCGATGGCTGCGGCCGAGGCGGTCTCAGGCGACGCGCTGTAGAAGCTCAAGCTGGTGCGCGCTGCAGGTGTCAATGGTCGCGCACAGCCCTTACGGTGTTGCCGCGCGAACGCCGCCGTGGTGATGTTCGGAGAGGCGCCGTTACGGTGTTGGCGCGCCGCCGTGGTGATGTTAGGAGAGGGTCTCGACGACGGGCAGAGGATTCGCCTTGAGCCAGGAGTGGCGGCGTTGGCGTTGGGGACACCCGCGGCGAGAGGAGCGAACGGCGGGTTCAGGCGCGGGGCCGGGGGGTGCATTTCCTCGAACAGATCCTGCGCGCCGCGCTTGCGCGATCCGTGGCGGCGGGCGGTTCTCGTCGGTGAGGGCCCCAGAGGCGGCGGCGGCGGGTTTGCAGTGCTGGTGCGCGCGCGTGGAGGGGTGGGACGAGGAGGAGGTCGAGAGGCGAGGGGACGGGGCCGCTGCGGGGAGCGGCGTGGCGGAGTGGAGCGAGGAGGTCGAGTGGCGCGGGGACGGGGCCGCGACGAGCGGCGTGGCGGCGGAGTGGAGCGACGAGGAGGTCGAGAGGCGCGGGGACGGGGATGTGACGAGCGGCGGCGTGGAGAGGTAGCGCGAGCTCACCTCGCGGACGCGGCAGCGGCGGCGAGGAGGGGCTGACGGGACCGGGAGCGGCGCGGGGGCGGACGAAGCCGGCGCGGCAGGCGTCTCGGCCACTGCCGCCGGCGGCGCGGTGGTGGACGAGGCGGCCGCCATTGATCGCAGGAGACGCGGTACGTAGCCGCAGCAGCCGGGCGTGTGGGTGGAGTGGATCGTCCAAAACCCCCGAAATAGACGAGGGAGTCTGATCGAATGCAATGCGTCCGCGCGCTCGGTACTCGGTCAGAGGCTCACTCGAGTCGAGTCGTCCGTGGTCAGGGTTCATTCGAAGTTTCAAATGGTGGAAAATTTCGGACCCAATCGAATCTGAGTGGATCTCGAAATTTTTTAGTGATTGTATGTTGATTAAGATTCTTTTATTTTGACCGGTCAAAATGTTCATGTTTAGCTAATATTTATCTAGCTAAATTTCAGCTTACAATTTGATCAAGTGGAGACACGAATGGGGGAACGACTTGTGGGTTTGTTTGAACTCTAGTTTACAGTAATTTTAGTCAAATTTTTTTACTAGTACAATGTTGTTTCAACCCTCACCGAGATGAGTGTTGCGCTAGTAGTTCAATTCTATACCCGTATTACTATCATACCGCTAAAGGCATACTGCTACAACACCTATAGGGATTAGTGATAATATTAATGACCTACTAGGGTAACATTTTAGATAAGATAATTCCAAATTACAAGTCGTTATATAACTTCTACTATGTATGTAAATATATATTATGTCTACATACATTTTTAGACATGTACCGTGTCTAGATAAGTTTTTAGAGTTTTCTCGTTTGCTTGCATGAGACATGGATGAAACCATAATTCTCGATGCATAGTTTGATTATTTTATTTAATCATACACATTTAATTCTAGGAAAAAATTGCTACAGGACACTTGAAATATGCGAAATTGGCTGTGGGACATTACATTCTATGACATTTAAAGAAAATAGTGTCATATTTCGAGTTTCCCATAGCTAATTTTTCCTTAATTCTATGACATTTAAAGTTAGAAATCACACCAAAGATAGGAAAGTTTTATCTACATAAAACTCACATCTCTACCTTTTTTTAAAAAAAAATGCCATAGAAAATGTTGTATGATATCCTATATTAAATACATAAATCTCCCACTATAACTAAGAGGATCTAACAGATACAGTAGCTGTCCAGATTTTCCTATCCCATGAGTAGCTCTATCTTTTTCGTTAATAGATAGATAGATAGATAGATAGATAGATAGAAGAGGATATCTTGCAATCTCCTTCATTGAAAGTTCCTCATCCCGCCACCTCATATGGACACCCTCTATTTAGTTAATTGTTTGAAGCTCTGACTTTGAAACGACAATTTCGCGTTAAATGTTTAGATAGAACAGATGGAATTATTATTATATAAGGTTTTGCTTGAAAACTGATTTCAGTACATCTTACATTGAATTTTTTTAGGGGGGAAGTATCTTTACATTTGATGATGATCGCTGCCTCGCTGGCCAGTCGCCACGGCCCACGGAGGATTTTGGGTCTTGGCACCTGGCAGCAACCCATGGGCCTTGCATTGCATAGCAAGGAAGCAGAGCCTTCCTTCGGCTTGACTCCCCCTGGAGCGCCTTGCTGTCCAGCGAAAAAACGCGGAAAACACCCCGCAAGACCTGGAAATCGCAACACCCCAGTCATTTCTTCCTCAGCGAGTCAAGTCTCTCGCTCAGCCCAAGTGGAGTCCCCAACTGACACCGATCACCGACCATGGCCGCCGCCGCCGCCGACATCCGCGTCTCCATCGGGCACCAGACCCGCTTCGCGCTGCGCCTCGCCGCCGCGCTCTCCTCCCCCTCCGCCTCCCCCGCCAGCAGCAACGCCGCCTTCTCCCCGCTCTCCCTCCACGTCGCGCTCAGCCTCCTCGCCGCCGGCGCGGGCGGCGCCACGCGCGACCAGCTCGCCGCCACCCTGCTAGGGGGAGGAGGAGGAGGAGGCGACGCGGCGCCCGCCGACGCCGAGGGCCTCCACGCGCTCGCCGAGCAGGTGGTGCAGCTCGTGCTCGCCGACGGGGCCGGCGCCGGCGGCCCGCGCGTCGCCTTCGCCGACGGCGTCTTCGTCGACGCGTCGCTCAGGCTCAAGCCGGCCTTCGCGGAGGTCGCCGTGGGCAAGTACAGGGCCGACACCCAGCCCGTCGACTTCCAGAAGAAGGTTTGATCCCCCTTGCTCCCGAGCTCCTGCGACTTGCGAACTGCTGCCATAGAAGACTGTTTGCTTGGATACGAATCAGATCTTGCTATTTCTGCTGTGGCACAGATTGGTTAATACCATCTGATTCATTATTTAGTTGCATTTATACATCATTGATACTCATGTCAGAGTTATTAAGTGGCTGATTTCTCCTTAACTCATAAATTAAGCGTGATAATGTTTACTGTAGATGTTCCTCGTTATATGTCACATAGGCGCTTTTACATCTTTACTTCATTCCTAATCTTTGTGTCCTAACACTTAACGGTGCTTAAACTTGTAACATACCATGATTTGTTTTTAGAAATAATAAGTCTAAGCCTTTTACAATATATGTTTAGACAGATGTAATTACTTTCTTGCTTCTCTCATCCAATTGTGCTATTTACTGTTCAGTCTGAATTTTGCCATGGAATTTGTTATTTCCATTCATTATTTGACGGGTGCTGTCCTGTTAATCAGTAATGTGTATGGCTGTTGTTTTAGGAAAATTAGCAAACTCAGGATTTATGACCCTCTTTAAGGATATTTTTCAGTTGTCACTAGGTGTGTCCTTGAGATTTTGATGGCTTGGACCAGTGACTTATACTAATTCGGGCTCTATAGCTAAGTGTGTAATTTGGATCATTAGGAATCAGCCTCATTGGTTCAGATTGCTGCAGATGAAGCTGCAATAATTCCACAATAGTTGTTACAGTAACACGCAGTGGTGGAGCTACATCTGTAGCGGCAGCAATTTGTCAGCATACCACATCCAGTGTGCCCTTCTTCTGCCAAGCCCACGAGGAGTTTTATGCCCAAGGCCCAGGAACACTAAACTGGCCGGCCCAGAATGAGATTGTATTCTATGTGAGAGCAGGCCCAAGAGAGAGCAGTAGATATAGACAGTGAGAAGGGAGAGCACGGGACCAATCAACCAATTACTGAAAAATATTGTATCAAGTAGTATCCGGTGAGCAGTCGGCCACCGTGGTAGAAGTAGGAGTAGTTCGCCGCCGGCGACCTGTATCTGAGTTGTGGTGAGCGATCCAGTTGGGGTTGCTGACATCTGGTACCAGCTCCGTTGATCCTCGGCATGGATTCCTGGTTCGTCGAGTTCCAGAGGAAGCTCGACGAGCTCGACGCTCGGTCCGCGCGGCGCTGGGTCGCGCCTGAGCGGCGGGGCGCCGTCGTCAAGCTCTGCGCCGTCGACCTCGAGCAGTCCGACGGGACGCAGCTCGTCGTGGCTGATAACAAGGGAGGACTCTTCGATGAGATCCCTGCCCTCTCCCACGAGCATGTCCCCACGCCCGACGTCACCACCACCGAGTCCGATGCCTTTCCCGTCGTCGCTGCATCCACCGAGTACTTCTCCACCGACGCTCCCTCCACCTGCGTCACGCCCATCGCTTCCTCCGCCATCAAGGGTGTCGAGCTCGAGGAGTACCCACCGCTCCAGATCCAGAGCCGCGAGGAGGTGGTGGAGGTGGACGAGAAGGTCCTCCAGATCCAGGACAGTGGCGAGATGCTCAAGGGCGTCGTCTCCGCTCCAAGTCCGCCGTGGCGAGCTCCCGTGCTCCGCCGACCGCGGCGTGCTCCTCCGCTTCGCCGTCCACGGCGACCTCCCCCGTGTCCGCTTCGACAACCGCGACGTCCTCGCCTGCGTCCGCCTGGGCTTCGACGGCTGCGGCGTCCTCCACCGCGCCCGCCATGGCTTCGCAGACCGCGGCGTGCCCCTCCTCACCCGCCAACTTCGCCGATGTGCTTGTTCCTCGGGGAGTCGGACCCGCGTGCCAGCAAGGAGCACTTCGCCAGGACCTGCGAGCTCGTCCTCACCAGCCGCCTCGCCTGCCCCAACGTCTTCGTCAAGCACGCAGAGAGCTGCATGAACACGCGCACCAACTGTTCGATTCAAGTTCTCAACGACGTCCACAGCCTCCAGGCCGCTGTCCGTGAGCACCGCGCGCAAGGAGACCCCGCCGTCGTCATCCTCGTCGACCTCGACCCAGGCGACGCTGGCCCCGAGCTCACGTTCACCGAGTTCCTCATCACCCATGACGCCCACGTCCTACAGCTGAGGGTGTTGGACGAATTCTGGAGCTACCACTCAGTACAGGAGTTCTGGCCCGAGCGTTTCCTCGAGGAGGCAAAGCACATTGAGGCCATCAGCAAGGACTTCAGGTTCCTAGACATCCCTTTGCTTATCAGTTCACTTGTTGCAAGTGGTGACACAAGCATTGCTCGTGGGTTCAAGATGGGTGCTATCGTTCTTCTATCTGATGGCCATCATGTCCAGATTCACACCTTCAATTTCAGCTTAGATCATGATTCTGCTGCCATACATGCTATATCTGATTTCTCCAGAGGCACATTTTCATTCGTTGATGCTGAAGGCTCAATCCAAGATGGAATTGCTCATTGTATTGGTGGCCTCCTGAGTGTTGTGGTTACAGAGATGCAGTTGAGCATTGAGTGTCATGGCATGCTACTGACATCCATCAACTCTGCTGGGTATACAAGTCAAATTGCTGGAAATGGACGTGGTGGTTCAGTTAGCATCGGTGACCTGTATGCAAATGAAGAGAGGGGGGTTCTGGTCACTGTTTGTTTCCATTTGCTTGCTGTGCAGTACAGGCCTCCACCTAATCAGCTTGTGATTTTGAGTGATGTTGTTCAGTATGCATTCAATTTGCAGTGTTGGAAGGATTGCATTGAGTTACATCCATGGCCACCTCCTGCAATACTTGATACTAACATCACCAGTGAGCTTGTTGAGGCTATATCAGTGGGATGCAAGCTGAATGCTCTTGATTATGAGACATTAGCTGCTCCTGATCTTCCAGAGTTGAGTTATTATGATTTCCACCGATACTTTGCCAAGAAGCTAGTTTCCACAGCAATGGACAGGCATGACAAGGAGAAAGAGATGGCATCTGGCTTCATGGTGTTTCTCTGTCCAACTCATACCAGAACACACAACAGGATGGTTAGAACAAGATTAATGGTTTTTGTTGGCAGCCAAGTAATAGGTGAGAAGAATCTGCTGGAAGTGATGATAAGGAAAAATTTGAAGAACAACGTCGCTCTTGCTGTTGTCTACCTTGGAGAGTTTGATGATGCAAGGCCTGAGAAACTAATACCTCTTGTTGCTGCTGCTAATGGAGCGTCTGGTTTTGAACTTGGTGTGGACTCAATATTGGACCAAGAGCTGGTGCTAGCATTTCAGCTCTCTATGGAAGACGAGCAAGCAAGGCAAGAAGCTGCAGCAAAACAAACCAGAGAAGAATCGTCCAAAACTGAGAGTGCTAGTTTCCTAGTTGTGCCTGGGCTTTCCGTTTGGCTGTGTTGTCGCTTGCTCTGGAAGCCACCATGGCATCTATCTGGATTGGTTGCATTCACATATCTAGGCCTTGATGATGTGGGTGATAATGATGCCGACCAAGAACTATGGGCGTGGAGTTGGCGTCGCGTGGAAGCACGTGGTCCACGAGGTTGCCTTCTGCCAAGAGAAGCCCAGCCGCTCATCAACAAGAGCCTTCATCAACCTCTCCGTCACGCTCGACGTGTCCGTGTCCCTGGGCGTGCACCACGTCTGCGGATGCGTGCTCATGATCGTGCTGCTGGAGGCTGCTGCTAGTGCCGGCCTCCCTGGCCAAGGAGCGCAACACGTTCAAGCTCAGCTTCCTCTGGATCCTGTTCTGGAACTTCGTCATCGCCTACAACGTGGTGACCGTGGACCTGGAGTTAGCTCACGAAGTGATGGTGGTCTGCAACATCGAGTTCGTGCTACAGGAGGTTGGTACTACTTCTCCACAAGAGCAATGGAAGACCGCTGATGCGCCTTGAGGACAAGCTGCAATTCAAGGAGGGGGGAATGTCAGCATACCACATCCAGTCTGCCCTTCTTCTGCCAAGCCCACGAGGAGTTTTATGCCCAAGGCCCAGGAACACTAAACTGGCCGGCCCAGAATGAGATTGTATTCTATGTGAGAGCAGGCCCAAGAGAGAGCAGTAGATATAGACAGTGAGAAGGGAGAGCACGGGACCAATCAACCAATTACTGAAAAATATTGTATCGAGTAGTATCCGGTGAGCAGTCGGCCGCCGTGGTAGAAGTAGGAGTAGTTCGCCGCCGGCGACCTGTATCTGAGTTGTGGTGAGCGATCCAGTTGGGGTTGCTGACACAATTATGTTCCGATCACAGCCAATATTTAGAAACTACTAGAATATTTAAATAACGTGGATATACAGTTGAATGTATCACCCTTTTCCCCAGTAGGTTTCTGCCGTGGTCTCTTGTGCTATGCATATATATTGTTGAATGTTGACAGTTTAGATGATTATAGTCACATGAACTGTCTCTTGTTGAATGTAATTTCCTTTTCATATGAATGCTCTGTGATAATGGTGCTATACTAATACTTGGTTCACTATCAATTTCTAAAGTCTGTTTGATTAGAAACGGTTTCTTTTTTGTTTAAGTTTATGTGAGGTTAATACATAATGGTTACCTCAGATTCTTTACATACTTATATCCTTGCACTATTTCAGTTATTTTGGAAACTTAAGGATGATTTTGTTTTATGCTTTTGACATGAGTATGAAGCACTGATTTATTCTCTCTTATTGGTCAGGCTGATGAAGCTGCTGGTCAAGTGAACTCATGGGTAGAAAAAATTACTTCTGGTCTCATCAAAGAGATCCTTCCCCCAGGTTCTGTTGACCACACCACCAGGCTTGTTCTTGGTAATGCACTCTATTTTAAAGGAGCTTGGACTGAGAAGTTTGATGCATCTAAAACAAAAGAGAGTGAGTTCCACCTTCTTGATGGGAGCTCAGTTCAAGCACCTTTCATGTCCAGTAAAGAAAAGCAATATATTGTGTCTCACAGCAACTTAAAGGTGCTTAAGCTTCCATACCAGCAAGGTGGGGACAAGAGGCAGTTCTCCATGTACATTCTTCTTCCAGATGCAAAAGATGGCATCTGGAGCTTGGCTGAAAAGTTGAGCTCTGAACCAGAGTTCCTGGAGAAGCATATCCCAATGCGTAAGGTTCCAGTTGGACAGTTCAAGGTCCCCAAGTTCAAGATATCCTTTGGATTTGAGGCATCTAAATTGCTCAAAGGTCTTGGGCTCGAGCTTCCGTTCAGCCCACAAGCAGATCTATCAGAGTTAGTTGATTCACCTGAGGGACGGAACTTGTCTGTTTCGTCCATATTCCACAAGTCATTTGTTGAAGTGAATGAGGAAGGAACGGAGGCTGCCGCTGCATCAGCTGCAACAGTTGTGCTCCGGTCGTTCACGATGCCTCAGGATTTTGTCGCAGATCACCCCTTCTTGTTCCTGATCCGAGAAGACTTGACTGGCGTGGTGCTGTTTGTCGGCCATGTGGTGAATCCCCTCCTTGCTCCATAGTGTGTTTGTTCTAAAAATCGTGGCCTGGGTGCGGTTCCAAGTTTCATCCTGTAGCGCAAATGCATGTCTTTGATAGCAGATCAAGCTTCCTCCTGTGCAATTTGCCATGTTTTGTTTTTGAATAAATAGATGCTTGATCGATGTATCATGTATGCAAGGTTGTGAGCTGATAGTTCAGAATTGATATGTATGTATGGTTTTGGACTCATGATACTTACTGTTTCCTTCTTCAATGTTTTTGTAATGACATACTCCCTCCGTCCTAAAATACAGAGCATTCCGACCTTTGATAAATGTCCTCAAATATAATACATCCAGGGAACAAAAAAGATATTATTTCCTTCAATAGGAATCCATGATTGCACCCTTTCCATAATTTGTATAAAGAAACTAAGATTGCACCCTTTAATCATGGGAACAGGATCAGATTTTGATAGATTAGAAAGTTAAGTGAGAGGTACATGTGTCTATTGTTATCTCTCTTATTTTCTCTGTATTCCAGGAAAAAGGGAGTATACTCCTATAGATTCTTTATTAAACAAGAGAGGAAAACACATCATATGCAAAAGGAAAATATTGAATATAAGATACAAATAGAAATTAGAGTTTGAACTTAACACCCGGGTAAAAAAGGTTGAAAAAACAAAATATAGTTTTATGAACGTCGATAAATGCAACAATTGGCTGAAAGGCGGTAAATCAAGGATTTTTTTGTAACTAAATATATTTACCTGTTAGGACCCCAAGTCCACAAGAAATACACAGCGGATGGCCCCAGCAAACAGCTCGGTAACTTAGACCGGTCTGTTGTTGGAATCTGGGAGAAGAGCGCCAATAATGGAGCTAGACTAGCAGCAGTAGCATCTTTTGATGAATTGAAGCGGTTAGCCCGTCGCCATCAGGCTTACTGCTGCCGGTTTCCTTATATGTCGATCGTACACCTCCGTGCTAGTAGATTTTTGTGAACACATACCCGGTACTGGTAGTGGTAAAGAAGAGGATCGATCATGGAGGGCGCGGCGCAGACCCTGGTGAGCAATTTCGGGGTTCTGGTCGGTGAGGAGTTGCAGAAGCTCCGAGGCGTGGGCGGCGAGGTCGCTCAGCTGAGGGACGAGCTGGCCACCATGAACGCGCTCCTCCGCATGCAGTCCGAGGCAGAGCCGGGCGCCGTGGACCACTTCCTGCGGGAGTGGATGAAGCAGCTGCGAGAGCTCGCCTACGACGCCGAGGACTGCGTTCACCTCTACACGTTCCGCATCCGGTGTCGCCCGGGCGACGGCCTCCTCGTCTGGTCCAGGCGCCTGCTCGCGACCCTTCTGCCTCGCCGTCGCCTCGCCGGCGACATCAAGGCCCTCCGTGCGCGCGCGGCCGCCATCAACGAGCAGCACTCTCGTTACGGCGTCAGCCTCGAGCCTCTGAGACGCCCTCCTCCTTCTTTGTCCGGCTCCGGCCACGTGCTCGCGCCGGCGGCGGTGGCGCTACGCCCTGCCGCTAATCATCAGCTCGTCGGCGTAAGGGGCCAGGCTGACACCCTGGCGGAGATGGTGAAGAAGGCGGTGACTCATGGTGACACGCGGTTAAAGGTGTTCTCCATTGTGGGCTTCGGAGGGCTCGGGAAGACGACGCTGGCCACGCAAGTGTGCCGGCGCCTGGATGGGGAGTTCCAGCGCCAAGCGCTAGTGTCCGTGTCCCAAGCGTTCGACGGCGCCAAGGATCTCAAGGGGCTTCTGAAGCGAGTGCTGCAGCAGATTGTGAACCCGGCGGTGGATGATGGCCAGGGCATCAAGGAAGAGGACAACGTCGGGAACATCGACACCATGGACGAGGACAAGCTGGCTACAAAGCTCAAAGAGACTCTCAACAACAAGAGGTACTATTAAACAACAGTGTCAGCCACTATTGTTTGTTTTCTTACACGTTATTACTGACTTATAAATCGGGGTTTGGTTTTTTTAATCATTTTTAGGGAAAATATTGGTCTAATCACGAGGACACATGGTTTTTACCATAACCATAGTGTGGACTTTTTGTGATGAGTGATTGTCAACGTGCCAATGTGATGGCGTGTGTGCGTGTGTTTCTGCTAACCGATGACACGCGGTTCGTGTCAAACAATGGTGTCTCTTGGCTTGTGTTGTTTACAGTGTCGAGCTCGGAGACGGTGGTCGACGGTTGGTGAAGATCAAGTAGGGCGTGCCGTGCTGACGGACCGGGTGCGGTGAAGGGCGGACGTGAGGTTTGGATCGAGGGACACGAGGACCGGGCGGCCAGCCGTGGTGGGCGACAGTGGGACATCGACAAGCGCAAAGTGTACACGGCGGAGGATGCGTACGGGCTACGCTACTCGCGGAGGGTTTGGTGGTTTCGCCTCAAAACCATCGATGGCGGGTTTTCCTGGTTTGCGCCTCAAAACCGGGGTGGTCCAGCGCGGACGGACGGCACGTGGCGGCATCGGGGAGATTGCTTGGAAGCAAGGCTACCGGTGAGGAGGCGCGGTGGCCGTCGGATCAAGAGAAGCCTGAGTTGGACCCTTATGCCCCTGGCTAAGTGGTTTGGCTCTTCATGTATCCAAGGGCAAAGAGGGAATGTAAAATAGGCTTGCCCCTATAAATAAAGGATGAGGGTCTCCCTTCCCCTCATCTCTCCCATTCCTCATTTCCCCTCCTAGCCTAGGGCTTTCTAGAGAGAGGTCAAGAACATAATTTGTGCTTGTATTTTCTGAAGATTTAAAGTAGGGAATGGTGGCCCTTACCACCTCGTGCCCTCCGGGCTTCAGTTTCTTGGTGTCGTGATTTTTCTGTTCACGTTTTTGTCTCTGCAGCTGTGTGTTCTTTGTTCCTCATTTTCCCCCAAATCTCGCAGCCCCAGAGTTTGAGTTGATCTCAGGCAATGATTTCTTGGGGATTGATTTGTTCCTAGTTGAATCACATCCCGTGAAGTTTGGGGACGAGTCTTGGAGTGTGGAGTCGAGATCTTGTCAATTTCGTGTCCGCTCATTTCTACGTGTTTGTGAGTTCGTCTTTGTCTGCATTCGTCGCCTGTCTGGTTTCCACTTGTTCACCTGGTTCATTCGATGGAGCATCGGGCTTTACGAGAAGCCACCGGCAGATCAGTCTCCCACGAATCACTAGCAGCAGATCCAGCGGTCGCCCGTCCTCTTCCTATCTGTTTTTCTCTTTCGTATTTTTCTGTTCGGTGCTTGTGTGTGGGAATCAACCAACAGCAGGAGTGCTGGCGCCGAGCACACCAGGTGCTAGTGCTGCTACTGCTCATCGAAGTGAGCCAGGTGCTCCAATCCTCTCGTCCCTGCTTTGTGTGTGGCTGATCTCCATAAACAAGCGCCGTCGTGTTCTATTTGTTTTGCTGTTTTGCCTTTTCGGTTCGTCCCGTCGGATGGTTAAAGGCAGCGGTCTTTGCGGACGCCGGTGTTCAAGCACCGTGTGAGCTCGATTGAGCAGCTCTCGCTTCCTATCCGGTATTTGGAGCAACGATTGTTATTTCTTGATGCGTGCGGCAGCAAGTTCAAAGCTTGAACGTGAATTGATTTTCCAATTTGAGAGCCGTCACTTTAAAGCTACGGGAACAATTCTTTTGCTTGCTTCCGTGTTGTGTTCATGCTTACGAGAGAAGTCATTTTCATGCTACAGTGCCATTAGCATGGTTTTGGCTTTGATTTATGATTGAAGGTCACGGCTTGCAAACTTGGTGCTTGCTGTTTATTCTTTGCGGGACAAGGCGAAGGGAGGATGGTTTATTTGCGTCTGGTAGGCCATGCACCTTCGAGTGCCGAGTGAAATCCAGTTCAGTGATTTGTTTTGCAGGGATCCAGTTCTCGCTGGTAAAATAGAGTGCTCCATTTTTAAGCCGTTACTCTGTCCGTTTTTCTTGGTGATTTTCCAATGAATTTTCTCTTACCCTGATTTTCCGTTTTGTGCGCAACTTGGTCGTTTGGACTTCGATTTGGATTCCGTATGATGCGTTGGCTTTGTGGTGTCTCGTGTTCCTAGGGAACATCCACCCTCTCAATAGGGTTGTGGACACCACCGTTCGTTTAGAGGTTTGGGGTTGTTTCTCTTGAGCCGAGGACTTGGAATTTCACAAGAAATTTGAGGCTCCCATTCACCCCCTCCGGTCGCCTTTCGGTCCTTCAATTGGTATCGAGCCGGTTAAGGATCACTTCACCTTAATCGGTCCGTGATCCCCGAAGGCGACATCATGGAGAACCGTGGGCTTGGAAAGCCACCGCACTTCGATGGCAAGAACTATCCCTATTGGAAGATCCGCATGTCGGCGCATCTCCAAGGGATTGATTCGCGTGTTTGGGAGATCTCGTGAGAATGCGGACTACGTGGTACTTGCTGCCCGTGTTGACCAAGCACGGATCGACCAACACAAGGCGAACAACACGCGGAACTGTCTTATTTTCTGCTCTTTCTATGGAAGAATTTGAGCGTGTTTCGATTGTGCTCTTGCTCGAGAGATCTGGTCTAGGCTGCAGAAATATCATGAGGGTACCGCCCATGTCAAGACCCGGACTCTATGAGAGACACAAGAGAGAGTACGAGAACTTTGTTCAAACCGATGGTGAATCTATTGATTCTTTGTTCACTCGCTTTCAAACCATCGTGAACAAGATGAGGGCAAACAACCCTCGGATGCCCTATGACGATCATCGAGAGCGCTTAAGCTTCTATATGCTCTAGATCGGAGGGTTTGGGAAGTAAAGGTCTCGGCGATCATCGAATCGCCCGGCTATGAGACTCTCACCGTGGATGAGCATTCGCAAGCTCAAGTCCACCGAGATTGACCACCGACGCGAGCGAGGATCGGAAATCCGTCCCGCCCTACCATGGCTTTGGTCTCGGTACGGGAGGTTCAAGTTCTTTGACTAACCCTTCACATTGTCTTTTGCCTGTCTTCTGCGGTCTCGGCTACGGAGGAGCGGATGGAGGCTCTTGGGGACGACGAGCTCGCCTTGGTGATTAGTCGGTTCTCACGGTTTCACAACAACCGTTTGAATCGCCGGCGTGGCATCACCAAGCAAGGATGCTTCGGGTGTGGAGATCCCGACCACTACGTCGCCAACTTGTCCCAAGGCCGATAAGAACCACTACAACAACAAGAACGACTACAAAGCAAGCGCAAGGACAAGCACGAGTCCTCGCACCCAAGTACAAGTACAAGTACAAGGGAGGATTCGACAAGGAAGCTGTCAAGAAGAAGTACTTTAAGAAGCAAGAGGCAAGGCGGCCGAGCTTTCCTCGCATCCTCGCCGATCTCGACGACGACTCCGACGGCGGCTCTCCTCCAAGTGATGATGAGGCCGAGAAGAAGGTCGAGAACAAGTTCAACGGGCCGTGCTTCTTCGCGACTCCAAGCCGGAGGCTACTCGCACCATGGCGCTCGATGAGTCTACTCCAAGCATTGAGAAGAACGACGACACCGAGCCCGAGGTAGAACAAACTTCGAATCTCTTGTGCGAGGTTGATAGCTTGACTACCACTTTGCTTAGACAAGATGCTCGCTTAAGCTTGCTTTGCTCGTGAGAGGAAAGATTTCAAGGCTAAGTGGTTGCTTGCTTTGTCAAAGAGCTAGAGTCTCGTTAGGGAGACGATGCACATCTCTCGATGAGTCCGAATGTGATGCTTGTGCCATTCATATGGCAAACCTAGCGATGTGCGGTCCAAGTATGTGGCTTTGGTAGATGAGCTTGATGAGGTTAAGGCTAAGTCTGTCTCTCGTGAATCCTTGCAAATCTTGTGATGAGTGAAGTCCGAGCTAGGTGAGAAAATGACTAGGATTGCCATGCTAGAGAAAACTAGTCAAGTTTCTAGATGTGCTTGTTGTGAAGCTTTGGAACTAGAACTAGACTCTTGTAGGCATGACAAGAAAAGGGTCGAAGAAGAAATCACAAATCTTCGGTCCATGCTCAGTTGGTTGTCTTGCAGTGAATCGCAGCTTGGCATGATGATGAGTCGGTTCAAGAGGGGAAGCGACACAACGGGATTAGGCTTTGCTACAGGTGGGAAGGGTGAAAATGTTTTTGGTAAGGTTGGTGAACACGGTGGTATGAGTGCATCGAGAAATCCACCAAGCCTTCCACTACTCCCAAGTTGATCGAATCACTCCACCTCGGCCTAACAAGCCCGGTGTGAAAGATGGTGTGTTTGAGGAACCTCCCAAAGCTTCACCTCCAAAACAAGTGTGGACCCCAAGCCAAACCACCTAAGGAACCCACTTGACACACTTCCCGACATCTCTATTAAACCCTCCAAAGAACAAGCAAACCCAAAGAGTGACCCATACCCATGAGAGAGTGAGTAAACCACCACCCAAAGAGAGGTGTATCAACGTGATTATTGTCACCATGATGGTCACTTGTTTGAGTTACGCTTTCGAAGCAAGAGAGATGAGCGGCATGAGTATGAGCTTTTCCATAACTCTACTCATGGTGTGTTTGCTCCACGTTTCCGAGAGGCACGAGTGCTAGGCCAAGAGGTGCAACACCTCAAGGACCTAGGCCTCAAGGTGTGAGACCACGAGGTGGTCGTGCCGCGGGGTTCGGGTTTTTCTTATGACCTTGGATCTCGTGACCGTGGCTTTCGGTCTTACGGGATGAGCGGACCACGTTTTTCTCGTCGTGGTGATCGCTCTACTCAAATGAGACATGGCATGCATGATGCTTTTGTTAACACTTCTCGTGGGCGAATGAGCCAACACTTTGGTTTTCTCCTCGGTTTACTAACCCCGGTGTTGGATCATTTGCTCATCCCATGTCTCACTATTGATGCGGGATGAAGGGGCTGGAGAACACGTGGCTAGTTGATTCCGGTTGCTCTCGACACATGACCAAGGGAACTCAAAATGGTTCTCCGGCCTCACCCAAATGAAGTGTAGTGAATACATTACATTTGGGGATAACGGCAAGGGTAAAGTGCTTTCACGTGGGTCCATCCGTCTGAATGAGAACTTTGTGCTTAAGGATGTGGCCTTGGTTTCAAATTTGCACTTCAATCTGCTTTTCGTTTCTCGGCTTCTTGATGACGGTTTTGAGGTTCGGTTTAAGCCAAGACTTTGTCGTGTTCTTGATGCTCGGGAGAACCTCGTTTGCAAGATTGTGCCTTTTGGGAAAGTGTTTCGTGCTGATTTTTCTCGCTCATTTGGTCTTTCCCATTGTTTGATGGCAAACTCCTCCTCGAGCTCGGAAGTGGCACGCAGACTTGGTCACTTGAGTTTCGACTTGCTTGCAAGATTGAGCTCACTTGATCTAATTCGGGGTTTGCCCAAGCTCAAGTTTGAGAAGGATCTTGTTTGTCATCCGTGCCGTCACGGGAAGATGATTGCAGCTTCTCATCCTCCGTGAACCAAGTGATGACCAAGGGGCCGGCGAGCTTTTACATATGGACACTTGTAGGTCCGGCTCGGGTCGTCGAGATGGTGGAAAGTGGTACGTGTTGGTCATGGTTGATGACTTTTCTCGCTATTCGTGGGTCTTTTTCATGGAAAGCAAAGATGAGGCTTTTACTCATGTTCATGACCTGATCTTAAGGTTGCAAAATGAGTTACCAAAGCATGCCATGCGAGCTATTCGCAATGACAATAGCACTGAATTCAAGAATACTCGTTTTGAGACCTTTTGCTCATCCATAGGTCTTGAACATCGGTTTTCCTCGCCATATGTCCCATGACAAAATGGGATTGTTGAACGCAAGAATCGGACCCTTGTTGAGATGGCCGGGACGATGCTTGATGAGCATAGGACTCCTAGGCACTATTGGGCCGAAGCAATCAACACGGCTTGTCATGTTTCAAATCGCATCTTCCTTCGAGCTTTTACAAAGAAGACTTCTTATGAGTTGCGGTTTGGTCGTTTGCCCAAAGTGAGCCATTTTCGTGTGTTTGGTGCAAGTGCTTTATCTTGAAGAAGGGAAACTTAGACAAATTTGAATCGAGATCTTCGACGGGATTTTTCTTGGTTATGCATCTCATTCGCATGCTTATCGAGTACTTAACCTTGAAACTAACCGTGTCATGGAGACTTGTGAAGTCACCTTCGACGAGACCGCACCTTGTTCTTCTCCGTCTTTGAGAGTGCGGGTGATGAGGAGATGAACAAGAGCATCTTTGTGGAGGAGGAGCAGGATGATGCTGATTGGGGTGATCCGAGCCGACTCCACCGGCTGCCCGAGTTGACCCCGCGACGACTACTTCCGTTGAGGGCCCTACTCCCACATCTTCTACCACATGGGGACCGTACGACGAGGCTCCTCAGCTTGTTCCAGCTGCACCTAAGGAAGCTCCAGCTGCTGTTGAAGGGGAGGCGTCTTCATCAAGAGAAGCACCGCGACACATTCAGCATCGCCATCCTCCTTCAACCATGATCGGTAACATAAATGAGCGGGTCACTCGCAACAGATCTTATGAGATTTCGCACTTTGCACATTCTGCTTTTGTTGCAAATTTCGAACCCAAAGAAGTGGTTGAGGCATTAACTGATCCAGATTGGGTAAATGCCATGCATGAGGAGCTTGAGAACTTTGAGAGAAACCAAGTGTGGGTTTTAGTACCACCTCCACCTCAGTGTCATCCCATAGGAACCAAGTGGGTGTTCAAGAACAAACAGAGTGAGGATGGGGTTGTGGTGAGAAACAAGGCTAGGTTGGTTGCTCGGGGTACTTGTCAAAAGAAGGGATAGATTATGAGGAAACCTTTGCACTTTGTTGCCCGTTTAGAAGCCATTAGGATCTTCCTAGCCTATGCAGCTTCGAAAGGGTTCAAGTTGTATCGAGATGGATGTAAAGAGTGCTTTTCGAATGGGTACATAGATGAGGAGGTGTATGTGAGGCAACCCCCGGGTTTTGAAAATCCCAAGCATCCCGATCATGTCTTTAAACTCCACAAAGCCCTATATGGTCTCAAACAAGCCCCAAGAGCGTGGTATGAGCGACGAAGTCCTTTTTTGGGCAAGGGTTTTACCATGGGGTCGGTTGACAAAACCTTGTTTCTCCTCAAGCATGGCGGTGACACTCTCTTGGTGCGAGATTTATGTCGATGACATCATTTTTGGTGGTTCGTCACATGCTCTTGTTGCAAAGTTTTCGAGATATGATGAGCGGGGAATTCGAGATGAGCATGATGGGTGAGTGACGTTCTTTCTCGGTTTGCAAATCAAGCAAACTCGAGAAGGGACATTTGTACATCAAGGCAAGTACACGAAGGATCTTCGAAGCGCTTCGACATGGGTGATGCCAAGCCACTTCAAACTCCCATGTCGACCACGACCGCCTTGGATGCCGATCTAGAAAGAGAAGTCGTGGACCGGAAGGAGTACCGCAAAGCATGATCGGGTCGTTCTTTGTACCTAACGGCGACAAGGCCCGACATCCGGTTCGCCGTCTGCCTTTGCGCACGCTTCCGGTCTTCACCGCGCACTTCGCATCGGCAGGCTGTCCAAACGCATCTTACGGTACCTTCGCTTCACTCCCGAGCTTGGTCTATGGTACTCGACCTCTTCATCTCTTTCTCTTTCGGGTTATTCGATGCGATTATGCGGGTGATCGAATTAAGAGAAAGTCCACTTCGGGAACTTGTGAGTTTTTGGGTTCGTCGTTGATCTCTTGGTCTTCTCGCAAACAGTCTTCTATTTCCCAATCCACTTGTGAGGCCGAGTATGTCGGCATTTGCTTCTTTGCGTGTTGTTCTCGTTGCTTTGGGTGGTTGCTACCTTGAGAGACTATGGGTTGAACTTTAGGAAAGTGCCTCTTTTCGGTGACAAGCACTAGTGCCATTAGCGTTGCTAAGAATCCAAGTACTCCACTCAAAAACCAAGCACATTGAGATCCGATATCACTTCTTGAGAGATCACCAAGAGAAAGGAGACATAGACCTTGACTGTGAGAACCCATGAACAGCTTGCTGATATCTTCACTAAGCCCCTCGATCAAACCCAGTTTGCCCACTTGAGAGCGGAGTTGGGCATTTGCTACCCTTTTTAGAGTAGGGTAGCAGTATTTTGATGTATAGTATGATCTTTGGCTTTTTCTTTGCTTTTTGTTTCTTTGGTTTTACATGTGTATCATATTGCATATCATCATGTATCATATTACCTTTATTGAGCTTCATGACTATAGCGGTTTTCGATTACATTCATGCTCTTGCTAGTATGACTTGTGTATGTCACTTGGAACTTGCGGCTTAGGCTTCTTCGATCACTTGTTACATATTATGAGCTAAGCCTATTTTATAATGTGAACCGCTTAAATCTTGATGCAACTCGAAAATTGTTCACCTTTGAGATGGCAACTAGCATGTGTAGGTTTGTGAGAACCTTGTTGCTTTCATTTGTATGCTTGAGTTGCTATGTCTCATGTTTCTTGAGTCATTCACTTAGCTCGGATCTCTTGATAATCTTGTGCTAAAACTTGATGTCTAAGCTAAGAAATGATGAAAAGTTTTGAGTTGGATCTTTTTCGTCCCACGGCAATGTCACGAGATTGCTTCTCATTCATTCGAGTGAGATGAACTTGGGCATTGTAGTGCTAGTCCACAACCACTCGTGACGAGACAGCTTCCCACTTGCACTAAGGGATGAACTCGGCATGGTTGAAAAACATGATAAAAACAACCTTTTGGCGGACGGTTTTGATCCACTCGCATACTCATGTCTAAATGAAACCTTGTTAACTCTTGTTTTAAATCGATCAATGTTGTAGTAACAAGTGTTGTTAAGTGTATCTTTGAGACATGATGTGTGACCGTTATATGGGGTAGTTCACTCTTGTATACATGTGTCAGCACTTGTTTTGATCTCCTGCTTATATGTGCAAGGTGCTATTCTTTTTGGTGAACACCTTTTATAAAATACCCAACACCTGATCAAATGCTTATGTTTCATATTCCGTACCACTTGATCAACTTGAGCATTGGTTTTGTCTTGTGCCTTTTGCTATACACTTGCCATACTTGCTAGATCATCTATGTACTCAAATTGTTATACTTGTGAAGCTCTATCTTTTGCATTTCTTTCATGGCATGATTTGAGGGGAGTTGCGTCTCTTTTGATCCAATCTTGATAAGTGCATGTGCCAACAAGGGGAGAAACATCCACAAATCCAGAGAGCTCATTTGTGAGTATGCATTTGTCAAGGGGGAGTTGCACTCGGTTTGAGCTGTTTTTGCTAGATGTGTTGAGCCGTTGCCTCTTCTTGAGGGTCTAGCTGTTCTTCAGGTTTTCTTTGCCTTGCTAGTGGTGTTGAGCCTTTTGCCTCTTCTTGCGGGCTAGCTTTGGTTTTCTTGGTCGCGTCGAGCCGTTGCCCATGTCTTTGGGGACCAAGTTGTGACTTTGCTTTGCTCATTGCAAATGACCCGTTTTCTGCTTTTCCTTGGCTCTTGGTCATTTGGATGAGTTGTCTCTGGTTTGTGTTGGTGTTGACAATGCACTCATCAAGGGGGAGATTGAGGACACATGGTTTTTACCATAACCATAGTGTGGACTTTTTGTGATGAGTGATTGTCAACGTGCCAACACAATGGCGTGTGTGCGTGTGTTTCTGCTAACCGATGACACGCGGTTCGTGTCAAACAATGGTGTCTCTTGGCTTGTGTTGTTTACAGTGTCGAGCTCGGAGACGATGGTCGACGGTTGGTGAAGATCAAGTAGGGCGTGCCGTGGCCGACGGACCGGGTGCGGTGAAGGGCGGACGTGAGGCTTGGATCGAGGGACCGAGGACCGGGCGGCCGGCCGTGGTGGCGACAGTGGGACATCGACAAGCGCAAGTGTACACGGCGGAGGATGCGTACGGGCTACGCTACTCGCGGAGGGTTTGGTGGTTTCGCCTCAAAACCATCGATGGCGGGTTTTCCTGGTTTGCGCCTCAAAACCGGGGTGGTCCAGCGCGGACGGACGTGTATGATGGAATTTTGGCATATTTTCACGGTGAATGACTGATTATGGATTTATGTAGCTAGCTTTTCAATTAGCTAGCTTCTCAAGCAATATATATACTATGTATATGTGCACAAAGACTCTTTAACATACGTGGAAGACTTGGAATGGTGTTCACGACTATTGATCGGAGTTGGCCGGACGTCTTGCCGGGCGTGGAATATTCTGGAAGTTTCGTGATTTGGTGATTGGAAAATGTACAAATTATCTTGTATTCCGGATAAGATACGTACGTATCTGTTTGGAATAAGTCCATGTACAGTACGTTAGCTTCGGATACGTAAACAACAAGGACCCTCGGTTGAAGATCGTATCGGCCGTTTGAGCTGGATATATGTCGTAGTATGTGCGGCTTGTTGATCCGGGCTTTCAGTCTACGACATGTTTTTGCTTGGCCGAGGGCAAGCGTCCTGCCTCTCCCCTATATAAAGAAGCACCCTGTCGACGGGGAGGGGACTTCTAGTTCTCACGCATCCACGCATCTCGCCGAGACGTCTTGCTGCCAACTCGCCGAGAAGCCATACGCAAAGCGCCGACGTCTTGCTGCCAACTCGCCGAGAAGCCATACGCAAAGCGCCGACGCCCTGCTGCCGACTCGCCGAGAAGCCACACGCATCTCGTCAAGACGCCCTGCTGCTTTCTCGCCGACTTCCTTGCTCAAGCCACGCACCGTGCTGCTGTGCTCTCGCTTCGCTTGACGATCATGTCGTCCACATCGGCTGTCGTGTTTCCTGGTGAGCGTCTAATCTAGATGCGTAGTATGAGCATGAGTTGTTCCGTGAGATGCATTTACTCTGAGCTAGTTACAAGCTCTCCTATATCCCGATGACAACAGATAGGTCGTATTGGCCTGATCTGATTGCTTTGAAGAGGTCGTATTGGCCTGTGTTCTTCGATAACGGAAAGGTCGTATTGGCCTACTTGTTCTTCAACGGCGGGAAGGTCGTATTGGCCTGTCCTTCACAATAATAGAAAGGTCGCATTGGCCTACTCGTTCCCTGCTGGTGGAGAGGTCACATTGGCTTGTCCCCACAAAAATAGAAAGGTCGCATTGGCCTACTTATTCTGTTGGCAAAGAGGCCGTATTGGCCGGCGTTTGCCGTACAAGCAAAAGTCGTTATCGATTTGGTGTAACGCCGGGAAGCTGTCAGTTTGATCTCGTGAGAAAGCATCGTCCAAACAATGCTTCCGCTCGCTGTTGCGGAATTTTTACTATATCTTTCCTTACACGTATGGCTAAGTGCCAATGAGGCAAAGTCGTCTTTCCACCGACACGTCCTAATTCACGGAATCGGACACATCGTTGCTGGGCACCGACGAGGCGAAAGCAACTCACACACGTCCATGTTAATGAAGGCTGGCGTACATGACTGGGCACCGACGAGGCGAAAGTCATCCCCTTCATTATCATCTTTTCCGTTTACCCCGACGTGGCGATGGCAATGTCACGACAGAGCTTCGGCGACATAAAGCCACCCATATTATTATTATGCCATATATCGCATATGGTTCCTCATGACGATGAACAAATACTTGACGACCATGAAGCGCAGCTTAATCGGAGGTTTTCCGCAAGCTCTTCTTGCGGATGTAATTAACCGGCCGCGCCCAACAGGCCGGGGGAATCGGCGAACTACGCAATCTCTTATCAGTCGAGACCTCTCCTTAAGCATGACGCGAAGACGGAAGAAGACTACTTTTCGTTGATCATGTATTTTGTATATTCAAGAAAGAATTAATGAAATATATGGTTCTCGAATGTGTGATGTGTCTCCTTGTACATATTACTTTTATTTATGTCTTTGTTCAGTTTTCGACCAAACAAAATGGCACGCCCAGTGGGACCTGATTCTCCTCCCATCTTCGCTGCGCTTGAATGGTCGTCGTCAAAAAAATATTTGTTCCCTCATGATGAGATACCCTGGCTGGACGATGCTTACTCCAAAGATCGACACGTTTCTTGGCTGATGATGTACGAAGCAAAGGCAGTCAAGTAACCGTGTTACGTGGTGTTTCTTGCATGCTTATGCACATGAGACTCGTATATATATACACAAAAGGGCTGATCGGTGCCTAGCTAACAGAATCAGCACGGACTGCTGACCAAAAGCAGCCGAGCCCTGGAAAATAAAGGAGGGTACCATGTATATATTGTATATACAAATATATACATGTGAAGCTTCAAGCTATATATGCATTCATCTGTACAAATTTAACTCACGGAGTACTAATCGAAGGATTCCCTCTCGCAGGCGAGTCCTTCCCAGCCATCACCATCGAAGAGGCGATGAAGTTCTCCTCTGCACCGTGCCTGATTCCTTTCGGCACTCACGCTCCTATGGCGGTCTTCACTCATGGAGACAAGGAGTACTTCCACCGCACACAAGAACCACAAGCTCAGGCCGTAGACTCAAAGAAGGCACGCAAACAAGTGGCTGCCAAAGCTAGTCAAGCCAGGCGGGCTGCTGTCATGGAAGCTCGTAGCCTTCTGAAGGAACCTGAAGTGCTCCCGACGGTTCAAGAGCGCAGCCTGGGATCTCCTGAGATCAAAACGCTCGAGGCGCTTAATGATGCCTCCTACTCCCTGTCCTGGTCCATGTGCACTGCCCGCTCCATGAACAACAAGAACGCTCTTCGCAACTATCGAAGGAAGCGGAGCAGCATCAAGAAGCTTCAAGCTGAATTAAGTGCTCGGGTTGTTGTCCGGAGCACGACGCCTGAACCAAAGTCACCTGTCCCTGAATTTCCTGATGTCGTGAAGGAACCTTACGTGCTATCTGTAAAGGCTGAGAGGCCTAGTGAATTGATGAAGCTGGTCAGACAAGCTATAATGAATGAATTCTGGACGCGAACGCTCAAACGCACAGTCAAATTTCCTGGATGTGGGAATATAGCCTGTCTGAGTAATACTCTCTGTCACTCGCCAATAATGGTCACATCGTACCATGTCTCAGCTGACTCTAGCCCTGAGAAAAATAAATATGCACCACTAGCAAATGAAGTATCGCCACCTCAGGAGAATGCAACACCTAATGATCAGCTCCACCGGCAAGTTCAGCAACTGCAAGCGCAGATGAAGGAGATGGAGAAACAGCTCCAGGAACGCCAACCAGCCCCATATGCGGGGACTAGTCGGGGGCACGGTTCCCCTATTCGTAACTTTCAAGGACCAAGGCCGTTCGTACGAACTGGTGGCAGGTCCAAGTACCAAGGACCTGGTCGTTATGGCCATGCTCCTGAATCTTCTCAACGGGCTGGTGGCAGGTACTATGTCCCTGACCGTCGCCCTCAAAATGAACGGAGGACGTTAGCTCCACGGAGGGACTCACCTCCACGCCCGTCTCTCCATGCAAGGCAAGCTCCATTGCCTCCTCGCTGGAACTCATGGTCACGTCAAGAATGGCGGCCAAGGGATGTTAGAGGGGATCAGCATCGCCTGGAAGAGCAGAAACGTGAAAATGTTGCTGTTGTTCCACCTGCATATACAAGGCAAGCTTCGCAAGATGAGCAGCGCCCCAAGGTCGTACCTACACAGGTGGCGTCCTCGTCAGGCCCTCAAGCAAACTCGGCACTCTTGCCGACTCCGGAGATCCCGCCAAGAGCTCCACGGCTACCGACGGCTAACCAACGCAAGCGTGAAAATCGCAGGAGAAACCGTCGCGCCATGTACCAAGAGCTTCAAGATCTAGTACTTGGTAGCGTGCATGTTCGGGTTCGCCCCGAAGGGCAAGTACACCCGTTCTATGATAAGATTACGCTCCGCCTCTCACCTACCATACTTCAAAATGAGAGGTACAAGTACCTCGTGGATCACCTCGTGCCAAAGCCACGATCAGCGCCAGAGGAAGAAAAGCCAAGTGCTGCAAAAGATGAAAACCCTTCACTCCAACCCTCTGTAAAGAGGTCTTCGGATGAAGCAAACCAAAATGATGTTATTATGAAGGAGCCCCATCAAGATGTTCCACAAGAGAAGCTGCGCTCGTCATCCCCAATGAAGGAGACCGAGCAAGAGGTGAGGATGCAAGTTGAAGACAAGGAACACGATTCTGCCTCCCCTGATCATATGGCTTCATGTGGTGCCACGTCAGCATGTTCTGAACGTGAAGACGACTCAACATGGGTACCTCCACAAGTCACTCATGATTTCTCATATCCTTCGGATGAAGAGATTCTACCTAACCCCAAAGCAATCTTTTCTAATGGTTTGCTTCCAAAAGTACACCGTTGGTTCAAACGACCTGATAATCGAGAACGGGAAGGCATGTCTTCAGCTTCATGTCTCCCTATTACTTCTGGCGGTCCTAAGTCCAAGAGAGAATTATCTCCACATACTTACAATGACTTGCGCTCTCAAGTCCCTCAAAATCAGACCTCTTTAGAGAGGATGGCGCTACGTCCGGGTGCTTCAACTCGCTTGAAAGGGATCGCCATGCAAAAGATTGAGGGCGCTACAGTTCTAGTAGATGAAGGCCTGGAAGATGGAGAGTCGGATAGTGATTCCAGCACGTCTCTGGAGCAACACACTAATTCTCCCTGCTATTCTGAACTCGCTCATTCTGTAGTTTCAGATGAGGAGAGTGAAGATGAAGATCAAAACACTGTCCCAGCACATATGTGTTCTGATGATACTAAAGAAGATGGAGGTAGTCCAGTTGATCCTAATGTGAACAAAGATGCAGAAAATGAGGATAAAGATAAAGCCATGAGTCCCGAGGATCCACAATATGGAATGCCGAAGCACCTGTGGCCTGGGACAAGTTCATCCGGAGCACCTGGCGGGTCGATTGATGAAAGGTTGCGAACTCAGCAGGAACAGATAAATAATTTGTCCCTAAGATTCGATCAACTTTTTGACATCTTGGTAGGTCCTGGGCAAAGAGTATCACAAACTCCACCAAAGCCTGTTGTTGATCCGCAAATAGAAGAGCTAGAAGAAGCAATGCGTACGCCCAAGGTTAATGAGGGTCCCAAGCCTCAACCACGATTATCATTCAACTCACCGGACGCAACAGTTAATGTTGCGCCTCCCCCAAACACATTGAGGAATTTTCACAACATCATTGAAGATCTCGTTGATAAGAAGATGAGACAGATGAATGTCGATCAAGCCCCAAATACATCTGAATGTGAGCTTGATAAACCTTATGAGGCATGGCACGACTTGGTTGCGTTCCCATCTGGTTGGAACCCACCAAAGTTTCGTCAATTCGATAGAACGGGAGATGCACGAGAACACTTGGCATACTTTGAGGCAATGTGTGGTGATACGGCCCGTAACTCTTCTCTCTTGTTACGACAATTCTCCAGCTCGTTAACAGGCGCAGCCTTTCATTGGTATAGTCGTTTGCCAGTGGGCACCATATCCAACTGGAAATCCATGAAGGAATTATTCAAGGCGCATTTCATGTCAATGAGGAAGGATTTCTCCATCATTGAGTTAGCACAAGTTCGCCAAAGACGTGACGAGAAAATTGATGACTATGTTATCCGTTTCCGCAATAGCTATGTGCGCCTTGCACGTGAGATGGATACTCAGGATGCAGTTGAAATGTGTATCCACGGCATGCTGCCACATTGGTCACTTGAGGTTTCTCGGCGTGAGCCCAAAACATTCAGCGCTCTCGGTGCTGCGGTGGCTGCGACAAAATTGGAGTTCGAAAAATCTCCTCGCATTATGGAACTCTACAAGAATGCCAAGACTCGATAATACTAGAAGGTTTAATTCAACCTTCAAGAGTAATTTTAATAATAATAATGGTGGCAAACAGAAGGCACCAGCTGAAACTAACACCGCAAGAGTAGAGGCCTCGACACATCAAAGGAGTGTACCTGTATTAGGCATGAGAAATAATAGTAATAATAATAATGGGAGCAAGACGCGACCATCTATTCAAGAACTCCTTTGAAAGCAATACATCTTTCGTCGAGACGTGGTGAAGGTTTTCTTCCAGCAGGTCATGGACCATGAGTATCTCATCCTCTCGAACCTAAGAGGCCTGATCAAGTTAAAATGGTAGACAATCCTTTGTACTACCCATACCATCGGTATGTTGGGCATGTCATTGAAGATTGTGTTGCCTTTAAAGAATGGCTGCAAAGAGCCATCGATGAAAAGAGGTTGGCTATCCCACCTGATGCTGTCAATCCAGATTTTCATGCTGCAAATACAATAACCGCAAAGATGTGCGCAACAAGAGAAGATGATGAAGGCTGGGTCCCGCTTGCTCAAGTTGAGCGTCAATTATCAAGCTTGGAGTTCTCTCTAGAAGAAGCTAGGCAAAATCCCCATGTTTGGCAAGAAGTTACGTATCATAGACTGCCAGCAAGACACGCACATGAACGTGATGCAAGATATAGAAGTTCACAGGCTATCAACACACCTTCATATAGGTGGCACGACCCGAGTCATCGACGTATGCCGCCAAGATTTGTGCCTAAGTCGCAAGGAAATGAATCCTTTCCCCGACAAGGCCGAGCTTTGCCTACACTAGAACAATTCATGCCCCATAATTGGGGTCAGCATCCTGAAGCTCCAAAGGACGAGCAACAGGACAAGGAGAGTGCTAGCGTACATCCTGAATCTGATAAGGCTCCATGTAACGTGGTCTTCCAATGTAATGCTACGTCTAGTTCCGAATCAGAAGATGCCCTTACACCTCATGAACGCCAAATGCTTATGGGTGAAGAGTCACCAAGTTGTTCTGAGGTAGAAGCTAACATGAATTTGCGAAGCGGAAAGACGTTGCCAGAGCTTCAAAAGCCTCCTCCGAAAAGGGGTGCCAAGGAAGATGTTCCTCAAGTAAAGGACGCATCCCCTCAAGAAAATACACAAGATACACCAGCCAATAGCAGCGGAGATTCTCACAAAATCGATTATAATGTTGTTGCACACCTAAAGCGCATCCGGCGCTATTAAGCGTCTATGACGCGTTGCTGCTAATTCCAGAGCTGCGTCAAGCCCTCATTAAAGCGCTAGAAGCTCCAGAAGTTTATGAGGTTACTATGGCTAAACATCGACTTCTCTGCAATGCAAGTGAAGTCAGTGAGATCACATTTTCAAATGAGGACAAATTGGTGGAGGATGATAATCATAATCGTCCACTATACATTGAGGGAAATATAGGCACCGCTCATTTGCGTCGTGTGCTTATCGATCCTGGCTCTGCGGTGAATATCCTGCCGATTCGAAGCCTTACACGAGCTGGATTATCGTTGGATGATCTTGTGCCAACTGAGGTGGTGATTTGTGGGTTCAATAACATGGGGACTTCGGCCCTAGGTTCTATTACCGTGAAGATTCAAATGTCCACCTACAGCTTCAAAGTGCGTTTCTTCGTTATTGACGCAAATACATCATACTCTGCACTCTTGGGTAGACCATGGATACATAAATACCAAGTAGTCCCCACAACGCTCCACCAATGCCTCAAGTTCCTTGATAATAAAGGAGTGCAGCATCGGATCGCTGCTAATGAGAGTCCTTATACCATTCATGAGTCTCACCATGCCGATGCAT
Source organism: Themeda triandra (assembly GCA_018135685.1). Lineage (NCBI taxonomy): Eukaryota > Viridiplantae > Streptophyta > Magnoliopsida > Poales > Poaceae > Themeda > Themeda triandra. Next base: position 1,556,208 of record JAENPR010000042.1, read on the forward strand.
AATATTATTTCTCGGGCGGAGAGATGAATAAACATCAAGGGCGCGTTGCGCCGCCCGCTGACATAATTACTACCCCGGGCTCAAGTACATCTTCTGAGACGGACGCTTTCAACACCCCACATGTTGATAGAAAAAGTCAAAGAAGAGAACAAGCTAGAAAACACGGAAAGTCTCTTACGACTACGCCGTCCATTAGCACTCAGAATGCTCAATCAACACCTACGCCTATCCTCTTGAGGTCCGTTCTAGAACCTCAGGTGGCACTTGGGGCCGGAATTAATAATTCTTCAATAATTAAGTCGTTAAAATCCGATGACTTAACCCATCTTAATTCTGCAGGCGCTCGAGGAGTTCCTAGACTTCTCACGTCAAAAGGCGACGTGCCAGCTCCTTTGATGCTGCGCACCAACATCGCGAAGGAGGAAGTTGCAAAGACTCCAGAAGGGGTGGTGCGCAAAAGAATAACAGAAATAGAGGAACAAGGGAAGGCTGGTTTAAAACAACCTCCATCGATGTACACGTCTGTAGCAACACCATTGGATGTGTGGATGGTTCCTCGCCATGCAGGCTCTGAGTCTCCAATGCTTTTCTACAAGGCACCGCAAGCATTGCCTTGTGATTTTGTTATTAATAAATTACCAGAAGCTTGTCCAGATTTGGAGGAAACTCTTACTACTACAAGAGCTGAACCAAGAATGGTTCGCTTGCTCCAAAGGTCTGGGATTAATCTCCGACAAAATTCCAGACTGCCATCACCACCCGCCGTATGCGAGGAGTGGTGGGAAGAGATAGAAAGGATTGCTAAAAAGAATAATAGAAGAACGAACAGGGCTCGACCAAAATATGGCTTGGGTTATATTCATTCAGACTCGTCAGGAAGTGAGGATAACAAGAATAATGATCCACGGCGGGAGATGTGTCATGTGACGTCCGTCACCCCAAATAATAATATGGATAGTGCAGCCTCCGACGAGGAGGATTGTTACCCATACTCTACACCTCAGCAACCTCGTTCCTTGCAAGCTGCTGCTGATACTCTAGTTAGAGATGAACGATACTTGCTGGAACAGGTCCTTGAAAGTATGGACGTGGAGCAAGATGAAGTCCTTGGTGCTGCACCTGCTCCTCAGCAACTTGAAGATGGCGGGCAGCTGACTATTGATGAGCTAGTCGAGATCAACCTGGGTACGGAGGAGGACCCACGCCCCACATTTGTGAGCGCAACCCTGTCATTAGAAGAACGTGAAAGTTATAGAAACTTTTTGATGGAGTTCCGGGACTGTTTTGCATGGAACTACAAGGAGATGCCTGGGCTTGACCCACATGTCGCAACTCACAAGCTTGCCATTGACCCCAAGTTTCGGCCAGTGAAGCAACAACCACGCCGTTTCCGTCCTGAGCTGCAAAATGACATAGTGGCCGAAGTTGATAAATTAATCGCGGCTGGCTTTATAAAAGAAGCACAATATCCTCGTTGGCTATCTTGCATTGTTCACATCGAAAAAGAATGGTCAACCGCGGATTTGCGTCGATTTTCGTGATTTGAACCGTGCTTGCCCCAAAGATGATTTTCCAATTCCCATCACGGAGATGATAGTGGATGCCACCACGGCTATGGTGCCTTGTCCTTCATGGACGGGTCATCAGGTTATAATCAGATTAAGATGGATCCACAAGACGCATTTGATACGGCGTTTCGAACGCCGAAGGGAAATTTCTACTACACGGTCATGACGTTCGGTTTAAAAAACGCCGGCGCGACTTACCAACGTGCAATGACTGTGGTCCTTGACGGTCTCATTCACAAGACGGTCGAATGCTATATTGATGACTTGGTCGTGAAATCAAAAGATCGACAAAACCATCAGGATGACCTACGTATTGTCTTCAACAGGCTACGACAGCATCAACTAAAAATGAATCCACTTAAATGCGCCTTTGCGGTGCAGTCAGGTGTGTTCTTGGGCTTTATTGTTCGCCATCGAGGCATTGAGATCGAGCCAAAGAAGATTAAGGCTATTTTTAAGTTGCCGACTCCTCAAAATGTGGGTGACCTTAAATGTTTGCAGGGTCACTTGGCGTATATTCGACGCTTCATATCTAACCTCTCGGGACGCACTCAGCCGTTCACGAGACTAATGAGAAAGGGTGTGCCGTTCCATTGGGATGAGGAGTGTCAACATGCGCTTGACAGCCTTAAAAGGTATTTGCTCAGTCCTCCCGTCTTAGCGGCTCCCGTAAGAGGACGCCAACTAATTCTGTATATCGCCACGCAGCCATCTTCACTAGGCGCGTTGCTCGCACAGCTTAATGATGAAGGCAAGGAGGTGGCATGTTACTATTTGAGCCGCACCATGGAAGGTGCCGAGCATAACTACTCACCTATAGAGAAGTTGTGCTTGGCCCTCGTGTTTGCACTAAAGAAGATGCGACACTACATGTTGGCGCACCCAATTCAGCTCATAGCAAGAGCGGACCCTGTAAGGTATATACTGAGTCAACCGGCCCTAATGGGACGTCTCGGTAAATGGGCAGTGTTCATGATGGAATTTGATATTACTTATGTCCCGCAAAAAGCAATTAAAGGTCAAGCTTTGGCTGATTTTCTTGCAGCGCACCCTGTACCAGATGATTCACCCCTAGTGATCGATTTACCTGATGAAGATGTCTTCTCCGTCGATATCGAATCACCATGGGAATTATACTTTGACGGCGCATCACGTACCGAGGCAAATCCTGACGGCACGCTCAGGAAGAGAGCTGGAGCCGGACTAGTATTCAAGACGCCGCAAGGCGAGACCATCTACCACTCTTTCTCCCTCCTTAAAGAAGAGTGTTCGAATAATGAAGCTGAATACGAGGCACTCATCTTCGGCCTTTTACTTGCACTTTCTATGGATATTCGGAATTTGCAAGCATTCGGTGATTCTCAGCTTGTTGTTCGCCAAGTGAATGACATTTATGAGGTACGCAAACCTGAGCTAGTGCCATATTATATGGCAGCACGCAGGCTCATGGAGAAATTTCAAGATATTCAAGTTTTACATATGCCACGAAGTAAAAATGCCTCAGCTGATGCATTGGCTAAACTTGCAGCAGCGCTTGTGCTCCCAGGTGGCGAGCCCACTCAAATAAAAATAGAAGAGAGATGGCTTCTCCCAGCTGTCTTAGATCTTGTCCCAGAAGAATATGAAGTTAATCAAGTGGTGGCAGTAGCTGCTGAGCAGGATGATTGGCGTAAGCCATTCATCGATTATTTTAATCATGGAATATGGCCGGATGATCTGGTGGAAAGACGTCGTCTACAACAACGCCTACCATCATATATTTACAAAGTGGGGATCCTGTATCGGCGTTCATTTGGTCAAGAAATACTTTTACGATGCGTTTCGAGAAAAGAAGCTGATCAAATATTACAAGAGATGCACCATGGAGTCTGTGGTGGCCATCAAGGTGGCGCCAAAATGTATCACAGAATCAGATTGGCTGGGTATTATTGGCCAAAAATTATGGCGGACTGCCTCAGAATTGCTAAGACTTGTCACAACTGTCAGATCCATGGTGACTTCAAGCATCAGCCGCCGGTTCCTCTTCACCCTACTATTCCCTCATGGCCATTCGATGCATGGGGAATTGACGTTATTGGTTCCATCGAGCCTCCCTCATCTAGAGGGCACCACTATATTCTTGCGGCAACGGACTACTTTTCCAAGTGGGCTGAGGCCATACCGTTACGAGAAGTGAAGACGGACAATGTCATCAATTTCTTGGAACGACATATAATATATCGTTTTGGTGTTCCACGGAAAATTACCTCCGACAACGCTAAGGCGTTCACTTCTACTAAGATGCAAAGGTTCATTGCGAAATACAACATCACGTGGAGCTATTCCACAGGATACTATCCTCAAGCTAATGGGCTTGCTGAAGCGTTCAATAAGACCCTTGGAAAAATACTTAAGAAGACGGTAACCAAGCATAAGAGAGATTGGCATGATCGTCTCTTCGAGGCCTTATGGGCATATCGAGTTACTACTCGCACTCCGACGCAGGCAACGCCTTACTCTCTCGTTTATGGCAGCGAGGCGGTCTTGCCACTTGAGGTTCAGCTCCCATCATTACGGGTGGCTGTCCAAGATGAGCTTACAAATGACGAGCAGATTCGGCTTCGTTTTCGGGGAGCCGGACGCCTTGGAGGAGAGTCGTCTCAACACACTCCAAAATTTAGAGTTGTATCGCGTAACATGGTGAGAGCCTACGATAAACCTGGTCAAGCAGCGAGTTTTCCGCAAAGGTGAACTTGTCCTTGTTCTTCGACGCCCTATTGTTGTTACACACAGGACGAAGGGGAAATTCGAGCCAAAGTGGGAAGGGCCATTTATCATCGAGCAAGTCTATGATGGTGGTGCGTACCACCGATCGATCACCGGGGACTCCGTCCTATGCCGCCCATCAATGGCAGATATTTAAAGAAATATTTCGCATGACCAACGGTCGTGTGATCCTCTCCCCTTTTGCTGTTTGTTTTTCTCGCTTTTTTATAAAAAAAATAAATTAATAAAATAAAACATGTTTTCTTTCATCATAGACAATGTGTTTTGATTTAACGGACATCACATCCAATAACAAAAGGCTTTCTCCTATATGTATCATCAAGCTCAATCTTCCGGTGGCTGTTATTCAATGGTGTCCTTGGACTGGGTATGTCCCGATCAACTTAATATGAGGTGAAGCAACTTCAACACAAGCACATGGTTAGCACCAATAAGGGATAAAAGCAGGGGTGGACGAATTTTAATTCGCGCTGACCCTGGAAGTCGTGGGTTCGCCATATCCTTCACCAATGTCTAGTAGGAGTATCACGCCTCCAGGGAGACAATAGGAAGAAGAGCATGAAAGGGCTACCTGATTCGTTCAGTCCGGGTCAAGTGTGCAGCCGCATGCCACCTTGGAGGTGGTAACAAGGGACCACAAAATCAAGCCTGCGAGGGTTATTAGTTCCACAAAGATGAAGAGCTGCCCTCTGAATTCTTGAAGACAAAGATCAAGAAGCAAAATCAAACTCTGAAAGAGATATAGTCAACTGTCTCGAAGTTCTCAAAAAGTCAAATCAAGTCATCAAGCAAAGCACTCAAAAAGTCAAGTCAAGTCATCAAAGTGAAGCTCTCGAGACTCAGATGAAGTCAAGTCGTCAAGCGAAGCAAGTGAAGGAGGAGGGTAGCTATTCATCACCCTCGGCAAAAAACAAAGGCAAAAAACAAAGGCAAAAACGCTTCAGCCATCCTCCCAAAAACAACCCTGATGTTAGCCGTATCCTAGTACTTCATACTGGACAATGGAGAGACGTGGGACACATGACTGAAGGGAGGCTCGGAGAGAGTTCATCTGCCCCCAAGAGATCCTAACGAAGTGCTAATCTTTTGACATGATTATCACGAGGGAACTAAACCTCATGTGAAAGTTGTGTCGTTGACCTTGTTATGTCAACATACACCCTTTCATGACGTCACTGGAAGATGCTTCATAGCTTGGTGATTCATGGAAAAGCCGACATTTTTTTAAAAAAAAAGAAAACTCATTTTTTTTGGGGTCTTTTTGAGAACTCTGTTCTCATTTTCTGAAATACAAGAGGTGGCATGGATTTTCGCTATATTTTCCACATGCTTACAGAAGTTGTAGTCTCAATGCTTTTGGAGCTCACGGGTTCCAACAGATGAAAGTAACACCAGGCTATGATCGTACGGCCGGGTTCATCGAAATTTTATTTCCCCGAGTCAAGCCTCTGTTGCTCCGCACATAAACTCGACTCGGCGGGTGGCATTTGGGAGCAGTGAAGCAAGTCAGTGCGACGATTGTGGAAGCTGTGAAACCCTTCAAGATGGATGGCTGGCACTATTGTAACTAAATAGTCGCATTCACCTTGATAAAAAATGAATGAAAGATTTTCTCTGGTGCTAGTATATTCGGCAGTAATAAACTGGAGATCTTCTTTTTCTCTCATGATGTGGCATGATTTTCGCCCTAATATTGTGTGAGATGTTATATCTGGTGTGGTATGATTTTCGCCATATCCTAGTATGGTATTACTGTTGTGTAATCATACGGCAAGGATTTTTATTAAGATCTTCGCTGTCATAAATTATGTGCGCGAGCCATGGCTACAGTACGTGCTTTGGTTATCCACATATAGCTGGTCATGTGGGTTCTTTGCTAATACAGTATGGCTAAGAGCACCATGTACGATGGCATATATGTATATATGTGTGTATATACATACATGAAAAGAAAGGATCATTCAGTAACTAAGTTGTCATGTATATACGACGGCTTAGCAAAATAAAAAATATATTATATTGGCATAAATAGTACTTTGTATAAGAGGAACGGAGTGCCACAAGTTATTATAGCGGATGAAATAAAAAGGGGGTTGCTAAAGATACAATGATTTATGACTCAAATGAGCAAGATAAAAAGAAATTCATCAGAGCTCGGGCATGTTCCGTGAGGCCGTCATCGTCCTGATCAGTGAAGCGAGCGGTCGCTTGTTCAAGATCCTTCAGCTGTTTCTGATCTTGCCCCAGCATCACCTCCAGTTCAGATTGCAACATGCTCGTCTCCTTGAGTCATTCTTGATGCTTATCCAAGCATCGAGTAATGCGTTCTTTCAAGCCCTCCTCCTGAGCCTGGGCTTCGTTGGCGGTGTCAAGCTGGCCATTTAGCTTCTTAATCTGTGACTGTAACTTCTGAGCACGAGTTGAATGCTCTTGTATCTTTACTTCCTGGGATGCAAGTTGTTCTTCGAAACTCTTGGTGATCTCTGCCATAGAAGCGCAGGTGGTGGCTACCGTATTCTGGAAGTCTTCAATTATAGTAACTCTCCCCTTCGCTTGAGTTTGGCTCGAGGTAAGGTTCGCAGTCAAAGTTTGAGGATCAAGGGTGAGGGCCTCTTTCAAGGCGTTGAATCCGTCCATCAGTTGTTTCACTTCAGTTGGAGGTGATTCAAAGAGTTTAGCCCACCACTTCGTGTTGGACTCTATTTTGGAAACAATCTTCTCCCTGTTAAAAGGACGCTGTTTCAGAATATTCTGGAAATTCTGAAGATCCGTACGGACATAATCAATACAGCGTGATAAGTCGTCATCCATGGGCTCAGGAAGAGAAACCGGCTGATGAGCATTGAACTTGTTGCTTCCTGAAGCGTCAATCTGAATGCTGTCGTCGATATTGCTCTCTGCCTCCAGTTTCTTCTTCGCTTCGTCGATGGCAGTCCAGAGTTTTTCAGACTCAGCTGAGAATACCTCAGGATCGATTTGTTTGGCTAAAAAAAAGGGAAAAATAGCTATTGAAAAAAGCAGCAAGAAAGAAGGACGATATGTAACCGTGCATAAAAAAAGATAGAGTTACCTGTCTTCTTGCGCTTCTCCTTCTTGAGTTTTTCAGTGTTCTCCCTCTTTCTCTTGGGTGGAGTGGATGCTGTTTTCTCTACTGTGGAGAGTTCAGGTTGAGACTCCGTGACCTCTGCTGGCGCTGACTCAACGGACGCTGGTTCGGTTTGCTGGCTTGGTTGCAAGTTTGACGTACTGATCACCTTCTCAGTGGTTATCTTCGTTAACTGTCCTGACGTCTGCTGCCCAGACTCTTGTGGTGCACCAGGAAATATAAAAGTATGAGCATCTGGTCCCTCTGGCTAAGGGCTGCGCAAGAAACGTATGACCATCGGGCCTCCAACGTGAGGAGAGGTGGCGTCTCATCAGAATCTGGAATGACTCTTCTCGGCTGTTAGGGGAGTAGCTCTGAAAGTCTAAGCTGTTGGTAGTTCTATCGGATGCTTGGAAGTTGATGTCCGGGATGAGCTGGTCACAGTTAAACATCCGAGCAAACCGATGAGGGCAATATACTCGGTTGTCGAAATTCTCGCCTCGCCTGTAAGTGACTCCACCTACGCTGCAGCTCGCAAGTAACTCCATAGCAGATATTGAGATCATGAACTTCCGACTCTGGTAGTTCGTCCTGCTGTCTCGTATACAGTATGGTTTCTCGTCCTCTGGGAACCGTAGGGAGGAGCGACCCAAAAAGTCTAATGATCGCAGCTGTTGCCCAGAATCATCAAAATCATAGAAGAGACGGTGTGCTTCTTTCATGGTATGTGACTTGGCATCTCCCCAATCTATTATAAAAGGAGGATATTGTACTGGACATGACAGAGAAGCAGATATGGGTGCCTTTTTCAGAAAGGATGCAAACCACCCCATGATGAAGTGGCCTGGAATAAAGCGAGAACATTCACTTGCCGATTTGGTATTGTTAGTGATGATACTCCTATGCGCATTGTCCAATTTGCGATACAAGAAAGCCAAGCTCGCCACACCGATAGCCACTCGATTGCCCTCTGCAATTTTTGCTGCCATGCTGAAGACTTCTGGGCGAATGTAATCCCCAGCCTTGACGGGAATACAGTAAGTACAAAGCCAAGCCGCTATGAAGGCGGCACGGTAGAGCAACGATGAATATGAAACGATGAAAGGGAGTCTTTGCTTGCCCAAAACTGCAGAAGGACGGCCGTTTCGAACTTCAACTCGGAATCCTGCTTTCTGTAGTAGAGGATCAGCTGGATCAGCAAAACCATCCAATGGTGAAACCTTTAAAGAATCAGCTCGGTCATCGAAAAAATGGTCCACCCAAGTGGAAATAGTGACCAAGCCTGGTCCTGGCTTCTTGTCCTTAGGGCACAAGCTTGAATAAATGGCATAAAGAGATTCCACATGGCCACGCACATCCGGCTCAAGCGGAATAAATTCTTCATACAAGCGGCCAACGATTGGTATGCCCATTGCATCAGAGATTGTGTGCAAAGGAAAGCCCATCTCTCCTTGGCTGGTGAGCAAGGTATGTCCATCAATATTCCAATATGTCAAAAAGGCAGCCACTAGGGATGGATCGACCTTGCAATGGTAGATTGATGCCAAAACTCCACGGTAAATACCAGCTCTCTGCAAGATATCACGATCTTCTTTATTCAGCAACATCATGCGCGCCCATATCAATATTTTCTTGTTCATTTGGACATTGAGCCGGAGTTGCAGAGGGGGCTCGTGTGTCCATTTTGAGAGGGTGACTTGATGAATTCTTGCGCCAACGTCGAAGTCCGCTCAGGAAGATCCTTGTTAGTCACAGGGCCATCTGTTACTGGCTGTAGAATGGACACTGTGCCGCAAAGATCTTGAACTGGCTGTTCACATGGTCTTTTGCGTGTACCAAGAGGAATTTCTTGAAGGAAATTTGTCAAATCCTTTACTGGGGTGGGGACTCGGCACCTGGATCTGTACTTGTCTTCCCTCTTAATGACTTCAGCCGCTGATTCCAGGATCAGTTGTTGGCCACGTACAAGCTTCAAACATGCTGCAATTTCTGATATTGACTGATTCAAGTCTTCTTTGCTAGTGATAGACACTTCGCTTCCTGAAGGATAAATTCTAGGATCTGCATCCTTGAAGAAGTCAAATTCTTCGCGCCAATAAAGTACTTCGCCTTGCTTTTCTTTTGGTGCACAGTCAATAGGTCCACAATACAGTGTTTAAGGTGTGAAGTTCATGGGGGAACCGCCCTGGAGACAAAAGATAAGAATCAGGATGGAGGAGCATCTGGAATAAAATAATGATGTCAAATACGCAAATATTTGCTCATGCCTAATATACCTGTGGAGAAGCGTTGACTGGGGCGTTAGGCTGTGACACTCTGAACGATGGCTTTGGATGTTGCTGACGGGAACGATTCAGTGGGGAGTTGCTAGAGCGATCTCTGCCGCGTCCTTGAGCTTCCTCTGAATTCTTGATGTTGCGAGTCTCATGTCCCGAGCGGCCCATCTTCATATGGCAAGTCAAATTAAAAAAATGGTGTGCAAAATAAGTATGCGTACTGAAGAAATTTCGGTATTACAGTACCGTCGATCAAATATATAGAAAGCTGGTATGATCAGTTTCTATCTTACTGGGCTAGCAAGTACCTGACAGGCTTCTAAGAGGCTCGCCTTGCTGTTATTCCGGCACAAGTTTCTTCTCGCCGGATTTCGCTTGGCTTCAACTAGCTGAACAGATTGTCTTCTTTCTTCCTTCGACGATCTGTGATTTGTTTGCTTCAGGGTCGCCGGGAAGCACGAATTCAACTATAGAACTGTTTATGGAGCTCAAACGAAGCCTACAGTATCGTGTATATATGGGGGCTGCCTGTCTCCTCTGCCTGACCGGACTTCTATAAAACTGTAACTCGTTTTGGATACGGTTTCTGACTGGAGTCGGAGACTGAATATCTACTGATAATGGGTTCGTGTCAAACTCGGTTACTAAATAATATTTCCCGAGTCAAATTTCTACTGCTTCGCGCATAAACTCGACTCGGCGGGTGGCATTTGTATGATGGAATTTTGGCATATTTTCACGGTGAATGACTGATTATGGATTTATGTAGCTAGCTTTTCAATTAGCTAGCTTCTCAAGCAATATATATACTATGTATATGTGCACAAAGACTCTTTAACATACGTGGAAGACTTGGAATGGTGTTCACGACTATTGATCAGGTTGGCCAGACGTCTTGCCAGGCGTGGAATATTCTGGAAGTTTCGTGATTTGGTGATTGAAAAATGTACAAATTATCTTGTATTCCGGATAAGATACGTACGTATCTGTTTGGAATAAGTCCATGTACAGTACGTTAGCTTCTGGATACGTAAACAACAAGGACCCTCAGTTGAAGATCGTATCTGGCCGTTTGAGCTGGATATATGTCGTAGTATGTGCGGCTTGTTGATCCGGGCTTTCAGTCTACGACATGTTTTTGCTTGGCCGAGGGGCAAGCGTCCTGCCTCCTCCCCTATATAAAGAAGCACCCCGTCGACGGGGAGGGGACTTCTAGTTCTCACGCATCCACGCATCTCGCCGAGACGTCTTGCCGCCAACTCGCCGAGAAGCCATACGCAAAGCGCCGACGTCTTGCCGCCAACTCGCCGAGAAGCCATACGCAAAGCGCCGACGCCCCCGCTGCCGACTCGCCGAGAAGCCACACGCATCTCGTCAAGACGCCCCCGCTGCTTTCTCGCCGACTTCCTTGCTCAAGCCACGCACCGTGCTGTTGTGCTCTCGCTTCGCTTGACGATCATGTCGTCCACATCGGCTGTCGTGTTTCCTGGTGAGCGTCTAATCTAGATGCGTAGTATGAGCATGAGTTGTTCCGTGAGATGCATTTACTCGAGCTAGTTACAAGCTCTCCTATATCCCGATGACAACAGATAGGTCGTATTGGCCCGATCTCGATTGCTTTGAAGAGGTCGTATTGGCCTGTGTTCTTCGATAACGGAAAGGTCGTATTGGCCTACTTGTTCTTCAACGGCGGGAAGGTCGTATTGGCCTGTCCTTCACAATAATAGAAAGGTCGCATTGGCCTACTCGTTCCCTGCTGGTGGAGAGGTCACATTGGCTTGTCCCCACAAAAATAGAAAGGTCGCATTGGCCTACTTATTCTGTTGGCAAAGAGGCCGTATTGGCCGGCGTTTGCCGTACAAGCAAAAGTCGTTATCGATTTGGTGTAACGCCGGGAAGCTGTCAGTTTGATCTCGTGAGAAAGCATCGTCCAAACAATGCTTCCGCGCTGTTGCGGAATTTTTACTATATCTTTCCTTACACGTATGGCTAAGTGCCAATGAGGCAAAGTCGTCTTTCCACCGACACGTCCTAATTCACGGAATCGGACACATCGTTGCTGGGCACCGACGAGGCGAAAGCAACTCACACACGTCCATGTTAATGAAGGCTGGCGTACATGATCGGGCACCGACGAGGCGAAAGTCATCCCCTTCATTATCATCTTTCCGTTTACCCGACGTGGCGATGGCAATGTCACGACAGAGCTTCGGCGACATAAAGCCACCCATATTATTATTATGCCATATATCGCATATGGTTCCTCATGACGATGAACAAATACTTGACGACCATGAAGCGCGGCTTAATCGGAGGTTTTCCGCAAGCTCTTCTTGCGGATGTAATTAACCGGCCGCGCCTAACAGCCCGGGAATCGGCGAACTACACAATCTCTTACCGTCGAGACCTCTCCTTAAGCATGACGAAGACGGAAGAAGACTACTTTTTCGTTGATCATGTATTTTGTATATTCAAGAAAGAATTAATGAAATATATGGTTCTCGAATGTGTGATGTGTCTCCTTGTACATATTACTTTTATTCAAGTCTTCGTTCAGTTTTCGACCAAACAGGACGGCACGTGGCGGCATCGGGGAGATTGCTTGGAAGCAAGGCTACCGGTGAGGAGGCGCGGTGGCCGTCGGATCAAGAGAAGCCTGAGTTGGACCCTTATGCCCCTGGCTAAGTGGTTTGGCTCTTCATGTATCCAAGGGCAAAGAGGGAATGTAAAATAGGCTTGCCCCTATAAATAAAGGATGAGGGTCTCCCTTCCCCCTCATCTCTCCCATTCCTCATTTCCCCCTCCTAGCCTAGGGCTTTCTAGAGAGAGGTCAAGAACATAATTTGTGCTTGTATTTTCTGAAGATTTAAAGTAGGGAATGGTGGCCCTTACCACCTCGTGCCCTCCGGGCTTCAGTTTCTTGGTGTCGTGATTTTTCCGTTCACGTTTTTGTTTCGGCATGTTCGTGTGTTCTTTGTTCCTCGTTTTCCCCAAATCTCGCAGCCCGCAGTTTGAGTTGATCTCGGCAATGATTTCTTGGGGATTGATTTGTTCCTAGTTGAATCACATCCCTGTGAAGTTTGGGGACGAGTCTTGGAGTGTGGAGTCAGATCTTGTCAATTTCGTGTCCGCTCGTTTCTCTGTGTTTGTGAGTTCGTCTGGCTGTCTGTTCGTCGCCTGTCTGGTTTCCACTTGTTCACTGGTTCATTCGATGGAGCATCAGGCTTTCTGAGAAGCCACCGGCAGATCAGTCTCCCACGAATCACTAGCAGCAGATCCAGGCAGTCGCCCGTCCTCTTCCTATCCTGTTTTTCTCTTTCGTATTTTTCTGTTCAGTGCTTGTGTGTGGGAATCAACCAACAGCAGGAGTGCTGTGGCGCCGAGCACACCAGGTGCTAGTGCTGCTACTGCTCATCGAAGTGAGCCAGGTGCTCCAATCCTCTCGTCCCTGCTGTGTGTGGCTGATCTCCATAAACAAGCGCCGTCGTGTTCTATTTGTTTTGCTGTTTTGCCTTTTCAGTTCGTCCCTGTCAGATGGTTAAAGGCAGCAGTGCTGCGGACGCCGGTGTTCAAGCACCGTGTGAGCTCGATTGAGCAGCTCTCTGCTTCCTATCTGGTATTTGGAGCAACGATTGTTATTTCTTCAGTACTGTGCGGCAGCAAGTTCAAAGCTTGAACGTGAATTGATTTTCCAATTTGAGAGCCGTCACTTTAAAGCTACAGGAACAATTCTTTTGCTTGCTTCCGTGTTGTGTTCATGCTTCTGAGAGAAGTCATTTTCATGCTACAGTGCCATTAGCATGGTTTTGGCTTTGATTTATGATTGAAGGTCACGGCTTGCAAACTTGGTGCTTGCTGTTTATTCTTTGCAGGACAAGGCGAAGGGAGGATGGTTTATTTACTGCTGGTAGGCTATGCACCTTCGAGTGCCGAGTGAAATCCAGTTCAGTGATTTGTTTTGCAGGGATCCAGTTCTCGCTGGTAAAATAGAGTGCTCCATTTTTAAGCCGTTACTCTGTCCGTTTTTCTTGGTGATTTTCCAATGAATTTTCTCTTACCCTGATTTTCCGTTTTGTGCGCAACTTGGTCGTTTGGACTTCGATTTGGATTCCGTCTGATGCGTTGGCTTTGTGGTGTCTCGCTGTGTTCCTAGGGAACATCCACCCTCTCAATAGGGTTGTGGACACCACCGTTCGTTTAGAGGTTTGGGGTTGTTTCTCTTGAGCCGAGGACTTGGAATTTCACAAGAAATTTGAGGCTCCCATTCACCCCCCTCTGGTCGCCTTTTCGGTCCTTCAAATCATATATATCTATATATGTTACGGTGGTTCATCTTATCTTATCTTATCTTATCTTACTATCAACAATATAAACTAACCACTTAAATATACATGTAACTATACCCATATGACATTATAAAACACACTAGTCTATCAAGCCATACTCATACTCCCGCATGGGCTAAACAAATCTTAGTATGTGTGAATTGGCTTATACTCCAATGACAGGACGGTCCAGTGGGATGCTACCCGGCAGAATTCAAATCCTGGTGCTCGCATCTTTTCTCTTTAGATTTTCCCAAGATTTACCGGCGTTATGCCTTAAGTGGTAAGCGGCGTTCCCATCGGCAACGAGGCGCCAGTGGTGACTTCGGGAATCTCTAGATCTGCCAATTGATCGGTACCCTACTCAACCTGCACACTTAGGTATCAAGTCGCCACTAAAACCACTAACAATTTTGGTCGACACGGCCCTACTAAACAACCTTGCTTGGTCGGACGATCGGGACATCGACACAAGCCTGAAAAACTCGGTCGGATTGGGTCTTCGACACGAGCCCCCACTCCCCTCCACTAGAAACTCCACCACTGAGCCAACAAGCAACTAACAACTAGCGAAAAACAACTAACTAAGCAACTAAAAAACAAGCTGTGCCTACTCCACCACTGCCATCACCCACGGAGGTGCTTATAGGGGTAGGGTTTGTGCACGTGTGTTCATAGGGTGAGTGTACGTGTAGTAAGCGTTTGTGTTGTAGTGTGTCATTTAAAAGAACAAATCTTAGTATGTAAACATTGGAATGTTTGTGTTCAATAGCTACAACTAATTAATAAAGAAATTCTATTCACAAAAAACCAATAAATAAATTTATAAAAATATTATGGAACCTTTATTGATTTGGGATATAAATTTATAAAGCATCTATATACATATATGTTCTTTATCCATATCCTTAGTTTTTCCCCTATTTTCATGGCATCTCCATATGTCCTTAATATTCATTTATAGTTGAGACTTTAGCTTCAGTTATGATGAGTATTTCGTTTCTCATGATGATTAGCTTCAGATGATGCAATACATAGCTGATGAATATATCCTGGATAAATGCTGATGAATAATACATAGATATGCCACATCTTAAATGTATTAGTAAATGCCACTTAAATATATATCTTGGATTAATTCATCTAGGTACCTCATTGTGATCGATGATGTTTGGAGCGAAGCAGCTTGGGATGCAATCCAGGGTGTGTTACCAGAAAACAAGTGTGGTAGTAGAATCATCGTGACCACTCGGATAGATACGGTTGCCAGAGCATGCAGTCATGCAAGTGATTGCATCTATCATATCAAGGCCCTCAGTCCTAAAGACTCCGAGAAGTTATTCCTTAGCAGAGTATTTGGCTCCACAAAAAGTGCTTGCCCTAAGGAGATTGAAGATGTCATGCAAAAGATCTTAAAAAAATGTGGTGGGCTGCCACTGGCCATTGTAAGCATTGCCAGCCTCTTGGCAAGCTACAAATCTCCTGAAAGCATGCATATGTGGGAAATAGTTTTAAAATCAATTGGTTCACACATGGAGAGCCATCCCACCCTCGAGGGGATGCGACAGATAGTTGTGCTTAGCTACTACCACCTGCCTCATCACCTCAAAGCTTGCATGATGTACCTTAGCATTTTCCCGGAGGATTTTGTGATTGCTAAGGAAAGGCTATTGAGGAGATGGATCGCTGAAGGATTGGTCGCCGAGAAGAGGGGTTTGACTTCCATGGAGGTTGCAGAAGCCTACTTCAGTGAGCTGGTGACTAGAAGCATGATTGATCGGGCTGCCGATATAGTAACCTACTATGATGGGAGAGAAGAGACGTGCCGGGTGCACGACATGATGCTTGAAGTCATGGTAACCAAATCCCTTGAGGCGAACTTTGTAAGCCTGATAGGTGGGCAATACGAGGGGATGTCATATGATAGGGTTCGTCGCCTCTCCATCCATGCCGGAGAAGGGCCATCATCGATATCGTCCAAGAAAACTGCAGCAGGGCATGGTAGGAGGAATAATGGCATCATTGGGATGAATGTGCATCATGTTCGATCACTAAGTATGTTTGAGTATGAAGGGCACCATCTTCTTAGTCGGCTAGGTGAGTTCACCCTGCTAAGGGTACTTGACCTCCAAGACTGTCAGGGCCTAGGAAAAAGACACATGGCTTATATCTGCCGAATGTACCTTCTAAGGTTCCTCAACTTGAGGGGTACAGATATTAGTGTGCTGCCTCCAGAAGTTGGTCAACTAGAGCACTTGCAGACGCTCGACGTGCGCCTAACGTTCCTCAAAGGTCTACCAGAGACTGTGACAGAGCTGGAGAGTCTTGAGAGCCTGCAGTTCTCCAACAAGGATGATTACTGGCACATCCATTGGGAAGCACCCAAGGGCTTAAGGAAAATGAAGGCACTGCGCAAATTGAACAATGTGGTTGTCACATCCAACATTGAGGTTGCTAAGGAGATTGCCGAGTTAGGGCACCTGCAAGAGCTAACTATATTTGTTCCTTTTGGCATTCCTCGAGATGTTACGGAAGTGCTTAATCACTCCCTGAGCAGGCTATACTCCCTCCGATTCCTCAATATCGAAATCTTTGGCAATACAGAGGAGGAGAACTTTCTACACCACCTCGAGTCGCGGTCGCCGCCGCGGCTTCTCAGATACCTAAGGATGTGTGGTTCCCTTGGTGGACATACGCTAACTCACTGGGTTGGGTTACTGACTAATCTTGTTGAGTTTGTGATAGCCTGGGCATACCTTCGTGGTGACACCCTATTTGATGTCCTATGTAAGTTACCCAACCTAAAGAAACTCACCCTTGAGACAAACTTCTACGCAGATACAGAGATAGTTGCAAGGTGTACACAATCCTTTCCAGTACTTACGGAGCTGAGAATGTTCAACAATCATGGAATTCCTGCAGTTTACAGATTCGAGAAAGGATCCATGCCAAAGCTCGAGACCCTTGTGCTAAAGTTTTATGTCGATCAGCAGAGCATAGTTGGAATTGAGCACCTGTCCAACCTTAAAGAGGTGCACTTCACTGGTGAGAATAATGGCAACAGGAAAATAGTGGAAGATGAACTGGAGAAGCTCAAAGAAGAGAATGAGAGGCGCAAGCGCAATGGCGCCAGTCAGTTGACAGTTAAAGTGAGGTATGAGTGATAGATCGTTCTGTTTGCTGCAGGCCTGCAAGGTGGTGTGGTTGAGTTCGTTAAGTGTCGAGTTCTTGATGGATGTTTTCTTCAAAACTGGAGTATTATTCGGGAAGTTGCTGTGTAGTTGGTTCTCGTCATGTAAAACTCTTTTACTCGGCGTTTAATTTTTGTATTTTGTTTTCTTAGCAGAGCATCGTCATCTTTCTAATTAACTAGGTGTATTCCCCGCGCATTGCCGCGGGTATGGGGGAGTGTATTCCTTACGCATTGCTGTGGGAATTTTTTTGTGTTATATATAAGAAGACTTATGTATGCATCAAAACATGTTCACATCGAATTTAATGGATAAATTTAAATAAACAATAGATAATAATATTGATAAAAAGTATTGACCATTCAAATGATTATATCTTAAATTCTTGATGTAGAAGTTTGTAGCGCCACACATTCTGACCAACAAAACTCCTATATATAGTGGCTGACCTGATTTGATATAATAAAACAAAGTATTAACTTATAAATGTATTCAAAACCTAACAATGCTTTATATGTTGCCAGTATTTATTATCCCTGCTCCGGTAAATTCTAGTAGTTACATACGGAAGGCAGTGATACTGACCTTTGTTATGCATATCGACGAAAACCTTCCCCGCGTGACTGGTGTATAGGAGAAATTGTAGCTGACCAGCTGACCTCGTCTCGGCATGCGGTGAGCCGGTGAGCATCGGCCTTGGTGCCTGGCACTTCGCGACATGCGTGGTGACCCCAGCAGCGGTGGCACCTAGATGGACAGTGGAAGAGGATGTCATTGCGGCCATGGAAGATGGGTCGAGGCAGAGTAGAATGAAATCCAGTGCGGGACAGTCATGGTGGTAGTCAACGATGGCCGATGCAGACCAGGCTACGCGAACGGTGGTGGCTCCCTGCCTCCTGGGAAGAGACGATGCACGTTGTCTGATTGATACTGGGGTGATGTCGCCTTGCTGCAGTGATGCTCGTAGCACACACCACATGATGAGGCAGCGGAGAGATGGCTATATATGCAACAGTGGTTTGCCTTTGGATTCGCATATTATGAGTCGAAATTAAGAAGATGGCTCGGTGGGCATCAGTTTCACATAAGAGCCTCGTCTGGTGTCCATTCGTATTTTCAGTTGTATCGTACGACTTGAATGAACCAGAACGGAGGTGAAGGATCGGTGCAGGCTGGTGACGTGGCTCAAGGAATGGGGAGATGAAAAAGCTGCTGACTTGGAGCAAGGATATGCAAGAATTCAGTGAGTGCAGGCCGGTGGTTGCTTTTCAAAGGTAGAATTCAGTGTCGCACTGTGCTACTCTTGAAGAGAATTGTGGATTCTGCAACTTGCGAGATCTGCAATACCGAGGTTGAATCTCCAGAGCACTTGATCCATGGTTGCCCCACCGGGAAGGAAATCTGGACCAGGCTGAACCTTCAGTCCATTCACTCACTGGACATGTGCGATTTACATAACATCAGCAATCCCTCCTCATCTACCATCCTGGAACTGCCATCCTTCGTTGCTCTGATCTGCTAGCATATTTGGAAAGCAAGGAATGCAAAGGTATTCAGGCAAGACACTCACTCTGTCGATCGCGTCCTCCTTGACTGCAAAGCTGCAGCCGAATTATGGCAATTCAAATTTCCAAGATCAAAGAAACACATAGCAGAGAAATGGTGCTCCATCATTCAGATGGCTAGACAGGGCCAAGGCTAGCTTTTCCTGTTCCCTTTTGTAACAATCCCGCAACTACACGGTTGCTTTGTACAATGCTACTATGATCGCGAGCCGTTTTGGGCTGACATAATAATAAATTCAGGTGGGGAACGCCTCCCCCCGTTGACCGTAAAAATAAAAAGGATATGCAAGAGAATTAGGCTAGTGGGCATTAGCTTTATAGGAGTTTAAGAAAGAGCTGCCGCAGTTGTGTGTTCTAGTCTTCTAGACGTTAATTACTTGCCCTTCCTGTGTGATTAATAACCTTGCATTCTTACTCTCACTTGCACTCAACTGCTGCTCTCTAAACACTTGATCTCATGTCTAAAGTTAAGCCACTAAACTTCAGACCATTTTAGCTCTTTAGCCTCTTCCTTTTTTTTTTTTTTTTTTTTTTTTTGAGATTACAAGCCTCTTCCTGTTCCTGATCCGGAAGACTTGACTGGCGTGGTGCTGTTTGTCGGCCATGTGGTGAATCCCCTTCCTTGCTCCATAGTGTGTGTGTGTGTGTGTTTTTTCTAAAAGTCGCAGCCTTGGTGCAGTTCCATCCTGTCGCCCAAATGCAGAGCTGTGGCAACTGATCAAGCTTCCAGTGTAATCTGCCATGTTTTGTTTTTGAATAAATAGATGCTTGATCTCGATGTATGTGTAAGGTTGTGAGATGATAGTTTATGTATGGTCATGGATCACGGTACTTTTTACTGTTTCCTTCTTCCACTCCGATGTTTCTCGTTTTTGTGACCTTTTCCAGTGACATCTGTAGCGACTTATAGATTCTTTAAAACAAGAAGAGTATACGCAAAAAAAAAAAAAAAAAAAAAAAAAAAAAAAAAAAAAAAAAAAAAAGAGCAAAACATATCATATACTCTAAACCGACTTAGCCACAAAACTTCATTGATGATTATTTTGGCACCCCGAGCCAATGTGCTGTTTTTTTTCGAAACAACAAATGTGCTGGTATCGACAATGCTATGGTACAAACTTTTTACCTCTTAAGAGGTAATATTTCAAATCAATCTTAGCCATTGTTTACGTTTCATAGATTAGTTAATAGATTAAAAATATTTAAAAAATAAAATAAAATCTCACCACATCTCCTAATAACGGGAGGCAAATCCTGAAAGACATGCAAATCCGATTCCCCTAATCACGCGGTGATTCTTTCCCTAATCTGGCCATCCGCTCCCTTCGACAGCCAGGTGCATACGCATGGGATCCAAAAGTTATTGAAAAAAGGTTACCTATACACTGTCACGTTTTATCCATTCATGCTACCCAAACTCATCAAAAGATCGGCACACTAATATATACATGCACACATTACCACCTACGAGTACACGCTAGCTAGCCACGTACACGATAACCACAAACACATATATGCTAACCATTCATGTAACATCCATGCACGGACACGTGCGCTCACGAGTGACGACACACGCTAACAAACCTGGCCACGTAGGTACACACGCGCTAACCAGCCTAGTCACGCACATACACGCTAAAGGTTTATTGTATCTGTCAGAGTTCACACATGCGTCAATCAAATCAAGACAGATGATTTTTTATCTAAATATTTCCTTATTTATTCTATAATAATAATAATAATAAATAAATAAATAAATAAATAAATAAATAAATAAATAAATATACATAAGAACTATTACCTCTTAAAAGGTCGACCATCCGATCTAAATAAATGAACCACCCATAGTCATTTAGGGGTACTATAGCTTTGCCTTAGTTTAGTCTTTAGTTTCGAGTTTTACATATCCTGCTTGATCTATGTTTCGTCTTTAAAAAAAAAATACATACACACACAATAACACACGGCGTCGTTCACGATAATAAGGCAGAGTAGTAGTTTGGTACAAAATCTCATTGAATGAAAATATCTGACCATAGAAAAATGAAACCATCGTTAAGTAGGTTGCATGTGAGTTTAATTTGCATTAAATAGATTATAAGTAATTTCAGTTGTTTTGAATAAGATTTGGGTCAAACATTGAGAATATAAATTATGAATAACTTTTCACTTGTTGAGTTTGAAAATATGAAAATCATACGAATAGATTTGTCTCGAGAAGTACCTTTATAAAAATATACATATATCATTTTATAATAAAAAAATTATAGAAATAAAAGGTCAAAGTTATACTCTGGATACATGTTGCTGTCCAAAACAACTTGAATTACTAATATGAAGTTAGTAGGCATTTTTTTCATGACATGACAGTTTATTTAAGAAGAGAGAAAAAATAAGTTTTATTTAGATTATGTTACGTGGGCCCTAGTTCATTCACTACAAGAAATGGTGCTTTATATGACGATTTCTGGTGACGTTCTAAGAAAACATCATAAGACTGTATTGTCTGTGACGGTTCATTTCTGAGGTGATACATCTATGACGAGGTTGGACGTCACAAACCATATGAAAACATGAATGTGGAATCTGCCCGTTGATGATGTTAAATGTACAAAAAGATATTTTTTGAAAGTAAATGTGATGTGGAACCTACTGTCGATGATGTTATAAATTATTATTTTTTTGAATGTAAGTGCAAAATTATAAAATTATTCTTTGAATGAAAGTAAATGAGGAAAAATTATTGCCACATCTAGGAATTGTACTGAAGACCTCTTGCGCTTATTAGCTCAAACCAACCACTCAAATACTATATCACTTTTGTACAATAGTAATCTATTATGAAATTTGACCATTTACAGGTGTAGCAGGGAGCGCACAACACAGCCTAAACCCAATAATCCTACTCAGGCCCATGTATCACACCATATGTGCTCACATCCCGCCGGATGCGTAAGTTTAGGGAACTAAATAACATAGCTTGTGAGAACAAGGCCAAAGAGAACGGAAAAGTTCGGGAGCCCCCCCCCCCCCGCGCGTCGCTCTCCCAGGCGACTCGGGGGGCGACCTAGCCGCCGCCGCCAGGGTCCCTCTCCACGCCGGCTCCCGGCCGCCGTCGCCGCTCTCCTCGCCAGCCGTGGCGGCGGCCCGCTGTGGGGGACTCAAAAAGGCCACCCCATAGCACCTCCTGCCTACCACCCCCTCCTCCCTCCTCCTCCTCCTCCCCCAAACTGTGCAATAAATCGACGACGATGGTGACTCGCCGGCGAGCTGTGGGGGCGGATCCGGGCCTCTTGAGGCCAGATCCCGTGCTCCACACCCCGGATCTGGCGTGTCGTGGGAGTTTGGCTGTCGGTGCTGACCGGCGGTTGGCCTGCACACGGCGGCCCCGTCCAGGCCATGAAGACCGGCGGCTGTGCTCGTGGGTCGCGGGGCCCCAAGACCGGCAACGACGACGCCTTGCGCTACGTCCCTTGGCCGCGGTGCCGCTGGCCCGCCGGATCTGAGCGCGCTCCTGGGAGGTCGCTACCCTCCTCGTCTTGCTGGCCTGGGCGGCTCTTGGGAGGTCGCGCCCTTGCCCTGGCTCCTGCCCCGCTAGCGCCGAATCCCCCTGCTGCTTTGTGCGAGCTATCCAGGGCTCACGGTGGGGCGTGCCGGTGGGGCTTGGCTTTCATCTGCAGCGGAGAAGGCGATGGGCGTGCAGTTCGGCCGCGGGCGTTGCCGGCGGTGGGGCAGCATACCCGTAATCTTCTTCGCGTTTGCAGGGGCCAGCAGCGACACAGGCGCACAGTTTGGCCGCGGGCTTGCCGGCGGTGGGGCTGCGTGCCGAAGCGTCGTTGTGTCCTGGGGCTCGTTCATGGTTTCTGAGTCGATGAGCTATGAGCCATGGGATTGGGGGGGCTAGGCGAAAGCCACGCACATCCGGTCGACGGCGACGCCATTGGCGCCGTTACCTCGTTGGAGGCGTCGACGATGTAGTCTCCCACCCTATGACCATAGTTTTGTCCTTTCTCCTCCGGGTGAAAACCCAGCTCTAGTTCCCTAGAGTCAATGGCGGCGGCATTATCGACGTCGTAACCCTCTTGAGGGCGCCATTGTGGAGGATGGATTCCAGCACCATCCCTATTGTCGCTGTGAGCTCTCCTCATCCTCTCCATTTCGCTTCTTGTTTCTTGTTCCCCTCTCGGGTCAGACTGGCTTGGCTGCTATCCGTTACCGTCTCTTCGACGAGTGTCTTCTTCTGGCGCCTCTGCTCCGTCAGCGCTCTCCTTGGTGGTGGCATAAAATCAAATGCCGGGTGGAGTTTCCACCGCTGTCGCCATTCCCCTTTACGGCTTCCTCCCCGCGAATGGCGTTGAATGGCGATACGTGGGCCCGGATGTGCTGGAGGTGCCTTCATCATTCTCAAAGGAGGTCGTCATGTTCGGTGATCCTGCGCTTGCGGGCTCGTCACTGCTTTTAGTCCCCATTCCATTGTTCGTTCCCAATCCACAATTTCACTTCTAAGGGAGAGGGCAGCAGCGGAGCGGCGTAGCTACGAGGAGCGGTGCAGGGCTCAAAGGCTTTGGTGAAACGACGAGTATGTTGTTCGGCAGGAGCACAAGTTGACGCTCGGTTGGCGTCTTTCAGCTATAGTCTAAGTTTAGCTCGGTTGTATTTGTTTTTGTTTCTCTGGTGTTGTTGTTTTGTATTCTCTCTCGCCCCCTATTGTACCTCTCAGAAAATTATGTGGAGGAGAAAATTATGTGGAATGAAAACTAGGTGGGAATCGTTGTGATTCTCCCCGAATTCCCTCAAAAAAAAAAAAAATAACATAGCTTGCTGGTGCATTTACTCATTGTAGTTAGACTAGCTCCATCTAGGCGTTCTCCATACCACATAAAACAATCTAGGCCTCCAACACCTCGCAAGCTTGCACTCGAGAAATCTGATTCTGCTTCTGGCTGATGGTACAAAGATATAGAAAATGATTTTTATCTAATTGCTTTTGTAAATAATAATTTAGAGAATGAATTTAAGGTGGACTTTGGAGATGCTCTAAGTCCTCTTTTGCTACTGCTATATAATCTAAACAAAAAATGCTATACTTAGTCAACTATTTCAAATTTTGTAATTTATAAAAAGAAATATCTATATTTATATAATTATAAATGTAATCTAGATATCTATTAGACGATGAATTTAAAGATTTGTTGGGTTGCATTCATGTAGTAGGATTATCTTATAGCTTACTTTTTTATATAAATTTTATGACTTACTCATGAAGTCTTAGCCGTTCTTCCGACACCTTTCCGTTTAATGAAATACACGACGTGTTTTGAAAAAAAAAGCTTACTCATAGTCATGAAGTAATTAGTATCTTACTCATGAAGTCATGAAGCTGGCGCCCTGCTTACCGATTCTTGGCTGATCTGTCCAGCAAAATATAACTGAAGAAACCCGGAAACATTTCATAACCACAGCCACTTCCGTCCTCCTCCTCCGTGTCCAAGAAACCGCCACCCCGGACCGCGCCGACCATGGCCACCACCGCCGACAACACCCGCGTCTCCACCGCTGGCCAGACACGCTTCGCGCTCCGCCTCACGGCCGCGCTCTCCTCGAACACCGCCGCCGCCGCCGCTGGAAACACCGCCTTCTCCCCGCTCTCCCTCCACGTCGTGCTCAGCCTCCTCGCCGCCGGCGCGGGCCACGCCACGCGCGATCAGCTGCTCGCCGCGCTCGGCGGAGGCGATGGGCCGGTCGCGGCCGAGACCCTGCACGCGCTCTCTGAGCAGGTGGTGCAGGTCGTGCTCGCCGACGGGTCCGGTGACGGCGGCCCGCGGGTCGCCTTCGCCGACGCTGTATTCGTCGACGCGTCGCTGAAGATGAAGTCGGCCTTTGAGGAGGTCGCCGTCGGGAAGTACAAGGCCGAGACGCACTCTGTCGACTTCCAGGAGAAGGTTAGCTCTCTTGCTTGCAAACAACTGGCATAGCTGGCATAGTTATTAGGGACTGTTATAAATTTGTTTGCTGTAAATATTGCTATTTCTGCAATCATGCAAGGAATTGGTTATTTCTGTTTAATTGATAATACATACAGTTGAGACAGTAGAGAATTCTAAGTTAACACCAGGAGTATCAATAGCATATCTCTGTATTGAAGAGTTAAACGGTGCAGTTACATTGGTACTACATATGCGTCTCTTTCAGAAATTTTTTTTTTTTGATGGAAAGAAATTACTTCTACAGTTCTATGTGAGTTTGGGCTGAAAAATATTTAGTTAAACTTGGACCTTTACTAATATATATCTTGTGACACTTAAGGTATGTCAGTTTCAAAACTCATGTATGTAGTACCATTAATAAACACTGCAAGTTTTATGTCACTGTTGCATTAAAAATGTTTGTGTTGACTGTTGAGTAATATGATCATTGAACTATGGAAGAAGTATCATTAGTTTCTTTTGGTGCTAATATGATGCTTTCAAATGCATTGCTTATCTCATCAAATTGCTCTGTTACACTGTATAATGTAAACTGTACCTTACATTCTATTTTTTTTTTGTTTTTTGTCAGGTTGCACAAGTTGCTGGTGAAGTGAACTCCTGGGTGGAGAAAGTGACCTCAGGTCTAATCAAAGAGCTGCTGCCACAAGGATCTGTTGATCAGACCACCAGGCTGGTTCTTGCCAACGCCCTCTATTTCAAAGGAGCTTGGACTGAAAAATTCGATGCATCTGAAACCAGAGACAGCGAGTTCCACCTTCTTGATGGCAGCTCAGTCCAAGCACCTTTCATGTCCAGCGGAAAGGATCAATACATCGCGTCGTACGACAGCTTCAAGGTGCTTAAGCTTCCTTACCAGCAAGGCGGCGACAAGAGGAAGTTCTCCATGTACATACTTCTTCCAGAAGCACGCGATGGGCACTGGAGCTTGGCTGAAAAACTGAGCTCTGAGCCGGCGTTCATGGAGGAGCATGTCCCCACGAGGAAGGTTCCGGTTGGGCAGTTCAAAGTCCCCAAGTTCAAGATTTCCTTTGGGTTCGAAGCATCCGATCTGCTGAAAGGGCTGGGGCTTGAGCTACCATTTAGCTCACAAGCAGATTTGTCAGAGTTGGTTCATCAGCCAGCAGGAGTAGGACAGAACCTGTGTGTTTCATCCGTTTTCCACAAGTCGTTTGTCGAGGTGAACGAGGAAGGAACGGAGGCCGCCGCCGCAACTGGTCTAGTGGTTATGCTCTGTTCAGCCAGGATGCCCACGGATTTCGTCGCGGATCACCCTTTCCTGTTCCTGATCCGTGAAGACACAACTGGTGTGCTGCTGTTCGTTGGTCATGTGGTGAACCCCCTGCTTGATCCATAGACCATAGTTCTGAACTGCCGCCTTTTTGCGATCCCATCCGTTGCATGTTGAGTCCAGCATTGCCACATTTGATCGTGTGTATGCATAAATAAGTGGCTTGATCGACGTATGTAAGGTTGTGCGATGATACACTGTAGTAATAATCAATAATCAATATACATGGTGCCTGTTTACTATTCAGCTGAGGCATGTGGTCCGGTGAGATTCTATTATGCCTGGTACAGGAGCTGCCCAGCAAAATCCACAGGAAGGCGATGGTAGAAATATTTTTTCTTTATCTTGGTTGGATTACAATATTTCATTATTTATACCAGCTATGAATGCATACAACCACTAATAGGTAACAGTCGTTTCAAAGATAGTGCCTTTGTGATTCAACCGTGAGATACAGTCACACTCCGTACAGGAGTCAGAAGACACAAACACTGAGAAAGATCTCCTGCCGGTTCTCAAAAAATTGTGAGATAAAGATGAACTAAATATGGAATAGAGAACGGAC
This sequence comes from Themeda triandra, assembly GCA_018135685.1. Classification (NCBI taxonomy): domain Eukaryota; kingdom Viridiplantae; phylum Streptophyta; class Magnoliopsida; order Poales; family Poaceae; genus Themeda; species Themeda triandra. Next base: position 1,582,827 of record JAENPR010000042.1, read on the forward strand.
AATGGAGTTTCTTTATTTTCCTACACCAAATAAATATGATACAAACACAGTGTAATAGTACAAGTACATCGCTGTCCCTTAGTTGGGGATGCAGAGAAAAAGATTATTCTCAGATGAACTGAGATTGTAGCAGTACCAATTCCAAAGGGCTAACTGTTGTAAAACACTGGAGGTGCACCAAACAACAGCAAAACACAACAGGATGATAAAAGGGGCATCACGGCACCCAGCGTGAGCCGCAGATACCTGCAAGTACAATACAGCTACCAGCAGCACAGACCCCTTTCGTCCCACTAATTATCTTGGTAACCTGCGATGCACCAAAACCATCTGAGCACGATTGATGATACACATTGCCTCGTTGCTCAGTATTCGATGCAGTCACATAGCATACACGATCTCCCCACTGCTTTCCAGGTCAAGATCTGCATCTGAGTCTAGGTCCTCCATGTCGTCATCGAGGTCAAGGCCATCGTTCAGGAACTGATTGAGCCCACGGGAACCAGCTGCCGGAATGGTCGCCTCGGCCAGGATCTGCATGATCTCATCCATGCCCTGCATCGGTTGCTCGGGCTCCTCATACTGCTTGCTCATTGTGCTGTCATCCATTAGGTCAGCTGGGAGGTTCTTCAAGAACCAAGGATGGTTTCTTATCTCAGGGATGTTGATCCTCTGTATATGGCATGTCAGTGATTTGCTCAAAGCAAACATGTGCAGAAACTACTGAAACACTAGAAGCTGAAAGTACTCACAGTGGCTGGGTTGGCGACAAAAATCCTAGAGATAAGATCTTGGCATTCTGGAGATATGTGGACATAGTCTGGAATCGAGTACTGCACACCCAATATTCTCTGCAAGACAAATCTCGTCGGTGTTTGATTAAAATGGGCAGCCAATTCAGAAACGCTGATGTAAATACGTCTGCAAAGGAAACCTGAATTGTCTTCCTGAAATTCTTAGGCTCATCTGGGTCCTCAAATGGATATGCACCAACTAGCATCACATAAAGGGTTACTCCACACGACCACACATCAGCAACCTTTTGTTCAGTAACAAAGAGTTAGTGACTGATTAAGCAAGCTTCCAACAAACAGTTCCCTAACATACATGGCTACACACTATGCATGAATGCTTTGCCACACAAACATGTTGTTCAAGTGGAGAACAAACACGCGCATTGGATAGAAACAGTAGGTGAAGTGCAGAATAGTCAATGACAATACACGTAATACCTTTCCATCATATTCCTTCTTCAGAAGAACCTCAGGAGCAATGTATGCAGGAGTTCCGACTGTAGATTTTGGCTGAGAGTGTAGAACTGATGACTGCAATGCAAAAAGAGTTAAAACTTCCTACAAGACTCACATTTTTTTTTCTTTTGAAAAGCACCAGGCACTTGGTAACAATCAATATCTACTAATAGAGTTAAAATTATAAGCAGATGATATCAGTTAACTTTTTTTTTCCTGCGAAACCAGTTAACTTTTTGTTGACTAAGTCACGGGCTGCTAATTACAGTTACTAATAATCTTATACTCCTCATTTGGTATATATTATTATAACAGGGTAAAGTGTGCCCTGTTAATTGCAACTAAATTCAATTTCCCCACTAAATTCGTAAACAAACAGAGTGAACATCTTGCAGTACCTTTGAGTAGCCGAAATCGCATATCTTGAGGCGAGGGGCGGTGCTCCCGTCCAACAGGGTGTTCTCTAGCTTCAGGTCACGATGGCATACTTGCTTGACAAAGAGGTAGGCAGAAAACAGAGCAATTTTAAACAGACCAGACCAGTACAGTACTTACGATTGACGATGCATATGCTATATTTGGTAATGATTCTGGAAGGAAAAGGAAATGAAAGAGTGGTAGTACCATGGAGTGGCAGTAGCTGACCCCTGATATGAGTTGCTGGAAAAAGAAACGCGCCTGAAAGGAGCTTTGACAGTTGATTAGTCAACCATGTTTGTACAGGGCAGGACAGGAGTGGCAATACTAGGTACAGACGACAGCACGAGCAACGAGCAGGGTTGAGGTTGATGACAGCAAGAAGACGGAAAAGAAACAAAAATGGAATGGACCTCGTCCTCGCTGAATCTGCCTGCGTTGCAGATGCGCTCGAAGAGCTCCCCGCCGGATGCGTACTCCATGACGATGGCGAGGTGCGTCGGGGTGAGGATGACCTCTTTGAAGCGGATGATGTTGGGGTGGCGCAGCGAGCGGTGGTTGATGATCTCCCGCTGCACGTTCTCGTCAATCTGCAGGGGTTGGTGTTGATGGTGTTGGTGCTAGAGACGCAGGCAGGCAGCCGAGGCGAGCAAGGCACAGCAGAGCACACAGCAGCAAGTGCTAGAGGCGAAAACCAAGCAACCAACCTTCTCGCCTCGCTCGATGTACTTGACGGCGACGAGCTGGCCGTCGGCGCGGTTGCGCATGAGGCGCGCGACGCCGAAGTTGCCGGAGCCGATGTCGCGCACCAGCTCGTAGCGGTCGCCGTCGTGCATTATCGGCATGTCCATCCCCGGCCCCACCGTGAGCGCCGCCCGGTCCATCGCCGTCGCCCTCCGTCTCTCTCTCTCGCCGGCGCGCCAGCCAGAGGCCCAAAGCAGCAGCAGCTGGTACGCACGCAAGGATCGAGCAGCTGCAGCCAGCAGCTAGCGTACCGGCCCGCGGCGCGCGTCCCGTGACCCCCGCGATCCAAGAAGCGAGCCTTTTTCGCTCCGGGGAAAGGAAGAGGTGGGAAAGGAGGCGGCGCTGGCGGATTTGGTTGGGTTGGGCGGAGGAGGAAGCACACCTCGTGATCCCTCACTCGCCGTCTCTCTCTCTCTCTATCACCTCGCCCTTTTTCCCCCACCTCGCACGCTGCCTTTTTTATCTATTGCTTATCGTCGTCATCCTCTCTCTCCGTCTCCCACTGGTCTGTGTTGATTCACTAAGGCCTTGTTTAGATGCCCGAATCGGCAGCTCCCGATTCGCTACAGTAAAACACTCAGAAGACTGTAGCAGTTTTGTTTTTATGTGGTAAAAATTGTCAAATATTGATTAATTAGTGCTCAAATGCTCATCTCGCAGCATAATAAAAAGTTTGTTTGATTTCACCTACATTTAAGATCTACGCTTATCGCCGACGTTTTGATGTGATGGGGAATTTAATTACTTTTGAATAGTGGAATTTGGGAGTGAAATGACGGAATCTAAACAAGGCCAAGCATAAACAAGAATAAAAAAGAAATGGTTTGCTTCAGTTTCTCTCTCTTGCTCTGTCTCTTTCCCTCTCCCTCGCGGCGAGGCGAGACGAAGCAAGAAGACGGTGCGGGTGTGGGCTGCGTGCGGGTGCTTGCTGCCGTCCTGCTCGTTTCCCGCGTCAGTTACCGAACGCACACCGCCACCTGGGCCCAGGAGCTCGCTCTGGTCCCACTGTCATCCACCGTCAACAGGCGGTGACCAAGGTAGGAGGAGTGCTGCGTAATGGACACGTGGGCCCAGGGGGAAATATCTGGGAGATGGTGATGGTCCAAAAGTGCACGTGCGGAAGTTACCGGAATAGGCCTCCCGTGATGGGATCGGAGGGTTGGTGTTGGTTCATCTTGGGAGGTGGACGGCTGAGAGCAGATGGCCGGGTGGCCGCGTACCAGGGGCGTTCTCGTGATGATTAATTAATTAATTACGTGCCGACGAGGACTCCCGTGGTGATTAATTTAGGCCGGCTTGGGTTTGCTGCTTTTGTTTCTCGCTGGCCCTGTGGACAGTGACCCTCCCTGGTGGAGTGGTGATCAGCGGACGCTTGCACAGCGGGAAAGACGATGAAAGGCCAAGGCCAAGTAAGCCATGATGCTCCGACGTAGTACGGTCATTATATTTTTTTTTTCAAAGAAACAAACTTTTTATTAATCAGTTGATCATATCATAGTGTATTATTATTTGTAACTATACAAGCTTATGATTAGTAGATATTATACACGATAACAAGTCTAACGATATTAAGTTCATATGTATATTAGTTACAAATACTGATCAAACATTATAAAATCCAACTCTTCGAATGTATGCAGGACTAGACTTAGGGTATGTAATAATACAGTATTGGTTATAAGAGCTTTAGCAACACCTTAGATCCTAAGTTTAAATGATGAGTTGGTAGCTCGTGCCGTATTGTTACAAAAATATGAAACAAATTCTCTGGTCTTGAGTTTCTTTTATGTAGGAGCAGGACTATAGGAAATATGATGTTAAGTAATTTAGGATGACCCCAAACTTGGTACTCCGTTCACCCTAAATTTTATTTATTTTTTCCCAGAGTCAAAGTACCTTAAGTTTGACTAAAATCATAGAAATAATTATAAAAGTTTATGACATCAAATAGATATGCTAATATATACATGACTAATGAGCAAAAACTAATGATGCTTATTTAGTTCATAAATATTATTATTTTATTATATTCTAAAAAACATTATTATTTTATTATATAGATTTGGTTGATGTTTCAATAATTTAGAAATGAGGAAGTAGATTATACATTTTATTACTATTTAATAAGAGAAGAAAAGAATCATCACAAGATTATAGAGAAACCAAAATTTTCGTTCGAGGAAAGGCCCGGTGGGGGTCTCGCTGGGATCCAAGGTTTTTGATGAGAATCTAAAAAAAAAAAAAAAAAAGGGATAACCTTTTGAGAAAATGGCTTGCTCCACCGTAAGCAGAAAATTATGGGCTGGGCCTATTCAGTTTAATAATGCCTTAATGGAGGGACCTCAGGGAGAGAAGCAAGCTGGGCCCACCAACGAACCTTTTCGCTGCCGCCAGCCCGCCACCGACCTGCGCCGTCGCGACGCGTGTTGGCGGCCCCTCATCCGGCTTGGCGGCCGCCTTCGGAAAGGCACAAGCCGCACCTCCACCTCCACTCCACTGCAGCTTCTTCAGTGCAGGAGGGCCCTCTCCCTCTCCTCCGTCCTACTGGAGGAGCGGAGCTCGCCAGCCGCGCTTCTTCTGTTCGCCGACGAGGTACGGCTTGGGTTGGCCGGGGAGGCCATACAACCCGGGTCCGGAAACAGGTACTAGCACTCCACGCCTCTTCTTCCTCTTCTCCTGTGTTTTTTTTTAAAGGGCGTGATTCCAACTTCCAAGGCTTCTTCTAGTTGTAGTAGGCTGCATTTCATCCTAAATATCCCATTACAATTGCTTCCTCCTGATGATTGTTCGGTGTAGCAGTGCAGCAGTAGAAATGGTAACGGTTTGGTCCAGTTAAGGAGCTGCACAAGCAGTTGCCTGCGGCATTGGTTCCATGTTGTGGGCATTGTTTGTATAGGATTCTAGTTTCTAGAGGCATGCTTAATAGGAAGTGAGCTTATTAGCTCAACTGGTTCAGATGAGAGGTTCCATCCTAGGTTGAGTATCCCTTTTAAGTATATATACTGAATTTATGGCACAAAATTTACTTGATGCTGGGATGTGCGAGGCAGGAATTTCAGTATGCTGCAAATGACCATGCCATCGTTCGCCGTAACCTCCCCTTCATCGCATGGCGGTATCTTACCGGCGCTCCATACTCGTCATTCTCAAAGATTGCACAAGAGACACGTTCGCAGCCAAGTCCAGGCTGTGGCGCAAACGCAGATGCAGTACCAGAAACTGGGAGATTCAGACCTCCTTATCAGTGATGTCACTCTTGGAACGGTATGTATAAAACTTGAAACGACTGTTGCTCTTACTGTAAAATAATGTTTTTTGCATCTCAATAGTAATTCTTTTCTTTCCAGATGACTTTTGGGGAGCAAAACACAGAGAAGGAAGCGCATGATATGCTCTCTTATTCTTTTGATAAAGGTGTCAATATCCTAGACACAGCAGAAATTGTCAGTATAGATTACTTCCTTGCTTTTATTAGCTATAATATCTCTTTCTCTGTATTCAACTAAGAGATTTATCTACTTGTTTTTTTTACAACTTCCATCTTTCCTTTTGACCTTTAGTACCCACTTCCATTCAAAAAGGAAACTCAAGGGAGAACTGATCTTTATATTGGCAGGTGGATGCAACCGAAGCCACGAGACAAGGTAACCTGAATATATGTTATTGCAAACTTACAATATATTTATCTGTTTGCAAACTGTATGCAAAACTCTTCTTCTTGATATAAAAACGTGCAAGCCTTTTGCGTGATTGAGAAAAAAAATCCATGTTTTAAATAGCGGGCTAAGGCCAAAGTGTTTAGCGTTTTATAAACCGTAATTAGCGGACTTTAGCGGCAAAATAGCGGCAAAATTGTGCATGGCAAATAGAGGCACAATTTTTTTTTTCGGGCTATAGCGGCAAAAATATCGGGCTATTTTTTTCCATGAAAAAAATTATCTGTTTGCAACTAAATCTGGCTAACAATTTTACTCAAAACTGTTAAGATTTACTCATTATTGCACTATGATGAGTAATGATTCTTACACAATATGCTTGCTTCCATCCTTGAAATTGATTCCATCATTTAGAACCATAATGTTCCTTATAATATTAGGCTGACGAATAAACACTGTCTGCCCTTCACAATGCACAATCCCTAAGTTTCCCATTATGTGATGCCATGTATAAAAGGTCTGACTAACAGATGGATCTTGCCTATTTTTTTTTCCTTTGCGTTTTAGATAATTTTGGCCACCAAAGTTGCTGGCTATTCAGAGAGGTTTACATTTCTTCGGGACCACGCAGAAGTGGTGCGTGTTGACGCTGCCAATATCAAAGAAAGTGTTGAAAAGAGCCTTAAGCGCCTATCAACAGATTACATTGATTTGCTCCAGATACACTGGTCAGTGTCAGCTTGATTCATTTGTATTGCTGTAGGGCTGACAAAAACCATATTTAGTTTCACTTTGTGTTGTCAGCCTTTTACCAACATACATTCAAACATTGCTATGCCTTTTTTTCCCACACAAAATGAATTGTTCAATCTTTTTAAAGAAACTGGTAAATGTATGATAGGGAAAGTCAATATGCCTTGTATCATGTAAAATCATGTTTGAGGACATTGGTCTGGAGGCAGAAGGTGCCTTTTCCATTCTATTCTTCATATAAGGTTCAGCAGGTTCTCAAATTGCTGCTCAATAGAGAGAAAAAACCAATGAACATATATTAACTGACTTCTGTCTGTGCTCCTTGTAAAACATGGATTAAAAGTTAGAACACATGGTATACCTAACCAAGTGCATTTCACTATTCCAGTTCATTTTGTTTCACCCTTACCCTGGCAGTTTGAAGGTTTCTTTTTTTTTTTAAATACACCAGCTTACTTTGAGTGCAGTTTCGTGAGTTCTTTTACTGCTCATGGAAGGTTGCTTTTATTGGAGCTTATATATAAATATCAATTTGTAATTGTACTGATTGAAATAAACATATTGGTTCCAAAGTTTTTCTTTATGTCCCCAGGCCAGATAGGTATGTGGCACTGTTTGGTGAATTTAGTTATAATCCAACCAAATGGAGGCCAAGCATCCCTTTTGAGGAACAATTGAAGGCTTTCCAGGAGCTAATTGATGAAGGAAAGGTAAGATTTCTATGATTGATATTCCTATACGTGCAAACTACAAAGTTGTAGCAAATAATCATTTTTCATGGCACGCGTAAATATGAAAACTACATGGTTACATGTCTGATCTTCATGTGGGCGCAGCTTACAGATTACAACATTTCCTGGTACTATGTTTTTGAATATTTTACATAGCATGCATCTGATAACAGCCATGTAAGTAGTTTTTTCAGACAAAAGGTAGCTTATCAACATGTAACTATTGTGTAAGTAGAGGCACACTGAGTAGTTCGTTCTTGTCTCAGTTCTGTTAGTCCATACAGAAGATAATCAAGATTCAAGAATATCATGTTGTTAATCATTGTCAAATGTTATCTCTAATTTAGGTTCGCTATATTGGTGTTTCTAATGAGACCTCATATGGAGTAATGGAGTTTGTACATGCTGCAAAGGCTCAAGGCCTTCCGAAGATCGTGAGCATCCAGAACTGTTATAGTCTACTTGTGAGATGCTGTTTTGAAGGTGAAAGTATTGCTTAGGGCCTTACTTATTCAGAACAAGTGCTTAAGGTTGTTGAGGGAGGGTGATCGCTCAGTCCTGTGCTGTGACGCCAAGAGGGAGGGAAACCTGTCTAGTGTTTCCCCTGCCACTGGCGCCCACTGCTCCAATGGTTGATCTGTCACTGAACCTCCTTCATTCCTGTCACTTTTTACTTCCCACAATCCTCCACCATCAAGTTCCCGGACAGTTTGGTTCCTACCCTGGTAAAGTTGCCTGGAACCTCCCCCAGGTGTCCGATTTTGAACGCCTGGGGTGGAGATTGATGCCTGGCCGGCTGCTTGCCTGGCAGGCACTGACCCAAACAAAGATCTCATGCATGTTCTTCAAAAAAGAAAGCAAGAGAAAATATTGCTCCAGTCCATTCATTTCAATACTTGGAACTATCTTAGTAATATCCTCATTTCAGAAGTTCCATCAGAATCATCGAGAATCTCCTTTGATTTCTCATACAATTAGAAAGTTCAGTCGAGATTTTCTAGTTTCTTCATTCGAGGTGTTGTTGAAAAGGGAAATGGAGGTTAGTGCTAATGGCTGACTTCCTATTTGTGAGGAGTGTCAAAATGTATTTAATATATACCTGACTATAAGTGCTAACAAAAGTATGCTGCTAGAAAGGTGGTATTTTTTTTCTCTTATTATTATGAGGTATTGCTGAAAAGGGGAATGGAGATTTTGTGCTATTAGGTAGCAATTTATCTGGTAAAAAATGTCTGCTTTATGCTTTACTGTGCAAACTGATGAGTACAACAACTATCTTTTAATCACATTTTATTTCATCACAGCTGATCTTGTTGAAGTTTGTCACCCGCATAACTGCAATATTGGACTGCTTGCCAACTCCCCATTGGCTGGTGGGGTTCTCACTGGAAAGTATCTTGATGCTAACACAGGAATCTCAAAGGGTAGCAGGCTAAATATCTTCCCTGGATTCATGGCTCGCTACAATGCCTCTTTGGCTCAAGTATGATATATACACACTACAAATAATTGGTTTGTGCCCCCGACTGTTGGAACTTTGAGCGTTGTTATGCATTTCAGTTTACTTTGGTTCACTTTGTATGGCAGGAGGCGACAAATGAATACGTAAGGCTAGCCAAGAAGCATGGGCTAACTCCAGTCCAGCTTGCACTAGGCTTTGTGCGTGACTGTCCATTCACTACTAGCTCCATCATTGGAGCAACCACCATGGATCATTTGAAGGAGAACATCAATGCTTTTACCATCGCTCCACGGCCTCTACCACAAGAAGTTCTTGATGGCATCGATGATATTTTTAAGAGATACAAAGACCCAGCAATCCTCTAGCTGTTTATTCACTGTTTTCATGAAAAAGAACCAGCAATCCTCAAACAATATTCAGAGACCCGGAAAGCATACTACAATCTATGATTATACAGTTTCATTCATGTTGGTGCTGAAGAAGGGAGGAGGTGAGGCCGGTCAGACAAGGAATTGTATCGGGCCTTTTGGTTAGCCAGATATGTACTGGCCCGTGGTATGTAAAGCAGGTTGTGGCTGTTTGGTAGCTTGGAGGTTAGCCAGATATGGCCTGGTTCATTGTAGATCCACCCCCGAGAACACATCAGGACCACAAAACTGGAAGTTGAAACATTTTATTAACAGAATTCAAGATCGACAAGGATGTATAACATCATGTGTACTAAAAGTTCACAGAAGTCAAAACATCACATCACTTCTCATCCTGTGTCATTTAGTTGTACTTTTCCTGAATTTGTTTGCTCAAACTTGCGGTCTGCTCACTGGGAAAATGCTCTCTTGCTTCATGCAAAACGGGTGTCTGAAGCAGTACCCTGCACACAAAAACATTGACAGTATCTGCAACAAGCTGGTCATGCAGGTAATAGCTAGTAACAACCAAATCAAACACATGTGAATGACATCGGAGCCATTTGTGCATGTTTAGGAACACACGACTACATGAAAAATTTCTTCAACCGTTTCCTAGTTTTGCTCTGCTCAGTGTAGAGTGGTAGAGGCATGATACTGAGAGGAAAGAAGGGAGAGAAGAGAAGGCCGCCGATGGCCCTTGCTGTGAACCGCGGGTGGGAACTAGGAACTGGGAAGCAGTCGACGAAGACGACGGGGATTGACAGAGCCAACCGTGCGTTCAGAAGCGATGAAAATGGAGTTCTCTCTCTGAACAACACATTGTCTAGCACTAGAAGCAGTTATATCTCTCTGAACAAATTGCCTTTCCTGCATCACAATGTCATTTCTGTAGGCCAAGGTAGAACGCAACTGGTTCCATCACCAGCAGCAGCTTCGGCAACTTTTCGTATACCCAATTACAAAAATTACTGTACACCTTCAACAGCCAGTTGAGGTTGAGGTAACCTATAGGTCCGACTGAATTTCTTTCCACCAGTCCCTCAGACACAAACCCAAATCCACAAGGAAAACAGCGGGGCGATATCGATGCCAACTTGGCAACATCATCATCTTACACAGATCATGCAGCAAACTCCTCCAAAATCTGAATGAAGCACACAAATTGAAACACGGCAGGGATTCAGAAAACGACACAAGCCTAGAAGGCTTATATTATAAAAGCCACTGCTTAAGCAGTCACTCATTCATACCTAACAAAAGATAGCACTCTATAATTGGAACAGGTGTTTGGACTTTGAAGCAACACCATGTGCACATCACAACACGCCATTCACAGATTCCATGCAGGTACTCCATCTAGGGATTAAGGGATATCCAAATTATTAACACATGTGAATAACATCAAAGCCATTCGAGCATGTGTATGAAGACAGGACCAGGTGAAGATTTCTTTCACCCTCTTTTAGCAGCTCTGCTCAGCAAAGTTGATGCATCAGCAGAGCAAGTCCCTCCACACATAAGTGTAGAGGATCTGAGCCAGGTTCCACAATCTCCTGCGAACCCTCCCCTTCTGTTTGCAACTTATCTGTCTCACCTGCATTAGGAAAAACATCAGATACAACTATAAAAGCACAGGCTGTGGTTCAAACAACCAAGATGTTTTTTTAATGGGAGCTTATGTGAACCAATATGTTCTAAGCTGCCTCTAAAGTTGATGTTTAAAGCTGTTTTCCAGGCCACATTATGTTAGGATTGCATCAGTGATCCATCCTCCTCCAGGTTAATAGAGATGTCTTGAAGGGGACATTTAGCATATCCTGTCACATTCATCTAGGGAAAAAAACACTTCATTTTCACATGATCGTGGAAACCTAAGAATATAACTCTCATATATAAGAATCCCTCAATATGATTATATGAGGTATGTTGCATAATCTTTTAGCTTCCATGTAACAAAAACTTCAGATATGGTACGAGTATAAAGCCTGTGTTTTATTGCACACCAATGACAGCTCACTGGATTCCAATATAAGGATTTTTTTTACCCTATTCATACTGTATGGCCGAAATATTTTAGGTATCTACATGATTTAGGACTCAAAGTTATCTACTGAACATTTAAACATGTGGGTAAGAAAGTACAACTATTGACAGTCTCGAAGAAATAATTCGATTTTCCTGGGAAAACATAGAAGCACTATATTTTCCTACCGATTTTCAAAACCTGCAGAAAAAGAAGTGCAAACAACCTTGCACTATGAGAAAATCCATTTTGCTAGGAGAACATAGAAACATTTTATTTTTCTACCAATTTCCAAAACCTGCAAAAAAAGAAGTGCAAATACACTTACCCTGTGAGAAAATCCATGTTGCTGGGACTCTTCCAGTCTTCCATGATACCATAGGCAAGGGTGAATAGACCTTCTCATCTTTCATGTCATATACTCCACAAGATTCAGTTGTTTTCTTCACAAGCCACTTGGGACAATAATCCAGGAAGAAGATACAGTCCCTTGAAACATCATAGGGAGACACATGAGCAGCTCTGGAGTAACTGTTGCCCAAGGAACAACGCTTGGTTGTTCCCCAAAGTCCTCACCTCAGTCCACAAGCATTGCTCAAAATCGGCCTCAAACACTTCAAAGTCACTGCTATGAGCCATAATGTCATGCTTGTAGGAAATTTTTTGCAGATCATTAGCAGTTTGCCATGGGATTCAACAAGGTTGTGCACATAGCAGACACCATATAGATGTGGCAAGTAGTCTCCCTCAATTAGGCGCTCAATCTGAGACACCCTTGGCTCATCACTATCATGCTCATCCACGATGTTGATGGCAATAAGTTCCTCACGCCCAGCGGTGCTCTCAATCTCAAGAGCATAAAGCTTCCCTTGGAAGAAGACCATGCTTGAGAGGAGCATGCACCCCTTATGTGCGCTCACTGACCATGAATCACCCCCTGGTCGGCATAGAGCAACTGTACAAAGATCCCCAAGAGCGAGTATGGCAGCGACGAGGCGCGTGGAGCACACAACTAGCGAGAGTACGACAGGCATGTCGCCCGTGTCTGTGTTGTCCATCCACGTCAATGGTGACTCAAGGGCCATGTCGTTGACCTCCACAGGCTCTTGGCAGTAGCTGTATGAAGACAGGCTGGGAAGCGGCACAGTGGCCTTGGTGAAATGGTTCATCAGGAAACAGCTGTCGTCGTCGCCGCGCCGCGACAGGAGGAGCCACTCGCCACAGGAGGTGTGGTGGCGCACGCCCTCCGGCAGCCGGAAGGTCTCGCCGCGAGGGGGGAAGCTGGTAGCGCTGCCATCGGGAAGCACCAGCCACGGCACCGGCGACGGTGGCGGCAGGCGGCACTGCCGTGCCGCGGAGCACCACGCGCGGCAGACGGCCGTGAAGAAGGCTCGGTCGGCGCGCTTGGGGAGGCGGAGGAACACCAGGCCGAGGAGCTCCGGCAGGAGTTCCGACCATGGTGGGGGTTCCTGAACTTGCGCCATCCTGCAAAGGGCACAGGAGCAAAGGCATGGTCAGACGGAGGAGGTGTACCTGTTGGAGCAGAGGCATGGTCGGCATAGGATCGAACACCTGCTGGGCACAAAGAAAGAATCGCCTTTGATGCCTACGAATCGCGCGACATAAACGGCAGACGGATGCAAGGATCGACTTGTTCACAAATCTCACTGGTGCAAAATACCTTGTCGGCGTCGGCGTCGGCGTCGGGGACTGTGGTGGGCGGCGAGCACTGGGCAGAACTGCAGGTGAAGGCGTGCAGCACAGGGGGAGGGAGTCGTTGTGTTTGGGCTATGAACGGGCTATGGACGCCCAGGCCTTTTTCATTGAGGCCCAACAAGAAAGGACACTCTCGTGGCGGCGGGTCGGCCACCTCATCGGCCTCCGGCCTCGTCGCCTTCGAAAAGGTCATCCGCCGCGGCCGGCGCCGCCTCCACTCGCCTCGCCTACCTCTACTCCAGCTGTGTTCCATTCTTGAGCTCGCTACCCGCGCTTCTCCTGTTCGCCGGTGAGCTTCGCGGGTTGGGTTCGGCGGGAGGCCGTGAGAACGGGTACCATTCTTCTACTCCTCCCCTTCCTCTCTTGGGTCTTCATTCCTGATGAAAAGATAGATAGGCGTCAATCGACGACTCAATCCAATGTTTCTTTTATTCTGCGAACTTCGTCTCGGGTTTCCTTTTCGGTCCAATTAGAGAACTGCACAAGCAGTTTTTTGCGACATTGGTTTCTTTGGTGGCAAATATGGTATGAATTCTCTGCTGGGTATAGCTGCCATAGGTGGGGGCAGGCAGCAGGCCGCAGGGGTTCAACACTTGCATTTCGTTGTATTTCTATGCTTGCTGCTAATATTGTCGGCATTGCCTAAATTTAACTACAGAAATAATTTGTTTATTTCAATATATGATGCAAGATGCAGTGCCTAGGCTTCCTTGGGAACGTTCTTTTTAGGATTCTAAGTTTCTGGAGGCATACTGAATTTCTGACGCGAAATTTACTTGATGGTGGGATGTGCAGAGCAGGAATTTCAGTATGCAACAAATGTCAATGCCATCGTTCATGGTAACCTCTCCTCCATCGCATGGTGGTACTTTATCGGCGCTCCATGCTCGTCATTCTCAAAGATTGAACAAGAGGCACGTTCGCAGCCAAGTCAGGGCAGTGGCGCAAACACAGCTGCAGTACCAGAAACTGGGAGATTCAGACCTCCTCATCAGTGAGGTCACTCTTGGGACGGTAAGTATGAAACTTGAAACCCTCTTGCTGTCAGACAATGATTTCTTCGTCTTAAGGTAAATCTTTTTCTTCTCAGATGACTTTTGGCGAGCAAAACACAGAGAAGGAAGCACATGATATTATCTCTTATTCTTTTGATCAAGGCATCAATATCATAGACACAGCGGAAATTGTCAGTACAGATTCCTTCCTTACTATTATTAACTATCCCTCTCTTTGTTCTCAAGTTAAGTGATGGGATATACTTTTCCATTTTTTTTTTTCCTTTGGCCTTTAGTACCCAGTTCCAACGAAAAAGGAAACTCAAGGGAGAACTGATCTTTATGTTGGCAAGTGGATGCAATCAAAGCCACGAGACAAGGTAACCTAAATGGATGCTACAATATATTTTGGATTGTGAAATCTTTATTTCTGCACGAGCAAAGATTTTATACAATATTTTGCTTTCATCCTTCAAATTGATGCTAGTGTTTAGAGTTTAGAAGCCTAACTTTTATTAATAAGTAATGACACCTATCAGTCTTTTTAGTGTGCAATCCCTAAGTTTCCCACTATGTCATGTCATGTTTAATGTCTGACTGTAAGATGGATCTTCCTTTTATTCCCTTTGCATTTTAGATAATTTTGGCCACCAAAGTTGCTGGTTATTCAGAGCGATCTCCATATCTTCGGGATAATGCAGAAGTGGTGCGTGTTGATGCTGCCAATATCAAAGAAAGTGTTGAAAAGAGCCTTAAACGCTTGTCTACGGATTACATCGATTTGCTTCAGATACACTGGTCAGTGTCAGCTTGATTCACTTGTATGGCTGTATGCCTGCCAAACACAATATTCAGGTTCACTTTTATGTTGTCAGTCTTTTACCAACACACATGGAAACATTCCATTAAATATCAGTACAACAACAACAAAGTCTTTTTATCCCAAGCAAGTTGGGGTAGGCTAGAGATGAAACCCAGAAGAGACACGTTACAGGGCAACCCAAAAGTCATGGTTCAGACACGTTGATAGTTAGTCTCCAAGCGCTCCTATCCATAGCTAAATCCTTGGAGACATTCCACTCCTTAAGGTCTCTCTTAACCGACTCGCCCAAGTCGTTTAGGTCGACCTCTACCGCTCCTTACATTATCGACCCGTTTTAGAACCCCACTACGCACCGGCGCCTCGGGAGGTCTCCGTTGGACATGTCCAAACCATCTCGCCCGATGTTGGATCAGTTTCTCCTCAATTGGTGCAACCCCAACCCTATCCCGAATATCGTCGTTTCGGACTCTATCCCTCCTAGTATGCCCACAAACCCAACGCAACATACGCATTTCCGCTACACTCGGTTGCTTGGACATGTCGTCTTTTTGTGGGCCAACATTCGCACCGTATAACATCGCCGGGCGAATCGCCGTCCTATAGAACTTACCTTTTAGCTTTTGGGGCACCCTTTTGTCAAAGAGGACGCCAGAAGCTTGACGCCATTTCAACCAACCGGCTGAGATCCTATATCTAACATCTTCATCAATGTCTCCATCCTTTTGAAGCATTGATCCTAGATACCGAAAACTATCCTTCTTGGCCACCACTTGCCCATCGAGGATAACGTCTCCCTCCTCGTGCCTAGTCGTGCTGAAATCGCACCTCAAGTACTCGGTCTTGGTCCTACTAAGTTTGAAACCCTTCGACTCTAACGTGTGCCTCCATAGTTCTAACTTCCTATTAACCCCTGCCCTACTCTCATCAACTAGCACCACATCATCAGCAAAAAGCATACACCAAGGCACATCCCCTTGTATGTCTCTTGTGACCTCATCCATCACCAAAGCAAATAGATAAGGGCTCAATGCGGACCCCTGATGTGGTCCTATCTTAATTGGAAAGTCACTGGTGTCGCCATCACATGTTCGGACACACGTCACCGCATCCCTGTACATATCCTTAATAAGGGTAATGTACTTAGTTGGGACTTTGTGCTTTTCCAAGGCCCACCACATGACATTTCTTGGAACTTTGTCATATGCCTTCTCGAGGTCAATAAATACCATGTGCAAGTCCTTCGCTGCTGCTCCCGTATCTCTCCATCAATTGCCGTATTAAGAAAATCGCCTCCATGGTCGACCTACCAGGCATAAACCCAAACAAGTTTTGGGTTACCTTTGTCTCTCTTCTTAGGCGATGCTCGATAACCCTCTCCCAAAGCTTCATCGTATGGCTCATCAGCTTGATCCACAGTAGTTGGTACAACTTTGAACATCTCCCTTGTTCTTGAAGATCGGTACCAATATCAGTATGGATTTTTTTTCTTGCACAAAATTACGCCAACTTTTTTTTAAGGAAACTGGTGAATTTATCAATCGGGGAAGTCAATATGCCTTTTTTATTCTATGCTTCATATAAGGTTCAGCAGGTTCTCAAATTGCTGAGTAACAGTAGAGATAAAATATGAATGAATATATTAACTGAAATCTTCTTGGACTTCTGTCTGCATTCCTTGTAAAATGTAGGTTACAACATATGGGATACCTAACCAAGTAAATTCACCATTTCAGCTCATTCCGTTTCACCCACTCGGTCAGTTTGAAGTAGTTGTTTCTTTTGCCTTTTACTCCAGCATTCTTTGAGTGCAGTTTTGTGAGTTTTTTAACTGCCTATGTAAAATTTTTTGGATCAGATTTTTTTCTGTTAGATTGATAGATATCAATGTGAAATTGAACTGAATCAAATAAACATACCTGGTTCCAAAGTTTTTCTTCATGTCTCCAGGCCAGATAGATATGTGGCACTATTTGGTGAATTTAGTTATAATCCAACCAAATGGAGGCCAAGCGTTCCTTTTGAGGAACAATTGAAGGCTTTGCAGGAGCTAGTTGACGAAGGAAAGGTGAGATCTCTATGATTGATACGAGCAAAGTACTAATAACACATAAACAGCCTCCGCTACCCATGGGCGCCCCCTGCTCTCTGCTCAGCTGGGGTCCTTGTAATTATTTTTTACATAATACGCATCTGGTAACAAGCATGTAATTATTTTTTTACAGAAAAAAAGTAGCTTTTCAGCATGCAACTCTTGTGTAAGTAGAGGTGCATGGAGTAGTTAAAACTTTTGTCTCAGTGCTGACAGCTCACTCAGAAGACAATCAACAAGAATATCGAGTTCTTAATCATTGCCTAATGTTATCTCTGTTTTAGGTTCGCTATATTGGTGTTTCGAATGAGACCTCATATGGAGTAATGGAGTTTGTACATGCTGCAAAGACTCTTGGCCTTCCGAAGATCGTGAGCATTCAGAACAGTTATAGTCTAATTGTGAGATGCCGCTTTGAAGGTGAAAACATTGCTTCAGTCCACTCATTCATAGGAACTCTCTTAACAATGACCTCATTTCTCTAACTGTACCAGAACTATTGAGAATTCCCTTTGATTTCTTATATAATTAGAAAAGCCAGTTGCATGTTAACAAACAAATATTAAATTGCCAATATACATTTTTTCTGCTAATATATTTCATGAGATTCCTTAGTTTCTTCATACGAGCTGTTGCTGAAAAGGGAAATAATGGTTTGTGCTAATGGGTGACAATGTATTGAATAGAAAATGGAGTATAAACTTCCAACAAAATTATGCTGCTAGATGCGTGTGTCATGTGTCATTTTTCTTCTTAATTATGAGGTGTTGCTGAAAAGGGGAAATAAGGATTTTGTGCTACTGGGTAGTAATTTGTTTGGTAACATATTTTTGCTTTATGTTTTTGTTATATTGTAATTTGCACCCTAACTCTCTTGTCTATGCCAATGTGGGCAACAACTGGCTTTTAAACGTATTTTGTTTCGTCACAGTTGATCTTGTTGAAGTTTGCCACCCGAACAACTGCAATATTGGACTGCTTGCCTACTCCCCATTGGCTGGTGGGGTTCTCACTGGGAAGTATCTTGATGTTAACGCTGACATCTCAAAGAGTAGGCTAAATCTCTTCCCCGGATATATGGCACGCTACAATGCCTCTTTGGCTAAAGTACGATATATACTATAACAAATTTGTTTTTGCCTTGACTATGGAACTTGGGTGTTCATATGCATTTTTACATTACTTTGGTTAACTTTTTATGGCAGGAAGCAACATTAGAATATGTAAAGCTTGCCAAGAAGCATGGGCTAACTCCAGTCCAGCTTGCCCTTGGCTTCGTGCGTGACCGTCCATTCACTGCTAGCTCCATCATTGGAGCAACCACTATGGACCAGTTGAAGGAGAATATCGATGCGTTTACCAGCACTCCACGGCCTCTACCACAAGAAGTTCTTGATGGCATTGAGGATCTTTTCAAGAGATATAAAGATCCAGCAATCCTCTAGCTTTTTATTCACCATTTTGACAAAAAGAACTAGCAATCCTCAGACAATACAAAGACCCAGCAAACAATTACAACATATGAGTATATGACCATACCATTTTGTTCATTTTGATACAATGATTGCTTTAATCTTTTATTGGATCTACAGACAATACCCGCAGAATTTTTTTTTTCTTTCACTGTGTAAGTAGAATGTAGGTTTTCACTGGGGACAGGTTTAACCCCTATTCTCTATATGGTAACAATAGCAAAAGATTGTTAAACTAGGAGATTCATTTTTTTGATGATAAATCCAATGATACTAGTATATTCTAGCATGAGCAATCCAAAGATCACACCATTCTCTTTGTAGGAAGTTATTATATGTTTATGAAGGGCACTTGTAACTTTTTCCTCTTATTACCAAGTTATCATGTTTGGAAACTACGAATTGCTTCAAATTCCAATGGAAGTCCACCACTATAAACATGGTTGGCTGTGCAGCCTTCCTTTATCCTAAGTTGGAGCAGTGGAACTGCACTGATTAGATGGTAGTTCATGACCTTGCAGACCTCCAACAAAATCATGTTGCCATGAAAAGGTCTGCGTCATGTTGCCATGAAAAGGTCTGCACTGCTGCGTCAGTGTCTCAGTTTTACTTTTGCAATGTAAAGTTCTAGGGCTTCTTTGTGAAAAAGGGAAATCCTGAGGACATTTTGCCGACCACAGATAAATGACATCGAAGAACAGTCCCCATGAGCTCAGAATAGGTCAGGGGTGTTGAGTTCAGTTTCATCCTGAAATGCTAAAACTGGTTATCAGAGATCTCGCACACAATGTTATCCTACACAGGGTATCTTGTTTTCAGCTGGACTGGATGGGGTTATCTGCAAAGTAGACTCATGAGAGTAAAATTTGAGAGCAGTTGGCATTATCGCTTAGCAAACTCTGAGGCGTGTTAATTGCTTGCTAGAATGTCGATGTCACCTCACATTAGCACCTAATAAAATTACAAACTATACAATAACCTTGAAGTCCAAATAATTAGAAGAGTCAAACCATATTCACATCCTACCAAGCATACCATATATACAATTGAGTAAGATCACTTGACAAAGAAAAAGCGCACCCCTACCCACCCAAATGGCCAGGTGAATTCTTCATTCTTGGCAGAAAATGTTATGTGTCCTATTCATGCTTCCGCACAATGCTGTACTTCATCATCAGAGTAGCCAAAATCTTGGGCTTTCCAATTTTGACTTTTTAACAGTCGATTGTTACCCCTGTGACCATTCTCTGCTACTTCCAGGTCATGTAATTCAAGCTGCTTTCGTACCCAGGGAGGGTCGTCTGGACGAAGCCATAATTTCTCACGAGTGTCCTTGTGCTTGAAATCAGGGTAGGTGGGCCACCGTTTGGATTGTCTGTTGTCCCACCATTCATAAGGGTTGGCAAAGAAGACCTGCCACAAGCGAAGCCGGGCTATACACTCATTCTCTTGTTGCATTTGAGCTGACAATGTAAACAAATGGGGGCTAATAAGAGACGAGTAGTTACAATTGCAAAACTGTACAAGTAAATGGGAAAACTTACGGGTGACAGATGGCATTGATGGCGGACTTGTTGAGTCTGCGTCATTCTGAGGCTTATTTTGATCAAAAACATAATTCAGTTCATTGACATAAATCTGTAACATGGTGGATTCCCAATTAAAAATGTATGAACAAGATAGTGCACTGAAAAAAAACTAACCAAATCTAATATCACAATGCAGAAAAAAAAATCTTGCCTACAACATTGCGGTATTAAGACATTGAATAGATGAATTTATATATGATTGCATATGATCAAAAGGTGAGTAACCGATAGGACCTATATTATGTGAATTCTGGCCAAAGGCTGTGCAAGTAATAGGAATTCATATGAACACAAGTACATGTCTGATCAAAGGTTGCATCAGTACTAGAAGTATATATGATCCACATGTCCACATCTCACCATAAAAGGGTGCATCAGTTAGATGTATATTACAATTTACAAGACACAAGATCTACTGAAACAATAGATGGGTAGGTGGTACTACTACGGAGTCACTAATTGTACAGTTGTTATTAAACAGAGCATATATTCAGAATGGTAAAGAAAATAATAAATAGTTACAGCTATCAGACCTTATAGAAAATATACCGTTCACCACTTGGACTGACTTTATGATAAGAACCCAGATGACCAGATACATAAACAAGGTCATTGCGCTTCAGATGCTTTAGGCTTACATTTGCCAGCTCACCCTTCAAATGTAATGTCACTCTGTTGAAGTTTTTCATATGGTAAGCATGACGATAGAATCTCAGTTTCATTTAAATAAATCTATTGTTGGGTAACCTTGCTCAAGTTCTTCATACTGTAAGCATAGTTATACAACCTAACTTTCATTCAGTCCAAATCATAATAACAGTTGAACAAGAACATATGTGGTTAGCTCGTAGCAGGAAAAACAAAAGGAAAAAAAACTATTGTTAAATCAAGCATACATTGCGGAGCTCCTGATTTGTTCCTGGGTATCACGAAAATGAGTTTACTTATGCTATATTCTGGAAAATAGTGCTTTCTTTGGTTGATGGATACATTCTATATTTGGATGGTAGATTGGCTTTTCTTATTTCAGTGTATTCATTGTGATAGTCATATTAGCAACCCAACAAACTAAACCCATTTTTGTTCAGCGACATTCATAGCATTACATTAAAGCCAGTTTTTGAAATGGACAATCCAAGTTAAATCTTGCACACTAAGCATGAGAAGATTTAGCCTTAGTCAAACATAAGGCTTCCATATTTGGATGCATAACAATTTGGAAGTATGACTTCGACTATGTTTGGTGCGAAATGCCCAAAGGCATTCATAATGCACCAAATTACTTTATACCAAGATGGCAGACCTTCAGCTAAATGTTTGCTCCACTGAAGCAAGGAAGATAGGATGGAGTAAATGCATGACAGAAAGTTCCTACTGATTTTGTTAGAACTGTGGTCAATTGTGTTATGCTAGTATGCCCTTTGTTTCTCGTAGGGCTTAAATCCCCAAGTTTTACACAAGATCAAAATATGAAATTAACTTATTTCTTCTTTCACTAGGACAAAAGGAAGTGATTAATATTTTAGCTGAAGCATATTATCTCTACATAGTGATTAAACCATACTTGCACCCGAGAAAATACGGGAACAACATATTGCACAGCAAAATCCACATCATGTATACTACAGAAAAGAAGAACATGAGAATGCATCCAATTTCTAGGAGACAAGGGGAAAAAGAAAAAAAAAAACTCTGCAGTAGAGAGGAAAAAGCATTGGCTGGGGGACCGGGAGCGAGGGACTCAACGTTAACTTGGACGAGCTCGAGGAGGGCGCAGACGACGAGGAGGCGACGGAGCGGTTGGACGAGCTCGAGGAGGGCGCGGGAGACGAAGAGGCGACGGAGCGGTTGGACGAGCTCGAGGAGGAAGGCGCGGGCGACGAGGGGGTGACGCAGAGGAAGGTGTACGCCCTTGGCTTTTCATCGGAGCTACCGTCGTACGGCCTCACCGGTGCGTCGAGGCGACCGATGAGGCTGCACGAGTTCCAGGTGAGCCCCTTCTTGCTGACGGAGGAGGGGCGCCGCAGCATCGACATGCGGTACGCCACGCTCTCCGGCTCCCCCGACGAGCTAAATCCACCACCTCCCCCGCCGTTGTGAAGCAGCCGACGGAACGCCGCCGCCGCCGGCGAACGCACGGCGGCGGAGGCTCCGCCGACGAGGCGCCGCAGCATCCCTACTAATCTTTCTAGGGGCTGTCTGCCGGTTTGGTTGTCGCGGATAGCGGCGTGATGGTGGGCAGCCGGGGGCTTGGTTGAGGGCGGACGGGGCACGCCTTTCTGTTGCGGATGGCGGCGATTGTGGGCGGACGGGGACGCCGGCGCGGCGGGGCGGCGGCGGCGGACACTGGACAGCAGGGCAGGACGGCTCCCGGACAGCGGGACAGGAACTGCGGAAAGGCGACGGGGAGGGACCGAGGTGGGACCCATGCATAGGAGAGGATTGTTGTGTCTCTTGGGAATTCAGAAGATCCTCTCAAAAACATAGGAAAGAAAATGTGATAATACAAGATTTGATGGAGCTCCTACATATTTTTTTGTATTTAATACTTTTTATTATATTAAAGTTTTAGTATTAGATATAGGATATATAATGAAGTTAGTCTAAGAGGGCAAGCAAATGATAAAAAATTTGTAGATCTAATTGAGAGATATATTTTTTATACAAACTATCTTTATTTTTTATACTTATTAAATGCATAGCGTGAGAACCAGGCAAATCACCATAGTTAAAGGGCTTGGCTCGTGATTCGTGAACACACACAGACTACACATGAATTAAATTCATGTTACACAGGAACTAAAACAGGTCGATAATATAAAGAATGATAATGGTCGACCTAAATTAACTTGAGACGAGTCAGTTAAGAAAGAGTGGAATATTTTCAAGGTTTTAGCTATGGGTAGAAGCTCTTGAAAACTAGCCATCAACTAAACCATGACCTTTATGTATTGCTCTATGACTTGACTCTTCTGAGTTTCATCTCTAGCCTACTCCAACTTGCTTGGGGCAAAAAAAACTTGTATTGTTGATGCATGAGATTTTCAATTTATTTGATAACATACAAGAAAGATATGGTTCTTCTAAGGTTTCCAAATTTTTTTATATTATTTCATAGCATCTTAACGATTTTAAATAAAAATTCAAAACTATTTTTATACGAAAATTCAAAATCTCATTTGGAGCTACGATTTTCGTATAAAAATCATCTTCATCCAAGATCTTATAAAAATATGAATTTTCAAGGTGGAGACTTGCCGCTAATACATGCATCTCATCAGCTCTTATAAAAAGATATGAATTTTCTAAGATGGAGTCTTGCCACTGATACGTCAAATAAAAATACTGAAGTCAAAGCACCCAATTACTCCTAGGTAAGTCCAAGTCTCACATCATGTGCTTTTTCAATAGTAATTATGGTACCGACAGGATCATCTCGATCAGTCGTCTCGAGTCCTTTGCCGTTGCCCGTTGGCAAAAGGAAAAGTTAAGCTGGCAATATTGATTTTGCATCAGTTATGACACCTATATAGTATACAATCTACGATAAACTCTTTTCTTCTTTTTCCTCTTATTAATAAAAACCAGGCTCGTGAAAGAAAACCCTATTTTTTTTGTTGTCTTGAAAGTCGAAAGGGGAAAAATATTCAGAGCTGCATTTATATCTATCTAAGCCAGTGATGACGGTAGAGGTCGCCGTGGCCCGCGGGCCGTGGCACTTCAAAACTGATCCCTTCAAGATCTGCGAGCTGCGCCTATGCAGTCTCAAGAGTCTCAACTGAAACTGAAAGAAATGGTGCCAACCACCATTCTCTTGCATGCCACCATTTTTCTTCTGATTTGCAAGGCCAACGCCAACAGGAGCCTAGAGCAGGTAGCACTCCTCAAATGGAAAGCCTCCTTAGCCGATGCAAATTCTCTGTCTTCATGGTCAGCAGCAGGCAACTCTACCTGCTGTTCATGGCTGGGGCTCACCTGTGATGCCACAGGCCATGTCGTTGAGCTTAGCCTTCCAAGCGCTGGGCTTAGGGGCCAGCTCGATGCCTTCGACTTCGCTGTGTTTCCAAACCTCACCAAGCTCAACCTCAACAACAACAGCCTGGCAGGTGCCATCATCCACAGTCTCTGTACCAATTTGATGTTTGTTGACCTATCAAGGAATTGCTTTTTACATGGACAAATACCAGAGTCACTGGCAAAGATGATCCCCAATTCGGTGCATCAGTATCTGAACTTGTCTTGGAATGGCTTTTCACTTTTCAGGGACAATACCAAGATCACTTGTGCAGCTAACAAAGCTCCAAGAACTACAACTCGAATCCAATGTCTTCAGTGGAGGATTCCCGGAGACGCTCACTACAATCTCCACGTTGCAGGTCCTCTCATTGACGAATAACACACTCAATGGGTTGATTCCGATGGGCATTGGTAACTTAACAAGCTTACAGTTCCTTGGCCTGTCATATAATCTTTTTACTGGACCACTTCCCATGTCGATTGGAAAAATGAAACACCTTGAAGGATTGTATCTTTACAACAATAACCTCAATGGGGAAATACCGCCGGAGATTGGAAACATGACCGCACTGCAACAGCTTGATCTTAGGGCAACCAACTGGAAGGTGAGATACCTGCAACCATCTCATTCCTCCGAAATATCAACCATCTTGCACTGGGCACCAACAAATTCAGGGGTACCATACCTCTAGATCTTGGCCGCTGGCAGCCACTCCGTCTCATTGGGTTAGCCAATAATAGCTTCTTTGGAGAACTGCGATCACGCCCAACCCTGGACGCGTTTTTCATTAAGCAGAATAGAGTCCAAACCCAAGAAACAACAAAAGGTAACCGTGGTTACCACAGACCTCACCCCTCATCACTCAGCAAACTAAAAATTACATGGCAAATAAAATGGCGACGGGATGCGACAAAAGCGGGGATCAAAACCACTTTTCTGTCAACATGGCCTTTGCAGATCCTTTGCATTAGAAACGCTGGTTCTAAACAACAATAGTTTGTCAGGCACATTGCCATCATGCATCAAAAACTGTTCAAATTTGATATACCTTAGGCTGGGGCAAAACCACTTTTCTGTCAACATATCACAAGTATTTGGAGTCCATTCCAGCCTAACTGTTGTTGATGTCTCTGATAATCATTTTAACGGGACACTTCCTCCAACTTTCTGCTCATATACTTCTCTTGTGATTCTGGATCTATCAAATAATAATCTCTCTGGAGAAGTTCCCAGCTGCTGGTGGAACTTGCAAAACCTGACATTCATGGATATGTCAAGAAATGCCTTTGTTGGCAAACTTCCAACTGCAAAGAACCATCTCTCTTCTCTTGAATGGCTGAACCTGGCAAAAAACAATTTTCATGGAGAGTTTCCATCTGTCATCATACAGAAATGTAAGAACCTAAACACACTCGACCTTGAAGGAAATAGATATTACAGCATAATTCCTTCATGGTTAGGTGTGAAAAATCCAAGGCTAAGGGTTCTCCAATTAAGGTCAAATATGTTTTATGGAACTATTCCAAGGAAGTTATCACAACTCGCTTGTCTCCGGTTCCTTGACTTAGCTGACAACAAACTCACAGGTTCTATACCAACTGACTTTGCCAACTTGAAATCCATGTGGCAAAAAAATACAAAACTGTTTGTGATATTAGTTGAAGACTATACTGAATATCCGTATTTTGGCCGAGTTGATGTAAACTGGAAGGGTCATTATGAGATGTTTCAAAGAACAGGTTGTCTAGTTACAGGCATGGACCTATCGAGCAACTTCCTGACTGGTGAAATACCTGCAGGGTTGACAAATTTACAAGGCCTCAATCTCCTAAATTTGTCAAGGAATCATCTATCTGGCAGTATTCCAGAAGATATTGGTGACTTGAGGTTCCTTGAATCTCTCGACTTTTCATGGAATCAACTAACAGGCACTATCCCATCAAGCATCACAAAATTGACGTCCCTTAGTTCTTTGAATCTCTCTAGCAACCATCTATCGGGTGAGATTCCCAAAGGCAATCAACTCCAAACACTCGATGACCCTTCTATTTATGTTAATAATTCTGGGCTCTGTGGCTTTCCTTTGAGCATAGCTTGTCCAAGTGATTCAAGCTCAGTACCATCGTTCGACGAGAAGAAGGAAAAACACAAAGATCTTGGCGAATTATGGTTACGGTACTGGGTAGCTGCTGGTTTCATCTTCGGAATATGGCTTTGGCTTGGAGTTCTAGGTTTCTGTAAGCCTTGGAGGATGGCAATCTTTGACTGTGTGGACAAGCTGTAGAAATGTGTTAGCCAAAGCATGCACATTGATCTGTTATCAGTTAAGTTAGTTACCTGACTCTGTTTCTTTTAGTTGAGTCACATCACATGCGCATGACATGTGCACCCCGTGCATGCGCTTGTTCTTCACCGTGGTGTGAATAGCATGTGGGCCATGTGCTCCTGATTTGTTCCTAGGTGTCATGAAAATGAGTTGCTTCTTATAATCTGTTTTCTAGCAAATAGTGCTTTCTTTGCCTGATGGACGCATTCTGTATTTGAATGGTAGATTGGCTTTTCTTATTTCAATGTACAAACAACACAGTTTATTCATTGTGATGCATATTAGCAACCCAATAAACTAAAACCATTTTTGTTCAACAACATTCATAGCATTTCATTAAAGACAAATTTTAAAATAAACAATCCAAGTTGATTCTTGCACACTAAGCATGAGAAGATTTAGCATAGTCAAACATAAGGCTTCCAAATTTGGATGCATAACAATTTTGATGTATGACTTCGATTTTGTTTGGTGCAAAATGTCACAAGCTATTCATGATGCACCAAATTACTTTATACCAACATGGCAGACCTTCAGCTAAACGTTTGCTCCACTGAAGCAGGGAAGATGGGTTGTTTACCACTTACCAGAACGGAGTAAATGGCATTACAGAAAGTTCCTACTGGTTTTGTTAGAACTTAGAATTGTGGTCAATTGTCTTGTGCGCGTATGCCTCTTTTTTTTCTCATTACAGGGCTTAAGCAACAAAGTTTTACAGAAGATAAAAATATGTAATCAACTCATTTCTTCTATTCCACAAGCACAAAAAGGAAGAATTAACATTTTAATCGAAGCATAATAACTCTACAAGTGATTAAACCATATCTGGATCTTCCTACTCGCGCCAGAGCACGCAATCGAACCTGACGTCTTTTATCGAATACAGGAACAACATATTGCAAAGCAAAATCCACATGAGAATCCATCCAAAGGAGACGAGAAAAAGAAAACCTCTGCGGCAAGCGAGGGAGGAAATAACTTGAGGATTGGCTGGGGAATCGGGAGCGGGGGAGTCAACATTAAGCTGGACGAGCTCGGAGACGAAGAGGGCGCGGGCGACGAGGGGGCGACGGAGAGGAAGGTGTATGTCCTGTGACGAGGCCACCGATGAGGCTCCAAGAGTTACAGGTGAGGCCCCCTTCTTACTGACGGACGAGGGACACCGCCGCAACATTGACATGGGGATGCGGTACACCATGCTCGCCGGCTCTACTGAGCTACTACATGTACTCTCCGCCGTTGTGAAGCAGCTGACGGCGGCTGCGGCGCCTCCGCCGACGAGGCGCCGAGGGGATCCTATGTCTTCTGAGGGAGCAGTTTGGGTTTGTGGAAGGAAACATAACTAAATGGGCTTTTGTGTCATTCTCATATCTCATTGGGCCCGGCTTCTGTTTTGGGGCCTTGAGTTTCTTGAAAGTTTTTTTTAGTTCCTTTTTTTTTTTTGACTTGTATAGCACGTAGAGTTGGAATGGGAAAAGGGTTACGACTTAGGTACTTTAATTAAAAAAAAATCGGTAACCTGGTACAACCTGGTAGTTTGGTGCATATATAAGTTTCATTTTTACCAGTTGGTGCCATGTTTGTTTTATTTATGGACATGTAGTATGGCTCCAAAACTTGCTTGTTATTGATTTATTGTGGTCATCAGTTTGTGAACATGGTAATGTTTGGATGGTATCTATTTTTGAACTTGGTAATGTATGAAAGGTACTCAGTTTGTGAGCTAGGCAATAATATGTTATATGGATGGACTCAACTTGTAGTGATATGTACACACTATGTTCTCTCTCTTTTTTTTTGGCGACAATGTACAAACTATGTTCGTGCATGTTATCCGGATTGTGTTATTTTGGAACAAAGTCGATTGCTTGAAACAACATTTTCATCTGTGTTCCTCATAAATACAACACATAGATCATCTATATGGCAAATCCTAAGCCTACACAAAAGCCAATCAATCACCTAGAAACTATATTCAATTCTTTTGTTCTCAGCAGCAACATACCTCCTCATCACAACTCTCTAAGCAACCATTGAAATAGTCAACATGCACACATTCTCCTTCGTAGCACATTTGAGTTCATTGGCTGCAGTGAACATCTTTAGTGTGGCAATTTTGATGGAATCTTTTATGCTTGTCGACTTCCACATGAAGAGCTAGCACATTTGTGCACATCAAAGAAACCCTATATTATACATTTGAATCCCAAAACAGCAAATTCAGACAACTAAATTTAATTATCTAGTTAATCATGATTGGCGATTCATGTGCAAAAAATCAATAATGTCGTGGCTTCATCACCAACAATTGCTCAACTATGTTGGTCCTTGTGTTCTTGAGATCTGTAGCTCCTTGAGATCACATTACCCCACTGGAGGAAGGCGGCCTAGAGCTTGAGTCGAACACATAGCCTCAACATATCTAGTTGCCTCCGATAGCCCTCTCCACACCCTCCTCAACATTGATCATTCCTCTGTTTTTTCTCATTCCTTTATTTTTGATTCCTTTGTTCCAAATAGGCCCCGATTGTTATTTCGTCGTCCATACCTAACTAACACCACGAGCTGGGAGAAGGGGATGAGAAAGAGATGAATGAAGAGAAAATGGATCTAGGGTCGTCCTAATCGAGCAAAACCTACCCTAAACGAAACATATTTTTTGGCAACCTAGAATTTGAGCAGGGGCATGTGCCCCCGCTCCTTATGTATTGGGTCCACTCCTGTGGATGTGGACATACGAAGTTTGGGCAAAATGGACATGGCACAACCATTCTCTTACCTCTTAGATGGAAATGAATATTTCCACTAGCGCGGTGTCTTTCAGAGAATTAACACGTACATTACCAGTGTGCTAGATAATCAATTGCATTGTTTTTGGTGTTCACTTGCAATATGACATCACTTTTAGTGTCCGGTGGCAACTTTTCCAAATGCAAAAGGATAACATCATCACTTAGTTACAAGTGACTGTGGCTATAGTGGGAGAGGCTTGCGGGAGGCAAGAGATCTTGAGTTTGAATTTAGGAACCGTACAAGCAAATATTTTGTGTGAAATATCATTGGACTTGTGACTGCTCCTAGTTTTTTTTTTCAATTTTTATATCTAGTTTACAATTTGTAGAAAATACTTCTAAAAGACATCTACAAATCAGTTTAGAGGCATGCATAAAAAACCCTCTACAAATCAGTTTATTGTAACCATGACTAAACATCCTTTGTGTAGTGGTGTTAACGAGAATGAGGCTTCAAGAAATGGTAAACATAAGTTTTTCCCTAATAAGTGAGGTAGTCCTCGTTGTCCACACAGTTGTCTCATCATTTTACAACTTGGTTGTTGAGGTAGACTAATATATATAGTCAGGATTACTTATTAGGGCAAATTGGCACAAATAGTGGCACTGGGCAACTTCAAGGATGAACTCCGGTCTTTGGGACATGACCAAATAACTTCAAATTGCTCAACATAGTCTTCCAATAGTGTTGTTTCTCTTTCATCGATCCCTACCTGGCAACCTCTAATATTGCACAAAAATCTTTGGATATGTAAAACCTTACTTATGTATCAATCCATTTAATGCAAGGTTTAGGCGGTTTTAGCCCAACCCTGAGCCTATCATGGCGTTCATCGGAGAAAAGTCAGCATATGCATGATGGGACGATCACGCCACATCTAATGGTATGCAAGAAGCGTGTAAGGTAAAAGCCAAGATTGGTCTAATGGGTCTGTATATCAGAAAATTCAAACCATGTAGTATATATGGGATAGAACAACAATTCTATGCAGTATATAATAATTCTACCATTAAATTGTATTTTTATGGTGTATCTAATCTAATAATAGTAATAGTATATCATAAGTCTCGACACGTTCTTTTCGATCGAAGAATCCAGAAAAGTTTGAATTATTAAGACAACCTTGAAAATAGCTAGCGTCGTTTGTTCACCAAGTTGTTGTGCATGATTTATGACCTGTTCACTTCAGTTGAGGGGCTGTTGAGATTTACTAACTTCCACGATCACTTCAGTTACGGGGGCTGTTAAGGCTATCACTTGAGTTGATGAGGTGCCGTGCCGGCGGCCTATATAAACTTGGTATTGTACGGCCAGCATTTTGAATGGCTCGTTCGTAGCCTCCCTCAACTACCCCGGGCCCACGCGTCCGATGGATCCATGAGTCGAGTCGGCGCACCCCCAACCTATTCCCCCCTTCCCCGCGAACTCCTGGAGCACTCTGGACCGCCGGCCCTCCGCCAGATCACAAAAGCATCTCCCTCCCTCTCTCTCCGCGTCCTCCTCGCTCGCCGCCTCCGCCTCCGCCCCCGCCCCCGCCCCCGGTGGAGTAGAGAGAGATCCCTCCTGCCCGCCCGCCATGAAGTGATCCCTTCCTCGTCGTCCCTCGGTAAGAGCCAATTCATCATGCGGTGTGCGTGCGCGTGCCCTAGCAAGTCCGTCCCCCTCTCTCTTCCTTTCCTGGATCCGTGCGTGCGGCATGCGGCGGCGGCGGCGCATGTTGTGGCTGACGATCCGATGCAGCGTTCGTTTACAATTCCGTCGATCTCGATCATATCACCCCGGTACTCATTTCTGTGTAATCACCATCATTCCCATGTCGTCGTGTTCCAGCTAGCCCGTACAGGACGAGAAGGAGGCGGCGGCGGCGGCGAGGCGGAGTCGGCGGTCGGACCATGTCGTCGTCTAACTCGCCGTGCGCGGCGTGCAAGCTGCTGCGGCGCAAGTGCACGCAGGGGTGCGTGTTCGCGCCCTACTTCCCGCCGGACAACCCGGCCAAGTTCGCCAGCGTGCACCGCGTCTTCGGCGCCAGCAACGTGTCCAAGCTCCTCAACGAGCTCCCCCAGGCGCAGCGGGAGGACGCCGTCAACTCGCTGGCGTACGAGGCCGACGCGCGCCTGCGGGACCCCGTCTACGGCTGCGTCTCCTACATCTCGGTGCTGCAGCTCAGGATCAAGCAGACCCGCGAGGAGCTCGCCGCGGCCCGCAAGGAGCTGGCGGGGTACATCGGGCCGGCCGCGTTCGCGCCCTACGTCGCCGCGCCCGCGCAGTACCACCAGTACGCCGCGGGCGGCATGCCGCTCGCGGCGGCTGCGGCTGCCGGCGCCATGGGGCTCGCCGTCGGCGTCGGGCCGCAGTACGGGCACCACCACCCGCACCACCAGCAGCAGCAGATCATGGCCGTGCACCAGCACCAGCACCTCAACCACCAGCACCAGATGGCCGCCGAGGCGCAGCAGCAGCAGCAGCTCGCGGCGGCCGTCGAGGTCGCGCGTGAGCAGCAGGATCTCATGATGCGCCAGGCCGCCGTCTACGCGCACGCCGTGCCCGGGAACAGCGGCGGCGGCGGCGCCACGGTGGCCGTTGTGCCGCCCGACGCCGTGCCGTACGAGGGCGGCTTCCTCTTCCAGCAGCAGCAGCAGCAGGCGCCGTCGCAGGCGCAGACCGCCGTCGCGCTCACGTACCAGATGGAGCAGTCCCCGCCGCCGTCGTCCTCGGGCCAGTCCCACCCCGAGGTGTCGCAGCAGCAGAACACCGATGGCAGCGACGAGGGCAGCGGCGGTGTCGTGCCGCCGGCCTGATCTCATTCGTCGTGCTTCCTCGTTCTCTAGCCTTTTCCTTTCTTTCTTTGTTTGGTGTTCGTTCCTTGTTCGTTATGAATTTTTCCCGTTCCGTCGTCTTCACTTCATCACATGGCGTCGCGTCGGCATCGTCTTCGTCATCGTCGATCTAGGATCCATGCACGCCTCCCCAAGGCAGGCTATAGCTGGATTCTTATCAAGGTATTCTTTCTACCGCAACCACAAATAGATATATCCTCCTCTCTTGCTGACTATAGTGCCCTTCTCTCTGTTCTCTTTTGACTTTCTCGATCTTCGAAACAGTTGTTTGTACATACTACATACAGATTTATTCTTTTGAACCAGCAGTGCATGAACAAAAAACAAGTATATGTTTTTACTATAACCTTTGTGAATACTTATTTAAAGTGTTCTAAGTTATAATAAGTCGTTCTTTTTACCTGATATCTAGACATAATGCATATCTATGTGCATAGCAAAACCTACAATTTGGATTTGGATCTGAGGTAATGAAAGTGCTCACTGTGTTAGCTTTATTAGCAGCTGCTACTGCCATTTTGTGAGCGAGCTTATTTAAATTCTTGATCTGAATCTGCAAGTTATTTGAGAATGGTATATATTTATTAATCTTACTAACCAACACACTGATATATATTCTTAGTCCTTGCAGAATGAACAAATAAAATTTATAGAGAAAAGTGATTATTGAGTTGGTGAATATTATTGCTCACCCATATATATATATAGTAGTAGAGAGTGATATGGCTTAGCTTCATGAAATGACTCTCCTGGCATGTTAATGAAGAAGTATACTAGCTACTGTATAGGTGCTTCTTGCATATGGAAAACCGATTGCTTGAGTTCATTGTTCATATTTTTTGGGGGATCTGAAATTAAAAGGCAATTTCCATCATTAATGCATATATATCTATGCATGTGTAACACACAAGTTAACACATGTTAATTATGTTAGTCCTGTTGTAGCTAGCTAGCTAAATGACCAATCTAGCATTTCACTTGATTACAAGAAATACTAGCTAGGCTAGGCTAGGCATGGGCAACTAGATACATGTAAAAATGTGCACGATCTAAAATGGAGTTTATTGGACTTCTTTATTTAACACAATGTATTGCTAAAATTCAGTTCTCCACATTTTTAGCACTTTGCAAAGTATGTTTCTGTGGTAGAAAATAACTTAATTAAAATTAAAAAGGATTGGCATGCTTTCAAGGACTGACAAAAACTAAACAAGATGGTGGGGTTATGGTCATCCCTAAAATAGGATTCTCGCCTTCATCTAGCTAGGTTGACCATGACAATCTCTGAAGGCCCGAGTCTTTACTGTAGTGGTTCTAGTGATTTAGAAGCCATCTCTAGGTCCTACTCCCACCATCCTATAATACAAAGCATTTTAGTTTGTCCTAAGTCAACTTAGTTTAAATTTGACCAAATTTATAGTAAATAATATTATAATTAACACTTCAAACAAGTAAATTATGAAAATACATCTCGTAGTAAACCTAATTATGCTTATTTGACATCATAAATATTATTGCTCTTTTCTATAAATTTAGAACAGTTTGAATCAAGAGGGAATATGTTTGACTCCCTGTGGGAGCAAATTTAGGCTGCTAATTAAGAAAAAACATGCTAGCAAAGGAGGGGGTTTGTGAAATTTTCTTTGCCAGGAAGGTTGATAATTTCCTTCCTACCTTAAAGAACAACGACTCAAAGGGTTTTTTTATGATTGATCCTGGAATTAAAGGTGCAATGAATCTGCCTAGTTGTTCAGAATAATGTCTCTTGGTTGCTTAAACAGTTATTGATAGCAGTGCTAGTTACATTCACTAAGCATGACTTGAAAGACAACAGTTTGATGCATGCATGATTAGGAAACACACAAGTAACCAACTCTTACATTTTTAATCTCTAGAGTCTAGATCACACGCAATGATCTTCCAGGTTTGCATTTAATCTGTACATGCATGCCTATGATGACTCTTTTTATTCGAGAACATGCCTATGACTCTTCTGTGTTCTGAACTTCTGATGCATAAATTAAATATCCCTCTTTCTATATATCCTCCCCACTGGACATCTTACTATACGAATGATGAACATGCATGATGTATGAAACACTGTTTATTAGCCATTCAATCACACTTGCTGACATATATATCATTCACCTGGAATTACGCCCTGTCAGGTTCCTCATGATCAGTTGCCTTTCTTCCTCAAGAGTTAGAGCCAAATAAATGCAAGACAGAAGGAGTGGTAGGAAATGGGGACAGAGACTCATCATTTGGATCAGTGTAACACAGAGAAATTAATGGTGGGAAGGTGGAGAGATGGGGGTAGTAGAGGTAGACAGAAGCAGCAGCAGAGAGAAGCATGCATGGTGTATCGCTGCAGCGCAGGAGGGGAGCAGCAAATGATGAAGTAAGATAGAGAAACAAAATGCATGCAAATAGCTTGCATTTTGCAGGAGGGAGCAGCAGGCATGAATAAAGAAATTAACACGAACAGGAGGAGCAGCTAAACATATATCTTCGTTCAATTGTGCATTTAATTTATTTGGTGTTGAACATATGTATCTTCTTTCTTCACCGCTCGATGTCATTAGTATTCTTTTCACCTTTCTCTCTTTTTCTCATTTCCCTTTGTTAAATTCTTTCTGTGCCATCTTGCATTGTGTGTATAAATAAATAGAATAAATGGATGATGAGCTACCTGTCATCATTTTAATTTATGTTGAGTCATTATCGATTTCGTCTAAACTATGCTATATATCTGGTACCTTCATGCCTATAATAGGGTGATCTGGCTCACTTAGCTTCATCATTACATAATTTTTCAGTGTCCTAACATTTTGTCCCATCAATATCATAATAGTTTTACAGATGTGTCGTTATTTAATTCTTTGGAAGGATACGAAAAAAGCAGTGACACAGTTGAGTATCATTCATGCTTTTGTTTCAAGTGGATCACGTTTGTACACTTCCAGGAGCTCAATCTCTCAAGAATGCGCCTGACTATTATTCACACCGCAGTCCAACATGCTGCGTTAATTAGCACTACGGCTTTTCAGCAATTCAGCCTCCCTTTGCTGGTTCCGAACTATCACTGTCCCAGAGATCAACCTTCAAACCTTTTTCTTTTAATCTCGATCAGGAAGGCTTTGTCAGGGAGAAAGCTGGTTTGGGGGAACTGCTAATTAAACGACCTAAATCCTTTCATTACACCAATGTGCATTCACGTGGCCACCGCTCATTTTTCAGGCACCAACAGAAATTGGTTTCTTGTTAACTTTTTTAGTATCATAATAATCATAACCAATGCAAAATACATACATGAACGACTATATGACCGGAAATCTCATGTTTGTAACCTAGTTTCGGCATTTTAATAACTCGAGGTATTTCGAAACCATGTGTGGTGGCTAGACATTTTTTCCTCAAATTTTTGGGCCAACATTTGTTCAAAAATCAAACCAAATGTGTCCTATTAAATTAATCTCTTTATCAGAAAAATTAAACTGATATGTGTCCAAAAAAACATATGGGATCGTCGAAACTGTTCTCTAGATATATAGCAAGGTTCAAATGAGCTTTCATTGCTTTAGGTCTTCATAGTAGTATTAGGCGCAGCCAGTTAACTCAAGTGATATATGGGATCGTCGAAACTGTTCTCTAGATATATAGGTAGAACATGTGTGCATTTTGTACTCTGTGGACATTTTTTTTAAAAAAATATCTGAATCAAGCAGCATATTAACATATCATTGATACCAACAGTGGATGTACCACAATATACATCAAATTAAACCTTAACCCATGAATCCCATCCGAGTTCTATGTACAGGGGAGCTATATAGTCTATAGTAGCTACCTAGAGTTAGAGAAGCTATTTGGACAAGAGGGAGTAATAATACTCATTACTAGCAATGGTTCTGGATTGCACTGATGAAATCAATGGATCTCACAGACAACTAGGGCTGACTTCCCATCTTCCAAGACCCCAATGCAACCTGAGCATAGTTCCCTTTTTCATATTCCATGGCTTGCAGCCTACTATGTCATTTTTTAACCAAGTTCCCATAGCTAGAAATTAAGTAAAAGGGTGATCTGCTGGCCACTAAGCTTAGTCTACTCCACCCATGCACATTTCTTATTTCTCATCGCATGTGTGATGTGTGCTGCTACTAGCTAGCTAGTTCTAGTTGCTATATGTAATTATGTATGTATGTGTGTATAAAGTGTTGCCTGTGTAGTGCAAACCAAGGTTTTGGTGTACGTGCAATCTATTAGAGGGCGGCTACATATATAATTAAGCTCCTCCTCTCTCTCTCGTCCCCATGTCAAGCTATTGACCCACATTAATCAATTAGAAATATAATTCAGGACGCAGAAGTCCGATCCATCTAGCGTTTGTACTTTGTACTAGCAAACAGTGGTGCACCAATTAGTGCCATGAGTGGCCATGGATGTTGTGGTAGGCCTCCCCTAGTTGCATGCATGGGAATAGAAACAAAGTTGTAGTATATGCTGCATCGCCATCATCCCTGTCCTTGATACATTTTGGCATGTATACCTACATATATACATGCACTGTATATATGTATGTATATATGCCAAAATGTAAGGAGATGAGCATGTATTCCCAGCCTTGAATAATTTACGCCACCGTCTACTACGCAAATGAGCGCTAGCTGCTAGCTACAAGTACAAGGACAGCTCAAGCACATTACACATGCAAAGAGCAGGGGAGGGGGACCACCTTGTCAGCCACTGAGCGCACGGATCGTGTATATATTTCTGTGAATTCCGTGGCTTAAATGCAGAAACGGACGTGGTAGCTTTGGTGTATATCTAACTCTCTGGGGACCTCTGAATTTAGTCCGCTAGTTGTTGTTGCTTGTTGTTGCTCCTGCCCGCGGTTTGGAGTTATTGCCAAGACTATCTGCCGGCGATATGCAATTACCAACGCCGCGCGCAGCAGGATTTTTAGCAGTTTGGTGAATGAAAGGCCTGCGAGTAGTATCTTTCAATCATTGGACTCGACCAAAAGGACAAACTGTTCTTTTCCTCACTCTGTCTTTCAATAGCAGTGCATTGCTTTCTGGGCCAGAAAAGGCTCATCAGACAAACGTACATACAGTATAGAGCTAAAGGCCATTGCATATATATGAGCACAAAAAAACTGAAAAAAGATACAGCAACCATGAAATGCATTAGCCAAACAGAGTCGGAAATGAAACTACTGCAATATTGCATCAGAAATTAAATATGATGCCATGCTTCCGCCTTCCTTTTGTGACATCTTAACTGGCCTTCGAGTTAGGGAAACATGAACATGAAGAACAGCATTGCTGCTGCTGGGTGATACCATCTCTAAAGAGATTGCATGCAGATGCCGCACCATCTCCATCTGTACAAGATCATGCATGCATGCAATGGTCCATTCCTGCCAGACCAGAAAAAGATCAGATGGTCGGTGACTGGGCGCTCTAGAGACTGATATACTCGTATACACAATGGTTAAATACGAAAAGGTTGCCTGTACAGGGCAACACTATCTACCGGATCACTCGCGTGAATTCAACATTCAATACGTAGAAATCATACAGTACCATGCAAGAAGTCAGAACGACGAATCGTGAGCCATTGCAAGAGTACCTTACAGTTTCAAAACAACACCAAGCCCAGAGAATCAATTCACCCAGGCCACAGCAAAGGATAGTTACAATGTCTTCTTACATGTCATGTGTCCCTGAACCGAACTGAAAGAGGAAGGACGTTATTCTATAGTGATTGGTACAGACAAGGTTTCTCCAGTGATTTGTTCTTCATTTTGTTCCTTCATATCTTTACTTGAAGCTCATAGCTTGTCTGAATCCACTATCACATTGAAACCTAGGGAACGATAACCAAAAACCAAGCGAGGAGATGAAGCTGCTGGAGGGTTGTCCACCCAGAGTACAATGCTATCAGCTCTGAAATATTTGCAGTACTGCCTACTCGACTGGCTCAATTGGCTTTGAGGCCAAGATCTTGCAGATGGGCATGGTCTCGTTTTTACTCAGCAACTTGAGCGATGGATGGACGGGAATGTCATGCATTAACACCCTATCTCCGACATCAAGATTTGTCAGGTCCACCTCAATTTTTGGAGGGATGTGCTCAGCTGGGCAGAGATACACTAGGCTGGTCCTTATTTTCTGCAAAAAGCCTCCTGCATTATCAAACCAATTTGATAGTCAGGTCAATAACTCAAAGCGAGCAATATAACGAGTAGCAAATTACATAATCACAGAATATGATAGCATGAGCTAGGCAACACACATAAAAAGGTGGTGAGTTGCTGCAGATACTTAACTTGTCAGGGTACCCTGCCTTATAACTAGTTACATGTGTGTTCGTCAGGTTTGTATAGTTATAACTAAGAAAGTAAGAAAATATTGTGATGAACTGTTCATCTAGCTGCACATATTCAGACATTTTTTTTTAGGTGGCAAACTGTATCCATCGTGCTAGGGTCCAGAGCAAACTAAACTTCGAGTGAGCACCAAATGAATTATCAAATACTGCCAGATGAATGGTCACTGCCACCAAACTGCAAGCTCATGTCTCAGCTGGCCAATAGATGGAAAGCCTGAAATTTGAACCAAGCAGCTTCGAGTAATAACAGTAACATCTATGTAATCTTTAGATTCACAACATCAAACTAATAAAAGTATATTTCATAGAAACAATTTCATAATCTTTATTTTACAGCTTGTATACTTGATTGGATTGTACAATACAAACTACAAACCAACACTCAACATAGAATTATGAAGACTGCAAAAGGTCAAAAGCAACACTATAGTTTGACAGAAGGTAGTAAACATCATGTATGTCAGTTAATGAGCCAAACAAGCATTAAACAACACCTTACTAATACAGACGTCAAACCCTAGAAGTAAATGTACATAGAGTTCAAGTAACTCAGGAAACTGACAAAAAGCAAGGAGACACTGCTAGTAGTATTTTGAACAGATGTGCCAACTAGCATGTCCTACCCTGACTCTGAGTGTTGACCTGTGCATTGTAACTATGAGCTGTATGATTTCTGACATGTTTTTCTCTTTCCTTTTTACTGTAGCCAATTTGGCACTAACCTGAAACGCTTCAAAATCAGGACAAGCTTAGGCAGTAAATACTATGAACATATGACATCATAAAGATCCAGCAATGACGATGACTCCCCAGATATGACTAAACAACACTACTGAAAAGCAGGAGGGCACCCTTGAGCCCATGCTTTCTCGAGAAGCCCAGCTTATGTGGCTTCTAAAAAGGAAGTTGGCATTGAGGTCAGTGAAAATCAAATACAGGAAGTTGTCCCTCTCATGATCGACAAGTCATTCATACCAGCAGCACATTTGGGACCTATTGATTGCAGTTTATCATTGCAGAAGTATCAAAGTCATGGTTGATTCCTTATACCAGATGTTGATACAAACGATGACAAACGACTCCAGGCCAGGACCACAATTGATGCAAAGTGAATAATGAAGAATACACGTGCCTTGTAGAAAACAGTGGACCATCAAAACTACTATTAAGATGCCTAGAACAGTATACTGATAAAGAACTTACATAACTCAAATGTGTCCATGAATTAGGACAAAGCTATTCAAACATACAAACACCATAACAGGAGTAATAATCTAACTGAGGAACTTTTATAGTCATTTGTCCTTACTGAATAATCAAGGCCTCATTGTTTTGGTATACTTAGTAATCAAGGTGTGGTTTTTCATGGTATTCTAAGAGCATCTCCAGGAGACTCTCTATAAGCCCTTTATCACAAAATTTAGAGAACAAGCTAAAAAAAACATGTTCCAATAAATTCTCCAAATCACTCTCCATCTTTTCTGCTCTCCAAAACCACCCTTGTCGCTCTCCACTTTTGGAGAGGCTACATGGCTCTCTAAATGTAATAGATGGTAGTTTTCTAATGAAAATTTTCACACAAGGAAAATTATGATAAGCTATTGAAGTACAGATAACAAAAATTGGCAAGTGTGTTGGAGACACGAGAGATATACAAAAAGAATATTTCATTGAACGACCTCCAAATAGAGATATAGAGACTAAAATTTATATAGTCTCTTGGAGTTGCTCTAATTAAGAAAGGTAATTGGTATTTATATGGGCGATGTCTTTTACTCAGTACTTCCCTACACTACACTCGACACATCTTGGGGTGGGCAAGTTGTTTACACATGAATGGATTCAGATTCAGATACCAGAAAGGAGTCTGTAATCTGGTAAATAAAATCAAATTGGGTTCTGTCTGCTTACCGCAGAGAATGAAAGTTGGTTGCTTTGTGATCTGCAGCATCTTATAAAACAGTGCCAACTGATCTCAAGTTATCCCAAAATTAAGGGGAAAAAAGTAATTTTGGCAGACCCTGCGATTACGACATTAGTGATATCCTCGCTTTAAAGGACCTAACTAGTTTAATTTAAGACTCCAAACCATGGTTATCAAGACGGTAAGGCGAGGCGAGGCGTGGCAACTGACTACCGCCTTATGTTTAAGCGACAAAGCGTGAGGCAAGGTGACGCCTTAAGAAATTAATAAAAACTTAAAACAGCAGCTTAGAGCAGTAGATGAAGAAGAAAAAAAAAGGAAAAAAGAAAAGAAAGAAGTCGAGTAAAAAGTGGGCTGGCCCAGCCCACCAGGCAGCCCATGTGCCCCTCCCCTTCCTGGCGTGGCTTCATCAAACTCCCGATCCCCTTCAGCGTCGCCGCTCCTTCTCTCTCATGCTCCACCACTGCTATTCTGCATCAGCCCAAGTGCCTTCTCTGCTTCCCTCTGCCCCTCTGCTCCCCCCCTCTCTGATCAGTGCTCCCAGATCGACAGTGGCCGCCCTCCCCTTCCAGATCGAGCAATTGACGAGTGGAAGCAAAAAATTATAGTCTCTTGGAAATAGATGGAAGAAATCAGGCCAGCAGAAGCAAAAATCTAGCAGGCAAGCAGCAGAATCTACGAAGAGATGGCAGAATCGAGGGGCATCAGCATGCGCATAACGCAGCGGGACCGCTCCGACGCTTAAGCGCCGCTGAAGGGACGCCTAAATAACCATGCTTCGAACAAATATTTTTTTGAGTCAATTCAAATTCTTCTTGCACGACCTTCTATACAAGATTACAAGGAAATAAGGATTTGGTAGCAATCACATTCTTACGAGTCAGTTACGGCCTTATGAGCTCATAAAAACTAAAGCACCACTGAAAGAAATCATGTTTTAAATTTCTTCAGTTACCCTTCGAATGCCCATGCTACCAGGCTCGAGATTTACATAACCCATTGGTCAACTGCAAGATGATCAGTTACTAGTGCCAGTCCAGTTTCTATTTTTTTACTTATAAATTAAGTACAGGTAAGATGATATATTACTTCATAGCAACATATGTTCTGAACTATAATCGTAAACACGTATTTGGCCCCCTGAATCAACGCCAACATGGAAACAATCTTAAGCTTAGCATTTCATGTAACTGCAGAGCCTGATACTAGGATTTCCAACTATCCCAGACAGGTAGAGAAACACTACAACAAACTCTGCCATCAACTCTACATTACTAGATGGGAATCCTAGATCAATAGACGTCGAATATCCTAGATGATATCTACTATAAAAAGGTCATTTTAAGAAACACAACTTTTTTTCACATGTGATACTTTGAGAAACAAAACAGATGATAGGTCACATCCAAATTGTCACTCTTCGCTGCCTAAGTGCCTACTAGGAAGCATGAGAAGTCCAGAAATTTTATCAGTGTAATGCAACAGTGAGAAAACAAGTACCAAACCACCAGTTATGCAATTGCACCAACTACATGAAATTATTTTCATTTAGCCATAGTATTTGGGCAACTGGGTATATACTTGTGGAAGACTGCCTACTAAGCTAGGAAGCATGGCAAGTCCAGAAATTTTATCAGTGTAATGCAACAGTGAGAAAACGAGTGCCAGACCACCAGTTATGCAATTGCACCAACTACATGACATTATTTCCATTTAGCCATAGTATTTGGGCAACTGGGTATATACTTGTGGAAGAAAACAATCTGCGTGTGTTTTCATAATTTCATTATTGAAAAATGGACTCACCAACGTATGAATGCCAAATAAACTCCTATACCGAAGTCTGTTCTCATCACAGCACATTAACATACAACAAAAAATCAAAGAGAATTTCAACAAGCACCAGTTGAATCCAGAGCTTGTGACGGTAACTGATATTTCTTACATAGGCCACAGCCATGCAACTTAAGCGATGCAAGAAGACTTCAAAATATGTGTTCACTATTGAAACAACATGTTTCCAGATTCCCTTGGCGTGAACACTAGTATGCTGAGTAAAGCAAAGAAATACTGAAAAAAAAAAAGAGAACAAGCAAAATGTGATACCTTTCTTCAACCCTGGGCAAGCATCCTCCCCCTTGAACTCTACAGGCAAATCCACCTTCAGCATTGTTCCTTCATCTGCCTTCACCATTACCAGGTTCAATATATGTCCAGAAACTTCATCTCTATGCACCTGCACACAAAGAGCACATACATCAATTGCAGTGTGTGGCATGACAAATGATTCAGACATCCTACATGGACAACATAGACGATTACTGCAAAGAGATACAGCTAACAGCACATTTTCATCAGTGTCTCGATAATATTTAGTGATCATCATTAGAGAGCAATATTTTCACTAGAGGTCATCATCAGAGAGCAACATTTTCACTAAGGAGCATTTCAACAAACACAAGGTGAGCAGACGAGCAGCTCCCAGCCGACAGAACCCAAGCAAGCTACTCCTATTTCTATGTGAAATGCAAGCAAGAGGTGCAATATTCGGTGGGAATACGAGAAACATTTGGGCGCTACCTTGATGGGGAGGACGTTGCCGGAGTGGACGATGGCGTTGGATCGCTCGCCGGCGCGGACCTGGAGGCGGACGGGGGTGGAGAGGAAGTAGGGCGACTGCTTGAGCATCTCCGCGAGCTGCTTCCTGTCGGCGGTGAGAAGCTGCCGGTGCGCGATCCCTTTCCCGGGCGCGTCGCCCGCGAGCGTGAGCAGGACCGCCGGGACGCGGCCGTGGCGGCGCTCGCGCGCCGCGGCGCGCGGGCCCGCCGTCTCCCGCGGCACGGCCTGGATCGTGCGGTGGTACGACGCCGAGGTCGTCCGCCTCCACGGCGCCGGACCCGACGCGCGCAGCGCCGCCTCCCCGGCGGCGGCGGCGGCGGCGGCGGCCTTGCCGCGGAGGAACTGCGCCATTCTCGCTTCTCTCAGGTTCTGGGTTTACGGCGTGGTGTGGGCTTTGACTGGAGAAATTGGCAATTGGTGGTTTAACTGTAATAAGGCTTTGCATTACCTATTGGGCCGAGGATTCCATTTTATCAGGTGGGCCGTAGTGCCTTTTCGTTTTTCTTTCATTCTTTTTTCTTTTTGCGATTTTTCTTTCGTTCATTCAGAACGTCGTGGACTCGTGGGTGAGCTTTGTGCGAATTACAAAACCAAATTGAGACAAAATGGGGAGCATTTTAAATGAGTTTTCTACATTCTATCATGGAATTATTTGTGAGAATACTTTATCATCATACTGATCACAATTAAACAAGATTGCAGAAAGAAGGAAAACCTCACTCTAATTGAATTGATTAACACCATGTTAGAAGCAGTGAGGCTATATTGATTTTGATTCATGTCCCTAACATAGTTTCTATAAGAAATAAAGAATGAGTAAATTACATCTGTGGTACAAGAACTATACTCGTGGGTGTAAATTAACCCAACAACTTGTAATGTGCTCTATTGAGTACGAGAACTTGTTATCTTAGTGCATATACGGTCCAAAAAACTGATCTCTTGCGTGCTTGATAGTTTAGGCCACGGTTGGACTCGTATCTGTTATGTATACATACGACTCGTGCAGCTAGCAGCTTGATGTACACGACTCATGCATATAGCACCTCGCAGCTTCGACGTACACGGCTTGTGCAGCAATGCATATATCGCGATCATTTGGGAACACATCATGGTTTTCGTATCTATAGTTGGCTGAGGCATGAGCACAACACGTGGGATACCTAAGTTCGGAGAACATCATGATGTGGTGGATCAAACGCAGCGGTGCAAGTCCTCCAAAATCTATACTATAATTGAAATCTTCTTAAGGTGTAAGAAGCCTGTCCCTTACACCGGACCTTACAGCCAGCCTCTAACCCTCCTTCTCACACGCGCCCACACTCCAACTCCTGAAATCACGCAACCAAATCAGTCGCAAAATCAGTCCTACGAATTTCAAATTTCGCTTCCGTCGATGCCGCTTGCCCCCGTCTCGCACCCCTCCACCAGCACCGCGATTCCTCGGATTCCCAAATCCCAATCCACGCCGCCATAGGAGAGTCAGCCATCGAGCAGTCGACCAGGGCGACGGCCACCAAACAAGGCCGTCGGCCTGATCCGCCCACCGACGCCACCCCGCGGATTGGACGACCGAGGCAACGACGTACCTAACCGAGTCCGTCGCCGCCGCCCGGCCCCTCATACCCGCTCCGTAGGATCTTCCCTCCACCCACCGCGGCGCCGCCCTCGACCGGAGTGGAGATCCATCCATCCCAGCCGGTCGTTGGTCTCGTCATCTTGGTGTGAGTAGCCTCCGCCTGGATAGATAGATTCCCATTTCGTTCATAGTCAAATCCAATCT
The DNA here is from genome assembly GCA_018135685.1 of Themeda triandra. NCBI lineage: Eukaryota > Viridiplantae > Streptophyta > Magnoliopsida > Poales > Poaceae > Themeda > Themeda triandra. The sequence goes on from JAENPR010000042.1 coordinate 1,627,656, forward strand.
CCAGTTTTTCTCCCTTCATCAGTTCACTTGCGGGATTTATGTCTTTGCGTGCTATTATTTACTCAATTCACTTGTTGTTCGGTTTATTTTCCGGTGCAATATAATATATCATGTTTTTTTTTCCAATGGAAATGCTCGGTATATTCACTATGACACGATCTGATTGATAGGTAGGTGCTTGAGCGATGGGTTCAGACAACTTGATTGTGAAGATGGAGGTAAAGCACGACTCTTTTGATCTTGACAAGGCTTTGGTAAGAGATGAATGGTAAAACACATTTCTTTTGTCTTTACGTGATAATACTTTGTTTAGTGTGGTGAGTTTTGTACGTAGTTTTAATCTTGATCAAAATCGCTAAGTTGAATTCATGGACTATCATTATTTGTTCTGCACATAAATGAAAATATGCTTGAGCTCTTCTGGGTATGGGATCAAGGCGTGCTTCTGAAGGACGCTGAGCCCCTATATATCTGCTTCCATCTTCAGGAGATCCGGTGAGCAGCTCCTCGTGTACCCCTAGGCTGTAGCTCCTTTTACTCCTCCTCGGTTACCTTTCTCACCACTGGCCGCTGCCATGCTGGAACGCCATTGTTGATGTGTGTGACGTGGTTGTGTCCTGTGTTTGTGTGAACTGCGATGAAATATTATTCATCATCTTGTGGTACTCGTGTTTGTTAAGTTGAACCACTGTTGGTCTACTCGCTCTCCATCCCAGTATCACTTCCTGCAATTTACAGTATAGTTTGATGATGGACAACTTGCTACATTGCTAGGTATTGGTTGCACCTTTCTCCTAGGAAACAGATGCAATAATCTTTCGACAAAGATATGTCTACTCTCATATTTGCCAATCTATTTTGCAGATCCCCTTGAAATCTCCAACAAAGGAACCCATAGAACCAATCTCCAACAAAGGATAAGGTTTGTTGTCTACATCCACCTTCTGAAACTGAAATTTACAACATGGTATGAGTCGTCTCATTCAGTCCTATGTCATCAATCTCTATTCTTTTGCCTTCTCTGAGTGTCATCAACCACTCAGTCCCATAATCTCAACACCTAAGGTCTTATTATCATCCTCCAGGTAAATAATAACTCTGTAGTCTTGTGTTTCAGATGTTCTACTAATATCGACATGAGTTAATGCTAAATAATATAGCCTGTCGTTGGCAGTAAATAAGATAGCCTCTGTATGAAACTATTATCGGAGTACAGAGCCTGCGTTTATGCCATTGTGGGAAAAATATTTCTTTGGTACTCACTATTCATGCAAGCATCTTTGTGCCAAGACAATTTAGATAAATCTTCAGTCCTGTGTGCTTGTTTCTGCATTTTTATTTATATTTAGATAAAAAATTCTATGGTTTCTTTGAAGACCTGTACCTTGTCTCAAGACGTACCAGCTACTTGCTGAAACTTTGAAATTGACTCCAATCTGTGGTTGCCAATTCTTTGTATGTTGTTGCCCACTTCTTCTAGCTTTCTTCTAATTATTTGCATGTACTGATCAATCATTTATCGATATGATGGATGAGGCTGTTGACATAGATGGTATCTCCTTGTCCAATCTATGACTATGAACTCCTCAATGCATCCAAAATTTCTTGATTTAACTGCTTGCCGTTGTTTTTTTATGTGTATCACTGATTTGTCAGTTTGATCACTGCAGGTGAAGATGACAACTCCAGTGATGCGTCGCGCGCACTCAACAACTGTGTCACGTTCATGTTCACCAGAGAGGCAAATCAAGCTGGTAAAGCCTTCATTTTATTGTTTGGTGATTCTTTGAGTTTGACGTAAAAAACAGAATTTTGACGACTTGACTGAATATTTATGCCAGTAATCTTAAATATGATCATCATGTCCTTGCTTATGGATCAAGTGGCTGGATGCATGCAGAGCCAACCATATTATGCACACCAGATTAGGTCCCCTGCGGAGAGCACCCAACCTTGGCTCCAGAAGCATGCCTTGGTTCCGCGGCGGAGCTCGTTCCTGGTGGTGGCGCCAGCGCAGCACGCAGAGCTCAGCCCGATCGTGTGGCCATGAGGTGTGCACCACCGACAAGGCCACTAGCGCATGTCGTCCGAGACTATAAGTTATAGATATAATTTAAACTGCAGCTGACAACATCAACCTTTGGGAGAAAGAAGAAATAAGGCGGCAGATGAGGTTACAATTGTGTTAAAGTTAAACTATAAAAAAGTTATTTTTATGAGTGTCGCTAAGATAAAGCCGTAGCGTTAGCACGGGCCATTATACTAGTACGGTTAGTTCACATTCGTTCTCTTTGCATCTAGATGACTTGACTTGCATTTGCTGGATGAATGCGTAATCGACCGATAGCGTCAGCTGAGTCTGCAGGTGCCAAATATCTCTCAAGGTTACAAAGGTTCGTGGAAATCTTTGCTAAAGCAAACCTGCAGTTGCTTGCGATGCTGAGACCCTGAGGGAAAGCAAGCCGCATACGACATCAACGGGCTCGTCCTCATTGCATGAGTTGTGCATGTTCGAGCTGCCGCACAAGTCATGTACATTGAGCTACGGGTTGTATACGTGACAATGGCACGACCCATGCATGTCGAGCTGCGAGTTGCACGAACTATACGAGTCTAACCGTAGCCTAAACTATCAAACACATGAGAAATTGTTTTTTGGACCGTATATGCACCAAGATAACAAGTTCTCGTACTCAATAGAGCACATTACAAGTTGTTGGGTTAATTTACACCCACAAGTATAGTTCTTGTACCTCATATGCAATTTACTCATAAAGAATTATCAATGAATGGGAAGAAAAAGCTAACTCTCTCCTACATGTGCGTTAGGGGTTGGTTTGGTAAGTTAAATGTGCCAATTAGCAAGGAGAGCATGCTTGGACCACAAATTGTTAATTGGTAGGGACTTCGGTCCCTCCAGGTTCCTCAAAAAAATTGTTAATTATATTTTTCTTGGTTATATGCTATTCACATTGTGGGATATAGGTTTTTAATAATTAGCTCTAGAAATTTCACCAGCATATTGGTACAATCATATAATATACAGACTAATTACATCTTTTAGAGTGATTTTGTATGAAAGATGCACCTAACTCATCCGGTCACGAACTGCTCCAACTTCCAATAAACACATTTAGAAAAACCGTATGAATCTAAGTAGGATAACATTGTAGCTACTTAAAAGAGTAAAAGACATATATATATAGGACTAAAAAAAGACATTTTGGTGATGATAACATTGTCGTTCTTTTAGCATAACTATTAGGCTGGTTTTGGCTAGTTTTAAATGAATTTTAGAGATTTTGTAGAATTCGAGTTGCAAATGATTTTAAGGTCTTGTTTGAATGCACCTCCATCTCAACTCACGTGTGATGAAATGGATTGGGGTGAAATCTATCTATAATAACTCCTATAAAGCTAATTATTTCTCTCTTCATGCAAGGTATCCACATCATTCTCTACTTAATCACCTCACTAAATCTTCTATCTCTTTATGCAAAGTGTCCACATTATTCTCTACTAAATACATATTATCCCTTATAATTAAAAAAATTCATGTTATCTCTATCATGTAAAATACCATACAAGTCATCTACTTACGCTATTTGTTTCATTGCCCATTCCTTTATAATGTAATTAAATATTTTATTGGTTTTTTCTTCTATTAGCTTGACGAAAACATTGTACAAATCAAATTCATATATATGCACATTATATAGAATATATCTATAGTAATGCTACCTATATAATAGAATTATTTTTAAAAAATCCCATGACAACGCGTGGGATATACTTTTAGTTAAACTAAGTTTATTTTAATCCACTCCAATACATATGGATTAAATGAATACACATGCATCTAAACAAGGTCTAAATGGGATAAGTCCACCTCCATTTTGTAAATATAAAGGACTACATCGATTAAGGGTATTAATCACACCAAAACCAATATATATGTCTTATAAAGATAAACTCCACTAGCTATCTCTTTTGCCATGCAAAGTGTCCAATATCCACTAGCACATTCTATCTTGTGATGCAAAGTGTCCATGTCATCATCCACCAAAACATATCATTATATTTTATTCAGTCTATCACATTAGCAAATCACATCATTTACTAGCATATATTTATTAGTTGTCAACATCAAAATGCTAAAAATTATCCACTAACATGCATTATACTATTTATTCAATCATATTAGTAAATATGAGTAGTATCATTTCATTGTCGATTCCCGCAACAACATGCGGGATTTTCTCATATATAAATTTATTTATCAAACATTAGCTTCTCCAACCCTTATATTTTCTATTTTGTGAAATTTTCAACATGTTTTATAGGGACTCTAGGTGTCGCTCACCGAGAGCAACAAAGCCAAATTCAACAAGGCTCATTTCCTTGACTATTAGGCCAGTCTCAATGGCTAGTTTTATTGCACAGTTTCACATGCTATTAAAAGCTTTGAAATTTTGATACGAAACAACTCACTCCCTCAATGCATAGTTTCATTGCACAGTTTCACATACTATTTAAACCTTATGTGGGTCCACCGTTATCTCTCTCTCCTCTCTTCCACCAATGACCTTTCTCCATGCATGCGGATGAAATGAAATAACACTCTCAATTGGGGTTTCACACACTTTCCAATGTTTTGGAAACACCGCTATATAGTTTCACCATGGTGAAATGAATTTTTTCTCTCTCCTCTCAATTTCATGCAAATGTTGACATGGCAGTCTATTTAATGTGCATGACACTCCCGTGAAACCTCCATTGAGACTGGCCTTATAGGATATCCATTATACAATATAAGGGCAGTCCCAATGCAAGACTCTATCGTAGAGTCCAAGACTATTTATTACCCTTCTATTTATTGTATTTTACTGATGTGGCGTTAGATTTACCTCGAAGAGGGTGGACTTGGAGTCTAAATAAGACTTGGAGTCTTGGTTTTTCTGCCTCTCTCTTCAATAAATATACCGCCACATCAGCAAAACACAATAAATATAGGATAGTCTTAGACCATTATACGTGAATGCCCTAAGTGTGCTATCTACTTTAGCATGGGACCTTGGTTGCATAAAAAAACTAAACACTCTCAACATGCTTTAAATATTGCAAAATCCACTTGCCGCTGACAACAAGATCTAGAACTCAGTGGAAGAACATTGGCTAGAGGAACCCTCCAAAGAATACGGTATTACAATCCTTTACCATCATGACAGAGTATTGGATATGCCAGACCTTACAATAGAACAAAGCAAAAAGAAGAGGTCACAATCGACATAAAAAAAATACATCTTAAATGCTTTCCCTAATAAACACACCAACTGTTACCAACCTATGAAGAGAACCAAAAAATCTAACAGACCAAACTCCGATAGCCCTTTGTCAACGTCAGATCAAACATCGACGAGACAGGAAGAGCTGGAGAAACCTTATTCCCGTGCATCATTGTTGCCGCCACATCGTAGATGATGCCAAAAACTAATTCTAAAAGAACAAGGATCAACAAAAACTAGAACCTACGAAGGGGTCCCCACTCCTCTGCCCCTGCAAGGCGTTGGATGGGAGAGAGGAGGGGGGCCGAGATGTTCCTGCGGGAAAGATTGGCAATGGCTGTGATTGTTTTGTGAGTGTGATGATGGACAAAGGAATGCGAGAGACGACATTGGTGGACTTTTGACAATAGCAGAGTTGGTTAGTTTAGATATAGAGGGTTATTATTATGAACATCTTTTTATTAATGGCAAACATGGGTATTTACATGCAATTTTTGGGGGTTATTTTGAAATTTATTTGTTAATACCATATGTGAGTAATTTAGATACAAATTTAAAGGTTTCTTTTGAATTGTTTTTCATAATGATATAGGTGAATAATTTAGATGCAAAATTAGGGATTACTTTATATATTTTTGGTAATGACAAAAGTGATTTTTTTATAAGACATAATAGATCATATGCCTGTTTTAGCACTAATGATTAGATAATACCAAATTAAAGGAAAATGTTTCTAATTTTCTAGAGAATTTCTAGGGTGATTTATCTGGTGAGAAGATAGCCATTATTATCACTTAACAGATGGTTGGTTTGTTAGGTTTAGCCTTTTGAATTGGATGCCACATGCCCACACCACAAATGCAAAGCACGAGGTTAATTAGGTGCCTAGGAGGAAAAGTTTGAAAGAAGTTTGCTTTGGATGAGTGTGCGTGTGCCGCATGGGAAAGTGCATGCTAGTAAATTAGTTGATTCATGTGGTAGCACATACTTGCATGCAAGTAGGTATGTCATGCATGCTTGTTTATATACCACATAGTCCTCTTATAAGTTGTTGGTGGCTCTTATATAAACCTGAGAGCAATGCAAAGCATAGTTATGTGTAGCTTCTACCCTAGATATGAATGCATGAGGTCTTGGAGGAAAACAAAGAATGATGATCATGATATCTATAGAGAGTGTTGATAACTTTCAGATAAAGATCTTGGCTTAGCGCTAGTTGTTCCGTTATGATGGTTTTGATTTTGGGTCTGCTCCTAGAAGGTCCACATATGATCTACCAAAGTTCAACACGACACTTTGTGGTATCACTGGTTCTTACCTTGTCCGGGCTTAATTCATACCAAGCTGATAAACCCGATGACATAAAGGGCATCTCCATGTATTGGTATTTGTGTTCTGGCATCACTTCTACCCACTAGAGTCGAAATAATCCAGTAACCAGGTGCACTATACCATTGTTGTGGGAAATACGACCGCTCACAATGCTCCTGATAGCCATATACTTTGTAAATCATGAGACGCCACAGTGTGTTAACAAACATCCCGTAGGATTCACGGCTAAGGTTAGCTTGTAATGTTGTAACTCCTGCATTCCATTTACTGGTAGAGAAATAAATAAATCATGTATATGTGTATGGTGCTTGCTTTGTGTTGGCTAGTGTGATTGCATTCACTCAAAGACAACAAGGCGTCAATAGTAGCAATAAAAGAACCAATGGCACCAGGTTGGGCTACAAACAAATTTAACTCTAATTGGAGGTTGTTTAGAGAGAGAGAGAGAGAGAGAGAGAGAGAGAGAGAGAGAGAAAAATGAGAGTAAAAATGCGATAAATACGAAAAACAGACACAAAATATAATGTTGATTTGTAGGGGGGAAAGAAAAACATGATATGTTCAAAATAGCTAGAACTAGAATACAGAATTGACGAGGAACTCGTAATAAATAAATTGTAGTTTTACCAGATTATTATACTAATGACCATTACAAGGTCTACCCTTCCTATATTTCTAATTTCTAATACTTATATGTTCCATGACCAGTTGACTACCATGAGGAAAATAAGAAATAAGGCATTTATTGATATGTCAATTTAGTCAGAAATTTAAGTCATAGTACTTGGGTTTAGTTTTGTCTTGGCTGCAGATAAGTATCATGTAAAATGATGGTGACAACAGAGGTCGGCATAATACAAAAACGGACATGGTGTGGAGGCTAGTTTTTATGGAAATTCATGATAATAAGAAATCACTCTGTATGTTGCGTTGTTGCCTTTATTCGACTAGTACTATACAGTAAGGAAAAAATATTACAAGTAGTAAATATCTCAGTCGCTAAGTGGTTCCACGATGTCTGAAGAACAGTAACTCCATTCCTCAACATGACTGTATTTGAAACATAATTGTTACTACAAAGAATTATCTTGCCTTATGCCCTGTTCTTCATTTTGTGACTGAGCAATGACGGAAACTTCAGTTTTAACAGACTTACTTATGTAGTTCTGTGCTTAATTACTCTCAACATTAGTTGGGATGATTCGACAAAACACGTGGTCCCATATTTATATCACCAGAAAAATGTTTCTAGTGTGATCTGGATCAGGTTGTGCTAGCAATTCATTTGCCTTGACGTAAATTTGTAGTGGTACTAACATTAATTGGCAAGAACACTAAAAGTATCAATCTACTACAACTGTCCCACCTTAACATCATTATATTAAGAGAGAATAATTTTTAATCTTTCACGATGTATTCCTCACCTGACCCTACACTGTCCCTTCAACGCAAGCCACCAGACAATGTCTACTCTTTGTTTAAGAAATATTGTTGTCAAACAATGTGTTTCACCCACCAGAGCATGAAAGAATGGTTGATAGTTTCGTTCTAGCTAGATCACTGATGTTCTTGTTTTCTTATTGCCAACTTAAATTACTCAATAGCAGTTGGGAACCTTCTATTGTGCCTTGGTACGTACTCCATCAGAGGCTATCTTTGGCTGTTGAATATGAATATTTTTACAAACCTGGAATTTGTGTAGCTAACTTATCTTTTGTTGCTGTGTTTGGCATTTGACTACTTTGGTTTAGGAGTTCAAAACAATGGCCTTGTCCTGTGGTAACAGAGCGCGCAAGAGGTGAGAACAGAGGAAGAAGCATTATTGGCGGAACATGAACCCTCTGTCCAGTGTTCTTTTCAAAAGGAAATGTTGCGGACTCTGTGATCGCACACATCCAGCGTATGCTCCGTGTGCAAGAGGCAACGAGCAACGTGTCGGCGTGTATTGGAAAACCTTCTCGTTCATTCGGATCGTTCGCTGGATTCGAAACCAGGGAACGACCACGGTAATGGAATTGGGCACTGCATCTTGCGCTGTGTGTGATCAATCGGTCCGGCACTGCAGGAGCCACAACCTCATGCAATGCATGCATGGTTGATGCCCAGCCGCTGCTGGCTTGCAGCACAAGCACTTATTAGCCATGGCACAAATGGCAGCACAAGCACTTATTAGCCATGGCACAAATGGCACAGTATTTCCGTGATCGAGCAACTTCAGTGAGCTGATCTTAGGCATGGGCGACTACAGTACAAACTGAGACAAACTGCCTGAGCAAGGAACGGCAAAGAGAGAGAGAGAGAGAGAGATGCTCTGGCACTGGCAGTTGATGAACATCATGCATGGATCTCGCATGCGCGGGCCAATTAGTTAATAACTCCCACTACTACTAGAACAGTTGCCCAATGCAAGATGCCACACCACACCAATGCACGAAGTTATTAGGTGCAGGAGGAGAAGGAAAGAAATTTGCTTTGGATGAGCGTGGACATGCCGAAAATGCATGCTAGTGAATTAGTTTGATCATGCGTGCTTGTTTATATATATACCACATGTAGTCCTCTTGTAAGTTGTCCCGGCTTGTATATAAACAAGAGCAGTGCATAGTTTATAGATGGCTTTGAGGTGTTGGAGGAAAACAAGGAATGAAATTGGTTTTAAATTAGGGTCCCGAAACATTGGAGATTGAGGCACTCACACATAATAAGCATAGACATTTTCCCCCATGTGACCATATATTTTACTTTATGGTGTGTGAGAGATGTTGGATTAGGCCAACCTGAGACTACTCTATTACGTGCAGCCTCACAAACCATGACAATTATTTTTGCTATTGCCATCTTGAGCTGTTGCTTGCAAATGTTATCGGTATAATGTACAGGTTGTCGATAGCCATGGAGACCATGGTGCATTTGTAATTAGGGGAATAGAGCATGACAATATTCAAGAACCTTTGTCAGAAATTTCTTATATAGGATCTCCTAGGCATCTGCTTCGTGCTGCAATAGACATGGCAGGATGCAATAGCCCTTACAAACCCCCTTCGATATACTCATTATGTACGCTTCGATATGCGGACGCTCTTCCACCACCCTCTTCCCACTATGGAGGCGGACATACACTCTATATGTAGATTAAGGCCAAGTAGGGTAACGTGTTAGGCTCTTCTGGTTAATCATGATACAATGAGAGGAGGGCATCTGCACTAATGTAGGAACATGTTGGGCTCTTTGGCTAATCATGAGACGACGAGAGGAAGACATCGGCACTAATGTATTGCAAGCTAGGGCATACATTGCCAAAAATATTAGAGATTTGGATATTGCTATATGGTGTTCAACTGTTCATGCTTTTGTGACGTTGTGTAGTATAGTATGCATACATTTCATCGTTCACAAAATCTAAGTAACATATGGTTTCATAGGTATAGTGCAAACACAAACGTAGTGAGAAATTAACACCACTGCAGCTTGAAGAAACTCATCCATCGAATACTTCGATTATTTGATTCACAAGAGGTAGCACTGTTGGATGAGTGATCGTTTTGTGGTAGGTTGCATGTGGGAAATAAGGGCATTGTAAACTAATTAACCAGATGGAATTTAACAATAGTAGATACCACCGTTAAACTTCTGTTGTGGAAAAAAGTCCAACCAAACACCATCTTAGTGGAGATGTAACATATATTTAAGCATCGCGTGCCATTATATATGCATGCACATTTCATCTCTCAAAAATTAAGTGGCAATTAAACATGAAGTTGATACATGGAAAGTACGTGATCACGGTGTAACATACATTTAAGCATCGTGTGCCGTTATATATGCATGCACACTTCATCTCTCAAAAATTAAGTGGCAATTAAACATTAAGTTGATACATGAAAAGTACGTGATCACGGTATAATCCTATTCATATGGGAAATTAATTTATCTACTTAATTATCCTAAAACATCATCTCATGCCACCCTTTCGCCTTGTCAGTCTCAAACTCTCAATATATGACAATACATCCAAAAAAAAGAGAACCACCATTTTTCTCGCACGTTTAGCATGACTGACAAGTACACCGCCAGACTACGAGCTATGTCGTTCTTGTCCAGCTCGTACCGTTTTTCATTTTTTTATTTCTTGATTTTTGACCTGACAACAGACCAAGCTACCTCCGTGAATAGATGACACGGACCCCTAGAGGGGCGCAATATATTGTGTTTGCCCATGTAGCCTTAGGGTGAGCCTATTAAACACTCTCCTCTTCTAAAATACCATGCTACATACTGAATTTGCATCCCCTAATCTATAGTAATGCATGTTTAGTAGTCAAAGTTTAAAATATTTGACTTAATATGAAGGGAGTAGTAGTGGGTTTTAAATGAAGGTTGTGTGTAGTCGTTCATTCGTCTGCACAGGATTGAGAGAGTGCCCTATAAGCCCTTTCCACTCTAATGCTATTATTGACAATTTTAACCCTACATAATGACATCTATATGCTGATTTTGGAAAGACGGTTCCACTTTCCGCTCTAGATCGTCTCTCAATGAAACAAAGTGTCGTATAGAAGAATGTTGTAAAAAGCCGTATTTTCAAAATAACTAGCATCGTGCCCGTGCGTTGCTACGGCTTGACAAACTTTTGTTTAAAAACACACAAATAGCACGATAAGAAAACAATATTACTAATAATGACATTAAAGTGACATTTAATCTAAACCTGCAAAGTTTGTGAAATTAACACAGTCTCATAGACCGTGGTGTCACAGACTCGTAAATTTGTACTCTACAAGATAATGTTTTATATCTTCACAAAGATGTCTCCGATATCCATTTATTTCATATGCCAACAAATCGATAAAGTTCCGACGCATCTCCATATCATTATATACACATAAATATATATGCAAATATTAGTGCCTATATATCACATGAGCAATATTGTCTTGAAAAATCTCACGAAACCTTAAAACAAAATATGTTATACTCACCGTACGCATATTTGTGGTTTTAGGTCCATTCTACGTAGACATATACCTTAAATTATGGAGTCCACGTGAGCGGCTATGGCAAGATTCACCATTGATAATGTATAGAAAAAGTTAAGTCATTGTTATTATTATTATAAGCGGTCGTGACTTTGAGTTAGTTACCCATCTATGTCATCTACAATATTTTTCACGGATGAATTTGTATTTGAAGATATTCCTATTCTATCAAGGAATATGTTCGTTCAATACAAATTCTATTTGTTTCCGCAATCCAACTCGCTATTTATATTCATTGAAGAAGGAATCAATTAGTCTTTCTAAATCTAAAATATATAAAATGTGTATAAATACCTGTGTTTGAAAATACCCACAATTTTATTGAGGTCAGCACATCCAAATATCTCGCCCAAAGATTATAGCACCTGGACCTCACGTTTGACAGCACATGAGTCAGTAGTCATGCTGCGGGAGCATGTTGATAATTTGAGCATTGAAGTGCAAGAACAAAAACAAGATGTAAACATGACTACAGCTATTGCAAATAAAGTGCAGGTGTACCTCCTGCTTCTTCTTGACCTCCTCCCTGATGACTGTGTGCATCTTGTGAGTTGTGAAGGCTGGCTAGGCGTGCGACGCGCCGCATGCCACTCTAGAGAGGGCCACGCTTGTCCGCTCCGGCCAGTGGAATAATCCTGCATCCTCGCCCATCGCATGTTGGCCATGCCCTGGGATGCAATGCAACGGAGGAAAATCGGTTAATCATCTAACCTTCTTCGCAAGCAAATATGCTCTTTGTAGGCATAAGATTCAGAGCACTTATGTAAATTTAGAGCTACGAAAATGCATCATAATATTAATCATCTGAATCTTGTCACCTGGGTATGCTATCTGCCTGGCATAATTGAGAACATTCATGTAAATGCAAGCTCAGGAAATAATAAAGGGCATTTGGTTACCGTGCAATGGGACCGCAAATGCAAGCCATAAATCAGTCTAGTTCCGATTACAGTAGAGGTAGTTTTGGATACGAACAACTCCTTTCGAGCCCAAGTAACTGAAAGTTCACTTACATAGGAACCAGAGCAGAACCACAATGAGTAACTAAGTTATATAAGACCAGTAATTCAATGATCACATCATTAATACTCCAACCAAAATCAAATATAGTGAGGTGTTCTCTGAAAACCAGATAACATGAGGAAATGGAAATGGTAAGAGCAAGGGCAATGATACAGCCCACTTCAAGCCAGCGCTTGGCCAGACGTCCGCTCCGCATTCTCTCTCCTTACTCTCTCTCCCAGCAAGGATTCAGCCCGCTTGCATTCGGTCATAATACTCTCTAGTGGGGAATCTCACCAAAATATTTAGGCTTCAAGAAATTTCTTACTTGCCATATTCATTTTTGGTTGGCACATCACATCAAGAAAAACATGTGGAAGAAATCAATAATCATGGAGAAGAGTATCTGTGTTCCAACTTCTTGACTAACCAACACATGAATTTACCATCCATGGAAAGTAGTATTGATCATCTATTCTTTGATGTTTGCTATCGTAAAACAGGCTCATTGTATCTGAAGCTAAGGCATACAAAATATGAAAAAAAAAAAAAAAAAAGCTCTTACTCTCTTCGGAATCAATTGTGCATGCTTTAGGAAAAATCATGCAGGTGCCGAACAATCTCATAAGCATTGATGTCATGACTCTGTATCTAAAACTAAACCATACAAAATATGGAAAAATTGTTCTTACTGCCTTCCAAATCAAATGATCATTCTTTAGGCAACATGGAAGATCATGCAGGCGCAGAATAATCTTAGAAGCAATCAAGTCTGAAACTGGGAGAGGTGGGCAAGGGTAGCAGGCAGCGGGCAGTGGCTTCCGGGCTACTGCCGTCGGCCAAGGCCAACCCAAACCCGAACGGAGGACGGTCACCTGTATGCCACCTTGGGCGTCGCTGAGGGGCGACGAACCTGGGCTGCCTCCAGCTAGCGTGCCCCCGCCATGTACTCCGCTGCCGCCCGGCCGGCCGAACTCCGAGACCACGATGACGGGCGGTGGGCCAGGTTCAGCACGCGGTGGAGCCGGATCAGAGAGAGGGATGCGCGCGCGCCCTGCCGGATTGCGCTGCTGCCCGGCCGGCCTCCACGACCATGATGGCGGCGGGATCGTCGCCGATGGGGCTGCGGGCAGACGCGGGCAACGATGCGCAGGTGGACCGTGGACGTGATGGGGGCGTGACCATAATCATGACTCACATGAGCGATTTTACTTCCTCTCGGGAGTGACGTTCCTTTCCTTCGAGAGGGAGAAGGGCCGCGACCGCGAGAGGTGAGGGATCGAGGACGTGGGATTGATCACGCGCCGCTGAAAGAAGGGGAAGGCATAGAAAAAGGAAGCCGAGGAGAGATGCCGCAGTTAACGGGATTCACGGGGATTAGGCACGGGAGGAAGGGCCGCATGGGGGCAGACCCATACCATTTGAATGTGATTAACGCACCATACGCGCATGGGCTGAAATTTGGAAAGTGATTGGAGGAGAGGGGTCGCATGCGGAAAAGGCAAAAAAAATTTTTTGGAAAGTGATTGGAGAGGGGTCGCATGCGGAAAAGCCAATTTTTTTTTTGCATGCGACGATCAATTCCCGTGATTGGATTGCATGTTTCCTTTCTTTTTTTTTTGGCATGCCACGATAGGCGAGACGGAATCAATTTTGGAGAGAGTAATTGTTTCGCATTGTCCGGTGAAGGCAGACGGAAAAAATTACCGCACCAAAAAGTGTCCATTCTTTGTGCTTTTTATTTGTGGGAGAAAAGTGACAACCCGTGGGCCGTGAGTTTCTTGCACATGTGACGTTGTCGATGGAACCAACTCCGTCTCTCCCCGACATGTAATCTCAGACCTAACCTAACCAGACTAGAGAGTCACTCTCACTCCCTGCCAGTGCGCACCCGAGCCCCCATTTTTGGTGACCGCAGCGATGTCGGCCTGTGGTTTGAGAGGTGCGGAAAGAGAATACGGGTTGCGGCACGAGGGAGATCATCGTTAGCTAGGTTAGGGTTTGGATGGAATTTCCATCCTGCTCGTTGCAGCTTATTGGGCTGTAAATGTGGCTTGTTTGTAGTAGATGCTAAATGAGCCATCTTTTTCCCGTCCGCTTAGGCCAGTCTCGGTGGTAGTTTCATGGCTCAGTTTCCAACACACTTATATTTTAGAAATAGTGTAGAAGAGTTTCATGGGGATAAAACTCTCTGCTCCTATGAAACTCTCACCTTCTCTTTCTTCATTAATGCAGTGTCATGTCAGCCTAATTAATGCCCATGAAACTCTATAAAACTTACATTGAGATTGGCCTTAGAGTGGGAATTTATTACAGCCGCTTCTTTTTTTGTTTTTTTTCGAAAGGACGGCAAAAGCTTTGCTGTGATTTCTATTAGACGAATAAAGAAAAAGGCAAGCGCCAGCCCAGTTTTTTGACTGGAAACCGGGCCAAAAAAACCATACAATTGTAGAGGGTACCCTACTCCATCTGCAAGACCTAGGTACCAAGTCCACTCAACTCGCGCCACAACTAGCGCCCACTCAAAACTTGGTCGGATTGGGTCATCGACACGAGCCTCTACTTCAACTCAACTCTAAACTACTTGAAACAACAGCTACCGGTTGAATTGGGACCTCAACGCGGCGCAAAACCACTCTACTCGTACTCCACCACTAGCACACACCCCACGACACAACAGTGGACACGACGAACCAGGACCTGCCACAAGATATCCCGACCGAGTCCAAAACCACGACGACGCCTTCAAGAAGGTTACGACGTCAAAGCGCCGCCGTCGCCTATCCGAGAAGGACTGGGTTTTCACCCGTGGAGAGTGCAGGGGACGCGACGCCCTCAACAGGGAGAACGGCACCCACAGGTGTCGCCTGTAACAGAACCGACCAACTAACATAATTACTGTTCACTAATCAAGCCACGTAGACGGCTTAAGCAGTAAACGGCAATTATACTAGCCCGGTAGTCTGGAAACCTCGAAGGGTTTCACCAACGTCACATACACCTCGGATCGTTTTCCAACGCATGCCATCACAGATCATTACAACAGGTTCACAAATTATCACATAAAGTGCTCAAATTAAGTTATTACAAACCAATTCTCAAATTCAAAATGCGGAAGCAAATTTAAACTCTGTTCTTAAACACACCCATGGAGTTTTTCCACAAATAGTGCCAGATTTCCATCGAGATCCACTACAGCAAAAGATACGAAGGAAGGAATGATCGAGCCCACGATCTACTCATCTCCAACTGCCGGATGGAAGCATGTCGGGCAATAGCCGTAGAACATCTCACCATCTGCAACAACATTGGGAATTGCACCCTGAGTACTTGGTACTCAACAAGACTTACCCGACAAAAGGAAATAAGGAAAAGACTCTTTGGTGGATGCCAGGCTTTATGTGGGGTAGCTGACATTTTCTTTGCCAAAAGGATGAGCTTATTAAGTAATCATTTAGTGATAAAAGGACTCTCTAGCTTATCCAATTAAGTTGGGCCTACCAGCTATGTTAGCACATGTACTACTTCATCATTTTAAGTAGAAGCAATCAAATATAATCATATAACGCATTGATTGAGTAATCATTAACCAGCATGTATGAACATAACCACCTCGTACAAAGAATTCTTGTTTGCGACCTTGCCGCTGCCGTCTCAAGTATTCACTATCCAGGAATGATGGCGATTATAATCGATTACTACTCAGCTGAGGGGGTATTCCTCACACAAACCAGGCATGCTCCTCGAAAGCAGCCTTAGTCACCATGATCTACTCGGGAAAAGACGCGGGATCAACGGCTCATCACCATGACCAAGGAAACTCCCGGCAGCCAACAGGTAAGCGTGCCCATCAAATGACACCGCCCCATCTTAAGGTCTCACGAACCGGGCACCTTGTTACTCCCACCCCCATCGCCGGCATGGATACCTGGCCGTTGAAACCCGGCCCATGTAGATTCTTGGCTTCGCGGAATAGTCCCAGAGCGACCTTTTCCAGCTATCTGTGAGGCGGCATTCAACATGATCGGGGACGTACAAAGCCATATTTCTTTAAGAGGTGATTTAGAATGGCCACATGGTTATGTTCGCTACCAATCTACACCAATCTCAATCCAAGGGATAGTGACCACCTATCCGCGCAGATGATGGTCGATCACCTGTCTTCTACCGATTATGTAGCAGGCCTAAGCTCTACGTAGCCCTGTACCTACTATAGGATAACTTCTGTGGTAAGTAGTCCTAATGCAACTATGTTTCCGAACAACTCCTATAACGTAAATGCATCATAGATAGTAAAGGACTCAAGTAAATATTTGCAAACCATAGGAGAAATATGCTCGGGGCTTGCCTTTGACGAAGGAACTAGGGACGTGGTTAGGACACTCGAGCAGCTCAGCTTCTGGATCCTCTCCTTCGGCTGCCTCCTGCAGCTCTTGCTCCTGCTGCTCCTCCACATTCAGCTCCTCGGGCACTGCTTGACGGTTGCTCTCCTGCGATCCTGTATGATGCGATGCAAGTAGGTAAATAACGTGCATATGAAGTGAAGTAGTATTATAATGATGTCATGATGTATGTGATTAGCAACAGAATGGAAACACCACTTTAATCACTTCAGGGTCACCTCATGATCTAACCAAATCGATCAACCATCCCACTTTCAAACTTGTCGAAACCGGCATAGAAACACTATGCTTCTACAGCAAGTTCTACCTCTGCTGCTCATAAAATTATACAAAAATTACAGCAGCACACCCATAGCTAAACTAAGCTACCACAAAAATTTCACCTCAAAACTCCAAGTATATAAGCCTACACAAAATTCATAAGCCAGCTGCCACACACGGTCCAGAAAATACTTTGTATTACCAAAGTAGTCCAACATCAGCACCAATGGCATGTGGACCTTCCAAACAGCATATAAACATGCCTCAAGAAGTTTCATGGCCTTAGTATCATCCCATAATTTTCTATGAATTAATCTAGCAAAGTGCCAACCAATGCACTTGTACTACAACTCTAAAAATCTCCACTGCACAAGTCAATATTTTACCTCACATAGACAGAGCATAGCCTAACTAAGCCAACAAAACAAACCTCACATTTTTCTGAGCCTCAGAGATTTACCTATGAATTTTACAAGGTAAATGCATTTCCCAAAATTAAATAAAACTGTACATAAAAGTATGCCAAATCTGGCATCTCATAATTTTCTAGCATAGTTCATCCCATAAAAAAAATAAGCCAACTTGATTCATCTCATTTGGACTAAAAATGAGAGAGATATGAATTTCACAAGCTTTAAACTAAATCTGAAATCTATTAATCATTTTCAGAAAATGGATCTAAATTGCTAGGTGTACCCCAAGGTGCACCCAGACCCGATCTGCTGCGCTAGGTGTACCCGACCCCGCGTACCCAGGTCCTGCCCACGGGCTAAACTCGTTGACAGCCGGGCCCCACCTGTCATGTCCTCCGCGGCGGCGGGTGACGGTGGCGCTCTCGGCTCCCTTGCCGGCGGCGGCTCCCTGGCCGAACTGAGGGCACCTACGCGCTCCCAGACTCGCGGCGCACCTCATGACCCTATCCAAGCGGGCCCTAGTGGCCTAAATCGACGGCGGCGGCGCATATGGCGGCGCGGCGGCGGCACTCGCCGGTGGGAAGGCCGACGAGGGCTCGGTGGCGTTCATCATCATGCCTACGGGCCTCGCCTCGACTGCGCGAGCGCGTCGGGCCCAATAAGCGAAGAAGATGGCGGCGTTGGCGGCGGCTATGCCCCGCCGGAGCGACGGCGGCGAGCTTCGCCGGAAACGCGCGCATGAGGCCCTACGCGGCCCCAAGCTCGGTCCTAAGCTTGCCCTAACCTACTCGTGCATGCGGCTCGAAGGCTCGCCAGAGCAAGCGAAGCGGGGAGGAAGAAAGGGACGGCGCGTGCTCGCCGGAATCCATGGCGGCGGCGGCCGTGCTTCACGGGAAGAAGCCAGTGCGGCTCGAACCTCACCCGAACGAACGAACGAAGGGCGGCAAGTGACGGAGTCGAGGGTGGCGAACTCGATGCTGCCCTCGGCTTCGCTTTTCACCGGTGGGATGCGGAGCTAGGCGGCGGCGAGCATGGCGGCCATGGCGTGGAGGCGGAACGGAGCGGGAGGAAGAAGGAGAAGGGGGACGGTGCGTTAATGGGACGGGACGGGGGTCTGTCCCCTTTCCCGTTCGGGCAACGGCCGAGGGCGCGGCGCGTGGCGGCGTGTGGCGGCCACGGTCGCTGACATGCGGGCCCCGCTGGGGTGCGTGGCGCGCTGGCGTGCGGGAGCGGCGCAGGCGATTCGTGTGGCCCGGTGTGTGGCCAGCCGCAGAGGATCCGGGCGGCAAAACATGGAACACCGGATCCAGCCAATAGAAAGGTGCCACGTCGCCTTATTTCAAATTTGAATTTCAAATCGCTCTAACTCCCAAACGATTGCGAATTAGACAAAACTTTCAACATGAAAGTTTCTCGAAATTGGGAGAGGAATATTTCATCCAACTACCACTTTGGCTAATTCGGCCAAGATTAAAAGATCTAAAATTAATTATGAAAATAGGTTATAAATAATACTTTTAAAATTCCCCCAAGGCTGTTTTTAGCTATTTTGAAGTCCTTAAACTCATTTTTACAATTTTATCAAAACACAAAGTTTTCATGAAATATTTTTCTGCACATTTCTTCCCAAAACACCAAATTCAAACAAGCAACCTATCTAGCACTTCTAGTCATCCCTATACTATCACAACAAATCAATCAATCAATTCATGCAAATGATGCTTATGCAAATGATGACATGCTTAGAGATACTTAATTATTGCTTAACACTAGAGGTGTTACATCGCCGTCGCCAGGCCTTCGCCCAAAGTACCCACCGCACGGACCTCGGTCATGATCCCGGTTTCCCACCAGACACCCGAGCCGTCGATGCCAAGCCTCCCCGGAAAGATCGGCGCGCCGGCCACGCCAGTAACCGCAAAGCTGCGCCAGCACCACTCCAAACAAGCGACATGCAAAGACTGACCTCCCACCGTTGTGCACGTCCACCAAGCGCACCACCCGCCGCCACACATGACCACTGGAGCCTGGAGGTACCGGACCTGGAACAGGGTCCTAGACCAGTGCCCCCAAAGACGCCGAAGCCTCCGTCATCACGACAACCGCCCCGCAACGGCAGTCAAGGCCAAAGGGGGGGAGGACGCCAGAACCACCAGTGACCAGCGCTAGGCGAGCAGCTACATCCCGTCGCTGCAGTGCAGCCATGCCGCTGACAAGACTGCCACAGCCACCCTCCACACCGCCGCCTCCACCACCACTGCTGCACCACCTTGGCCAACACCATCAGCACCACCGGGCCTCGCCCAGGCACCACTGCCGCCATGCCGGCACCTACCCCAAACCACCACGCCGCCACCACTGCACAACCACAGTCACCGCCGACCACCACAGCCACCACCACACCAACCTGTGGGCACAGCCGCGAGCCAAGGCAACGAATCCGGGTAGCGTGAGGCCAGATCCGCCGACCCCAACTCAGCTTGCGCCGCCAATCGCCGGCGAGCGCCAATGGTCGCCGCCAGATGCAGCTCCCGACGCCCCAGGACGAGACCGCTGCAGAGGCACCGTCCAGCGCGTGCAGGAGCTCGCCACACCGCAGCCCCCCGCGGATCCAGCACGGGAGCCGCCGGATCCGGGCCCCAAGGTCACCGCCGCCGCCCCCACCGTCGGCCGGCGACCCGGCCTCGCCCCATCGACGCGCATGCGAACGCCGCTGCCACACACAGCAGCAGGAAGGAGCGCCCCGCCGCCGCCTTCCCGGCAACCCGCGCGGCCATGCCGGCGGCTTGCTCCGGCGGCGGCGCGGCGGGAGAGTCCTGGAGAAAGTGGCGGCGCTAGGGTTGCGAGGCCTGCCCGAGCCGCCCCTGGAGCGGAGCGACGCTGACAAGACTGCCACAGCCACGCATCTTTTTTTGTTTTCGTTCATTAATTAGTCAGGCAACGTTCATGCGATTTATTTTCACTCGGATTTTCCTTTTCCTGTCTGCTTACAGTAAGGAGCATTGAATTGCCTCAAAACAAATGTAATAAATAGATAGATTTAGTGACTATTGGATCAGATGTAAACATCATAAACGTTACAAACGACACATCTCTCGTAGTGATATGAGAGGTGGGGACTAGATGAAGAAAAGGGCAATCTGTGGGCAAAATCATGCCAACGAGTGGGCTCTTCATTTTTTTAAGCAGGTCCCCCGATAAGACACTTTATATAGAGCTACAAACGACCTATGCACTGGCAACAATTGCATGTTTTCTTCGAAAGCAATAGGTTAGAATTGCATGCTTTCATGGATAGAGGGAGTAACTCCTACTACTAGTACAGCTTGTCCAATGCAAGATGCGTGTATCCCTTTAGGCCTTTATCTCCCAAGTTTGCCACATATATATACACTGCTTGGTCAGCTGCTCATACCATAGTGAACTAACCCTTAGCTCTCTCTTATCACTATATTTGGTAGTAGCTCAAATGTTATCAATTGCTAATAGGGTATTCACCATAGAGGCTAGAGCCAGACGCTCTTCACGTCCAAGTTGAGTTGTTGGAGGAAAACTAATTAAGAATGAGATTGTTTTTCCATATCTCTCAATGTAATAGATGTTGAGCTCATTTTAGTAGCACCAACATAGGTTCGTTGTGAGGGCCAACGACTCGTGTGTCGTCGCCTTCGCCATCGGCAAAAGCGGCTGGATGACCATACGAGGCAAGGACCTCCTGCACCCCTTCCCCATTCATATGCCAAATTAATTTATACACTAAATTATCCTAAAACTTCATCTCATGCCAACATTGTCTGTCTTAGTATATATCCATACATCCCACATGTACTGGTTCATAAAAAAAAATCCACTTTATAACAATTGCACTGATCTCAAAGCCATCTATCAACCATTTTTTCTTTCTTAATGATATTTTTTTTTCTCTTTTGGGTTTGGCCCGTTTAAACCTATTCGGCCTGGTGTTAGCCCTAACGCAAATCCAAACTAATCGCTCCGAGATCCTTTTTCTTCGGTGCCCACTCATTTCATTTCCTCGTTGATGGATCAACGACGGGCGCTGACCATTCCCAGCTAGTGGATAGATCGAGCACGGCAGCACCTCCATTCTCTCCTTAACGTTGTCGTGAGAGCCGGTTTGATGCGCCGTGCCCATTTACCATCGCGGTGGTGTTAAGGAAAAGGATTCAGTCTCTTGGCATAGCGTGCCATAGCCACATAAGTGTTTGTGTACTTTTTCTGGATTTGTTATGAAATTTAAAGGCACTATTATTTCACTAGCAGGCGAGAGGTGTTCATGGTTGGAAGGCAAGACCATATCAGATGACTCTGTAAATTAATCTAAAGTACCGTTGGCTCACTCTTTCAAAGGTCGTTGCATCTATGCGGTAGGTGATGAGGACATCTCAGCCATACATGCTTCCTCAAGTGAAAGCCATTCACATTACAACATTGAAGATACAAATCAAGGGTCATTTTCACGAAGACGTGCCAAGAATCTACAAGTCCAGGTGAATTCATTCCTAACTGATTTTAATTTCAGTACTTCTGAGAATGTTATACTACCTAAGTGTTCTACTTTGGTTGTGCTTAGTAACATACAAAAGGATGATGATGAAAGTGGATAGGTGAATTCTATCACTGAAGTACAGAACGGACTAGTGGAGGTACAAAACGGACCAGTGGAGGTGCAAAACGGACCAGTTCAAAGAACTGCTCATAACTCTCAATTCCCAGAAGTTATGGAAGTAAATGAGGACTCTTTGGAAAGCTTATCAAGTCAGCTTTCCATTGCCACTAAGACCAAGTACTTTGGACTTCACACCAATGAGAACCAAGTACGTTTGTGAAGACTGCTCTGAAGGCCAGGAGTCTGCTGAGTCAGCATGTTGGTACAACTTCGTGTTTAAAACTGTACCAATCTACAATGTTTCGTGGCGCATGTGATACATGGTTGGAAACATGGTGAAGTTAACTTTCCAATGCAACTGACAGTGCATCATTTGGAGTTTCCAATAAAGAGTTATTGCCAAATTACTGAAGACTACTCCAGAAGACCAGCAGCCTCGCGAACCCACTTCAGAAGCCATTTTGTGGAGGCCTTTTCACATTCTTAGTCTTTTCATTTCCATCTCGAATTCACACCTATCTAGCAGGGATGTTACTAGTATAAATAACCCCTAGAACCATTGCAAACCAAGACTTTTGATAATCCAATTCGGAACCCTTTGTTTAGCTGTGTGCTAACAAACCCCGAGAGAGATTCTCTACCCCTTTGCTCTTGTGTTTTCCTTCGCGGAGATTACAGAAGCGGCCGCGTCATCGGCACCCAATCCGTGCTCCTGATCCTCGAGTTTAGGTTGCGTAGGTTGGTTCTTTGAGAGTATGGTTGGGCGAATCCTTGGTTCAGGCAGCCGTATAGAGACGGTGGTTGGCTCCTTGTGCGTGTCGTCAGGTTGCACTAGTTATCGCTGCTTGCAGCAAGTTATCGGCCGTTCTTCGGCTAGTTATCAAGATCAATCCTACGTCGTGAAGATCGGGACAACAACCTCATCATCTGGCATCAGCTCTTCGGTTGCCACGGTAGGATTTTTACCCTTAGCTACATATATATTTGTGTTCGTCCTATCCATTGAAAAAGCCACAAAAATATTCTGCTATAACCCTTTGTTTCAATCTGTTATTCTTGTGAGTTTAGTTAGTTTTCAGTCCATTAGAGTTTTTGTTTTGTTGCTGATTATTATCCTTTGCGTATCCTTTGTGCCTCTTTTATATATCTTAAAATCCCTAAAAAAATTCAGAAACCGGTACCATCCTTCGCGTAAACTTTGATCCTATCAAGTTAGAACGCCGACGGTTGTGTCTTGTTTCTAAAAAAAGAAAAGTGTGTCAGTTTCATATCTATTCTTGTTCTTAGTTATATATAAAAAAAGTTACAAAAAAAGAGAAGAAAGAAAAGTTGCAAAAAAAAAAAAAAGAGTTGAGGAAAGTTTGAGAAAGAGAAGTTGAAAGATCAGTTTGTTTATGTGCACATGTTCTAAATTTTATATCAAGTTGCACAATCAGTTTATTATTTATCCTTTGGTGCAAAATTTTGCTTAGGTTTGATTGCAACACTTGCATTCTAAGCATACTCCTTGTTTGCATCAAATTTGAAGTTATCTTTGCGTGTGTGTTTGATCCATTTACATCACTCATATCTTGTGGTCAGCACTAGGCACTGAACTTATATTTTGGACTGTGATTTAACTTTACAATATCGAGAATTCAGATTGCATTCCTTGTGAATTATATCCCCACCAAGCTCCACAAATAACCCACCGTCATAGGAACGCTGATCTTGCATTCTCCTAACCATCATTCTCAAGTTACCACCTCGCATTGGCCCTCTGTAATCTGCAGGGAACTCACATGAGCTTCGGTTGGTAAGAGAGGTGAGGTTGTGAGATTTCACATATATTTTCCTATACCACATATAAGCTTGCTATTTTGCATATGTATTAACCATGATAGGCCGAAGATACACCAATCTTCCATTCTATGGAAGTACTGATCCGGACGAGTTTCTTGATTGGCAAGAACAAATGGAGATTGAACTTGAAGATCAAGATTTTTCGGAAGCCAAGAAGATATCAAGAGCTGTCCTTGAGTTTGAAGATTATGCTCTTGATTGGTGGAAGCAATATCCACATAAGCGCTTCATTAAGAATTGGAAAGATTTAAAGAAAGCCATGAGAAAAGAATTTGTGTCAAGGAAGTATGGGCTGATTTTGATTCGTCGTTTGGAGAATGTGAAGCAAGGTAGCAAATTTGTCCAAGCATATTATGATGTGCTATATTCTTCCTTGCATCGAGCAAATATTATTGATGACATAAGTGCCATGACATATTTCAAGAGAGGTCTTAATCTTGATATTGCCGCTGCTATTGAGGGAAAACATTTCAGAAGTATGCATCATCTTCTAAGTTGTGCAATCAGAGAGGAGAAAAAAATTATGAAGGTGCAGCAAGGCAAGAGCTCACGGTGCTTTAATTTGTGCCAAGAAAAATGTGCTAAGTTACAGCCCAATATATCCACTATTGTTGGAGAGAAGCAATCATCAACTCCATGCAAGAAGAGAGGACATGCTGTCTTAGAAGTTTCTTCAGTTGATTCTAGTGCTAAAAGGAGAGAACATCAACAATTCAATTCCAAGAACTCTATTGTGCAGCAAGAAGGCAGTTCTGTGTCTCGAAATGATAAGAGAAATGATGAGGCGTGTGATGTTAATTGGGATCATCATGTTACACCAATCTCTAAGAAAGTTGATGTCCCAAAGTGTCAATTACAATCTGAAATTTTGAAGGAAGAAGTTGTAAATGTTTCCATCACTGGTTGTCTCAGCTTTGAGCAAGATCAAGAAGAAAAATCTGCTGCACATGCCATAGAAGTTGAGGTAGAAGAAGCAACTATGCAAGTAGTGGAAGCTCATCAGTTGAGCTATGAAATTAGAGAACATCTTTCTCTATTGGAAGCTGATCCTTTGTGTGTTCAGTTGAAGGAACATGCTACAATTGCACATCATGCAAATCTGAATTTTTCGACAAGAATGAGGTGATTGCTGCTATGTCTCATTGTGAAAGTGTCCACATTATTCAGCAAGAAGAACCAATGCATTGCATCAACACAAGCGTTGAGCATGATACAAGTTTTGTGCCTTGTGCTAGTGCCAATTGTGGTGAAGTTGCAAGTTCCGACTTTGTCCAGAATTCTTCTATGCAACATTGTAAAAATTCAGAGCCAAAATATGATCAAGAGATTGACAAAAATTCAATTTTTGAAGGTGCATCTAATCTGAATTTGAAGGTTGACTATAGTGCCAATTTGAGTGCTCAATGTGAGAAGAAAGATGCTTCTATTGTGCCATCAAGTGCAAGTGAGAAATCTGTCCAAGATAAGGTTCATCATGATCCAACACTTCTGAAGTTTCAAACTGAAGTTGTTCCAAGCATAAATGTGGTGCCAAGATGTGATGTACCATCAACTCCGTTGTGTGAGGAAATATTGGACTGTGGTGCTGAAATTGAGTGCTCTAACTCACCACTTAATGATCAGAAGATTGAAGGCATGATTGATGAAGATGATTCCACTTCAACCATTGAAAGATCATTGTCTTTTGAGAAGGCAAAAGATGGCTCTTTTGCTGCAACCATTGCTACCCCTATGGCAATGGATAACATCACGAATGATGACACATATTCATATGTTGTTCCACAAGA
The DNA here is from genome assembly GCA_018135685.1 of Themeda triandra. Lineage (NCBI taxonomy): Eukaryota > Viridiplantae > Streptophyta > Magnoliopsida > Poales > Poaceae > Themeda > Themeda triandra. The sequence goes on from JAENPR010000042.1 coordinate 1,653,644, forward strand.
CGTTGAAGTGATTGTGCATCAAAACCCAAGTGAGAATGAGAGCCACATAGCCAAATGGAGTGTGAGTGAAAAGAAAAGTGAGATGAGTGATTCCACCAAAAGTGAGGATGAGAGCATCCACAAAAAGAGTGTGAGAGATACACCACACAAAAAGAGATAGGTTCATTGCAAAACATGTGAGGATGATTTTAATACTAACCCATTAATCTCTACTTCTAGTGTTGTTTCTCCAAATGTTCAGGTGTACAAGTGCAAGAAAAAGGTGGAAGAGGTGGCTGTCCAAAAGACTACCGTACTTGGTAAGAGAAATGAGAAGGTAGCCATTCTTGAGAACCAACTCTTTGTTGTCCAAAACCTAAACCATGATAAGGATAAAGGTAAAAGTTCAGAGCTACAATTCATCAATCCATCGCCAACACCAAATCTGAGAGGTAATGTAAATAATTTGGATCTGAACTTACAAAACAAATCGGTGAGCAATTGTGAAGATAAATTTGTTTCAATAGGAATTGAGCCTATACACAATCTTTATGCTGGTTTGGTTGATCCACATGTTCATACAAGTGCTGAATTTTTGCAAGTTGCTAACCATTGTTCAATCATGAAAGATCATTGCTATTCTTTGTGTGATATTCATGCTAGTCTACATGCTAATAATGTTGGCCAAGTGAAGTTGATTACTCATGCTGAATTTTTCAAAAGAATATCTCCTACTCACCATGTATGCTATGTCATGCTTGATGAATTTGTTAAGATCGATAAAATGCTTGAAAGTATTCTTGACATATTAACTATGGAATCTTTGAATGGCGTACATAGTTGCAAGTTTACTTTTAACTTCATTGGACATCATGCGGTAAATAAATTTTGTGCTTGTGTCCTTTGCATAACATGTGACAAACTTGCTGAACTACAACTGAATGAAGTGAGTAGTATATCTTGTGAACCCTATTTTTCTTAGTGTGAGATAAATAAGATAATGAATGCTTGCTGTTCAGAATTGCCTATGCTATTACCATGTTCATATTATACTTTAAGAGAAAGAAAATCTATGCAAACATGTTCTGTACATTCACCTAAGGATTTTTCATCCCCATGTGAGACCATTGACTATGAAAGGTACATTTCTAAACCTTTACCTGAGTTGTGCATAAAAAATTCTTGGAATATCGAATATGCTTCATTCCCATCTGTTGATATGATTGATCTCAATAAGATGAAACATGATAACTTGAATCAAATGAGTGGTTTGAAAGAAATCTTTGTGCTTCCATCTTCAAAGCTAACTGCAGAAAAGCTGAGAAAATTTTTCTGTCATGGGAAAGGAAAAGATAAAAGCATGAATTACAAAAAGAAAAATGAGCAAGATGAAATAAAAGATTATAAGAGTAACTGCATGTATCCACCCTCTAATTTGTTTAAGATGATTTCAGGTGAACAAAAGTCGAGGACGACTTTTCTTGAGGGGAGGGAGGATGATAAGGCCATCCCAAGGACATCAATATTCACACCAAATTCAAAGCATCAATTCAAGGTGAAAGCTAAACTTAAGTCCAAATCCTTTTGGTTTCCACATGCAAGACTACTACTTGGTTTATGAAGAAGAAGAATGTGATGTTGTCACACCACTACACAATGCAAGCCTAGCGCAATTCTTTGGCTTAGAAGAATCAGAGTCGAGGACGACTCCTTTTCAAGAAGGGGAGGATGATGAGGACATCTCAGCCATACATGCTTCCTCAAGTGAAAGCCATTCACATTACAACATTGAAGATACAAAACAAGGGTCATTTTCACGAAGACGTGCCAAGAATCTACAAGTCCAGGTGAATTCATTCCTAACTGATTTTAATTTCAGTACTTCTGAGAATGTTATACTACCTAAGTGTTCTACTTTGGTTGTGCTTAGTAACATACAAAAGGATGATGATGAAAGTGGATAGGTGAATTCTATCACTGAAGTACAGAACGGACTAGTGGAGGTACAAAACGGACCAGTGGAGGTGCAAAACGGACCAGTTCAAAGAACTGCTCATAACTCTCAATTCCCAGAAGTTATGGAAGTAAATGAGGACTCTTTGGAAAGCTTATCAAGTCAGCTTTCCATTGCCACTAAGACCAAGTACTTTGGACTTCACACCAATGAGAACCAAGTACGTTTGTGAAGACTGCTCGAAGGCCGGGAGTCTGCTGAGTCAGCATGTTGGTACAACTTCGTGTTTAAAACTGTACCAATCTACAATGTTTCGTGGCGCATGTGATACATGGTTGGAAACATGGTGAAGTTAACTTTCCAATGCAACTGACGGTGCATCATTTGGAGTTTCCAATAAAGAGTTATTGCCAAATTACTGAAAACTACTCCAGAAGACCAGCAGCCTCGCGAACCCACTTCAGAAGCCATTTTGTGGAGGCCTTTTCACATTCTTAGTCTTTTCATTTCCATCTCGAATTCACACCTATCTAGCAGGGATGTTGCTAGTATAAATAACCCCTAGAACCATTGCAAACCAAGACTTTTGATAATCCAATTCGGAACCCTTTGTTCAGCTGTGTGCTAACAAACCCCAGAGAGAGATTCTCTACCCCTTTGCTCTTGTGTTTTCCTTCGCGGAGATTACAGAAGCGGCCGCGTCATCGGCACCCAATCCGTGCTTCTGATCCTCGAGTTCAGGTTGCGTAGGTTGGTTCTTTGAGAGTGTGGTTGGGCGAATCCTTGGTTCAGGCTGCCGTATAGAGACGGTGGTTGGCTCCTTGTGCATGTCGTCAGGTTGCACTAGTTATCGCTGCTTGCAGCAAGTTATCGGCCGTTCTTCGGCTAATTATCAAGATCGATCCTACGTCGTGAAGATCGGGACAACAACCTCATCAGTAGGGGTATATGTGCATGCATGGGTTCATAAAGTTAATTAAGTTTGTACTGTGATTCACAAATCCCCCATGAATTAGCTTCATATCTTTGCTAGAAGAACTACTGCATGCATTATATATAGACTTCATGAAAAACGATTGTAACAATTCTAGCTCTTGTTACTAGTAAAGCAATGCAGATCGTGCAGTGGCAGATCGAAATGATTTGCTTTCCTAAATAGAAGGACGACAAACTTGAGCTACCTATTTATATTCCATTATTACCTTCGGTCAATTTTATATATTCCATTATTCACTTTGAGGCAATTCTCCCGCGAAAGGTGTATACAGAACACAAGCTTGTATGCTAGAACTATATGAACCAGGAGGGTACAAGTCACCCAAGTCCTCGAGTTTGGAGGTCTTCAGATGGTACGCCAATCCTCGTTCCAATCGTCTGTGCAAGAAGACAATCTCTTTGTACGGATGGAATCCAAGGATCTCTAGATATCCACAATAGTCTTGGTCGATACTACGACGATCTCCGACGTTGTGAACATTGTCATCGTCATCAGAATTCCACTCATCAAAGGTATGTTGCACTGGTTCCTTGTTGTCATCGTTAGGATCATGTAAAATCCATGGTCCTCGACCCTGTCTCCCACAATTTAGACTTGCTTGAAAAAGACCTGGACCACTGTCGTGCCTCAGTGTCCACTCATCTCACCGCTCAACGACTCCTCAAGAACCCATACCTGAAGGCTGAAGCTTGCTATCCTCCTCACCTATGAATGCAGAGTAGACTCCTTTTTCAGACCTTCCTAGATGAAGATAGATATGTCGATAGGTATTGGGTATTCCCCTTGGCGGTTTGATTACATGGTACGTGTTACTTGACATCGATATTCTGGAAAGAAATCAATAGACAGAGATGATCAACAAATTAACGTTTTTAGATGATATATAAATGAAGAATAATAACAAAATAATAAATACTACTATAAGTGGAGCTGGCACGACTGAATGCATGACGTATTACGTACCTCATAACAAAGTCGATTTCGCAATGGACGTAGAGCGCGCCCTTCCAATACACGCTCCGGCGACGTGTCTCCCACGGGTAAAAATCCGGCTGCATGTCCGCCAAGATTCCTGCAGCCTCGCCGTCCCGGGCGAAGGACCTCTTCTCCCATCTCCCCGTCGCCGACGAGAAGACATCCAGAACGCATGGCGACGGCGGCCACTCGGATCCCAGCAAGGATCTCCCCACGCGCGTGAGCTTGCGAGGGTAGTTCCTATGGATGCGCCTGAGCTCCTTCGTGAACTCGTCGTCAGGCACGTCTCTGTCAGGGACACGGGGAACCGACACCACCTCGTACTGCGCCGGCGACGACGTGGCGGCGGCGGGGTCGAAGACGAGGTACATGTCTCGGACAAAATACTCCATCCCCGCCGGGAGAGGCGGGCACGCGGGCAGCGGCGCGCGCCGCCCCGTCGCGGGGTTGAGCACTGCGTCGTGGAGGAGGAGGAGGCCGTTGCAGTGGTCTTCGAAGTGCCTGGGAGGCAGGCGGTAGCTGGTGGCCTCCGTCGACTGATGGCGGCGCGAGAAGAGCCCCGCGCGTGACGACGCCGCCAAGTCGCTGCCGTATTGGATGAAGAGGCCGGCCAGCGAGCGCGGCGGGAGGAGGTCCGCGCGCAGCAGGCCGCGGCCGTCGATGACCGCGCGCCACGCCGTGCAGACGCAGCGGGACGTCGCCAGACCGCGTGCCGCGAGCCGGCGCAATACGTCTGCCAGCACGTCGTCGGGGAGCAGCCACGCCCGGTCCTCCGCCTGCGGTTCCATCTGCGGAATTGCTTCGGTTTCGTTCCTCGGCGCGCGTTGGTGTTAGCACAATTCAACCGCCTGCTGCAGTCGCCGTGCGAGATAGATATGGTCTGCAGATGCCTTTCTTCTCCTATCTAAGAATACTAGAACCGCAAGCCACAACGCGGCCTGTGGGTGTCCACGTCACTTAAAATTTGCTTGGCCCTTGGATCGTTCATCCGACGGTGCTGCTACCTCCTCCGATGGCGTATATATACCCCTCCAACCCTAGCTCACTCTCCTGCATCCCGTGCACCAGGCACTCGCCCTCGCCTCTCTTCCTCCCTCTCTCCCTCTGTGGCGGCGACGGCGGCGGCGCCGTGGCGGCGACGGCGGCGCGGCCAGGCGCGGGCGGCGCGGACAGCGGCACCGGGCGGAGCCGGGCGCAACGCCGCGCGCGGCGCGGCCTGCCCGGTGCAGCCGGGCGCGCGCGGTGGCGCGCAGCCCTCGATGCGGCGTTGTGGCCAGCTCTAGCGTGGGTGGCTCCGGCGCGGCGTGCCGTTCCCAGCGCGGGTGGCCATCTCTCCCTCCACCTCTCCTCTCTCTCCTGGCGGATGGCGGTGCGGCGGTCCCTGGTGCGTCGGCATGGCGACCCCCAGGCGCACAGCCGCCCCCAGCGCGTCCTCCCAACGGCGCAGTGGCCCCAGCGCGGTGGCGTCATCTCTCCCCGTCTCCATCCCTGTCTCGCAGCCCATGGGAGCTGCTCCGCTGACCCACGACCGGATCTGGTGTCTCCGTCGATGGATTCGTCGATCTACCCACCAAATCCGAAGGCAGTGTGTTTCCTCAAAAAAAATCTCGAAAAAAAAATCCGAAGGCAGTGCCAGTGAGGGTCGTCGCTGGCAGCTAGGGTTCACCTCGCCCAGGTCAGTTATCACACCATCGTTCTCATTCTTCTCTACATCCTCTTTCTACAGAGCAAATTAATGTGCTTCGATAATGAGGTTTTCTTGTTTGATGTGACGGCGGCAGGCCGGCCGGCAGCGATGGCCTTGCGTTCGTCTCCATCTCCGTCCTGCAGACGCCGGTGGGTGAACCTCATCTCTTTCTCCGGTACTCCGACCGCAGATCCTCTTCTGCTGCTGCCCAGAAAGATCAGGTAGCCATCAGTTCCCTCCCAACCCTTCTTCGTTTTCTTCTAGATCTGTTCCTCGCTTGCTCCTCATGTTTAGCCCGAGCAAACATGATCCAGTTTGACGAAATCTAGCTCCCACGCCTGCACTGACGGCAAGTCTTTTTTTCCCTTCCTGTTTGACTCATCAAAAAAATTTATTTACATTTTTCTGAGTACAGGTCAGTTTGATTCATTGGTTCACATGAGTGCTACTGCAACAGGTATAGCGTAGTTCGCATTTTCATATGTTTACTCAGCATTTTAGCTTTCTTTTTCCTCGGCCCAAAGAAAAAAAAAGCATATACATGTACATACACATTTATATGTTGTAGGAATTTCCTCCTGTGTTTCCTTGGTGCCTCTCTTGATAGAGGACTTTTCTTTTTGATATCCTACATGTACATACATATTTATATGTTGATTTAACTACTTAATATATAGTGCCACAATTTCTTCCTTGCAGCTATTTAACTATTCTGTGTTTTCAGCTATTGGCCATTGTAGGCAGAAGCACATCCAGGGCATAGTATTATTGGATTTCTTCTAGGACCTGAAAGCAATAACCAGAAGCGACTACATGAAGTACGATCTTTTCTTTGAAATCTTATGATATTATATTCTGTTGAAACATCCTTGAGAGCAATTTCTTTGTTAAACTATTGTCTTTTTTTGACAAGAACTATTGTCTTTATTAACACAATGTATAAAGACTTTCTCTGGTTGCTTGTTATTGCTCAGGGTATGTGGAGCTGTTGAACAACGATGTGGAGATGGTCTGAAAGAAGATGGCCTTGTATTTGAGAAGGTCTAGAAAACTCAAATTATGTTTCTGCCAGTCCTTTTCTGCTGTTGTTATTTGCAATCCAGTCATCTAATTATCACAAAAGAAGCAAGTGACTGGCCAATCTATAAAAGAACTTTATGAATATATGATAAATTATGAATTTTTTAGCAATGAGAATGCACATAAAAGAGTGCACATCCTTATATTAATATTTGTAAAAAACTGTGCACTTCGCTTCCTGGTTTCTAATGAAAAATGGGATTTGTTTTCATGACTTATGCATTGATACTTACTTCAGTGTTCTACTCCATACTCCATGAAAAGTGCTTTGTGCCTTGTAGATTGATAAGAATAGATTGATGAGCTTCACGATAGAATGTTCAGGTTACTACAAAACCTTTCATTCTAGATGAAATCACAATTATTCGCTGCCCTTCTTAAGTGATTAATCTATGACTACCTTTTGTAGTTTGGGGGCTAAAGCAAAGTCTGATCTAGCTTTTGAAAATAGGGTGGTAAAACTTCTAAAATAGAGTTGCAGATTAATTAAAAAGGTGCTATGAAATGCATCCTCTATATATAATCTTTTAGATTTTGCTCTGATCCATATTTTTCTGTACATCAGGTTTCTAGCTCAAAGTTATGCTATGAAAGACTAAATTCTCTGAAAAGGCAGAGCACCGGCCAGTTATGCTAAGTAAATGTTCTGAGCTGTAGATAGTTGGATAAAAAGTGCTCAAATTATATTGTTAAATCCATGCTGGCTGTAGAGTTCAATCTTGGATTTCATAAATTAAAATATTTCAAGGTTCCATATACAGCAAGCCTCATGAAGTCATGATTAATCATGGGCAGAAAAACTTGATTGTATGACCATCAGTTATGGCTTATGCCATGCATATTCTAAATCTCTTGTTCTGGATGCAAGTGATGATTTAAACTTTCTTTTGTTGTTGTAGTTGAACCGGGGGTTTTGGAGGCCGGACTAGATCGAAGGAATCCAAGTAAAAGTTTTTAACCATATTGTTTGCCATCTATTTATTTCACTTTACAAAAAAATTGCAGTTATGAAAAATGGCATTAATTTTTCATCTTATGCTTTCTTTGAATAATATATCAAAGGGAACTGTTGGAAAGGAAGCACATGTTTTTCTCATGTTCTGACCTATCAAATTCTAAATGTCAATCTAAGTGAAACTGTTGTGCTTTATCATCAAGATACCATGGACATATGCTTATGCACATTGCTTAGATAGCGACTCCTCATTATGACTTCCCCTATCAGGACCTTGTTTTCTAGGTCGCATGTATATTCTATTAGCAGTTTACATAATTCTAAGACCATATTTCCAGTATCATAGCAGACATTGACCTTTATTTTAATGATTTAAACAGGTTCTTCCTTGGCTCACAGCTACGTTTCTGGTATTGATGGTTTGCCATAGCCAAGCTGGAAACTTAATTACCAGAGCAAACTAAAAGCTGCTACCACTTTCTTCCTTAGGAGATATAGCTGATCGTGTGCTTCTGTAGGATGTACTGTGTGTGGTACGCTATGTTGTGCCATCCCGGGAACTCTCCTCGGCATTCTATCCACGAGACCGTATTATGTAGGATATATGTATTGTATTATTTGGACATCTTGCATCCCGGTTTAGAAATCCTGCTTATGTACTTACTGTCTCATGTAAAATATATGTAGTATTCGTTCCAGGTTTAGAAATCGAGATGAATGCCCACCAAGATAGGATTTTTTTTTTAAAAAAACAATGCAGTAAGCATTCATCTGAATTTTATCCATGCTAATCTGTAATAGAATGCAGTATGTGCTATCTGTAAGTGTTCATGTGGTGCTACTATATTTATGTTGCCCCTGTCTTATTCATTAATAAGATAGGAAGTTGAACAGCTTGCCATCAATTGTTATGTCCGTGATCTAATATTCTGTGTTTTACAAACCAAATTCTTCTGTCCATGTGCTACCTTATGAGGAACAATAGTGTGTCATGTTGGTTTATTGACAACAAGTGCTTTGTGTAGCATGTGTGTTTATGTCAACCTAGATTGTATATCAATGTATGTGCCCTCATCAAATATTATGTCTTTGAGTTATATCTATCCATAGTAATGTATATATTGAGATTATTCCATTTATCAAATAGAATGTTAAATATATTGCATAGAATTATCACGCGCGCATGGGCGCGCGCAAATCACTAGTATATATGGAAGGCATCCGTGCTCAGGTCGGGTCCGAGCTGACCACGTCCACGGTCCACCACAAAGTCGATCTGGACGTGGAATGCATCTCGTGTTATCCGCGGTTGTGAAGTCTATTTCTTGTTGTGTGATTGATTCACTTTTGTACCACAGATTACATTTAGTTCACTTTTGTACCACACTTGTGTGATTGTTATCCGCAGCTTTTGAGGTTTCTTTACAATAAACAAAGATAAAGTCGCATACATCACAAATCTCTAGATAACCTGGGCCGTTGAGATAAGTTATGTGGTCGTTTGTACCAAATTTCCGGTCTTTGATCTCTACCTTACCCTTTCATGATCTCTATAAAAATGAAATGAGCTACACCAGTCCATGGAGAATCTCCTCTATGCCACCAGGCGCCGATGAAAGGGGCTCGCGAATGGATCTACATAGTTTCCATTTTTTGACTAATTTATTTAAATTGGGTATTATATCTTAATTGTTTACCAATGTGGTGCCCTGCGCGCCGGAATCGTGGCAGATGGGGGCAAGGACGCGACAACAACAGGCGGTGGACGGAGCGGCCAATAGCAAGGTTGTTGCGGCCAAGCTAGTGGACGATGCGACAACAGAGGTGGCGGTTATTAAGGTTTGTTGAAGCTCTCCTCCGGGCCTGGATTGTTGGTCGATCGGCCAGGAGGGGGGGGGGGGGGGCACAAGCCCCCAACATGGCGATGGTGGCGGGTTGGCCGGCGGTGAGTGAGGCGGCGATGGAATGCCAAAGCGGGTGGGGTAGGACATCCGGATGGCTGAGGTAGGCGGTGGGGGCAAGTACCAGCGAAGTTAAGGGAATAGCCGTGGTTGTTGGTCGTTGGAGAACCAGCTAAGTCTCCAATGGCTTGGGTGGGTATAGGGCTTGTCACGATATAAAAGGAAGTGGGTACAAGAAAAACAGTGTATGCTGATATTGGTGCTAGAAGAGGATTGAAAAGATGATCTACTAGAGGATGGTTTTTTTTTTCTTCAATTCCCTTTACTACTTGTTATAGGGAAAGGGGATTGCATTTGGTCAAATCTGGTGGAGATAGCTATTTTCGAACACCAAACGAAGTATGAAAAAGAGGTTACATACAACCAACCAATGGCATTTCCATCGTATTGTCTCCGCTCATGTAACTTCAAATTAATTCTACCAAACACAAATACTCAAGTGAGTTTCTATTCCTAGTTGTATTTAACCAAACACTCTTCTTTACTAAATTACCATTCTACTCAACCTGCATCGATTTTCTAATCCATGTATACAATGACTCGACGAGCCTATTTGTCAACCAAACACATCCACACGTACTCTAAATAAATAGTACTTCACCGATTTCAAATTATATGTCATTCTAAATTTTATGAAGTATTTGTATAGATATATAGCTTAGAAAAGAAGATCCACTTGCAATTTACTCCTTCTATTTTAAATTATATAAGTTTCTTTGACTTTTTTTACTCTAGATATATTTTTTGATACGTATCTAGATTCTAGACATAGCGTATATCTAAATATATTAAAAAAAACTATATATTTATTGGAAAAGCTAAAATGTCTTATTATAATTAGAATTTAGAAGGGGAATAGAATACAATGGACAAATATAATTGTCGTTGCTTACCCACAATGCTATCTCTACTATATATACTTACTTAATAATTAATCATGAAAATTTCCTCTGTCCGCCAGGAATCTTTCCACCCCCCCTATAGGAATTTGTTTCGGTAAAGGACATACAAGCCTATAGATAGAATATAGATTTATTTAGTTGGTAAAATTTCTATCTGCTCATGCCTCTCTCTAATTAGGCAAAGTCCAATGTATCTACGGGAAGAGAGGGGAAGTAAAAAAAATGAACTAACTACGAGCTTAAAAAAATAGTATCCTTTAAAAAAACTCTCCTAAAAATAGGATTACCTATAGGTTAAAAAAACTCTCCTAAAAATAGGATTACCTATAGGTTAAAAAAACTCAGATAATACTCTCTCCTAGGAATCATAATCTCTCCGTTAAAATAAATAATTTAATTAATACTTCTACTAATCTAAAAAAAATCTCCAATAAAAATTGTGTTTTTAGATGCACAACTACGCAATTCAGAGTTGCAATACCTCCCAGCATTAGCCCAAGAATTCAGTTACGCGTAGGTGCAATGCCGGAAACCGCCTATTTGCCGAGTGTCCGCATGTTTACCGAGTGCCTTGTTGTCCCTATGTTTGCCGAGTGACTTGGTTTTGACACCCGGCAAAGCATTCCGTTACCGTCTTCTCGCCGTCCATGACACTTTTTTTTTTTTTTTTGCCGAGGGTCAAGTTAGTCTTAGTCTGACAAAAAAGCACTCCACAAAGAGCTGTTTGCCGTCAAAATTTAAGACGTGAGCTATGCCGAGGGTGGCACTCGGCAAAGCTTTTGCCGAGTGTCTTTTGGGTTGTGGCACTCAGCAAAGCAGCTGATTCCGGTAGTGATCGAAAGAATTTTGTATTGGATAATTATTAGTGTTAAGGTGGGGAATTCGATCACAAAACAAATTGAAATGCATGACCCGATCATTTCGAGTAGAGGTGTTCGAACAAGTTATAGATTTTGAGTCAAGATGAATGAGAATGTATGGCACAACTGTTGAACAAATCTTTAGAACTTCACATCGTCCAAGTGATTGGACTATAAATTGTCACGCGTCCAAGTGACTGGACTATAGATTGTCACATTTGTTTTGCTAAAAAGCCAAGCTAAAAAGTATTCTTTGATTTATCATGAGAGAAAAAACATTGTATGATGGCTAATATACCAAGCGGAAAAGTTTAAGCGAAAGGACCCCGTAACAACGTACGGGCATATTTGCTAGTAGTTGATAATTTTAACATTCGTATGATGATGAATCTTGGAAAGACGGTTTTCCGCCTCCACTGGAAGCCGTCTCTCAAGTAAACAAAGCGTATTCGAGAAAACGAAAATTGACAACCAGTGGCGCTTCTACAGGGGTCCCGCTGCATTCTCCAGTTTCTCGCGCGCGCGCCGCCGCCGGCGCCGCCGGAACCAGCCGCCGGTCCCGTCTCCCCGCCCCCGCCCCGCCCCGCCTCGTCCGGTGTGTAATCTCAGACCTAACCTAACCAGACTACCAGAGTCACTCCCCCCGCGCGCGCGCGTGCACTCGAGCCCCCTGTTCTGGTGATTGAGACCTGGTCGGAGACCGCAGCGATGTCGGCCGCGGCGGGGACGCCACCGGACGGCGGAGGGGATCGGCCGTGGGAGTCTTACCATACCGCATACACCAACGCTAAAGCTGGTACGGGCGCACTTTCTCTGCTCGCTCAATATTGGGGGATTTCCGGGGGTTGACAAATGACACGGCGCCGGCTTAACACGAAACGTATGGGTAATATTTCGCCACAAGTGCTTTACTAGCTGGGCCGCATAATATTAGAACAAATCTGGAGCTGATCTTTCTCTTTGCCATCAGATGAGCCAAGAAGATACATGTAACATTTGCGAATGACACTACTTCTCTTCATTCAATGTCCTTTTCCCCTTTGATTTCAGTGAAATGGACTCTTTTGGTCCAGTAGACTGGTACTTTGTTAGACATGTCCAATGTAAGCGTATAATGCCATCTATGCTATGAAGTTTATTTGATATTTTTGTAATTGTTCTCTTGTGTTGTTGGTGTTGCATTAGGAATGGAGTGATATTTTTGTAATTGTTCTCTTGTGTTGTTGGTGTTGTATTAGGAATGGAGGGTGTTGACAAGGAGAAGGTGCAGAAGGTGATCTATGAAATGAGCAAGGGCTCGAAATATTTTGAAAATGAGCAGAGGAAGGAGGCGGTGATGAAACAAAAGATTGAACATCTCCATGCACAATGTGCAGCATTGACTGATAATGACATATCGCATTTTCAGAAGGTATGGATTAGCACATTTTCATGCTAGCTTTTGTGATCTGTCTGCCATTTTTGTTTGGTCATCTAATTTGTAAGCCATGCTTCAGTATCCTACACATCGGTTGGTGGTCAACACCACAAAAGTACAACACAAAAATATGTGATTCCTTCAGGGTGGTCAATTCATCAATGTTTTCTTGTGCATGTGATATAGTGCTCTTTGTTTCACAGCATCAAACAGAATCTTACTTACTAATGCCATTTTATTTTTCGTCTCTTATGTATTTATCCCTACATGACAACATAATTTTCAGGTTGCTGAGAAGAAAATGTTAGAGTTGGAAGCTTCACGAGATCTTTCAAAGATATGGCTTCATACTGATATGGATGCCTTTTATGCTGCTGTTGAGACATTGGAGAATCCATCCTTGAAGGGAAAACCCTTGGCGGTTGGTAGCATGTCTATGATAGCTACTGCCAGTTATGAGGTGAGCATACTACCTTATTATAAAATATAAGAAAAAAAATTAATTTAATCACTACAAGAGGAAAAAATTATGTGTTCAGTTGGTGTATTTGAAAATGTTGATTGAAATTTCAACATTGATTTCAGTGTTATAGACTGGAAACTGGATGGACCAAAGTGGTGTTAGTTTTGTTTTCTGTCGTTTGGTAAATGTAGGAACATTAGTCCCCATGATATAGAGTGGAAACTGGATGGGCCAAAGTGGTGTTAGTTTTGTCTCTTGTCATTAGTAAATGTAGAAACAGCAGTCCCCTTTATCTAATGGATTGTGTAATTGATTCACTGATTCAGGCACGTAAGTTTGGAGTGCGTGCAGCGATGCCTGGTTTTATTGGATGCAAACTGTGTCCTGGCTTGGTTTTTGTCCGACCAAACTTTGAGAGATATACTCACTATAGCGAGCTGACAAGAAAAGGTTTGTAAAATAATACTGCTAATCTAATCATTACAGAAGGAAATTGACTGATTATTGAAGCATTGGTGCCCTTAGTTTTCCAGAGGTATGATCCCAACTTCATTGCAACAAGTCTAGATGAAGCATACCTCAACATAACAAATGTTTGCATTGAGAGAGGCATTACAGGAGAGGAGGTAATCATGAACCTTTCTAATTGTCACAGCTTCCTGATGCTTTACTTACCAGGAGCATGTGATTTTATTTGCTTATCAAATTAATCTCCTCCTAACATTCTTGTACTACATGATAAATTTTACTGGTCACATCACTCTGGTTTTCTTAGGTTGCTACTGAACTTAGGTCTGCCGTTCACCAGGAAACTGGTCTAACATGTAGTGCTGGGGTTGCTCCAAACCGTATGATTGCGAAGGTCAGAGCTAAATGTCTTTTTAATTCTCCCATTTGAATTTTACCTCAAAAGTGGCAATGCCCTGTTCTTGTTATTTGTACTGTCTGTGTGTCTTCTTCACCAGTCTTTCATTGAATGCCTCGTTGGGTTAACATATAATTAGGTAATAACTAATAAACTAATTGGGTTGTACTGGACTACTGGCAAAGCATTTGCTTTGCACAACCAATATTTGTTGCCATTGAAGCAGTTGTTTAGCAAGCATGACTGGGGATCTTTTTGGTTAACTCATCCTGTCTACCCTTTTTTTTAGTATATATATTCTTATTCATGTTGGTGTAGCTTATCCTACAGCAAATTTACAAGGTTTCTTTCCCTTTTTATATCTTTTTTTCTAGGTTTGCTCTGATATTAACAAGCCCAATGGGCAGTTTATTTTGCCAAATGACCGGGAAGCTGTATTGACATTTGTATCTACATTACCTATAAGAAAGGTACTTCCAGTTTTTTTTTTGCTTTATTACATAATTAAAAAGTCGTTCCTTTTTGTTTTACTGTTCCATTTTTAACCTTGTTTCCTGCTTTGAATTTGGACATTTATTTGGTTATGTAAGATGCTTTGTAAGTTGTAATCATTGTCACACACTCACACTTTTCTCCCACAGATCTGAGGTACAAATCTTGATAATAGTTTCTCTATGCATTTATGAACTCACATTTTATTTCTTTGCTTATGATGTAATGTTGTTCACTTCTTGATGCTGGCCTTTCTTTGGATATTTTTGAAAGGGAAAAAATGATTTTTTATTTCAAGATCTTTGTATGCAGATAGGCGGCATAGGTAAGGTAACAGAACAGATGTTACGTCAGGTTCTTGGAATCAGTACATGTCAGGAGATGCTGCAAAAGGCTTCTTTTCTATGTGCTCTTTTTTCGGAAGGCTCAGCTGGTCCGTATGTTAATTATACATGTTTGCTGTTCTTTTGAAGCTTTTAGCAAGCTATTTTATCCAAGCAAGATCTCAGAATTCAAGTTGAAATCCAATGTTTTCAGATTTCTTTCTTTCGGTTGGTCTTGGGTTAGGAGGTACAGAAACCCCAGAGCAAAGGCAAAGGAAAAGCATCAGTTGCGAGCGAACTTTCACAGCAATAAATGATTCTTCTTTGCTTTTTGAAAAATTAGGTAAACATCTAAACTTATTTGTGTAACTGAGGCCTGGTGATTACACATCTCAATTGTTAGCATCTTGCCATCAATTCAGATCTCTTGTGCTTACACAACTTAGTTTCACTGCAGAAGGCTGCTTGGTCTATTAGCAATTTCTTCTCTTTCTTATAACACACACACACACACCCCACTGAAAAAAAAAAAACAGTTACATTCCTGCGTATTGAAATGTCAGTAAACATTCTGTACATTAATGTCAGTAAACATTCTGTACATTCTTTTGTACCTTGCAACCTATGAGAGTACTTGTAAAAGCACAATTTGTAATACATTATGGATGTTCTATATAGAACCTTCAGAGGTCAGATTGAACGTTTTAGAAATATCAAAGCCCAGTCTCCTTGCTGCTATATCATGCAAATTTATGGAAATAATAATAAGTTTTACTCCATCCATTCCAAATTGTAAGTTGTTCTGGTTTGTCGAAGTACATAGCTTTTGCTACACATCCAGATATACATTATGTCTGGATGCAAAGTAAAAGCATTTTGTCTAGAAAAGCCAAAACAACTTATAATTTGGAATGGAGGCAGTAAAACTTATCAGCATTTTCCTGTTATGATTGTATTTTTAGCCTACATTTTCTTGCGAGTTCTGTAGTGGTATGTACAAGTACCTTATCATGTGCTCAGGAGTGATTTTGTGGGAATAAACCCTGTAAAACAGTAAAGATGTTATCAGGACTTAATGTGATATTGCACCTGGTGATGGACATGTTTCGATGCATGACTCACTGTATTGTTATCTATTTTCAGATAGCCTTGCAGAAAATTTAACTGATGATTTGCAAAAGGAGGGTTTGAAGGGAAAGACACTAACACTCAAACTGAAGACTGCAGATTTTGAGGTTTGGTTCTCCCATTCTAATAGCTGTTGACTGATTTTCTGTAACGAGAACCAAGACAGATGTTTTTTTTTTGGTTTCACGGATTACTAGATTGATCAATGATCTGAATCAGGTTCGGACAAGGGCAGTAACTACACGGAACTACATCAACTCCAAGGAAGATATCCTGGTCTATGCTACAAAGTTGCTTAAGGCTGAAATGCCTCTCTCTTTGAGACTGATGGGTTAGTGTGTGCACATCTAAATTATTTTAGTTGGATCAAACTTTATGACTACTAATTGTGTGAAACTCCTACAGGATTGGCTTTTAGCTTCTAACTTCTTAGTTCATATGACAAATTTTTGTTTGTCCTCAAGTTCGTTTAGCTGCTTTGATAGCTAAAAGTCTTGTGGTTCTGTCATAGTGCATGTTTCATTTACCTTATCAATTGGACTGCAATGACTGCCATTTTTGTGTGGTCAAATTTTGATGTCATGTATTCTGTTTGGACAATTCTGCGCTATTTACATAATATATTTCTGCTCTTGCTACTTGAGGAAATCAGACCTGACAGTTGCCCTTGTACAAACTAATAGGGTTGCGGATGTCTCAGCTACATGATGAGAAGGATGATCCATCTACTTCAACACAAAAGACACTGGATATATTTTTTCGTTCATCAAACAGTAACTCAAATGTCAATGGAATAAATGTTCAGAGAATCACAAATACCTCTGGGCAGGATAATGATTCTATTAGTCTCACAACCAAGGAGGAGTACTTGGTACCTGATGCTGGCACAGGTGTTTCCACAGATCAACAGGATTTCTTCCTACATGATGAGAGCTGTTTTATTCCCGAACAAAGGAGTTTAGGCAATTATAGTAATGAGGCTGTCCTAAGCAACCCGTTAGGTGGAACAAAGTTAGATGATGTGTCTTCCAGTGCAAAGGTTTGTTTGAATTAAAATATCCATTATTTCACAGCTAGCAAAAATGGGTGAACTTTTCTGTCCATGTCTTCGTACGCAAATTCATAAGTGAACCTTACTTTTCATAAGGTTGCGCACACGGAGAAGTTGAATGAACCTGATAACTTGATCAGTCCGAAGGCTTTGGCTTCATCAAGTAAACCTGATCAGCAATCATGGATTGATGGCTACATTTGTTCCATTTGTGGATTTGAACTACCTCCAGGCTTTGAGGAGGAGAGGCTAGAACATTCAGATTTTCACTTAGCTCAAACACTCCAGAAGGAAGAAGCAGGGGATGGTACAAGACACATCTCAAACGAAAGGTATCTATGTCTTGGCATTCACTCACAGATATGTTGTTTTCTGCTGCTGTTACAAACTAGGCAGTTGAATTGTTTTTTACTGGTGTGAGGTACTCTAGCATTTGGTAGGATTAGCCTCATCCGTGTGGTTCCATCCTTCTGCTATAGTAATACTTCCTTTTTTCCATTATGTTTTGAACCTACTACACAATCCATGATATTACTCAGAGATGATATGATTCAGCAGGCTGGCAGAAAGACCATGCTCTACTACACCCACACCCAAGAAGAAACTGAAGTCTTCTAAAGAAGGAAAACATATTCCTATTGATGCTTTCTTCACAAAGTGTAACAAGAACTAGTAAGATAGGACTTGCTGGCAACTTTGTAATTATGGGTATATGGGTTGGCCAAGTGTTGTACGTGTAACTTTATTCTTGATGAGAGTAATATGTAAATTTTATTATTGATGAGAGTAATATGTAAATATCACCTCAACTCTCCGGTACTGACTGTGAAAGGGCAAGATCCATGTAAAGACGCCCTTTTTTTTTTTTTTTTTTTTTTTTTTTTTTTTTTTTTGCTTTTCTTGAGAGATTGACATTCAATATGAAAATGATGTACTCAAAATTTACACATGAAATTTTCCATTAGTTTATAGGAAAAAGGGCCTTTATGTTAAGTGCATATGAATTTGCCATGTGTTTTTCATAGGGATATGAATTTGGCTTTTTTTTTTTGAGAATCTCTACAATACGAAAGCTGCACCATTCTCAGGCCAGAGAGAGTGGCCATGTCGCGGGCCATTCGCGGCCGTCCGATCGGGCGCACGAACGGCCCAGATCGGACGAGTACCGGGCATTTTGCAAAAAGGCCCTCGATCTTTTTAGAAATAGAGCCCGCAGTCCATCTTCCTGTCCGGCCCCCTTCATGGGCCTGTTTTATGGGCCAGCCTACCTCCTCATTGGGCTCGATGGGCTGAATTGGGCCCTATGACCTTTTATATTTTTCAGAAAATATATTATTTATCTAAACAGATGAAATAATGTAAAAGTCATAACAAATCAAATGAAAATAAAAAATACCAAACCAAGTTTGTTAAACTCTACATAACTAGCACTACACTCTAAACATATAATATAACATTTTAATTACAATTTTATTGCTATAAATGTAGATTTAGATTTCTCTACATAATAAGTTTATTTAATCAAATTGCTAAGAAATTTTTATCGTAGCATACCCATACCACGTATAAAATAAAATGATTTGTTATTATATAAAAATAAACTCCCGTTAACTCATGAAATGTTCTTCTCTCTCAATAAATACTTTTAATATTTCTTTCTTCATAATACATATAGCAAGAAAAAATATGATAGTTCTTGAATTCAATTCACAAAAAATAATTATTTACAGCGCAAAAATATTACGGGTCCTAATGGCTATAAGCGGCAACGTCGCGACCATTTCTAGTTGGGATATGAATTTGGCTATGCTGAGGACCAAAGAACAAAATTTCAGGCACGTGCGAGTGATGCAGCTGAATGTATTTCTTGTTATACATGTGTCCAAAGCGCATTGATCATACATGGTGTAATAATTATTATGTGCCTTTTTTAAAAAAAGAAAACAGAATATCTTCCCGATAATAAGTAACGAGGCGACAGGGAGATTTTTCGGACAAGAGAATGAACCATCCAGTCAGTCCGCCCGCCAGCTTTCATTCCTGCACGCGGTCAGAAAAATTCAGCAAGAGCAAGAGCGAACTCAAAGGGGAGGAAGGGGAAGACGGCAATCATGCACACCGGCGTCGACGCTCGGCCGGGGGCCGCCCTCCTCCCCCTCCCCGGCGCATCACCAGCTCCCTTCTCCGGCCGCCGCGTCCCATGGCCGCGGTCGGGGTTAGGGGCTGCGCTGCCGCGGCCAAAGAACCTCCACGGTCGCCTCCGCTTCGGGCCCATCCCCACCGGCGACCTCTGCAGGCAGGCCCACCGTGTCCGTATCTCTTGACTCACCCTGCTGTAGCTTTCTGAATTTTGATGGTCATCTATCATCTTTTTGTTTCATCATCACAAGGTTTTTATGGGCCAAGACCCAAGAGCCCCGGAATAACAAATGATATGCAGCAAGTTATGCCAATAATTATTTGAGATTTATAGTGCCACAGATTCTCATTCGAAACTATTTCGCATCACCCAAAAAAATTCAGGTTACTGTAGCAAAACTCACGGCTTCCTCTGTATGGCAGGAGAAGCTACCAGTTGCTGTTTTTGTATCGAAGTCCACGCTGCAGAGCGAACATGGTAATTGTGCAATGGCTCATTTACCTCATCCTATAACTTGGACTCCAAGATGTCACATTTTCTGACCTCAATCTGGTCCTCAATGCTGCTGTTATCTAAGCATGTTGCCCGAACCACATCTACTCAGGTGTTTCACTTCAGAGTGAGTGTGTCATTCCTGAAGGTGTCAAAGCTGCTGGGTTTCAGATCTCTGCCGATGACCTAGCATCAATCGTTGAAAATCGGGACACTGAAAAGTTGGTTGCGCTTGGCCAGCTGGATGGGGTCGCAGACAAGTTGGTGACGTCGTTAGCCGATGGAATCACCGCAGATGAGTGCAGCCTGAATCAAAGGCAGGAAATGTATGGAGTGAACAAGTTCACGGAGAGTGAGGTCCGCGGCTTATGGGAGTTTGTGTGGGAGGCGCTGCAAGATACTACTCTTGTAATTCTTATAGCATGTGCCCTTGTATCTTTTGTTGTTGGCGTTGCCACGGAAGGATGGCCGGGTGGTGCCCATGATGGCATTGGAATTCTTACAAGTATCCTCCTGGTTGTTTCTGTTACTGCGACGAGTAATTATCAACAGTCTTTGCAATTCAGGGATCTGGACAAAGAGAAAAGGAAAATTTCTATTCAGGTTACCAGAGATGGGTTCAGACAAAGGATATTGATAGATGATCTTCTTCCTGGTGATGTTGTCCACCTAGCTGTTGGAGATCAGGTTCCTGCAGATGGCCTCTTTATTTCAGGGTATTCTGTATTGATCAATGAGTCCAGCCTAACCGGTGAGAGTGAACCTGTTGTCATAAATGAAGACAACCCTTTTCTTTTGTCAGGGACTAAAGTCTTAGATGGGTCATGCAAAATGCTGGTTACAGCAGTAGGGATGCGAACGCAGTGGGGTAAACTAATGGCTGCCATCACTGAAAGTGGGGATGATGAAACTCCACTGCAGGGTAAACTAAATGGAGTTGCAAATACTATTGGAAATATCGGTCTGTTTTTTGCCCTTTTAACTTTTGTTATCCTCTCGCAAGGGCTAGTGGCCCAGAAATACACTGATGGGCTTCTTTTAAGCTGGTCTGGAGAAGATGTACTGGAGATACTTGAACATTTTGCCATTGCAGTCACAATTGTTGTTGTTGCTGTTCCTGAGGGATTGCCTTTAGCAGTGACATTGAGCCTTGCATTTGCAATGAAGAAAATGATGAATGAGAAGGCACTGGTACGACAGTTAGCTGCCTGTGAAACTATGGGCTCAGCCACTGTCATCTGTAGTGATAAGACAGGAACTCTTACGACTAATCGCATGTCTGTCATGAAGGCCTGCATATGTGGAAACATAATGGAAGTGACCAATCCTCCAGTGCTTTCAAGTTTTTCTTCCAAACTTCCAGTATTTGCTTTGCAAATTCTTCTGGAATCCATTTTTAACAACACTGTTGGTGAAGTGGTGATTAACCAAGATGGGAAGTGTCAGATACTAGGGACCCCAACTGAGGCTGCTTTGTTGGACTTTGCATTGTCAATAGGTGGAGACTTCAAAGAAAAACGGCAGGAAACTAAGATTGTTAAAGTCGAGCCTTTTAATTCAACAAAAAAGAGGATGGGCACCATTCTCGAGCTTCCTGGTGGAGGTTACCGTGCACATTGTAAAGGTGCTTCAGAAGTAGTCTTGGCTGCCTGTGATAAATTCATAGATGCCAGAGGTACTGTTGTTGCACTTGATAAAACAGCTACAAAGAAACTCAGTGATATCATCGAAACCTTTTCTAAAGAAGCACTCAGGACACTCTGCCTTGCTTATCGGGAAATGGATGATAGCTTTTCCATTGATGAGCAAATACCGCTACAAGGATACACCTGCATTGGTATTGTTGGGATCAAAGATCCCATTCGTCCAGGTGTCAAGCAGTCTGTGGCAACTTGCCGGTCTGCTGGCATTGCGGTTCGAATGGTTACAGGAGACAACATAAATACAGCAAAGGCAATTGCTCGTGAATGCGGTATACTTACTGAGGATGGTATTGCCATTGAAGGTGCTGAGTTCAGAGAGAAAAAACCCAAAGAACTCCTTGAGTTGATTCCAAAGATGCAGGTATGCAATGTATCTGATAATTTGTCTTTAGCTTGCAAGTTTTTATCCATCTAGGAAATTCTCATGTGCCATTTTACCTGTGTACTGAAGGTCCTGGCCCGATCATCACCACTTGATAAGCATACACTTGTGAAGCACTTGCGTACCACGTTTAATGAGGTTGTTGCCGTGACTGGTGATGGTACAAATGATGCACCGGCACTACGTGAGGCAGATATTGGACTTGCCATGGGAATTGCAGGGACTGAGGTAATAATATCACTAAGCAATGAGTACAACATCCTCAATATACTGGAGCCTATAAATATTTCATCTTTTAGATATAATCTTGCAAGATTTTGCAAGTAAACTAAACCTGAATATTGACTTCATACTCTGGTTTCCTCCTTGAAGTCACAATGTCACATCTATTTACACCACGACTGATTTATCAGTAGTATGTACTTTGCACATGTGTTCATTGGTAATGGCCGCATTTTCAATAAGAATTTACTAGAGGAAAGTCCATTCATGGGTAGAAGTATATCTTCAAATTCTGTTATCAAGGCCCTCCACTAAAATTCATAGAGGCTGCCACACATACGATGTATGTTTCATCAACATATGATGTAGTGCAATATATGGATCCTCCTAATGCAATTTCTGATAACAATTCAATATGCAAAGGTGATATATTATTTACTGGTTGCGGTTGCTATTTTGTGCGTATGTTGTGTGTGGGTTGGTTGGGGGGGGGGGTGTTGTCTTTTCTATCCTCCTATGATAGGTTCCAGACCACAATCATTTACTCCCAGGCTCTGTAAATTGCTTTACGCAGGTGGCAAAGGAGAGCGCTGATGTTGTTATTCTTGATGATAATTTCTCCACCATCGTAACAGTTGCCAAATGGGGACGCTCTGTTTATGTCAATATCCAAAAGTTTGTGCAGTTCCAGCTGACTGTTAACGTTGTCGCGCTTCTGGTTAACTTCTCTTCCGCATGCTTTACAGGTATATTTGCCTCCATAATCACAAACTTAAGTCCATCTTGGTTTGTCCTAACTCCTAAGTTAAACTTTTAAAACTTTGACTATTGATGTTGATGTTAAAGTTTATATAGATTGATACTAAAAGATTGACATTGCTAGATTCGATAAGAAAAAAAATACTTCTATAAATAGAACCCTTTCCATTTAAAATAATATATTTTTCTTTTTCTAGATCTTGTTAGTCAAAGTGTCATATTGCAGACCGTGTCAATGGTCTCAATGTATGTGATCGGAGGAAGTTTTATTCAATAGTGTTAACTTATCACCTCTCCATCTCATGATATACATTTTCTCATTCCAGGAGATGCTCCACTGACAGCTGTTCAACTTCTTTGGGTTAACATGATCATGGATACCCTAGGAGCGCTTGCACTTGCAACTGAACCACCTGATGATAACTTAATGAAGAAATCACCAGTTGGAAGGGCAGGGAAATTCATCACAAACGTGATGTGGAGGAACATTGTGGGGCAGTCAATATTCCAGTTTGTGGTCATTTGGTATCTACAAACTCAAGGGAAATACTTGTTTGGGCTTGAAGGCTCTGAAGCCGATACTGTTCTAAATACAATCATATTCAACACTTTTGTCTTCTGCCAGGTAAATCAAACATCACGAAACCCTCACTTTACTTAGTTTTCTACAGTAGTCTATTAAGTAGAGACTAAAGTACCAGAGATAAGAGAAACCGGGCAGAAATGAGGAGGCCAATCCTTGGTTTAGCATTCTAGAGTACAGGACAAGAAACAGAACTACAGTTAGAGTTGGAAAGACAGGATAATGATGTGATTTTTTTTGTCTTCTTGTTTCTAATAGTATGGCTTTCCAGTGCTGAATCTGTGTATGTCATGTAGGTGTTCAATGAGATAAGCTCGAGAGACCTGGAGGAGATCAATGTTATCAAGGGCTTGCCACAGAACTCCATTTTCATGTGCATCCTCGCGGGTACCATCATTTTCCAGTTCATCCTCGTCCAGTTCCTGGGAGAGTATGCCAACACCACACCTCTCACCCAGCTCCAATGGCTCGTCAGCATTCTCTTTGGCCTCCTCGGGATGCCCATTGCTGCTGCCATCAAACTGATTCCTGTGGAACCTCGTGGAGAGGATCGACGAATATCATAATCGTGTAGATTAAGAGCAATAGATCAGTTTTACCGACTCCTAATTATTGTAACCCTTACCTAATGCACAAGAATAGGAGCACAGCACCAATTTGTGAAGAAACAGTTGGATTGACTGCGACATAAATACAAAATGGGTTGGTCTCGGTCGTATACTAAATTGTATATTGAATTGTCCAATTTTTTCCCCTTACAAATACTGTCTTGTGGGTTGTGGCTTGTATACAGTAGCGTCCATTTGGTATTAAGTATTATAAAATGGCTTCTGGTAGGTTACAATAACATGGGAATGGTACATAAGTTATACATGTGTCAGTTGTAAGTAGACTGTAAATTTGAACGCAACAGCAGTTATATCTCAAGCTTGATTCAAACAGTTCATTTCTGATTTCTACTTGTCAGTGGAAATGCTCACATGGTTACAGCAGTGCCTTTGTTGAACAATGACACAACGTGATGCAAATCAGCCCCGGGAATTCACCATGACAGCAGTGAATATACATGCTTAAAGAGAAGCATATACTAAGCAATACTATTTTCCTTAAAAAGAACTAAGTAATACTATCCAGTTGCTATCACCGATTTGTTGCTTATAACTGGTATGTACATCAATCAGACATCAGTGAGAACTGATCTTATCAGCGCTTTTGCTTTCTCCAGTTGCTGCCTTGAATCGTCATCATCAACAAGCTCATCTCTGACATGCCTATCAATCTCAAGGAAATTCTCGCGAAGAAAGTCACGGGTAAGCTGCAGCTTTTCCAATGCTAGGGAGTTGTTCCCTAGCAACTTGTCACAAACAAAACGAGTCATGCCCAAGACAATGTCATACTCTGATCTTTGCAGCGTCAACTGGAAAGTGGACAGAAGGACTCCACTCATGCAATCAAGGATTCTGGGGCTTCCTTTCTTCAGGAGGATCGCCATCATTTCTGCTAGCTTTCTGCATAACAGTGAGTCCTCACCCTCTGCAGCCGGATTGCTTTCCTCGTCCTGGCCAGGCTCTTTGGAATCAAGAAGCTCATTCTTTGCCACGGCAGTGACCCACAGTGGTAAAACAGAGTTAGCAAAGTGGAAGGCGTTGGGTGCCATTTCATCATGTGGCTCAATTAGCCACTGGCATACAAGACCCAACAAGAGAATAGGCAGCCATTGCTTCAGAACAGAAACTATGCTGAGTGCAAATCTTGAGCCAGCAAAGGACTCGACAGCAGGTACAAGATCAAGAAGATCATTTGCTAGGAAGAAGGCTTCCACTGGAGGGCTTGACTCCTCAGGTGAGCCTGATAAAACCAAATGAAGTAGCTTGGCTGCGTATGTAAAGGAGCTCCGTACAAGCAACAAAGCGTCCTTCAGATCATCCGCCTTGAAAGATGAACTCTGTTCCTGATGCTTTTTTATGGATGATACTGTATATTTTATGTAGGATGATGCAAATTTGAGGCGCCTTATTTTATCTTCATTGACAGGCTTCATAGTTGTGTCAACGATAAACTTGAGAATTGTAGCGCCCAGCATAATCGAATTAAACGTGCCTTTCACTGCATTTGCATTAAGTACATCACCCACTTAGTCGGCAGTAATATTGTACACAGATATTGGTAACAACGGATAGGTTAATTACGTTCGATTGCATGTTTTCAGAAGATAACACAAACATTCTGTTTTTTAAATATAACAGTAGGCTGAATAGATTTTTCACATCAGAAATTGTAAAATGTGGTGTAGCTATACCTTCAGATGCTCCTTTCTGCTGGTCTTTTGATCGTGAAGCTTTTCCATTCTTGTTTGATTTTGATGGTGGATTTTTAACAGTTCCATTTAGAAGTTTGTCAAAACAATTGAGCAGATGATCCAATGACTGATTCGCAGTTGAGGACTGAAACAATGAAATTTTCTATAGTAAAAAATTTATCCAAATAAAGTAGACCTTTAACAATAGAATGAAAAGGAAAATATGATTGACACATAACTGTCGGAAAGCTATCAACCCAAGTGCAGTTAGAAATTTTTATTACCAGTTTACAATGATATTCTAACTCATGATTACTGGTTATCAAAATTTTAGAAGAAACTGTGAGATCCAAGTGCGGTGGAAAATTGAAACTCACCTCAAAGCAGCTTCCAGTTTGATTAACATCTGGAAGGTCATTACATGTGGCCAGACTCAAATAGGCCAATACAGGTGCAAGGTCTAAAGAGTCCAAAAATAGGCACTGCTCGATGTACACTTGAGAAATGACCTTCAGGGAAGAAAATGCAATCTCTGAATAAGAAGATTGAAGAAAGGCGTCTCTCAAGTCTTTAGATTTTACTATTTCATTGATCTGCCATGCTGCCCCTGCTGCAACAGCAAGCTCTTCATTACTGACTTTTGATTTGGATGACCCCTTCCCAACAACACTGTCACGTACCGGTATTTTCTTAAGTGCCTTGCCTTTCTTCCTCCTTGAAGATGCAACAGGGCATGGAGGAGGTTCAACTCCATAGATCTCAGCAAAATCAGAGGCTTTAGATTGCAGAGTATTAGTCAATGCTTCAAACAGCTCATCAGACCAGTCACCCAAAAATATTAACTTATGTGCTTCCAGCACTGTTTCCTGATATTCTTCTTGCTTTGAAATCCTAGCAGCATTCCCAACTATATCCATGCATTCCTCATGCAGCACAGAAAGATCATCAGGTAAAACAACTGGAGCTATACTAAGAAGGGCAGCCCGAGCACCCTCAGAAACAGCAATCTGAAGGACCAACCTTAATTTCACATTTGCAAAGAATTCCCGCAAAGCAGCCAAACTAGAGCGCTCGTCGGATAAGCTTTTTATGAGATTGACTGAAGCAATAATAAGACCATCAATCTGATCTGAGTTAAGTCCTGTTTGTGATAATGCGAGAGTAATTGAACATTTGACTAGATCAACAATAGACCTTGGGGGTGACCCTTCAGACAGAGCAAATTCACAAAATCTTGCCCCAGCTGTTGGTGACCTCTTGATTAGTACAATGCAGCGAGCACATGCTTCTTTTGAGCTCAACTTTGGTGGAAAATAAGAAGAAATGAGGAGCTTTGTAATTTTTTGAGCAATGCGGGGATGATCGTTTGCAAGTGAAGAAAATAAAGTATCCAGACCAACAACCTGCAACAGAGAAGGGAATATAAACAGCCTTCTTGAAAATATAAAAATAACACTCTAATATGCTTGAAGGGAACAAATTATAGATGTTAAAGGTTATTTAAGTTGATAACATAGTTTGTAGAAAGTACCATACCTTATTGTACTGGAATGATCGAAGATCACGAATAGCTAAAAGAAGATCAACAGCAGCAGCTCTGACAGACATAGCAGAATCTGAGATCATATCACTTAATCTTGGAAGTAAAACTTTCAGTATGTCATGACTCTGTGGATTTCCAAGCAAGTATATGAGACCATTAAGTGTTGATAGCCGAACCTCATTGCAAGAATCCTTGGACATGTCGTCAACAATTTTACTCAGAAATTTTGAAATAGTGTGGGCAGGGACAACTTCCCAATATTGGTTAAGAATACGGCAGATTCCTTCAACTGCAACTGCTCTTATTTCTGGGCATTCATCCATCAGGAGCTTCTCTATCAAGAAGAACTGCTTCTCTAGAAGAGGACCATTAACATCCTTTGTCACATCTGGATCTTCAAGGGGAAACAAATCTAATAGAAGATGCAAAGCATTATGGCGGACATTGGAGTTGGCAACCTGCCAAGCAGTATCCAGTTCAGATCAGGCAAAGAAATCTGGCTAAATGTAAATAGCCAGCCAGATATTATCATTAATATAACATAATATATGCTCAATATGAAGTGTAAAGCAGAAAACCAAACAAACAATTAGTCCAGTTTTTAACAACCAAGTTGAATTCAACTTAAGCTTATCAAGTTTTTCATGGCATTGACATTTAATGATTTATTGGAGGAATATAATACACTACACTACACATAGTATTAGAGTTTTTGCTGGAATAATTAGTAGTCACACACAGTGCAAAGGACAAGGGAACCCTAGTTATATACCTGCAAGGAACGGAACAGCACAGGTTCGGCAAGGCGGAACATCAACTTTTGAACCCCGGCAACCGCCCTCTGGTCGACGAAAGGCGCCAGGATCTTCCTGGCCGCCTTAGCCAGCTCCTTGGTGCTGGCGTGTACGGCGCCCTCCACCATCCCCTGCAGGAAGGCCTCCCCGACGTGGCCCCTGACCCAGCCTCCGTTCCTCCACGCCCTGAAGACGACCTCCCCGTAGGCCACGACCGCGGCGCGCTTGGCCCCGGTCATGACCACCTGCGCCCTGACGAGCTCGAGCCCCTCCCTGGCGACCCCCTCGCCGACCCCGAGCACGAGCGCGAGGAACTTCCGCCCTTCCTCGGCCCTGAGGAAGAGCGGCGACGTGAAGCAGCGCAGCAGGAGGCGCTTGAAGTCGGCGATGCTGGCGCCGTCGTCGTAGTCGAGCAGCGGCATCGCGTCGCGGAGCGCGAAGAGGCGGCGGAGCACCGGCCTGGCGCTGGCGGCGGAGGCGGAGGTGAGGGCGAGGGCCACGAGGTAGGGGAGCGTCTGCGCGACGAGCGCCTCGCGCCCCGGGGCCTCGGCGCGCCACGCGAGCTCGAAGCAGGCTGCCGCGAGGGCTGCCGCCGCCGGGTCGGCGTTGGCGAGGAGGGCCAGGCGGCCGTGGAGGAGGGCCAGCGGGGAGATGAGGTCGTCCCACCGCGGCGGGTGGGTCGGGTGGGTGACGAGCAGGTGGAGGAGCACGGCGGCGGGGCGCGGAGGCGGGGACGGGGGCGTGGAGGAGGAGGGGTCGGAGGGGGAGCGAGGGCGAGGGCGAGCGCCTGCGGGAGGGCGAGGAGGAGCGGGTGGGAGGCGGGGAGGGAGTGCACGAGCTGCTTGAGCTGGGGCGGGGATTTCAGCGCGGCGGTGGAGGCGGCCGGGATGAGCGCGGCGGCGAGCGCGAGGAGGTCGGCGGCGGAGGAGGGGACGGAGCCGTCGTCGTCGCCGGCGGCGGAGGGGCCCCGCCGCGGCGGGGGCGGCGGCGCGCGGGCGGCATTGGGCGCGGGCGATGGGGATTTGGGGGTGGGGTTTCGAAATGGTGCGCGGGATCGGCGGGGAATTTGGCGAGCGGCGAGACCTTGGACTAGACTATGCAGTAGCCGAGAGGACTGGAGGAGGAGGAAGATCGTGGTGGGTTTGGGCTTTTTCGGGCTGTAGTGCCAGTGGGCTTTTGCGGTGTGGGTTTGAGCCCACGTGTTTGTGATGGGCTACGAGGCGGTGGTGCGCTTAGGCTAGTGACAAAAACAAACACAGATCTGGGCCTTCCTCATAGAAGGGCCGACCCAACCATTTCTCTATTTTTGATCTTTTCAAAAATTATATTTTTTTAGAAGCACAAAGTGTAACGCGCGTCCAGTCGCGCTCAGCGCCGAGCGCACGACGCAGGGTCGCTCTAGCAGCGCGCGATGTGTCTAGGTCAACGTTTGCATTGTGTCAATGTTTTGTTCTAGTATTAGAGTCATTTTGTGGATAACTCGAGAGGACTGGAGGAGGAGGAAGATCGTGGTGGGTTTGGGCTTTTTCGGGCTGTAGTGCCAGTGGGCTTTTGCGGTGTGGGTTTGAGCCCACGTGTTTGTGATGGGCTACGAGGCGGTGGTGCGCTTAGGCTAGTGACAAAAACAAACACAGATCTGGGCCTTCCTTATAGAAGGTCAACGTTTGCATTGTGTCAATGTTTTGTTCTAGTATTAGAGGTAAAATGTTTTGCTCCCCCAAACTAAAACTAAAGTGGACTAAAATGTTTTAGTTCCTTTTTAGTTCACCTTGAGTGACTAAAGTGAATGCATACAACTAAAGTGTTTTAGTTCTTGTGTTTGGCTCTTTAGTAATAAAGTTTAGTTCACTTTAGTTTTAGTTCTAAAAACCAAACAGGCCCCTAGTACATCAGTCCTAATGGCTGAAGCAGCAAGCCTTGCTTTGGCTTTGGCTTCCACTGTCATTGACAGTCTTGACGTCGGCCACACCAACTTCCTGTCAGACAGTGAACAGTTGGGCTCACTTCTTCAATCAGAAAGACCACTCCAATCCCCCGGATTGGAGAATTAAGCATTTCATTCACTCTATTCTCCAACCATGCAAGCTCAAGCGGATCCAAGATCTTCAAAATCGACAGACCAACTGGACTCTTTGAGTAACAGTTTAAAACATTCTTGTTCTCATGAACACCATGTACTGCACTATCCTATTCCTCATGTTCTACAATGTGTAGACTTTTTTGGTGTGACAATCCTTGTAGCATGCTGCTGCTAATAATAAAGTTGGTTCTTGTAAAAAAAATAAACTTTAGACGCACTGATATCTGTGTCACTTTGTCAGATTCTGTGTCACTTTATCAGATTCTTTTGTGAGAATTTCTCTTTTTAATGTGGCTCACAGGGACCAACATCGAGCTTGCTCCACAGGCGAGGGCAATGGGCATGGCATTTGGCGATCGGTGCATGCTGTGATGACTAAAATTATTGCAATCTGTTACCAAGCCGGGGGACATCAGATAGTTCAACACAAAAGAACTCTAGAAACATCTTACTCCTGCACAAATGCAGAGATTCAGTGATACAACGCACATGATTATTCATGAGCAGGAGTTTACTTCGAAGTACTTGATCACACTAACAGAGCATCACCACACTCTATTCTTTTTAGCAGTAGCAGTAATGACAGTAGGGCAGCTCCTCAGTCACCTAAGTCGTCCACACTAACGACTTTTCTTCAGGTCGCCAAAAGTGAGTCCATGAGCAGAATGCCAGCTACAGCTAGTTAAGAGTACTGCTTTCTAGGAATGATGTGCACCAGCATGGCAAGCCTCTCATTCTTCATCGGCTCGAACAGGCAGATGTCCCCGTCCTCCAGACCGCTGTCACGGACAAACTCACGCCATTCTCCGGTGGCAAGCATGAGCCAGTCCTGCAAGTTTGTGCGCCACGCCCTGCCCTGCCCCTTCCGACGGAGCGTCAAAGTTTGCTCCCCGTCTGGAAGATACTCAGCGGCATCGCTCCAGTCCTATATTACACATTACAGGTACAAAGAGTAATAACTAATAAGCTCAACCAATACTGTCCACAGAACTAAAACTCAGGTTTTTGTGTAAGCATATACTCGTATGAAGCATTTGGACTTACTAGGATGAAAGCTTCGTTGTTGTAGCCAAGAATTTTCTTATTCATGGTCACCACAAAAATGGACACTTCAGCCTTGATGGCCATGGCTTTCTCTTGCACTGCCTTGTCCTGTGCTGGACTTAAACAGGTGCCGCCCAGTACCACATAGAGAGGAGGCTTAGAAGGCCCCCCACACTCACTCAAAACTTGATACCCTTGATGCACAGCTTGATGCTTACGCAGGTCCGACGATCCAGAATTCTCACCTGCAGAAAGGGTTTCGCATCATCATCATCATCATCATCAAAAAAATATGTTACATGCTAGACCATAACAGTGGAAAGTGTCCATACTGCCTGATTTCTCATGAATTTTCGCAGTTGATGTAACTCCTCTTTCTATGTGGCTGTTTAAGCCATGAGCATGCCCACCCCAGGAAGAGGAACGAGTGCTTGGGTCAGAAAGCAGATGGACCATCACTCTGAAACCTTTCTCACTTGGCATCGGTTGAAAGAGGCATATACCACCCTTCTGTAAATGGTTATCACGGACGAAGTCTTGCCATCGCGTGGTTAGCATGAATGCACATCCACCAGGTCTAACATGGAGCCCGGTACGCCACCTTTCCCCTCCAGGGCGTTCAAGTGTGATGAGTTGGCTTTCTTGAGGAAAGTGTTGTGCTGCATAATCCTTACAAATGACCTAACAGATAGGAAAATGATTTGTAAAGAGTTAAACAAAAGGCTGATCTAGCAATAAATTGATCTATTCATTCAACTGAAAATAAAGAAAATGATAGTGCCGATGTACTGAAAAGTGAAAAACATGTAACACGTCAAAGTCTAATAAGAACTTGAACACATCCTTGCTTGTTTACAATACCTAAACCCTGAATGCAACATGACAACCGATGATGGTTTGAACTACAAACATGTCAAGAAGAGACTAGCTCAATGGCATAGAGTAACCAACTACACAAAAAAATACCAGCGCATATTACCAGATTAGAGTTAAGAGGGTTAACATTGCTCTTCTTCATCTGAACCACAAGGACAGGAATCTCTGGTTGAACTTTCTTGACAAGAAAAACTATTTTCTCCTTTTGTTCTGCAGTTAGGTGGCACCGTGCTGATAAGACATAATTACGCTCTGAGAATTCCTTGACATGATCTGACCGGATAGATTCTGAATGCTCACCTGCAAAAAGGATTTCACACCATCATCATCATCAAACAGAACAAAAAGATGCAAACCAAAATAGGTTACATGCTAGACCATAACAGTGGAAAGTGTCCATACTGCCTGATTTCTGATGAACATGTGCAGTTGATGTCACTCCTCTTTTCATATGGCTGCGTAAGACATGAGCATGCCCATCCGAGGAAGAGGAATGAGTGCTTGGCTCACAAAGCATATGGACCATCACTCTGAAACCTTTTTCACTTGGCATCGGTTGAAACAAGCATATATCATCCTCCCGTAAACGGTTATCACGGACAATGTTTTGCCATTGCGTGGTTAGTATGTATCGACATCCATGAGGTCTAACATTGAGCTTGGAATGCCACTTTTTCCCTCCTGGGCACTCAAGTGTGATGGATTGGCTTTCTTGAGGAAAGTACTGTGCTGCATAACCCTTACAAATGCCCTAACAGATAGGAAAACAATTTGTAAAGATTTAAACGAAGGCTGATCTAGCAATGAACCTGATCCACTCATTCAACTGAAAATAAAGAAAGTGATAGTGCTGATGTACTGACAAGTGAAAAAGAAAAGTAATGTTTTAAAGTTTTTTTGAATGTAAGTAATGTTTCAAAGTCTAATAAGAAGTTGAGCAAATCGTTGTCTATTTATTACAATACCTAAACCCTGAATGCAACATGACAACTGATGATGGTTTGCACTGAATTAGTACTGAAAGAAGTATATTCAGGAAACATGTAAAGAAGAGAATAATTCAATGGCATAGAGTAACTCACTACACAACAAAATACCAGTGCATATTACCAGACTAGAGTAAACACGTTTGAAGATGCTCTTCTTTATCTGAACCACGAGGACAGGAATTTCTGGTTGAACTTTCTTGACAAGAGCAACTATTTTCTCCTCTTGTTCTGCAGTTAGGTGGCACCGTGCTGATAAGACATAATCACGCTCTGAGAATGCCTTGACATGATCTGACTGGATAGATTCATAGCCAGACAGACCATCTTCTCCTGCTAAGATATTTTGATTATGTCTCAACACTAAACGAAGTATGATACGAAAATACAAATGGCTCAACAATTTTTTAACCTGATGATGCAGCCTTCTTTGCTGTTTTCTTTCGACGGCTTAAGCTTCCCCTCTCACCAGATCCATCGAGACTATCTTCTCCTGCTAAGATATAATATTAAATTGTAAAAGCAACAACAATAAAAAAAGTATGATGCAAAAATACAAATGGCTTAACAGTTTAACCTGATTCCTCATACAGTGAGGCTGTCTCAGCCTTCTTTGCTGTTTCCTTTTGATGCCTTAAGCTTCCCTTCTTACCAGATCCATCCCTAGAACAAGCTGATGCTGCTTGAATTAAATAGACTGTAAATGTGGATCTTCTCCCAGCCGTTGTCGGTAAAAAGAGGCAGATATCTCCCTCTTGCACATGATTGTCACGGACAAAGTTTATCCACTGCCCCCTAAGTCTGTACATTGTTCCACTTTTACTTTTGTAGAATTTGGCGCGCCACTTCTTGCTCTTGCTTGGCATCTGAAGAGTGACATCCGTGCTTTCATGTGGGAAATGTGCAAGTGCATATTCCTTAGGAATAACCTGATTAGATGGAACATGATGTGAGGCGCTTGAGGATAAAAAAAACACAGTTTCAATTGTCAAGAAAAGAAACAAAATCATTTGTTTAACAAGTGTTTGGAAGGTTCCTGAGTACTAAAAACAGCTACGTTCCTTGGTATATCGGGAGGATAATGCTTGGAAGTGTTTGGAAGGTTCCGCAGTAAGCAATACAAAATCAGCTACCAACAAAAGGTTAATATTGAGGTAAGTGAGTTGCCATCCAACAGAATCGAGTTGTGATCTTACCAGAGAAGGACACCGTGGTTCAACATAGCTCTTCCTGATGACTGCTACAAAAGCAGTACTTTCAGGTTGAATTTCCTGGATAAGCGCAATTACTCTCTCCTCTTGTGCTTTAGATAGGTAGCTACTTCGTGACAAAATATAACCTTGCCTGAGGGGTGTCTGAAGATCGTCCGACTCAAAGGATTTGATTTCAGATGGAATATCTTCTCCTGTACAAAGTTTCGCAGCAGATTATATGAGTAATAAGTATTATAAAATCAACTGAAATGTATAAGTAGCCTAATTAACATTAACCTGACTCCTTAGATGATGAAAATGCTGCAGCCACTTTTGCTTTCTTCCCATGATGACAGAAACTACATTTCTGACACCTAACAAATCTTTCACTTGCTGATGATTCTGTGGTCTCATAATGAGAGCTGCTTAAGATATCACCATAATCTGAACTTCTTATACCAGCACAAGAAAACACTTTATCACAGCCATCGGGATCAAATATCAAAACCTCAAAACAAGATCCCTCAACATGACAGAACAGCAAGTAATCATTTTCTTTTATGTGATGGGATTCAACAAATTGCCCCCATCCATGTCGGAACACTACCTTGTTACAGTGCTCTGTAACTTCAACATCATATGAACCACGATTAGGGGACTCTAACTTGATGATTCCAGACAACTTTCCAGCAAAATGCTCCACAAATCTCTTCGGCACGACCTATAATAACAAGGGCAGGAAGTATTGGTGTAAACTTAGTCTTTTCATGTAACAGACAGAGAGACAGTCCTCTTGTGTATTCGAGAAAAAAACAGACAGAGAAACAGTATATGTATAATGTACAGTGAGAAAATGCTTCATATATGCATCTGCTGACGTTTTAAACTAGTGTGGCACAAAACAAGAGAGGGTATACTCATTTCATGTACAAATTCGGCAGTAGTAAAGATCGATAGGGGAACAGAGCACTTGCAGAGGCTAATATCAATATCTATTAATTATGTCCAAAAGAAGCTGGTGATGCACAAAATCACTGCAATTGTGGGGAATCTGGCAGAAAACCATGATACACTTTGCATTATTACACTCTACTGTGACTGACAGGATTTGCCAGCCATGAGAGGTTTGTAAAGCTAAACAAATTTTGATAGGCAAATATGTGTAAGGAATCGATGCAGATGGTATTTAGTTTATTCAGCAGTGATCAATGGTATATGCGAAAAGGATCAAATACATGAAACGAACTAAATCTCTTACAAAGGGGCAAGCTGAAGCTTTTCCTCTGGCAGCATGATATACATGTTCATTTTGATTTTGTTTTAAGCTTGGACATGTCAAAGAACACTAAAGTACTTGATGAGTCGCATTTGAATTATATTCAGTTTGCTGTTTTGGCTACCTCGAATCAAGGATACTAAAATACAAAACCATGCACCAATCATGTCACTTTGAAATGGAAAAGGACAATGTATTTGGGAACACAAGCAAGGACAGCAAACTTGTGAAGGCTTACCATGCTATGTTTAGAACTAGCAGTCATGAGGCTGAGGAAGGATCTAGCATTTTGATTCTTTCCATCCAAATGGTCCAAGTATCTTTTGCAAGCATCACAAGATTTCTGGATCCGGGTAGCACCACTCTCAGCCATGGCAACTGAAATTTTCATTTTTAAATGATAAATCAGATGCAGCTTTCAATAAGATAAAAAGTAACTCAGTTTGTAGTGTACAGTAAGAAAACCAATCTCATAAAATAGGTACTTTGGCTCCTTAAAGATGAGTTTCTTGTTAATTTACTCCTTTCTTCTTTGAAATGATTATGTGAGCTAGTGAGAGAGTGTGCTACTTCAGTTTACTGAATCTACAATTCTACAGTGAAGCATTCTTGCTTATGCTTCACTCAAGTTCGAGAAAACATGTGAAAAAACTGCATTACCGTAACATGCTGTAATCTAGGATCCTAAGGAATATGTAGTAAGTACAACCTACAAAGAAATCCCTCACCAAAACAAACAGAAAAAAAAAAGAACCAAAAGTTTCAATGTACCATGCAAATACAAGAAATGAAAGCAGTTCTAGGATCTCATACTTTCTTACTCAGATGTTATGGGCATTGGTGCCCAAGGTAGAAGGTCCCTGCCTTCTTAATTCATAGCCAGGGCCTGGTAATGGTGCCAGGGTTTTTGCCTGGCTACCGAACAGAAGGGGATGAGATTAAGAGCAGCATAAGGGAGGGTTTAGAGAGAACTTTGTTCTTGCTTGCCTCAATCTCGACCAGGGTATAAATAGAGGAGCTCATCAGCCCCTAGGCGCCAGCCTCTGGCTTGTTTCTCTCCTACTAACATTAATCCTCCATTACTCTCATCTCTTCCCCAAGCATCTAATTGCTATAACTCCTTCGTCTCTTCCCTAGGCATGTAATTGCCATTAATTACAGTCTCCTCGGCTCCTCCACTGGCTGCATGCCCTTGGGAGCTCAAGATCGAGAAAGGGGGAAATGGTCTCACCTTTGCTGAGAAGCTGCACCGGCAATGGGGGGGTAGTCATGCAACTGCAAGGCTACCGGTTATATATAGCCACATTGTCACAAGCCTGCCTTCATCATTGTTTTTCCTTATTTGCCAATAGAACTGTTGGATGGATACACATGTTGCATCATGAAGCATCTTTGACAAACCAGGCATCTACCAAATGCATGCAGAGGCAATCATATCAGTTTTGAAGGGTAACTTCAAGGAAAGACATCTCACTGTACTGTAACTCCTGAAACTGTTTTCAGTAAAAGATGACAGGGAATCTGCAGAGGCTGCATAACCTCTTCAAGCTAGCAGTAGCAAGTCGAAAGATACACAAGTGCAGTAGTACAATGATAACTCATGTTACAGAATATATTCCCCAGCACTTGAGTATCGTGTACAGAAATCCTACCTTTGCTCAAACCATAAAGAAACTTGGTACTGGAAAGAAATTGAGACACCAAGGTTACCAAATTCGCATCAGAATCGCTTTCTCCGAGCTGCAACCCCTTCACTTGTACGGAGTAGCAAAAACATACTCGGATGATTTCAGCCTGACAATAACTGACGCAATGACGCTTCAGTATTCAGGTTCTTTTGGGGGATTCCCTAAGCGGCTGAAATTATGCAGCGAGTAAGATGTGACCCGTGCCTGGCCATAGGCAGACGTGAAGCTAGATAGAGGCCTAGAGCTCCCTGCACCGGCTGCCCTGTTCCGGCAGGCGGGGGTGCATCCGCCGGCGTCGCTCGCGCGGTGTTCTTGCTTCCAGGCCAACTGGCCAACCGGGGGGCGGGGCAGGAGGGGGGAAATTTGTGCCGGTGCAGCAGGCGGCGGCATTCTGGCTCGTCACGAGCCTAGGTAACTACTGGCGGCACGCCGGCCGCCGGCGGGATTGAGCTCGGCGGTGCAGTCTCAGAGAGGGGGAGAGAGAACTGGAGGAGGAAGAAGAGCACGTGGTGGGCTTTGGCTCTTTCGGGCTGTAATGCCAATGGGCTGTTGGGGTATGAACTGTAGTTTTGAGCCCACTTGTTTGAGATGGGCTACGAGGCAAAAAAAGGTGAACACTCATGGAAGGGCAGTATAGGCGGGCCGAGACCCAGTGCCATTTCTCTATTTTAATTGATCTTTTTCAAAAAAAAAAATAAGCCTATCATATTTTTTTATATAGTAAATAGCATTTCTAAATAAATTTATTATGAAAATAAATATATTATATAACTAATCTAATAGTAATTATTTTGTCTCATGGGTGTTAGTGCTTTTTCATACAATTTAGTTAAAGTTGGAATAGTTTTACTTCTCGAAATGTGAGAATTGCATTCTTCCGTGGACACAGTATAAGTGTACAACAGTTTTGCTTCGTGGTTCCAAAATAATAGTTTCTTTCTCCCAAAATAATTACACACATCTTGCACTTCGAGAAGTAAAAAAAAATCTCAACTTTGAAACTAGTAACCCATGGCCATACATCATCGTACAAGTTGTTACATAAATACAAACTCATAAATGAACTTTGTTCTATGCACAAAGTAAGGATGTTTTTAAATTTACTACATACTGAAACACAACTCATTCTACATGTTGTCTGCTAAGTTGTCTCGGAATTACACCACCTACTACAAAGTGGACACTAATAATGTGCATTCCATAATCGTCATCTGGTATCTTTCAGCCCTTCTTCATCTCGGTAATCAAGTTTTGATTTTCGTACGGTGACTGTTTGGTTGGTTTCGGTCCCATATACTCATTCCCATTAAATCCGTCGACTGCAAAAACAAATAGTGCTCCTTACGAGTGCCGGCCGGGTTTCTTGGATCAACTGATTCGATGAATAGTAGTCGTCCGAGAGTCTGGTCAGTGGGTGGACTGTGGCTTCTATCCCTTCGCTGACTCCCTCTATGGTCTACAGTGCAATCCACTACCAGGGACAGTCCGTGTCGGCGGCAGAATTGGAGATGAGAATCCAACGCAGCACAATTGTTCAATCGATCTGGACGACGGTGATCCTACGGCGTTTGATCCTCGAAGTCACCTCACCTACTACGGGCTACACTGCTACCAACGTGCTGCATTCAGAAACCGAAGGGCTGCATTCAGAAACCGAAGGTAGCCTAGCCGTGCTGCATTCAGAAACCGAAGGTAGCAGCAGGCTAGCAGATAGTCAAACTGACGACGAAGCTCGCCAGGACCAAATAGGGCAGGCAGCATCTCTGTTACTAGTGCAGTCATTACTGTAGTAGTGCAGCTAGGGAGTGGTGATGGAGACAGATGACGCGAGCAGCAACAGCAACAACAAAGCTGCCATCGCTCAAGTACATGTGCGTACAGTCCGGGCGAGTGGATGGATGGATTGTGTCATTATGTGGTTGACTAGCTAGCCTAACCAAATAACCGGTTAATCGGGCCCGGCTTGAAGCCCCCAAAAAGATCTCTTCAAAAGGAGAAGACAAACACTTTATATTATAGGAGTATATGTGTGTTTCCTAATTTTGACTCAACCATGCCTTTGAGCTGCTGGTGTATGTGTATTGGATTTTATTGAGGCAATGGCACAAACGTCACTGTACAAATGGATGAACAAATCGATTTAGGCCACAGAAGGAAAAGGTAGAAACAGAGAAGAGGATGGGGTAATCTGGTAATCATCATATAGTCTACTAATTCAACTATCAATGCCCACCGCCCAGTGGTACGACATGAATTATGAACAAGCACGCAAAGGCAGAGAGCGACCGTCATTCACAGTTTCCCTGCAGCTGCAGATGAAAAGAGAGGAGGAGGAGAGAAATTGTCAAAATTGAGCAAGGACACCAATGATTCCTTGACCATGCGTGTCAGTCGTCAGTGGGTTACTGCATTGCATGCCATGTTGTACTACTATGTGCAGACTCGGCGTTGTGGGCCTTGTTTAGGCCTTGTTTAGTTCCACCAACTTGAGGATGATAAAATTGACATCTAACACTGTAGCGCACTGTATCATTTCGTTTGTATTTGTGAAATATTATCCAAATATTGACTAATTAGGCTTAAAAGATTCGTCTCGCAAAGTATAATCAAACCGCGCAATTAGTTTTTGATTTTATCTACATTTGGTACTCCATGCAGTTGCCGGCATTTCAATGTGATGGGGAATCTTCTTTTTGCATAGTGAATTCTGGGGCAAATTCGGGGAACTAAACAAGACCTTAGATCCCAAAATTGGAAGTCCAAATTCAGGCGTTCACACACTATAGCGCACTGTAGCAATTTCGTTTGTATTTGTGAAATATTGTCCAAATATTGATAAATTAGACTCAAAAGATTCGTCTCACAAAGTACAACAAAACTGTGCAATTAGTTTTTAATTTCATCTATATTTAGTACTCCATACATGTACCACAAGTTTGATGTGACGGGTAATCTTCTTTTTGCATAGTGCCAAAGTTGGGAGTTTGGGGTGAACTAAACAAGGCCGTGGTTTTACAGTACCGTGTCCTCTTCTGTATTTTTATTTCAGGGCTGTGCCTCTACTTTGTCCTTCCAGACCAGAATTCTACAGATAAGAGTATCTATCCACTGCTCACTGCTCACCAAAATCCCTTGCCAGTGCCAGATGCCCGTGCAGCAGTGTGTGCGCTTGACTCACGGCACGGCACGGCACGGGGCATCCATCCATACCCTGCTAATTGATGCACGCAACGGCAACGCAAGCGAGTATCCTTTTGTTCAGGCTTTCAGTTGAGAATTCAGACCTTAGACCTACACAGCTGTATATAGACTTGAGTTTTCTTTCATTCTGGTATGCATCAGAGTAAATTTTACTAGTTCTTGTTTATAAATTTGATTATAAATCTTAAAACGTTCAGTTTTCTAAATGGCCTATTAATGTGATAAGCATGTGCAGAAAAGACAGGGTATTGTTTAACCCACCTCACTCTCCTTTGGTTTATCAAGTTTCACCAAACCGTGTCTCCACTCCAAGGTTGTTTTTTTACTGCATTGGTGGCTGAGCTGATACATATAATTCTCTTTTTGCTTAAACTATCGTTCCTTCCGACCACCATACCTATCTCTCATAATCAATCATATCGATTCAGAACAGACAGTAGTATATTTCACTTGTAACTTTTAGATGTACTTTGAGTAGTTAGTTGAATAATGCACGCCGTCAGTGTTTGCCCTCGATCAGATTAAGGTTGTACAGTACTCCGTACATGTATATGTTAGTTATTACTCTTTTGATTGAGCATTGGCCGTGGCATCTTTTCTTTCCTTCTGTCCTTTTTAAGAAACAGAATCAGGCTTTATCAGGTGTCCGGATACACCAAAACCGTCAAAACGTACCATTGTCGGCCACTCACTGTCGTTCCAAATAAGCTGGTACAATACCCCTTTTGATTTTCACGACGCTAAGTGTGTATAATGATCAATTTTTCTATTCTCTTTGTCAAAATAGCTTAACGTTGATCAAGTTCACACTTATGTCTATAACTAGGTTTATTACGAGAATATATTTCACAATTAATTTAATGACAATATGATACGCACATATTTTGCATCATTCATGTTTGTACTTTTTAATATAGCTTATGTGAAACTTAAAATTGCTTGACTTTTTAGAAAGTGAGAATTGTCCATCCTTTTACGAATATATATAGAGAGAGAGAGTACATGCTAACTCCTAAGACATATTTGTTAAAAAAAAAATTACATTTACTAGCACAAATTAAGTTTAGAGCGAACTCATCTTCTTTTTTTTATTAGTCTATCAAACTTTGCTACTACATGAGCTAGTAATGTAAGATATATAAGCATATAATTTCCTAGATCAACTTGAGGCTAGAACTAATTAAAATTGCTTATCTTTGCTCTATTCCATTTGCGCTTCTATTGTAGAGTGTAACAACTTGTTTTGGGGGATGGGTTTAGATGCAATTTCACTCTCTCCTTTGCTGGGCATGGTGTTTCCAACGTTCCAACATAGAGCTAACGGGCCTACTATTTTTCAGATGCCTGATTTTTTTTAAGTTTTTTTAAGTGATGACCATTCCGTTAGATTTTAATCTAACCATCTAGAAAACCAGCACCATACATTTTGTTTCTCTTCCTCAATCTCTCGATCATCTAGGCCCTTGATTTCAGGCATCTGGACTATAGGATAGGTGTAAAGCTAAAAGGCTTGTAGAACTCTCTCCACAACACCATTTTGCAAGGCTTGTGTGGTTTGTGAGATTAAATAAAGTGAGTTGGTTGAGAGGTTTGGTGTTTGTGGAAACAAGAGAGAGTAATCCCACCCTCCCTTTAGAATGGAAAGGATCATGTCAATTTTCAGAGAGACACTAGAGTTGCCAAGCCCTGTAACGTGTTCCTGAGCTTAACGAATGAATACACACACACAGTTCGCAGTCTGAATTCCCCCTATTTTCCTCAGGCAATAACTTGATCATCCACTGGGGACGACGGGTTCATTCTTTGCATTGTCTCCCCCACGTGAGCGGGCGCCGTCCCCAGAGATACCGAAAGTACCACTTTGAAAAGCCTTTCCTTGCTGCTCCATCAAGGTTGCATTGCGATTGCGATCATCGCATGTAACAGTAACACAGCATGATGATGATCACTGATCACCCAAACGTGGCAGACCCAGGTTGCAGAAAAGCCGCTTTGGATACTGGCTGCCATCTGCATCTTGCTCCACGAAAGGAGGAGGCCGGCGAGAAAGGTCCTGAGGAGTTCTGAACTGGACGGCACTCGCCAGCTGATGCTGCAGTACATAATCTCTGCATGAAGCACGAGCACCATAGCTCGGACCCCAGATGTACCCGAGGACGGTGACCATCCAGACCACCAGACCACTATAAGCAACGCCGTCTGAACTCTGATACCCAACGCGTCTCAATTCTCAGAGCCATGTAGGGTTACAGTTACAACTAGAATCAAGACAGCGCAGTAGCACCAAGTACTAGCAGCAACGATAAAAGAGCAAGAGCCAAGAGCATCACGTGGTAAAGCAAGCGCGGTACAGAGCTCTGCGAGGAGGAAACCACCACCCACCACCTCGGTCACCATCTTCACGCGCAGGGCATGTACATGTACACATCCATCCACTTTCCGCGGGCAATGGGGCAATGGGCCATGGCGGCGCTCGCTCGCCACGCTGCAGCTAGCTACCACCACTATGGAGATCGATCAGCCAGCGCCCAGCAGCTGCAGAATGGCCGGCGCCGCCGGGCCCTGGTGGACAGTGGTAGTGGTGCAGCTCACCGCCTTGTGCTGCCTGCCTGCTGCCGTGCTGCGTCACGCACTCGAGATTTTCTCGAGCTCTCCTCTGCTCAGGAAAGCTCGAGACTTTTTTTTTTTGTCCTCTTCTTCCATTTTCTTCATCCTGTCTCGCCGGTCGCCATCGTGAATCTCACAAGTCACTCACATGTGGAACCAAAACCAAAGCTCTCCGCCAACACCGTGGCAGTGGGCAGTGGCACTGCCGGTCACCGTTTCTCCAGCAGACAGTGCCGGTGCGCGCGCGCGCGGCGCGTGATCAATCAAACAACCGAAAAGTCAAAACTGGCACAAGAAAAACAAAAAACTACAGTACATTTGGGGAAGAAGATCGATTGGTCCCGGGGCCCTCGGTTCCCAGTCGTCGGCACAGCACGGCACGCGACAACCGGCGGAAAAAACGGTCGTGTCCCGGCGGTGCTTCTCACGGGCCGACGGCGGCGGCCGGCAGCTCCAGACGTGGCCTCTTGTTGCTGTCCGCCGCGGCCGCGAACGAGGTGGCGGCGTCGACCGACTCGTGCGTCGTCGTCGAGGTCGAGCCGCCGGAGCTGGGTGGCGTGACTGGCG
This sequence comes from Themeda triandra, assembly GCA_018135685.1. Lineage (NCBI taxonomy): Eukaryota > Viridiplantae > Streptophyta > Magnoliopsida > Poales > Poaceae > Themeda > Themeda triandra. The sequence goes on from JAENPR010000042.1 coordinate 1,697,168, forward strand.
GCGGTCTCTTGGCCGCCGACAGCGTGCTCGGCGTCGCCGAGGACGGGCTCGAGCTCAGCATAGTGCTGTAGCAGGCGTGCACGTCGTCCTGGTCGATCATGCACCGGGAGAAATTGATGTGAGGTTTCATGGGTTACGACGTGTCGGAAACAGAGTGAGGGCGAGCAAGTGCACGAACCTTGTCGGGCATGCAGGACGGAGCGAGGCTGCTCATCTTGGACTCCAGCACCTCCTTTGCCATGGCGCCGTGGGCCGCCGTCAGGACGGCGGCGACGGCCACGGTGGACGGCCGGTAGTCCAGCACGCTGGCCGCTGCAACAACAGAGCACACGCATTATATTCTCAGATTCCCAGGCATGCAAATATGCAATGGATCATGCTTGTTGGCCGGCAGCAACTGGCTAACCTTCCGCGGCGGAGAAGATGAGCGCGGCGGCCTTCGCGGCGACGAGACCGCCGCCGCCGTCGCCGTCGGCTCGGCGTAGCCTGGAGCAGAGGCAGGGGAGGTAGTCGAGCGGCGTGACATCGCCCATGCGCCACCCGAGCGTGGACAGCACCAGCAGCTCCATGCGCCGGATGGAGGCGCTGCAGAAGTCGTACTCATCGTCGTCGGCGCGGAAGAACTCGGGCAGCGCCGGCGCGCGGTACTCCTCCATCTTGGCCGCGAGCGACACGCACGCCACCGCCAGCAGCCGCGCCGCCCAGGGCATCGCCGACGTGTCCATGCAGCGGTGTAGGCAGAAGCGGTCCATGTACGAGACGGCCAGGTACGCCGTGCGGTGGGCGAAGCCGAAGTACGCCCGCGTCTGCAAATGGCGCAGGAAGATTGTAAAAAGATGGATGCTTGTGCTGAATTGATCGGTCGGTCGATCACCTGAAAGATCCACTCGACGGTGGCGCGGCGCGCGCAGCGGAACCACTCGTCGGATGACGCCGTGGACGAAGGGCACGGCGGCTCGGCGCCAGCGTCGGAGATGTCGGTGTCGGAGAAGACGGGCGAGGAGGAGGGGGAAGGGGAGCAGCAGAAGCTGGTCTCCTTGGACACGAGGTGGTCCATGTACTCCTCCTGGTCCTCCACGGCGTCGTCGCTGTAAAGAAACGCGGCCAGCCTGCCGTCATCGGCGCTGTCCGCCGCGGAGCCGTGGCCGGCGTCGAGGTCGGCGCCGTCCTCCAGGCATATGAGGGAGGAGAAGGAGCAGCCGGCCGAGCGGCCCTCCTCTGCTGCTTCCCCCATTATGGTGGCTATGGATCGATGAATGGCTCTGCTGTTCCTGCCACTCGTCCTTTCTTCTTATTTCGCCGGAGTCTGGCGATGGAGAACCTGTTAAAGAGCCATAGGTATACTACGTTCCGGCCGCCGGAGCTGGCTGGCCGGCCGTGGAAGTGCACTAGTGCAGGAGGAGGAGGTGGAAGACGAGCGAGGTGGCTGGCTGGCGCTTGAGCCGAGCTCGAGCACACCCACCAGCCACCACCCTCCATTTAAGTGGCGCTCTGTTTGTCTCTCTCGCCCCCATCTCGACTCACAGAGTCTCCCAGAGACTAGAGACTGAGATTCTCTCGTTTCAGTCTGCTAATCACTCTACTAGTAGAAGTATACTGTATTGTACTGTACTGAACTTGGTTCTTGTTTTCTGAATGACCTCGGCTTGCTGTTGGTCAAGAAAGATAGGAGTGCGTCTGCTAATCGATCTACGCGTCTGCTAATCGAATGACCTCGCCGGCGTGTTGTTTTGACACCTCTCATCTGGATACAGTTGTAGCATCTGTTCGTATACAACACACACCAACGCCACACACACGCACACCACACTCACACCCGTACATAAGCAGACCTACAACTATATTCAGATCGAAGACACGCGTCCTTAGAGAGATCACCAGATAAAACTCCGTAGACGACGGGCACGTCGTAGTCCCATTGTGGCTCCACGCGTTGGGAGGCTGCACCAGAAGTTATTAAAGAACTACTGTTCCTAGGTGGGAAAATCACGTTCGAGCCAGCGCTCGAACCGTGACCGGCGGCCTCCACACCCGGAGGTCTCGCCACTCGAGCTACGGCTCGGTCCCCCGCCGGCGTGTTGTTGGTCAAGCAAGATACCCCTTGTTTACGCTTCGACTGAATTCATGATGTCGTGAAGGTGGCAGGGATTAGTAATAAATCTGAAGAGGCAGGCAGACGCCGCGCCGGAGTCAGTGCAGATGCCGATGGGGGCTCGAAGTTCCGGGCTCCAATCACCGGGCTTGACCGGGCGGTGGTGCCAGCCAGGCACGGCAGCCATGTCCATGTCCGCCTCTGCACTTCTCTGACTTGGAGGTACTACGCGTACTCGAAATTGTATCCGGGCAGCGGCTGGTCCAATGATATGCAGCGCAGTGCAGCTCATCTGAGAACCACGGATCCACATCTTGTTGTGTTGGAGGTAAACTATACTCATGCAGTTACTGTACTGGGTAGTACTCTACCAAATCAGATCAGAAGGGATCCATGGTCACCTGCAATTACCTTCTGTATCATCATCATCATCATCATTTAAGGATAATCAGATTAGTTCAACCATGAATCTAGCAACACCAACTGTATACCGTATGTAACTTTTCGTATGGTATGTTGGCAGGTTAGTTAAGAGTTGAGACAGATTTGACCCAACGTAATAATCTCAAAATAAACCTACATTTCGAATTGGAGGGGAGTACTTTCTAGTTTGAATAACCGTTTCAACACTCAAAACTCTCCGAAGCACGAGCCATCTTCCATAGTTTTTTGTTTGGTTCACATGCATGTCAGGCACATGTCTACAAGTTTTTAACGATAACACTTACGCGTGTCCAAATAATGATGTTGAAACTTGAAATTTTTTTTTTCACTTGCCTCATTTTCTCTAATCAAAACTAAATTGCTTTCCTATACAATTACAGCCCCTTTGTTGTTTATTTCGTGTCCCTCTTCTTGTTCGTCCAAGCAACCTAAACTTGCTGGCCACAAAGAAAAATATTGTCGCTAGAGGTGCCAGATCACGTATTCATCATCCTATACCCTCATTCCGCTTTTCTTATTACATCTTGTCACATAGGCCTCCCTTATTTTAACCTAGGATCTTTCCTTTTTCTAGACAAAGGAATAAACATATGTCTTCATCCCTTGTCACAAAACACAAAATCAAACTAACAATTACATCAGTTTAGATCAAACCATGTATATATCCAACTAAAAACTCAATTCCAGCATTACTTGGCCATGAAAAATAAGCAAAAAAAATGCATAGAGGATGTTTCTAGCACACGGCCGACTTGAAAGGTTCGCTCCTTGTTTTTTCAATCCATTCTTACAACTCCCAGTGACACAAACAATGTGTTCCCCTAAATAGGACCTGCAAAAAAGGTTTGGGTCAAAAATAACTATCAAAAACCATTTCATTTCTTGTAGGCCATATTGTCCAACAACTTAATGGCAACACCTTCTAATTTATATTAGCAAGGTATTGTTTGATTTTCCCAAAAAAAAAAAACACACACAGGCCTTCTTGTTAGGGGATATGTATCACACCTAGGTTAGCCCAATTATAGAGCCCAATTATAGTTGTATATATATGTTCAATTTCATTCGCCAAATGAACAATAGCTTGTAGGAATTAAGGCATGGGAAGGTGGAAAAGGATGTTAAAGGTGAAGCTTGGGATATCTTCAAATTCAGTGGATGTTTTTGTTGCCACCGTGGAATTGTTTGCTAAGTCAAGTCGACGAACAATGGTCCGTATGAGATATTCCATTTTGGCTATGAGAAATAATAAAGGTTTTGGTTACTTCCATATGGATAGTGCGAAGTTGTGCATTTTGTACACGATTGGGAGTTTTATATATAAATAAAGCCCACAGTTCCATTATTTCACATGCTTTTGGTAGCATGCAATTTAACTATGAGCTGTATAAAAGTATTAATACAGATGAGTAGCTTATGTATATAAAGGCAGTCAGTGAGAGGGTAATCTCAACCTTTTTTTTTTGTCATCCCCGAGAGTTGTTAACAACCATCAACTTCTTGATGCTGCCAAGCAGGACCTATGTTTTATCTAAAAAAAAGCAGGACCTATGTACGTTTCTTGTGCAAGTGTGATATGACTGTGTGAGACACAAAACCACTTGCCCATATCCCTCTCATTCGTGTAAGTCCGATCCATTACATAGTACTACTAGCAATTAGGCAAAGCCTATGCAGCTATCCCCCAAAAAGTTGAAAGGAGAATCGAAGAAAATCAGGGCTGCCTTAGACTCAATAAAGACATTACCGGAGTCTGACCTTACAATATTATTATCATTAATATTAGTTTGAGCGCGTCCAGGTCGATCTAGCGTAATATTGAAATTTCAACATCTATATATAGTGCTCCGATTGGAACGTGGGAATCTTAGTTTTTTTTACCAGTTCCTACCGTGACTAAACTTTGCATTAGAAATTTATGGGAACCGTACAAGATTGTAATATCGGACTATAGAATAAATCGATTTTAACCGCTAGAGATCGAGAACAAAGCTAAGATTGTTTGTCTAGTTTGCTCTTCAGTATTCATGGTTCTTTTGAATGCATTGGCCAAAGCATTTATTAGTTAACGTCGTACTAATCCATCAACCCCATGCTCTTGCAAAGGGCTTGAATCTTAAAAGCATAAGTAGTGAAGTTCAAGTTTAGTGCTTACGACTAATTAACCAATTAGTATTATTTAGTTCTCGCTCGGTCACCCATTGTTTATTTACTAAGAACAACTCTAACAGTTTGACAAACATCACTTGGCAAATCTCTAGTTTTGCCAAGTCTAAAACCCATTTGCCAAATCTAAAAATAGTTCTTCTCCAACAGTTTGCTATTTTGGGCTTTGCAAATTGAAAATTAATGACATGGGAGGAGGCGAGCATGCATGCGAGGTGGCGCGCGGGAGAACCGGAGACCAGCCGAATTCGCAATATGCCAAGCGCTCCCATGCGCGCATATTTGCGCCGGAAAGGGCTAGTTTTGCCAAACTTGCCAATTTGTCAAGTGCTTTTGCCAAGTTGTTGGAGAAGATTTTTTGTGGTTTTGCCAAAAATCCTAGTTTACCAAGTGGTTTTGCCAAATTGTTGGAGCATGTTGCTGCTTTTGTTACGGGCTGTGATTATGGAGCGCTATGCGATTAGCAAACTAGAGGGTAGCACATATATAGGACACAAAGCTACACTAGTTGAGCAAATGGTGCCCAACGTTCAATGTGTATAGTTGTATTGCCTATCCACTATGCGCGAGATGTATGATGAATGTTTATTTTTTATTAAGATTTCTTTCCTAGTCATTACTATATATGAAACCAGTGGCGGATCCAGAAACGGACTAAGGGAGGGGCTAAAACAATACTATAAGATCAAAAATTATGCTAACTATATACTAATAATAGAAAAAATATAAAAATTACACTAATTCTGTACTAATAATAGAAAAAAGACATAAAAATGTATTAATTGTGTACTAAAAATAGGAAAATAAGGAGAGTTGTTGCCTGAGTTCGTGGCTCACGGGAGGGGCTGCAGCCCACCCAGCCCCTCCCGTGGATCCGCCACTGTATGAAACCAACCTTAATAGAAAAAATCGAGGTAATATTACTAAAAACATCATATGATACGAGTAAATGGATTTTCATAAGCGGATATTTTTTTTATTGGATTCACAGGCGAATATGCTGATGTGGGTGGCATGTGCTCCAATTGAGCTTCAGATAGACAACCGCCTCTTAAAATAAAATAGCATGTCTTCAAAATCAGTTTTATAGTAATTGCAAGTACATTAATATAAAATGCAATCCCTGACCCTTCAATTTCTGCCAAATGCTGTGCATCACATGTTGAAACAGAAACTATACTTATAAAATGGTGACTTGGGGAAGTGGTGGTCAGTGTTTGCATCTGTGGCCGGCCGGTGGGTCAAAAGTTTTTTTTTCTTCTTCTTGTCAATGAGAATCTAGTGACAGAAATACGATCTTAATGACCACGAGGTAACCTAGTCATTACTCCTGGGGAAGTACGTGTGTGTACATGTGAGCTTTTGATTTGAAATAATAATAATGTTCGTACTACTCGTACTCCTGATGATGATGTTCCTCCGATCGATCGATCCATCGATCCAGATGCACGGAAGTGTATAGTTAATAAGCTTTGGGGAAATCCTGACATTAATCACCGGCCGGATCAGATGATATGATGCCATCGTGATGGATCGGTCGCCAATTACTGGATCGTGTCGACTCCAATGCAATGCCGTGAGTGGGAAAATAATCACGTACGTACAACCCTGCACATCTAGATGGGATCCAGTAAGTACAGCTCGACCTCTACTCAGTACAGCTCGACCTCTACTCTACTAGCTGCCATGTGATTGCTGAGCGAAAGGATGGGCAATGCTACCATCAGAGCATGACGTACTATTATACGTATGAATCGGAATAATGCATGCGAGGAAATTAAAAAAATAATACACGCCCTGTGTAGTCAACTGAATTAACCCCTAAGGTTTCAGAGAAGTCATCGTAAAAAAAAAAGGTTTCAAAGAAGTAAAACAAGTAGTAGAAAAAAATACCCCCTCTAGGTCTTTTTATTGTCTGAAAGATCAAGCAAATTAAATCTAACCGGAGTCCGTAGTTACTCCCTCTGTTCCTAAGACGTTTTAGATCCACAAAAAGAAGAGGTAGCACGACATGGGGTGTTCACTATTCGTGTTCAGTAGCAGCAGCGTAGACCAGTAGTGTGGGAATGTGGTTTTTACGAGAAGATATCAGCGCAACTGTGTGGGTACTGTAGCAAAGGGATCTCCAACGTAACTAGGGGTCCAATTCTAGACGGCGGGGCAGGCGCATGTGTACTCAAAATCGGAGCAACGTACTCTGTCTGTATAGCCATATAGGATGAATTAATCCGATGCACTAGGGATGGTGCGGCGGTTACTGGTCACGTACGCTTGGTACGTAGTACATGGCTACATGCTTGTGCTCTACTAGACCTCTAGTACTTGCAACTTACAGAGTACTACTCCAAAACTAAGGAAATGCTAAATGACACACGTGTTTTTTTTTATCAACACATGAATTTTTTTAGTCACTGACATGCGGGACCAAGCTGCTTCTCTCTCCACCTCTTCTTCTTCCTCCCGCCCCGCGCCTGCTCCCCCTCCCCCCTGCGCGCGCCACCGCGCCGCGCACCTGCCGCTCGCCGAAGTTGCTCGCCGGAGTTGTCAATTGTCTTTTGTTCCATAGATTTTTTTTTCTCTCCATCCTGTAATTTTTCTCTGAAATTTGTTCTAAGATCTATTATCTATTCTATGTGTGTGATTTGTTCTATAATTGTGCTAGAGGTAGAAGAAGAGGTGGGGATCGTTGGATCTTCATCCAATGGCTAAAAAAATGTAAGTGTTGTTTCCAAAAAAACACACACATGTTTAGTAGACAAGCCCAAAAACTATGTTTTTTTTTGTAAAAAGTAAATACTCCCTCGGTCCTGAAAAAAAGTCCGTGAACAATGTTGTGTTAAAATATATAATTATATAGGTGTCTTCAAGGAGAAGCTCGAAGAGAGGTGGTCGAAAAAAGTGGAAAGGCTCGGGCCTATGCGTATGTTATGGAGTTCCAAACGGTCACAGGGATCCACCGCATATACTTTTTTTTTTTTTTTTTGCTAATCGTGACAAGATCACGTACCTAGAGTAGTATGTACTTATACAAGATGGTCGCCAAACATATGAGCAGTGATGCATGGGCCTTGTCGAATTCTTAATCCTAATTGTCTATGCAATAAGGTTTGTGATTCATGCAAGAATCGTTTGCCACGACTTTTCAGGGCAAGGATTCCTACCGGGTTTATAGAGGACATGAAGATGGACGAAAAGAAAAAAAAATCCGTGCCTTACCACCTTTACCACTTGAGATTGTTCAACTATCGCATTAATGTGTTGAGGCACGCGGAAGCACATGACTGTCAAGTATCTATTTAGGTACATTTACAAGACATCTATTTCCAGGGGGAGAAGATCGGACCATGATGATAGTTTTGAGAGGTCCAAAATGTCTTCTTTTCTTGTAAAAACATTTAGTTGGGCCAATATGTTATACCAACAATGCCTCTGATAACAGGGTATAGCTCGATTCAGAGACTATGAGAGCTTGTGAGTGGTCAGCCAGTCACAAGTCGATCCACTGTGTGGCCGACGACCAAGACATTTAAGGTGGGTGAGGTTGCCGGGCCCGGCAGAGCTGCGCGCAAGCCTCCAAAGTCCAAAGTCCACCCGATTTCAATCCGAACATGCCACCTGCGTTTTTTTTTTGAGAGATATGTCACCTCCTGCATGTTTCACAGTAAATTGACAGGTATTGGTGTGTAGACATGTAGTATGGGCCACAGAGATCGATCGACCGAGGGGCCAAGCAAATTCGAAGGCTCTTCAGTGTGTCTGAAGCGTCATGGGAAGTTATCTAGTCGTGAGGGTTTCTTTAATTAGGGAAGCTATATAGGAGTAGTTTTTAGTTGGTTGTAGGCAGAGCTTCGAGTTCAGGTTGCTGTGATGGTAGTCTGGTACAGTCTCCTTAGCTTGGTAGGAAACGTTGAGAAATTTTACCACGCTTGGAAATAATGGGAGCCCTCCATTTCATTAGATCTGATGGCTAAAAACTAAGAGGAACCAGATGGAAGGAACTTAAGTTGTGGACCGGAACCAAAAGATTTGTGGACCCGGAACTGGTTACTAATTATAGTCGAAGGGTATTATAGTATTTTAACATGTCAGATGTTGTTCAAGGGAGTTCTCATCGAGGACGACGTGCCGGTCGTCCCCCTGCTGTGCGCGGCAGCTCCGGCCTGATGTATACGCCGGCCGACGACAAGGTCAAGACCACGCGCCGGACCGTCCTGGCTCTCGCGCACGACCTCACCAAGTTCAGCGTCCCCCGGACCGCAGGTTCGACTAGTTTTTTTTCTGAAATAAAGCCACCGGCGGCGAGCTGATTGATGATCCTGGCGTACTTGGCCTGGGAATAGCATCCATCGGCCTTGAAGGTGCCGGGCATCGAGTCGTACCGAAGAAGTGAGACGCCTGGAATCAAAGGGGAATAAAAGAGCACCCATAGAATGCAAGTTTGAGTCCGAATTCATGGCGTCTGAAATTCTGGATACGAGTGCAGCACTACGGCTTCAATTGGCATCGATCTTCACATACGTTCCTGATGCCTCCGCTGTCGTCCACGAGGGACAACGTCAAGTGGGGAGTCCTCATGGCCATGCCAGCACCGGAGGAAGTTCTGGCCAATGCGGCCGAAGCCATTGATCGCCACCTTGAGCTTCGCCTCAGCGGACGCCGTCACGGCGGCGACGCAGGAGAAGTGATCTGATATTTCGCGTCGCACGGAGATGGAGCAGTCTCTGCGGAATTGAGGGAGGTAGAGATCGTAGCAAAAGAAGTACTAAACTGCCCTTTAATTGTAATTAATTATTTTTTCTAATTAATAACTGTGGCAAAAGAATAACGGGAGGAACCGGTGGTTCCTCCCAAGCACGGTAACAAAGCTCGGAAACGTTCAGTGGCGGGACTAGAATTTAGGACATATATGTATTTGGTACAGCTTCATCAATAAGTGATTATTTTGAGATAATGTTTTGCTCTCACAACAAAATAACACATCAGTCGGCTTATCAGGTGCAGCAATCATCGGCTTAACAACTCATAGTGAAAGATAGGAGAGCTAGTATTTTGAACTTCACCTCTATTTTTGTGCTGTGAGAGGAGTAAACTTTTAGGAAGACACTGTTTTATTTAGACTTGTTTGGTAGGAGAACTAGAAAAACAGATATAAAGTTGGGGCAAAAACCCTACCAAACAAGCCCTTATAAAGACTAGGACCATACTCCAGTTGCGAAATGCTGATAGCTAAATCATTGTCTATATCAATATGACTATATGTATGTGTGTCAATGTCATATACAAAAAAAACTAGCTACTCTCAAGGAAAATTACAAATATAATAGATGGTACAGACAATACAGTACATGATTCTCATAGAAATAACATGGAACATAAGAAAATAAATACCTATGATGAATGGGTGCTTTGGCATCTTCCACTTCCATGTCATTGGCTAATCTGGACAGGATGTAAGAGTTAATAACTGTTGTTGCCTTTACATGTGTCTTTCACCTTTGAGGTATACGATGCAACGATGAGACGAAAGTTTCGTGTATTAAAGGTTTTGATGACAACACCCAAATGATTTCTTGTCCATTACTCTTTAGAGCGATGCATGACCGCTAATCCTCCACATTTCTGCACTATAATATATTGTAAGAAAGTAGTACCAAAAAGTAATGCTGACTTGATAAAATGTGCATCTAGTGCTAAAATGTAGCTTTAGTAACAAGCATTTAAAATTGTGTACTTGGTGTCACCATGCCCTCAAACGACTTGATAATCTGAAACAATGTTATTATACACCGACAACTTTGATTTCCAGCCCCTGCAGGTGATGGATCGGGCGTTAGCTCAAAAGAAAACCACGATATATGCATGTTGTTGTTTTTTTGATTAGTTGAAACTTTATATTTTTTATATAATCTGAACCTATATATATGCACAAAAAAGAAAGCCATGGTATATGTGATTAGAATTTTTTTACATTATTTAGCCAAAAAAAGTCTTGATTATTGATCGTCACATTTTAGCTAGATTTCAGTACCTATTGGTCCCGGCGCGCCTTACTAGTTTTCAACAAAAAAAAAAAAAATCTTACTACCTACCTTTTTTTAGTACCTTAATAATATAAAATATGTGCACGCTGTTTGATTATTTATTAGCTGTATAACTTTTGTTTCCTCTCCTCCGTTATATTTTTATGAGTCCAAAGTTTTCTTTGGGATTAACATGTGAGCTGACTTCTTTTACACAGAGAGCATGTGATTGGAGGTAACTTTCTGGCAAATGTCTACAAAGCTGATGCTATCAGACCTGAAATTAAAGCAACAATGCACATCCAGCGGTCTCTAACTGACAGATTGTCCTGATCGAGTTCAATAATTGTACATAATAATAATTGTCATGGTAAAGTCATAAGCAAATAAGAAAGTCATAAGTAAATAAGAACTAGATTGTGCTCAAAAAGTAAATAAGAACTAGCAAGATGGCCAGTTCAAATTGCACGGCTAGCGTGCTGTCAACCCTAGTACAACTCAATGTTATACTTTCCACACTCATTTCACTCCCGTAAGCTACCATCGAATTTATAATTTCATTCAAACTTTTAGTGAAGTGTGTTTCATCTTTAGCAATCTGCAATGTGTTCTCAATGCTTGATGGTATATTGTGTTTGTCGCTACTAGAGGCTATATATGGCTCCTACTTTCAAAGGCTATATGCCTATATGGCTCTAGGGATGATTCTCTCTCGTGGAAATCTATTACTCCCATTGTTGAGAAAATATGCATATTGCACGTCAAAAAAAAAAAAGTTCACGTGTGACCAAGTTTTCTGAATAGTATTCATATTTATGGTTTCAAATCATTTTACGAGTTTTGCTATTTATCTGACGACAGATTTATGTGTGCTAAATCTCACACTTATAGGCGTTGATTATACGTGTTCCTCGTCGGGGATCGAGGTTCTGCGGTCGTAGCGTTCGCGTAGCCAGACGAGCGACGGCGGCGGCGGCTCCTGGAAATGAATTTTTTTGCGGCTGAAGAAGGGATGCCCTGCGTACAGGCGCTTGATACATCTATCTACTCCCTCCGTCTCACAAATAATTGCACATTTTTACTTTTGTACCTCCTTTTTGACCGTTCGTCTTATTTGAATTTTTTATGCAAATAGCAAAATAAATAAATCATTATGAATGTACCTCTAGTGATAAAATAAGTCATAACAAAATAAATAACATTTATTAAAACTTTCTGAATAAGATGAACAGTTAAACGCGAAAGGTAGAAGTCAAAATGTGCAATTATTTGTGAGACGGAGGAAGTATCAAATTTTGTAATAATTTGATTGGTATAAAAGGCCGACAGATTCTGATTCACAAATTTGTCAATAGATGGATAAGCATGCCTGCCATGGTCCTTGGGTCCATGGGGATAACTGTCATCTCCGGCAAGGTTATACCCCTCTGCCGCAGGCTTGGTTCTAGGGTAGCAGCCCTAGGCGCTTGAGAGACATTGGTGGAAGAGAGAGATATTAGATTACTGTTGTATTGCCTGATTCCAACTGCCGAGTACAGGGACTATATATGGCCATTGGCTGGCATGACTAGAGCCAATCGGCTCCTAGAATTAAGGACTAACAATAGCAACTAATCCTATCTTTCCTAGCCTTGGATAGCAACTAATCCTATCTTTCCTCCTAGCCTTGGCACCGATTGTTGCTTTCCTTTCCTGCTGGTGCGGACTGCATGGTGACCGCGCCCTATGATGCCCATGACATCTCCCCCTCCCTTGAGGACCAGCTCGTCCTCGAGCTGCCATAAACTTACCTGACACGACTTAAGGTTAAGCCTTTTACATCTTGGCTTACCTTTATTATTTAAGACAAAAATACAAAATAATTGTGGAACTAAAAATATAAATTTGAACTGCAGCTATGTCCTCCTGTCCTCCTGGATCCCAAGGAAAGAGCTGAACTGCGGACTTCATGTTGGATGAAAGGTGAAGGAGGAACCAGCCCGTTCTTATGTTGGGTCTATCCAGCACCAAGGCAGGTGCCCGAATGAAGGAGACGACCCTTTTTGGCCGGGCAGGGGGGCTGCATACCCAGATCTCGACTTCTGCAGGGGGTGCAAAAAATATAGACGAGACCTGGTGATTGGGTGCGTAGGCCGCGAGTTGGTGCAGCGATGAGCTGATTAGCAAGCGCAGCTTCCGCACCGCCCGCCTAACAAGGAAGTCGCGCCTTGCGGCTTGCAGGCGCACCGCGGCCTACTCCTGCGATGATGACCATGGGATGGCCCTGGAGACCATGGCAAGGTGCCGCTCCCCACAAAGGGACTGCACCCGGCGGCTTGCCAGGAACCCTCGCACTGCCGCCTGAAGCTGCACCGCAGCCAGGTGTTCACGCAGCTTCCGGGTGGTGTGCCGTACCATGAATCCACGCGCTGCCGCTTGTATGCGTACTGCAGCAAGGCGTTCATGCTCGAACTTCTCCAGGTGAGCACGACAGCGGTTGAGCATCTCAGCGATGCGATCCATGTTCTCTTGGAGATGGCGCATCCCATCCGCATGTCCTGTGGTCGCAGCAGGAGGTGATTCGAAGCGCAGGCGTAGCAGCTCGGTGAAGCGACGCCACGCTGGGGGTTTCTCATCCTGGACCTGGAGGAACCACGTACGCGCTCCACCTTTCAGATGACAGGAAGCCATCCACACCTTTTCGTCCGCCATGATGCGCTCCCGACGGAAGTACGATTCGCAGCAGTTGATGAAGTTGTGGGGTCGAATTTACCGTCGTAACGCGGAAAATCCCGCTTCTGGAATCGCGACGGACGATCGTTGTGGTGTTCCCCAGAAGTGATCTGGCTGTTGTTGGAGAGGGCGGTGGGGGATGGTGGCGCGGTGGGGAATGATGATGCGGAGGCGGCGGTGGAGGGAGGACGGAAGGGCGATGATGACCAGGAGGCGGATATGGTGATCGAACCAGGATCTCCGATACCAGATGCCATGGTCCTTGGGTCCATGGGGATAACTGTCATCTCCGGCAAGGTTAACCCCTCTGCCGCAGGCTTGGTTCTAGGGTAGCAGCCCTAGGCGCTTGAGAGATATTGGTGGAAGAGAGAGATATTAGATTACTGTTGTATTGCCTGATTCCAACTGCCGAGTACAGGGACTAGCCATTGGCCGGCATGACTAGAGCCAATCGGCTCCTAGAATTAAGGACTAACAATAGCAATTAATCATATCTTTCCTCCTAGCCTTGGATAGCAACTAATCCTATCTTTCCTCCTAGCCTTGGCACCGATTGTTGCTTTCCTTTCCCGCTGGTGCGGACTGCATGGTGATCGCGCCCTATGATGCCCATGACAATGTCCTCGATTTATTGTGAAAATACATTTCACTGCTGACTAGAGATCCATGATACTTTCTCATTCCCAAAATAAATAAATTTTTAAGGTTTAAAATTTGTTCTAAAATAAATAGCAGTCTATACAAACATGGAATATTGTCTTTTAAAACTGAAACTAATCATAGATGATGAAAATGATAACTGCCAAACCCCAAAGGTAGCAGATATTCTTCGTGAAAAAGAAAAGAGATGAGAGTACATGTGTCTTTTGTCAACAACCTTAATCTATCTGAAAATTTCCAAAAACTTATATATTTATCGGGGGGAGTAGAGTATGTATGAACATTGTGTTCGACAAGCAAAGAAAACACTGACTGAAGTCCATGTCCTGTCCGTGTCACCAATTTGCATTCATGGCAGTGCCATGGCACGCGGACATTGGATTGAGACTTGGGATAGTAGAGCAAGCAACCAAAAAGGTGGCGCGCGCTGCTAAGCGCTGCGCTGGCACTACTGCCAGGAACAAGTTTGTCTCCACCGCCACAGTCACGCTCCTGTTTTAATGTTTTAATAGGATAGAGAATAGAGAAATAACGCTGGCTTTTTATTTCTCTGTCCTTTTCAAATGAGAAAACTTTTGGACGCATGAAATTTTCCATGTATAAGCCGATGAATCTGTTGCTAGGCACATTAAAGGCAACCCACTCTCAGTTGAGAAGAGATGAAATCACTCATACAAGTAGAAAAATATTTACATGTGCCACACTATTAATCAGGGAAAAAAGGTTAGGGTTCCGAAAGGAGATGTATATGAAGTGATTTCATCTCTTCTCAACTGAGAGTGGCTTAGTTGATTGGATTTTTTTTTTTTTTTTTTTGTGGTGGAACTTGTCTACCTGAGTTTAAATCCTCAGCTTGATGTGAGTGCTTGTAATTTTTAGAATTTTTCACGGTGTTTGTTTTTTGTGTTAAGTGATGTCCCCTCGATAGTGAGTGACATGTGATGACTTTTTCAATCTCAAAATCCTATGGCTTGGTCTTTCAGGATGCTTATATGAATAGGGTGTGTGTGTATGTATGTATTTATAGGGATGAGTGTCTACGTTCGTAACCAAGAACAACCTAGAAATTGTTTAGCATAGAAGGTGCAAGACTCTATCAATGCTCGCGCGCTAGTACAAGAACAAACGTTCGAATCTTTCTCCCTATTCTCCTTCTTCGAGTCACATTGCTCCCCCACCACCGCCATCCTTGTCTACCGGTGCCCCGCCACTAACCGTGAATGTGTTCGACAAACCACTCTTGTTGTTCCATTGATCTCATGCTTTCCTCCCCTAATTCAAAGCGAAGGAGTTGCTAGTTTCACCACCTTGGCATATGTCGTGTCGCTAACCTCCTACCGCCATTGTCTCTACCTCGCATCATTGCCATTTGCTAGTCCCAATCAAAGGACGTGTAGTCCCTGGCCCCCACCAGGCCCTTGCTCCGTAGAACCAGTTGTCCTCTGCCCGCTTCGACACAGGAGGTTTTCTACCGCTGCCCTCATAACCTAACCTGGTTGTCGCCCCTGACCTCAGAGAGGATGATGACCTGTGCGTCGTCTAGCTCACAGCAACTCATGCACGACCTATATCTATAACTCTAATAAAGATAAACCCACTAGATGTTTTTTTCTCTCCATGTAAGGTGTCCACACCATTCTCCACTAAATAGCCCACTAGATGTTCTATCTCTTCATCAAGGTGTCCACACATCATCTCCATTAAGTCCATGTCATCCCTTATTTAATTCCACTACATGTTTTTTTTCTTCATGAATTGCATTTCTGCTCCATACCCACAACAACGCATAAAGAATCCAGCTAGTTATATATAAAGATCGTCCAGAAAACCATCATGACATTTCTTTAAAATCTTTGTTTGGAACAGGCGCGAATTGAATTTCAATAAGCCAGTAACACACATCTAATTGACAGGCCGGGTTCAGAAGGGAGGCCCCAGGGGTGGGTTAGTGATCATAATAACAAATTAAAAGGCTGCACGTTCGTTGGGTGGCTGAATAAGGTTTCAGGCAGGCTTTACAGTTGACATGCATCGTGCATGCAGTCAAGCACTGACGACGAAAGGCGATAGGAGTAGGAGTACTATGCAATTACCGGCCCCTGTCCGTCTGAGATGATGCATCAGTTAGTAAAGTGGCTAGACCCCATGTTTGCATATTGGACTTTAAAACTCACTAATAATATAATATAATCTCCCACTGCAAATAATCTGCAATCACGATGCTGCTGCAGTGCATGGACGCAGCAGATGTGTCGCGTTTGACCGGCCGGCCTGCCACGGGGTGGGTTCATGAGCACGTGCAGAGATCGACAGATGACGCACGGATGCCATTTGTTGGTGCACTGAAATATACATACGCTCGTGTCAGAGCGACGGCCGAGGCCCGAGAAGGCGAGAAGCAATGGATCCACGCCGTCTAGCAGCTCTCCCAATGCTGCTTGATAACGTAGTAAACCAATGACGATCCATAAGATAAGATGGTTAGTTAGCTTAAACGCCTCTTTACACTACAAGAAAAGGTGCTTTACATGACGTTTACTGGTGACGTTATAGAAAAACATCATAGAATTATATTGAGGTGATACATCTGATTTAGTTTTCATCACGGATGAACGTCATGGATCATACTATGCAAAATCTAGAGTCTTGGATATCCAGCCCAACACCCAGTACCCCTCTCATATATAAGCAGAACAAAAAAACCTAATCCTGCCGTCTCCCACCCTCCGCGCCGCAGCCACGGTCTCCCTCCCGAACTGCTGAGCCCTTCGTCAAAAAAAAAAAAAAAGAACTGCCGAGCCCCCGAACCCCCGTCTCCTCGTCACTCCTCAAGTTCACACATGCGCCTTCATCTCTTCACCACCGCCGCCCCTCCACCTCCAACTCTCCACCACCGCCCTGGCCTGTAGATCCATGGAGCTTGGATCTCGTCAAGGTGATTCTGTTGGTCTTCTCTGTCAGCCCCACCACCTAGGGGCAGATCTGGCCGGGGCATGGCGATTCAGGTGGGCAGCCCAGCGGCTCCGGCGGCGGGTGTGGGCTGCCGGCGATTCAGGATCCCTGTGTCGCCCCCTTGCCCTCGCGCGGCCCCATGTGCTGGCGACCGACGGCCGTGCGCGCTCGCTCAGGCAGCTGTCTCCCTTCTCTTCGTTGCAAGGTCACATGTTCTGTAAACCTAATTAAGTTTCTCTGATCCGACTTCATACATGTACCTCATAGATCAGTATATGTTGATGCATCTACGTATATAGTAGAACTGTACAAATTAGCCTGGAGTGTTATGCCTTGCTAGCCCGTTGGATGCAGTTAGGATGCAGTTAGATACGGTAAGTACTTTTTTTTTGCGGTTCCAATATCCTCCACAATGTACGTTTTCTGTCCTCGGAAGTATTTTGTTCCTATATAATCATTTGCATGACTCATTTATCAGTGAGGTACCCCTTTTCCAAATTGCTATACTAGCAGCGCAAATGAAACTACCAAGCCAAATCTCTCCAGATTACTGAAGCCATGGCTACAGCTTCCTGTCATTTGATAATTATTTTTCTGTTCTGTTGTTTATCGTATCATTTTGCTACAGCTTCCTGTGAATTGGGAACACAATAGGATGAATATGCTCAATCTTCTTGCAGACTTGGAACATACCAAAGCAGACTTTTGTATGATCTGACAAGTAAGCAAAGGAATCACATCTTGATGCAGGAATCACATCTTTGTATTTCCTTTTTGTTTAGCTGAGTGAGCACTAGTGCTAACTGGATGCCAATATTCACAGATTATTTTGTGAACCTATTCATATGTGATCAATTGGAAACACTAGTTTCAGTTGGAAGATGCAGCAAATACATCTCTTAGGATATTAACTTCAAGTGACTTCTGTATGCTCCTACAATATTAGCTCAAAGTAATGCTGTACTTAAAATACTTGGCTCAAATTGGATTGACCGGTGTATCCTTCACTAATCACTAGCAACAAGAGAGGTCTATCAATTTTTTGATGTTAACCGTGGTACTCAAATTAGATTGACTAGTGTACTGAAATAAGACTAATAATAGCATACCTAGGTGGTGTTCTGAATCTCTGCATTTGCAGGTCACAGCTCTGTATAGTTCTCAGGAAGACGGGAGCTATCAGCGAGGCAAATGCCCATGGCTAAATTCATGAGGAGGATACAAAAGTTAGTTTATGAGGTCAGTTTTAAGTTAGTTCCTGAGGAGCCTTTTGCAATTTGTTTCAAAGGTTAGAAGTGCCAGCATGCTGTCCAAGCCTGTGGGGAAGGGGAACCAGTATGCTTTAAGTAATTGATTTTGACTTTGGTTGCAGATAGATATGATTAAACTTGTTACTAATGCATCTGCAAACGTATAAGAAACTAACTTTGATTGTACTTCTTTGTAGGCGTTTGATGAGGCTATCTCTGAATTGCGGCATGAGGATCAAGGTGCTCATGGTGGCTATTTTTGTTGGTGATAAAAAATTAGTTGTCCGAGCAAATCATGAGTTGTGTGCTGTACAAGACAATATCTTAGTTTTGTAGATACTGAGTGTAGCTTGGTCATTGTTTTAACATTCTTCGTGAAAATTTGTACAAAACAAATGTTGATGTTTCAATGAAAATGATGAGCAATGTTTATAGCAATGATGTTGTGATTTGGCACTAATTTGTGACGTGGAGAAACAAATTTGTAGCAATGATGTGATGATTTGGCATTAATTTGTGATGTGGGCTTGGACCTAGGCTTGGATATGGGCTGCATATAGGAGATGAGCAACTAATTCATGACGATCACAAATTCCAATCTATGACGGCTCAATTAGGTCCTGCAAATGTATGA
The DNA here is from genome assembly GCA_018135685.1 of Themeda triandra. Lineage (NCBI taxonomy): Eukaryota > Viridiplantae > Streptophyta > Magnoliopsida > Poales > Poaceae > Themeda > Themeda triandra. The sequence continues at coordinate 1,716,098 of JAENPR010000042.1, forward strand.
CGTGAGATACATGACGGAATTTTCGATCGTCATGGTAAGATAACTGTGACGTATTTTTGACTGTTTGTGACCAAAGTGATCGTCATGTAAAGCACCATTCCTTGTAGTGTTAACAGCAGGAAGGAAAGCAACAGAGAGGGACCACCACCACACTTCTATAATCTCATAATCTCTGTACACACTGCACAGTACTTTGTTTATATTCTTATATTTCTGGCAAGCTAAGGGGATGGGGAGCTTATCAGCTTTTGCCACTGGAATTATTGATCAGCAGCATGCATGATATCAATATGAAATTATGAATATATATGCCATCTTCTTTTGTTTGTACGTATGCACATCTCTGACTGGAACTTGAACTCGGCAGCATGTGCGTACGGCCGGGTGACAAGATCAGCACGCGTACTGGCTACTGCCTAATACCGGTTTAAAATGGCCGTCAGCTGGCGGCCGCATGGACTGGAAAAAAAAAGAACGCATTTGAATACAGATTCAGTTCAGACAACATTTTTTTTTGCGAGGAGTTCAGACAACAATATATGCATGCAAGCAGGGTTTAAGTGCAGACAACTGAGTATCTACCTACCTTACCTGGCAGGACATGCATGTATAGTACACACTGAAGCCAGGACATGAGTTGTACGCTTCTGGCATATGGAAGAAACCAATGAGATTGATTCGTCGCCTCATTCTTGCACATTAATTTTACTGAATCGCGTACTACATCAACTCAGGTGTCGCTACTGCAGTTTTTCAGAGGCGCAATTGTACAGACCAGAGTTTTACATTGCCATGTATATGTTTATGTGAGCTTAGGTGCCTGGCCATTCGTCTCTAAGTAAAGTTTCAGAGAAAGGGTTGCAGGTATTTTCGGACACTTTTTGTACTTGTCTTTGAATTATCTTCTTCTTAATATAGCGTATTAGAGAAAAAAAAAGTCTGGATGTGTGATCAACACCACCACAGTGTTGATTTTAGGAGACAGACGTCTGACAGAGGCGGGAAAAAAAATTCTTTGTGTTAATTAGGATGACTACAGGAGGGATGTCCGACCACAAATTACAACAGAGGATTGATCGGCACACCATTGAGCCCATCACGATAAAGGCCCAGCAGCCCGACTGGCTTGGCATGGGCCTTCAGCGAGGAAGAAGATGTAATCCTACTTTCAGGTGTTTACTGTACATTTTTTTTGTTTTATTATTGGGCCCTCAGCCTCAGGCTTGGACGCTGAACACCAAACACCCAAAGGTACGAGAGCATCGGCCCACTGCTGTAGATGTCAGCTTCTGAAAAAAAAAAAAAAGTGCTGTAGGTGTCAACTCTCAAGACCATTCCCATTCCCACCAGCCAGGTTTAGAGATAAGCCGCCCAATCCAATTTATGCTCAACTCAAGATGCATCATCACTTAGGTGCATGTCAAGAATAGGAGATGGTTTGTTATCTAGATAAGGTGATGAGTTATTCTTTTTAGGAATGTGATCAGTTAGTTGAGATAGAACGGTTAGCATAGCTAAATTATGTTAGGAGCACGAGTGTCGCTGGGCCAACCGATCTTCCATTTTTTTTCTTATAGAGATGATAATGAGACAATCAGTTGCACGTACATATGGTCAAAATAGCCGGCACCGTCTACTATAATATCTATGTCTTTATTCTCCTCATGTTTTTCACCAGATGACTCAGAAAATTGTTAATACATTTCTTTAATGTTTAAACTGGCTGAGGCAAATTTTGAACACACGTGTCTTAACTGAAAAATGATATGGTTCTGGGATCTCATCGTTTATATTCATTTGAGCTGAAACTTCACTTTGATGCTTATGTAGTAGGTGATTTTTGTTAGTCGGTTGTTCATGTTCAGAGTTAAATGAGTTTTCTAGCTCTATATATTTTCAGCTTTGTATTTATTCAGTTTCACACTAGATGCTCACTACTGTTGAATGCTTTCTCGTGTTGTTTTTCCTATTTTTGAGTATGACATTTTTTAGGCAGGTTAGGTTATGGGATGGCAAAAGAAGTAGCTGTATTAGCATTGGCAAAGGCCATCAGAGCTGTTGATTCTTTTGCTTTCTCAAAGAAAACAAAGAACTTTTTTTTAGTGGCGCCAAGTTCGGTTCTTTTTTAGTTTTATGATTTATTTTAGTTTTGTGATTTATTTTTTGTAGACACCACTATATGGTTTACATTGACAATATACTAGTAACGCATGTTAGCGAAAAAAGACAAGCAATTCCTATTCCCACTGGCAAAGTCTAGAGATAAGCCAGTCAATCCATTTTATGCTCAAGATGCATCGTCACTTTGGTGTCAAGAACATAAGATGGTTTTTTATCTAGATAAGGTGATCAGTTAGTTTTTCTTTTCGAGGAATGTGATCAGTTAGTTGAGATAGAACGGTTAGTAACCGTTCTTCTTAGCTAAGTTATGTTAGGAGCACGAGTGTCGTTGGGCCAACTGATCTTCCTTTTTTTTTTTTTTTTGAACATAACTGATCTTCCTTTTTTTCCCCTTATAGAAGAGATGATAATGAGACAATCAGTTGCACTTACATATGGTCAATAGCCGGCACATATAAAAACGTTACACTAACAACCAATGACGGAGATAATATAGTATCCTCAAGATATTCCACGCTTTCTCATGAACAATACTAGCTACAATTGGAATTCTGACAACAACAAATGATAGTTTGCAACAGCTATGACGAATTAACTGACCCTTCACTACGTTGCACGATCCAGAATTGCACTGCATTTTATACATTTCCAAGTCCAAGTGCCAGCTAAACCCAGCACATAAATTTGCTTTATTCTATTCGTACACAGAAATTTGCTACCAGAGCAAACAAAAAAAAGAGAGAAAAAACAATGAAACGACGGTCTGGTTGCCCTTTCTTGTCTTGACAAGTTTCAGAGCCTCACCCGGTGTACAATAACTACACGTCTTTCGCCATATCCTTGTGGGCATACAAACTAATTCTTCCGTAACTGCAGGCTGGTTGCCCAAAAAAAAACTGAAGAACAGGTTTCCGACCTTCATTTTCGTCAAAAAGCTTGGATTACCCAGAATGGCTTATTGATCAGACTGGGAACATGTCAGTAATAAATACTTCAAAAGTGTTTGTCTTAAGTCTAGGAATCAGAATAATATTGTAAGTAGAATATTGCCAAACTTTCTGCAACTCCAGCATGCTAGAAGTTTATCAATGCTGAGAGAGGTTCAGATCAATTCCAATGTTCATCCCGTTGTATGCAATCGGAGCATACATCCACATTTCATCAGAGCTGAGGAGCTGCAGAGAGTAACAAAAAAAACTAGTTTAGTGACACATTGCCGTGGACCTTTCTAAAATGCAACATAACTAAACTGCGAATAGCCTCACCTTGATTTGAAGCTGCAAGAACTTCACATACTGCACTGCCTCTTCAAGCATAGTGCTGATATCTACCTGCAGCGTGACACAAAATATTGTCGTTTTGAGTTGTGTGATTTCTTTTGAAGCCTTGCAAATGATGCTTTATTCAGAATCTTACTTTGGTTCCATTTGGTACAAGGTTCTGCAATATCCTCAGCCTCTCATTGATCCTCTCTCTTCTTTTCTACATCCAAGGTAACAACAGCATAAGTAATTGATAATTTTCAGTTAAAAACTTATCATTCCTTAACAGTGAGTTTGAATAATACCCTTGCGTAGAGGCTCTGGGACTCTGTTGCTGAGCGGCGGTCAGCTTGAACCTTGCCACCTGGCTTATCAGAAACAGGGCTTCCTTGAGAAGCAATTAAGTCATTTTCAAAGGTGCAGGAACTCAAGCTTTGTCCATTTTCCCGTTGCATGGCCATCTTGGCCCTCTTAGAATCAGACTTCTTTGCATATTTCTGACTCTGGATTTTGTAAATATCGTCAAATCAGCATCCAAATTGCATTTGGGACCCATTTCAAAAAACAATGCTTACCCATTTTCGATGTAAAGTAATTGCAAAAAAATACTTACTCTTCTGTGGCCATCCAGTTTGCCTTGTTCCAGGTGCTTTCTCTTGTCAGAAGTACCAATGCTATCAAGCAGATTCATGCTTGAATCCCCAAGATCATCACAGCTTGAATCACAACTACCGTAAGAAGGGTTAAGAATGGAATCCATGAACAGAGTTGCACCTTGATCCTGAACCATGTTTAAGTGCAGTGGTGCAGCACAGGAGTCACTTAAATAGTAGCCCCCATGTTCAGATGGCATAATAAGGCTGAGACTACCAGAACCATTGCTACATGTGGAGCTATATGTACTTGCACTAGCATTGCAATGGAAATAAAATGAATTGGAAGCTTGAATAGGCCAATGAAACTCTTGGTGATCTTCCTCACCATTGGAGGGAAAGGTACCAAGCAGCTGTTCCATTATCTCCGACTCCTCGGCCTGCAATGGTACATCAAGCGAACTCCAGTTTGGCTCTGCAATCACTCCTCCAGACTCCATTTTTATCAGTATGGATTGTGAAAGATAGTAGAAGTGATATGAGGCCCTATGCTGCTTGATGTGCTTGGTGAAGAAAAAATGCGGGGCTGTTGGAGGTGATTTATACTGATGAAGAGGTTGCGGAAACCCGTTAAGTGCAGAACTTTCAAATGTAATCATCATACTAAAGAATGGATCGCCATGGCTGGGTATGACCTGTGTTGACAGCAACTGCTGCAGGTGTTGTCTGCAGATGCGCGCATTATAAGGTTAGATGATGTCAACTGCTAGTTGGTAGGCAAGATAGTGACTTATCAAAGATCACGATTTGTATGTCAAGCAAATCAGAGGTTGGAGTGGCCAATGCCTGAAGGCTGCTTACAATGATTGAAGGGATTTCTCCACCATTCAAGCATTATGGAGACAGAAAAATGAGTCTGATGTTGAAAACCAAGGATAGCATGAGTTTATCCTAACAATAATACAGGATGGGGCATTACGAGACCATTTGGAACATTAATGGAAAGAAAATATGATAATATAGTAAACTGAAACAGAGAGGCTTGCACGAACATGGTGGATGGAACTCAGGTCTTAACGTCCTTTAGGGGAGCTCAAAAAGGGTCCCTCCACAAATCAGGTGTAGTGTGTGTGTGTGTGTGTGGTTGGTTTGGTTTGGGCGGGGGGGGGGGGGGTGGGGGGGTGGGTGGTTCACATCACCAACATGTTTGTCGTTTTATAAGCTTCCACGGTTCCAATTGGTAAAGGGTATTAGAGTCAGTTTGCTATGTTCCCAGTTGTATGTATCTCCTGCACTATATACTGCCCTTAAGGACTGTGGAAACCAACAAGCAATCATCATCACCTCCTCTCACATTAACACCAATACTTTTACCTCCTTTTCTTATTGGATCTTTTCCTTGGGTGCTAAAAACAATGCAATAAAGATCTAGACACTATGCAAAATAAGGAAATCTATTCCAAGATGCCATAGTTATGATTCAATAATACAGAAGTTTCAAAAGATCTTTCCCTTTTCTTTTCAGATTATGACACATCTAAAAATTCACGGAGCAAGTGAACTTCTAGTAACCCTGCGCAATGATGTATTGCAATGCCTGGAAAACCAAAGTCATTGGGTGATCTGATTCTGAGCTTCCCATCAATAGTAAAATAAGGGCTGCACATGACTCAGATGTAGCAGCAGTTTAAAAAATGATTGCAGTTCTGGAGTGACCTTTCGTGACCCAAAAATGACTTATTCTTCCTGCCTCTTTGTTGCAGAGGATCAAGAGGCAAAATAAACAATATAGCTAAATGCTGGCAAGGAAAAAAAATAAAGAAAGCAAGAACATACGGTTTGTTTAAAGCCCTATTCTTATAGCTCCAGCTGTACGAAAGATTATGCACCTTCAAATGTTGCAGTATAGAAATCTTGATACATTGAAACGAAAGAGATGAACAATAACTCATCTGTGGAGAAGCCAGGTTGCATCAAGAATTCAAGATTAATCTATGAAGCCATTAAAATATACATGAAGGGACAAAATCCCAGCTAATTATGCATGGACCTTGGAGAAATGGTTTCGCTGTTGCATTCTTAAGAAAATTGGTAGTAGCCGTAGTAGGACTACTTAACCATGTAGATGACTATGGCAGATCTAAAGCTACTCCGTCTGTTCCAAATTATACTTCACTTTGGTTTTATCCTAAGTAAAACTTCTCTAACTTTGACCAAGTTTATAGGAAAATGCACCAACATCCACAACATCAAATTAGTTTCATTAAATTCTCCATTAAATATACTTTGATAGTGCATTTCCTTTGAACATGTAGATGTTAATGGTATTTTTTTTCTATAAAATTGGTAAAAGTTAGAGATGACTGACTTAGAAGTTAGGACAAAGCCAAAGTGAACTTAGGAGTACTTATGTTTGCCGGTGGAGTTCAATAACTGTTCTTCTGGAAACAATATTTTTTTTTTTTTTGAAAAGACACTATTAACATAGTCCTAAGTTGTTACCTACCTTAATAGTGTATGCTACATGGTACAATAAAGAGTCAGTTTTCCTATCCATCAACAGGATTAAAAGTGGCTCTTTTAGGAGAAAACCAAATTCACTATGATTGCAATAGAAAAAAATTTAACAGCCGCATGTTTCCATCTTCTGTTCTTTTATAGGCCATGTACAAAACAATGTTGTTCTTTTGTTTTCCATCTTACTCTTTCTGTGAACTTGAACTTTCAACATAAAGCAGGGACACTTTGTAAAAAAAAAAGATGTTGATGTCTAAAACATCAAATAGAAATAAAGGAGGGAGTCCCTTGCTCTCTATCGTGATCCCTTTATACTAGCACTGCTTTTTTTTCAAATAATATCACTTTCAATGAAAAGAAAAGAAAAGCTGATGACATGTCTGATTCTGTATACTGTTCCTTGATTTGATTCTCCACAATTTTGAAATAATGGTATACTCAAATATCAACTATTTAATGGTATGTCTAAATGTCTAATGTTAGAAAAAAATGTTTTCACTACCAATAATATGACATAGAAGAAAAAATGACAAAGATCTGTAAATAAAAGCTCTCCATACATTTATACTGCATCTAAACATGAGACTTCGCTTCTTAGTTGTCTGCATTGTGGTATTTACACAACAGCAACGCTGCAGAGAAGTTAGCTATAGCAGCAATAAAAAATAGAGCTTTGTATCTATGGCAACTAGAATCAACGAGAATTAACAGCAAGACATGTTATTATCATGGTGTATAAACATTCAAATAGCCCCTTCTGCTGCAGTTCACGTTAATCTACCTACAAAAGCACAGGTGGGAAAAAGAAACCCATGAAGTTAACAACATACCCATAATAGGCTTGTGGACAGTCTGTTGCAATTGGATGATAAATTGTACATGCTACTGCATGATTGATCCGTATAGATACATTGCATGAGGTTAGATCACTTCAATCCATTAGAACCACATCTCTGCAGACACCCCTATGGAACAATAAAGATCTCAAGGTTACTATTATAAAAGTCTATAAGATGGATGGCATCCAACTTCAACTTAAATTGATAACATTTTTCTTCCAAATTCGTTCCATAATAAATAGGCTACCATTTTATTAACTTAAGGACAAAAAAGGAGCTATGTACACAGTATAAATGCTTCTACGGTCAAGTTACACTCTAACAGAATAAATGTTGTTTGCTCATACAATGCATTACTAAGATTTCAGATAACCTTTTTTTTGGACCTTACAAGACCTGAGCATTGCCCTCACAGAGCCCATGTCCATGTACCCCCAACAGGCACATATAATATATAGTAGCTTAAAATAGATCATAAGCATCAGTTAACGCAAGAAGTCAAACAAAACAAAAACAACATTTAAGAAGCTATATATTGAGATAGAAGTAAGGCTACATAAACAACTCAAGGTCAGCTGCATTTTCCAAGTCAAAAAATATACAACAATTTTTATCAGCAGTCAGACGAAACCAAACACAACTGATTTTAACTGAAAAAACTGTTAGATGCATTCTTCAACTAGATTCAATGCCAATTGAAAAAAAAATGAAGAGCCACTTACAAAAACAATAGCTAAGGTCCACAAATGATGGTCAAGTCAGAATACAATTATATATTATTACATCGCTGCAAGTCTATTTGTGCTTATAATGCCAATTTGTTTACAGTTCCATTTTGGTATCAAGGGCTGGCTAATCATAGAGAAATACACAACATTGGAAAAAAAAAAGCCATATATGTAGCACTTAGACATTTGGCCATGGTAAATTTGCTTATGGTTTTGAACCTGATCCAAAACTCAATAGCAGTAAGAATTGTACTTGTCACAAGTTTCAAGACAAATCGAAAAAGAGAACAATGAGAATTTATAATAAAAGTTTACGAATGAAACTACCTCCTGACTCAGTTCCCAATATACATGTTGTAGCTCAGGATGGCACCACTTGATGGTTCAAAGAGCAGTTCCCAATATCCCAGCGCCCCCTCCTTGTCCCCGCAATTCCATGCAGTCACACCTTCCTCCACATCGCCCACGCCTCTCAGACTTTTGACTTCCTCTCCAGCCGCCACCCTCTCCTCCACCCTGACCTCCCCTCTGCCACTGCCCTCTCCTCCACATCCGCCATCACCTTCTCCTTCACCTTCGCCTCCTTGCCGTTCGTGGCCTCCCTGCTGGTGGATGAGCTCCCGAGCCCCCACCCCCCACCCACCCAAATCCTCCCCCACCCCCTCCCTCTCTCCGTCCCCAACCTCACCTCCTAAGGCCTCTCCTCCCAAAGGTAGCACCCACAAGCATCACTGAGATTCACGAGATCCGGCCATGGAAGCCAGCATGAGAGTTGGAGGAGAAAAGTCAATGCACCAAACAGACAGCTTTGTAGGCTCGAGAATTTCCAATAAGTGGCTATTGTGGGGAGGTGGTGAAAAGCTGGCTTTCCTAAAACTTATAAGTTGTTCCAAACAGGGCCTATAGAAATGGTATGGTCCATGCAGCTATAAGGTAATACTTGAGAATTATACTGAGAGGCTTGAGAATTATACTAAGAGACATTTCAATCTTCTCAAAGTACAACTGTAATGGGATAAAGTTTGCTTGGACATAATAAAAAAGACACCATAACTATATCCGGTGATGCCAAGGGTAGCTGATGTTTCCGAACTGCGTTCAAACTCAATATTGTTTTCATGATCAAAATAGCACAACATTGTGGGTACAAGATGTATATAGGCTTATGATTTTATTGGAACCAAGCTCCTCACATAATACTACCATTGTACTGCTAAATTGTCATTATCGTTATTCTCTTAATAAAGATAAAACCACACAGGCGAAGCTATACTAACTTCGACTTGATTGCATTCTAATGTGGGGCTCCTTGCCTCTTGACAGTAACGATAAATTAGTTTTCGATCAAGGGAACATGGGCGGGTATTGCAGCCCCATATTCTCTGGCAGTCCCATCATCAGATTAAGATTTTGCAAAGCCTGACCAGATGCTCCCTTCACGAGATTATCTATCTGCAAAGTTGAAACATAGCTTGTAAGGACTACATGCATCCTAAGTATGTGATATTATTTTTGCTATATACTAATGTGTGATAAAATTAACTGAAGGCACTTACAACAGAGATGATGATGGCCCTTCCAGGTATTCTATCCTCATAGACATTCATGAGGCAGTAATTTGATCCCTTAACATGGTTTGTGTGAGGAACACTGCTACCATGTAACAGCTTAACAAATTCTTCATCCTGAAAAGATGCAAAGATGAATGAACTCTGTGCTAAGAAGAGTATATTTCTCTACACACTACAAAATCATCCCTAGACAGATTGATGACTTCAGTGAAAAATTATGGTCCTTCCTAAGCTGACATAATTCAGCCTACATGGTTAAGTAAACAAACCTCGTAAGTAGACTTCAGGTGTTCATGCAAATCCCTGGGAGTCACTCCAGATGCCAATTCAACATATATAGTAGATTGCATCCCACGTGTCTATTACCAGTAGAAATGATGATCAAATTTTACGGAAGTGAATATTGAATTTAGCAAGTAAAAGGATTATTAAGTGCTTACCATACACATTAAATGTGGAGTAAAGCTGATAGTAACTTTTGATTCAGCAGCATCTGTAAGCCCTTGCTCAATCTCAGGAACTGTGAATATTTTGAGCACAATTTTTTTAATGAGGTACGATATATATCATTAACAGTCTAACACAAAAAATATAATCAAAACATTAATATGGCTAGTTGAGTGAAAATATTACCATGCCGATGGCTTGTTATCCCATAAGCATGGATACCCTCAGCTATTTCAGTGTAAAGATTTGCCTCCTTAGCCCCACGTCCTAAAATGACACATGTTTTAGAGACCAAATCATTTAATGTCGAAGTAGAAATAGAAAATAAATCGATTATCTCAAATAAATACGAACCTGCACCACTAACCCCAGATTTTGCATCAATGATAATGTTGGTCAGCTTGATCAGTTTTGCCTAAAAAGCAAACAAGACAGCTTAAGGAAAAAGCTAGATATTGAGAATACTAATAAATTTTCGAGAAATTTTAACAAATAAAGTTTCAATACTACAGAAATAAAGATTATGCTTTTATCAATTCAATTTTGTGGCATAAATTAGTGTAGTTTAATCTAAATTTACAATTATTAATATAGATATATGTAAGATGCCAAAAACTTTTATTAAACCTCACCTTTAGCAAAGGAACAAGCGGAAGTTGAATAGAAGTGGGATAACACCCTGGATTTGCTACTAGACGTGCATTTCTTATGTCATCTCGTTGAAGTTCAGTTAAACCATACACAGCCTCTTCCTGAAAGGAGAAAAAGGCTCAAGTAAAGATTAAATTCTATGAAATATAACATGGTGCCACAAACAGAACCATAAAAAAATCTATGAAACCAAACCTAATTCTTAGAACTTAGAAGTAGTATCATATACAAGACATCAATAGCACAAATCATAAAGAACAGTTGATGACAACTCAAGTTCCAAATTAGCAAAGGCAGTGCTGGTTACTAGGCAAAGCTAAAGAGAAAATCACTCCATCTATTTCTTTTATATATAAGGTGCATTAGTATTTAAAATGGCCTATCATAGTACACTTTGACTATTGATTTCTCTATAATATAATCAATTACTACAAATCAACGCCTTACATTCTTACTAACACACATGTAAAATATGAACCTATTGATGAATCATACAAAAATTTTGACTAATTGATGATCAATGTTTAAAATGATCAACCTTTTAAGTTCTAATATGCCCTATATTTTGAAATGGAGGGAGTAGTAAGAAACCTGTAGTTCTGGTGCCCTGTGGGAATGGCCATACCATTCAGCGTACTCATTGATGTCATGTAGTCGGAAGTCCTGTAGGCAATAGTTTTTCAACAACAATCGAGATCGTACCCATATTGGAGAAATAAATATAGTGTGTGCAGAGCATACCGCTGAGAGATCAACGATCTTTAGGTGTCGGGGTAAACTTTTGATAATTTCCTGATAAAAATATTATAATCAGGCAGTGCATTGTAAAGTTTATTAACAAATTCAATAAAAGATATGAAGAATTTAAGGTAAAAACATAATAGCAACAAACAAACCTGAGTTGTGCCATGTGGCAAGCAACAAAAAACAGCATCAATCTCTGAAAAGTCAGCGTCTTTTATTGCAACCAATCTTGGCAGGTCCTGCAAATCAGAAGAAAATCAACAATATTTTATGATTTGACAAGCATAACAATAACGTTGCGATGATACAACTCTAGTGCACAGAAATGTAGTACAGCCCAGAGGTTTAGTTGCTTCTTGATATAACTAGGCTAAGATCATAGATGAGGAGAAAGAGAGAAGATAAGTTCTCACCAGCGTTCTCAAGTGAGGAAATACAGATCCAAACTGCTCGCCAGCTTTTCTATCTGCGGTCATCACTTTTATATGGAGCTGAGGGTGGCTCGCTAGAAACCGAACAATCTGTTAACAAAAGCGTAGCAACAGCATTAGCAAAAAATAACCAAGAACAAAAATCCTCATACATATGAGATCAGAATGATGGGACAACCTCAGCTCCAGTATAACCACTGGCCCCTAGCACTGCAATGCGTATGTCATCCCCTGATTTAGAGGCTGCTGCCTTAGGGGAGAAAAGCTTCCGTGGTGAAGAAGCAACGGATCCCCTCATACGGAGGGGCAAGGATCCAACCTAATGCAGAGTATCATTTTCATCAGCATTTCATATACACCTCAGAATCTTACTACTATTAGGAAAAAAATAAAAAACTTAATTCACCTGCTGAGCTTTCTGGAGTACGATACCCGAGAATGGCTTCGAATTAGATCCATGGATTCTATTCTGGACAGAAAAGAAGTATTTAAGTGCTTCTCAGTGTCAGGTGCATATAGTCACATAATGTAGTTTGCTGAAACTGCGAACAATATCATAATCGGAGCAAAGAATTGCTCACTACGACCACCAAGTCACTATAACTAGAAGTCAGAGAATACTAGCATTGTGGATATTAACATGACAAATTGAAGGAAAACTAGTACTAGAACAATAAGTGTAGAGAACTGTGATAGAACATCTCAATCTAATATAGAGTACAGGTCATCCCAATTTGTCATGAACAAGGGTTGATTTGAATCCCTAACTGCGCCACCCATTGACTCCGCCCAAAACCACGCTTCCCCAGTTGTACCCAATCCAATGACAGAATTAGGCATGCAAATGGAAACGCGCACAGGTCAAAACGCCCTGCTCTCCCACTGGACAGGTTCGCCCACTGTAACAACATCAATATAGTAGGACGGGAAGACACTGTCCAAGCTCAAAAGTGCACGGACAGCAAAGAAACTACAGGCTACAGCTAGATTGCGAGCATTCAGGCTCACAATGCAGAGTTTTGTGTGTAATAGCTAGATTGACTCTGAATGGTGTGTAGTGTTCTCTGGGCAAAGCATGGCAACGAGTCACAGTCGGTTCAGCACTGCGGCGGAACGTATCATCAATAATCCGAAGCTCAATAACCATTCGAGCAGCCAAAGTAAACAGCGTTCAGTCACAAATTCACAATAGATAGAAGAACCTTTTGGATCTGCCCAGAGGTGATTCCGGCGGCCGAGGCCACCATCCTCTGCGCTTGAGGCTGCTGCATGCCGCCCCCTCCTCGGCCACAACAAAGGTAGCCGGCGCCCGGCGCCCGGCAGCGAACGAGCGGGGAGGCCGAAGGCCGTGAGTGAACAGTGAAGCGTGCGAGGCAGAAGACGACCCCCGCGAGGTAGAAGACGACGACGCGCAGAGTGGTGGGCTTTTGTTTTGGGTCCAGCAGGCAGGCAACATGGGCCATCTGGCCACTGGCCTACAACGGCCCATCACGGTCACAGGCTTTAGGACACACCGGCACAGCCCACAGCCCACAGGGCATCATAGCTCGGCAAAGCATCCGCTCCCTCCGCACTTGCGCTCGCTCGGCTCGCAGGCGATGACGGCGGCGGTCGCCATCGGTTCCCCCTCCCGCCCCCGGTCCTCCGCACACTGGCCGGTGACCCTGCGTGCGCGCCTCCCGTTCCCCTCCCGCCTCCGGTGGACCATCGACGGCGCTGCTGCTCCACCTCCACCTACGGTGGCTCCCCACCCGGCACCGGCGCCCGCTGGCGGCGCAGCGATTGCGGCCTGCCTGCCTGCTCCTGTGGGCTAGTCTAGAAAGGAGAAAAAGAAAAAAAGCATCGGCGCCACTGACCTGGGGAACCAACCGCACTGAACCCGCCGCCCCACAGCTGCCGCCGAGCGTCGTGAACGCCATTGCCTCCTTCCTGTGTTCCGGCGCGATGCGGCACACCGGTCACCAAGATTGTACCAATAAATACCCTGCGAGTGCAAGGGCGGCGGCGCGGCTGCCCTGGGGTTGGTGGTGCACTTGTGCTTGTGCGGGTTGGGAGGATTTAGGTCTCTAGGCCGGCTGTCTCCACCTGTTTCTGCACTTTGCAGAATCCGAAGCCAACACGAAATTGTAGACAGTTTTAGTTTTTTTTTCGGTAGCGTTTTTCTCTTAAACCTATCAGCCGTTTTTCTCTCGCAACAAATCAGTATTAACCAGAAACGATCTAGCGAATAGGAGGATAATGTATACATGCGTGCATAATGAAATCTATTTTTTTAGAAGAACTTCGGGGTGATCAACCAATCCTCACCTGCTTTTCCATTCCACAGATGTCTGGGATGAGCCCCAGTTGGTGGAAGGCAGAATGCCTTGCACGTTCACAACAAAGTGTTACAGCCAATTGCCGGCAAGAGGGGGGGGGGGGGGTGAAAGGTCCCTTGTTTGGTTTTGATAATTGAGTGACAACTTAGGTGGACTAACATGTGCTTATGAGAGATATACAGGGATTTAGTCCACAGGTGAATGTGAGATGAAGGAGCTTCATTGAATATGTGACATGACATGGAGTCATGTGACCGATGGTGAAGATCGAGATGAGGCTTGGCTTGAGACCGGAGGATGTGTGAAGGACAAGTCGAGGCAGTGGAGCGATGGACCTAGTGAGGGTGAAGCTCGGGCATGACTTGGCTCCGATGGACCATGAGGCGGTGAAGAGCAAGTGAGATCAAGATCGATGGACCGTGAAGGTTGCATGATGATATGAAGTGGATCATATCAACTTGAGATCATGTCGGTGCATGTGTTGCATTGGCACTTTGGTGGAAGACGGTGGAAGTGGAAATACGCAAGGCAAAGGTATGCTATAGGGCATTTCATTTCACCGGTCATGAGGTGTGTAGAGAAGTTGATGACCGGATTTAGGATTGTTAGCCGTACTGTCAAGAGGGGCAAACTTGTTTGCATCTCGGTCATCTAGTGCCACTTGAGCGATCTAACATTGCGACATGCTAGGATCGAGTGGCGTTGTGAGAACAAGAGAAAATCCTTTGAAAATGATTGTGAAAATGCTAATACACATGCACATGGTGATGTACACTTGGTGGTGTTGGCACATTTACAAAGGTGGCATTGTTCGCGCTTTGGTTTGTAGGGTAGAGTTCGGTTTGGGTCCCTCTCTCCCTCCCGCCGAGTTTGCGAGGCGGGATTCGGCGCTTTCGGGAAAATTGGAGGCATATTTTCTATTGCGCCGGATGCAAAATGTGGTTGAAAACATGCTATCTCTGGTGTTCAAGTTGGCATACTTGTTGGATAGCATGGTGGAGAAGATCGCGTTTTCGACGGGCTGTAAATCATGGATTTACAAGCGCCGGACGCGGCGGCCGGAAGCGCGGCCAGGCGGGCCGGACGCGTCCGGCGCGTGGAGGTCTGGCTCTGGCGGCTGGCTGGGCGCTGCTGAGCGCCGGACGCCGAGGAGGCGCGTCCGGCGGGCGCCGGACTCGCACCAGAAAGTTCTGGAGCTGAGTGCCTCGCGCGCGCCGGGCCGCCGGACGCGTCCGACGGGGAGCGCCGGACGCGGGCGCTGGACGCGTGACGTCAGCATCTTTGAAGACAACGGTCACCTGTGACGCGCGGCTGAAGAGCGCCGGACGCGTCCGGCGGGCAGCGGCGGACGCTTCCGGCGCGTGTTGCGCAGAACTTCTTCGCGCGTTCGGGAGATAGCCGTTGGGAGCCAACGGTCGTCTTCGAATCGTGGTGACACGTGGTGCTAGATGGAGCGCCGGACGCGGCTTGGAGCGTCCGGCGGTGGAGGCCGGACGCGTCCGACGCGTCTAACCTTTTCCAGCGTGGTGGCAACGGCTATTTTAGCCCTTAGGGCTATAAATAGAGGGGTTGCTCGGCCATGGCTGGTGGCTGAGCACACTAGGGCCTTAGTGGCTTGTGTTGTGGTGCTTGGGAGCCCTCTAACTCATCCATGCTTGAGAGAGTTCATCCACTTGAGTTAGAGATCGATTCTAGTGCGTTGCTTTGAGAGATTGCATCGTGTGGCACTAGGTGATCGTGTTGCAAGCCGGTGTGCTTGTTACTCTTGGAGGTCGCCACCTCCTAGACGGCTTGGAGGCAAGAGACTTCGTTGTAGCACCCGTGGAGATTGTGCGGTGCTCCGAAGGAGGATTTGTGAGGGGTTCTTGAGCCTTCCCCGCGGGTGCGCGAATTGGCTACTCTAGTTGAGCGTGGCTTGGAGGATCCCGTTCTTGTGTTGATTGGAGTTGGGGCTCCCCGGAGGGGTTGTTGGCAGTGAGCCAACTTGAGCGGCCATCTCATCACCAATTCGGTGTATCGCCACAACTGGACATAGCTTGGTGGCGATCAAGTGAACCAGGGGAAAAATCGTGTGTCGATTTGTGCCGAGGCTTCGACCTCCTTGTGCTTTGTGTTGAGGCTTCGACCTCCTTGTGATTGTGTGCAGGTGGTTCGTCTCTACGCCCAGTGATTCGCCACCGCCGTGACATCTTGTGTCTACTCTTCGCGGTGGTTTGCATCCCCTCTAGCTCAAGCTTGTATTTACCTTATTACTTCCTTGCTTAGCTTGAGTAGTGGCTCTTGTGCTCTTTTGCTTGTGTAGCTAGTTGAGCACCTTCTTGCTTGTGTAGCTAGAAGTAGTGTAAGTGTTTTGCTTAGCCTGTGTAGTTAAGTAATTTGCGCTCTTGGATTCGGCTTGTGTAGCCTTGTCCTTGAGCATCTAGTGAGCTTAGGTTTGGCTTTGTGCTCTTGCTCATTAGAATTGTGTAGGTGCTCCCCGGTGTGGCAAAGTACTAGTTGCTTAGGTTTGTGTGACCTTGCAAGCTAGAATTGTTTAGGTGAGCACTAGCTAGTTTAGCACCTTGCTTCTTGTTTAGGTTCTTTTACAAGGTGCTACTAGAATGGTAGTTAGTGGGGGTTAGTCTTGGCTAGACCGATAGTCTTAATTCCGCATTTGTTTCGGTTAGCCGGTGCGTAAGTTTTTAGGAAGGACTATTCACCCCCCCCCCTCTAGTCCATCTCGACCCTACAGTGGGATTACATAGAAAGGGAAAGGCTCCAGTTGTGGGTGCGTTCAACTTCTTTCTTGGGAATTCGGCAACTCCAGTCCTTCACCGAGTCCTTGCAGCCGTGAGGCGACCGATGCTAGGGTCGAGCCCATTGAAGACGACGACGTTCCGGTGCTTCCATATTTCCCAGCATAGCAGCGGCAGGATGAGGGGGTGTAGGTTCTTCTTCATTACATGGGGAGGCGGCGTTGAATTCCAGAGCTCTGTTACCTTGGCAATGTCACTAGGATTCCAACCAATTGCTACCCAGAAGGTGTGGACGAATGAGCATTGAGAGAAGATGTGGTCGGTTGTCTCTTCGATGGCTCCGCAGATCGCGCAGGTTGCATCGTCCACAATGTTCTTGCGGGAGAGGTTGCTACGGCTGTTGATCCGGTCTCATGTTAGCAGCCATCCAAAGAACTTGACCCGGGGCGGGATGAAATGCTTCCATACAAAGCTGTGGGCGTCAGGGTTGCGGTCGCCTCGGAGGGAGGCTTTGTACATCAGCCCAGACAACAACTTGTGGTTGGAATCTTCGAAGAAGCAGGAGCGTAGGTCCCGTGATGGTTGCAGTTCAATGTCTTGGAGCCTGGTGGTGAGGTCGGCGAGCTCCAAGCCGGCTTGGGTCGACATCCGGCGCTGGAACAGAGCAGGGAAGTGGGGTGTCCTCGAGCCAGCAATCATTTCAGAAGTCTGTGTTTCTGTGATCGCCAATGATGACTCTGGTCATACACTGGTAGGCAGGAGGTTACTTGGTGCCTCCCATTGCGAGTCTGCCTTGTCTCTTTCCAGGGAGGCGAGGCTGGCGTGTTCGCTGGCCCACCGCGCCCACACTGAGTCGCCCGAGGGGTGTAGCCTGTGGACGAGCTTCAGAAGCAAACATGCGTTTTGGGTGTCCAACCTCTTGACGCCTAGGCCCCCATCTTCCTTCTCCTTATAGACCTCCTCCCATGCCACAAGGCACTTGGCGCCGGACGCCTTGTCTGTCCCGACCCATAAAAACGCTCTACACGGGGCATCGAGTCGCTTGATCATGCCTGGGGGAGCGGCATCGCGCCCATGGTGTACGTTGGCAGGCCGGAGTTCACCAGCTCAACCCTTCCGGCCGAGCTCAGCAAGAAAGCTTGCCATCCTGCGAGGTACCTGTTCGCCTCGGCGATCAGGGGTCGAAGGCGGCATAATGAAATCTATGAACCTAGAAAAAATTAACAACACGAGTTACAATTTGGAATGGCCCAATGAAGAGGTGAACATTGATTGAGAGTGCTTGTTCATTAACTTTCACACTTTTATATTGTATACAAAGCATGTAAATGATAATGTATGTGAAGTAAACTATAAATATAAATACTTTGCTCCATGACTTGACTAAGGATCAGTGCATGTAACCCCACTTACATATAATCTGCCATTCATCTCAAGAAAACACATTTGCAATACGTAAACATTAGCAAATATCTTGATATGACAATATCAGCTTCATCTCAAACCAATTTTTCATCACACATGATCTCGCTCTTACACTTATCCCACAATATCCCAAAAATTATGTATAAAACATAGCCGGCATTCCATCTTGTAAGTCACATTTAACTACCAATCGGTATATTCTTTAATTAGAAATCATTCATTTGTTGAAACGAACGGCAAGCGATCTACCAATATGTGGGTAGAGAAGAGTTAAAAAAAAAACAGAGTTACAATGGTCAAGTAGCTCATCATATTAGCTCATCATAGACTGAACTTGCTTGTGATTCAAAAAGAGTTCTACAAAAATTAGTCATATATAACTAGATTAATGCCTTTTGCTGGTGGCCACTCTTGCGAGAGAGGTTTGTTGTTCATAAATACGTACAAGAGCCGTAGCTCCTTTTTTATCCACGCACACAGGTGGAGAAGGCAGAGGCAGCAGGAACAATCAGTTCACCCCATTCCGGTCGCGTCAGGAGTGCACTCTGGGCCTCCTTTTGACTGTTTCTCATATTCGCGCATCGGCCCAGCTTCGCCTCGGTCATCTTTAGAAGACTGTCCACTACACTACCATCGTCTTGGACTCTTGGCCACCGTCATGAATCTCATGATAGCTGACATGTAGTAGCTGATGCCGTGGTGATTCGCTCGCCGATCTCAAGGAGCTCGGTGTTCATTGGGAGAGCAACCACAAATCCACGATGTACTCCTACGATTAAAAAAACCAAAGAAAGAAACCACCAAACCTAACACAGGCACAGAAATCTCCCACTCACGACGAAGTTGACCCACTAAGCATCCCTGCACACCTCATGTCCTCAGCACCAGACGAACCTGCACTGCCATCCATGGACGACGCATTCGTGCAGGCCACCGAGCACCGGGCCGTGTGGCCCATCCCCGAGGCCACCGGCGTCCCGGTCGTCGACCTTTCACCGCTAGTAGCCGGTACGACGACGCCGGGGGCCGTGGACGCGCTGGCGGCCGAGGTGGGCGCGGCGTGCCGGGACTGGGGCTTCTTCGTTGCTGTGGGCCACGGCGTGCCGGAGGCGACGGTGGTGCGGGCGGCGGAGGCCGCGCGCGCGTTCTTCGCGCTGCCGCCGGAGCACAAGGCCGCCGTGCGGCGCACCGAGCGGGCGCCGCTCGGGTACTACGACGCCGAGCACACCAAGAACGTCCGCGACTGGAAGGAGGTGTTCGACATCTTCCCGCACGAGCTGCCGCCGACGCGGGCCGACGACGAGCTGGTGTTCGTGAACAAGTGGCCGGACGACGCCGACCTGCCGGGGTTCCGGTAGTCCATCGCTCTCGACCCCTTCAGTCTCCAGCTTACGGTAGGTGACTCTGTCTCCACCCACCACCACCACCGTTGACTCTGTTTCTCACGCAGATCGGCGCTGGAGGAGTACGCGGCGGCGATGGAGGAGTTGGCCTTCAAGCTGCTGGAGCTGATCGCGCGGAGCCTGAAGCTTCGTCCCGAGCGACTGCACGGCTTCTTCGGAGACGGGCAGACGACGTACATGCGGCTGAACCGGTACCCTCCGTGCCCACGGCCGGACCTCGCCCTCGGGCTCGGCCGCCACAAGGACAGCGGCGCGCTGACCATCCTGCGCCAGGACGGCGACGTCGGCGGGCTCGACGTCCGGAGGCGGCCGGACGGCGCGTGGGTGCGCGTGGACCCTCTCCATGGCTCGTTCGTCGTCAACGTCGGCGACATTATTCAGGTGCCTGCCTGCCGATCGAGTTCCTTCAGTTCATTCATCCAATGCTGCTGTCGACTGTCGTCGCTGAACAAGAGTTGTATTTGGATTGGGTTGCAGGTGTGGAGCAATGACAGGTAGAGAGCGTGGAGCACCGGGTGGCGGTGAACGCGGAGAAGGAGAGGTTCTCCATCCCCTACTTCTTCAACCCGGCCGTGGGTACAATGGTGGAGCCGCTGGAGGAGATGGTGAGCGAGGAGAACCCGTCGAGGTACGTAGCGTTCAGTTGGGGCGAGTTCTTCAGAACCAGGAGGAGAAGCAACTTCAGGAAGCTGGATGTCGACAACATTCAGATCGTGGATCTCAGGAAGGACAGATGAAGTAAAGCCAACTTTGTTCAGCAATAAAGCCAAGTCTGCCGTGGGGGAAAAAAAGAGAGAAGATTTGCTACTGTATATTTAAGAGGCACCTGAAATCACACTTCTTCTCTGTCAGCACAAGACAGTCATGGGATTACTAATGTACGACTTTATCTTCTCCTTCAGGCTTTAGTTAGTCCGACGCTTGATCACTGCCGGCTCTCTGAGCTTAGCGCCGGCTCTCGGAGCTTAGCGCCGCTCCAGCGCTTACCTAACCGAAACTCCACCGTTAGAGCCGCTAATTTATGTTAATGTCTAGCCCGCTCGCCCTATGGCATCTTGCCTCTAGGATGGTCGAGTTTGTAAAACAATTCCAGTTTCTCTCAATGAAAAACGCGTAAGAGCATGTTGTTGAAAAAAAAAAGCTTTAGTTAGTTGATAGTTGAGGCATGAGCATGCTCCAGAACCTTAGGGGCCCTGTAACGTAGGAACTGTGGGAAAAAAGAAATATGCGTCTTTTTTCTTTTCAATCACAACAAACGCTGATGCTCGCGTACCATAAACGCATAAACACACGCGCATATACCATGACCCCTTCGAAGATTGAGCCGACACGTCTAGAGACAGATGCTACAGGCTTCTTGCTATCGACTGACATATTGTAAAATCATTCTTTACAAATAAAAAGAACAGCTGCTACAGGCTTCTTGCTAGCCGACATGTTTTTTTTAAAGAACAGCTGGAATAAAAACTTATGTCTACGAAGGCCATTTTGTTTTGATAAACTCTTTTTTGAGCGGTGTTTCTATATATATGATGTACCTTTTTGAAATACCTAAATGTTTTTTTAAAAAAATCTTGAATAAAAAATATATTTTTTAAATCTCTTTTGGCATTTCAAAAAAGAATATCATATATATTTATAGTTGTAGTTTATTTTGGCAACATGACAGTCATAAGAAAAATATTGACCGATAAATTGGGTATTTTAATGCTTACCAAAGGAGCAAAGAATGTTAGGAATTCTAGACTCGGAGACTCAAAATGCTTGTTTAGCAAGTGACTCTTCAAATTAATCAATGAAGATGGAGTTTCACAAAAAAAAAAGGAAGAAGTAATTGGAAAACAAAACTAGTATAGGTGAAACTCATTAGGAACAAGAAGATTCACACTGATGGAGCATTATAAAGGTCAAAGACGGATTCTTAGATTTATCATCTTCTTTTCAAAGAACAATGCACATCTTTATACAACATTGCTAGGAAGAAAACATACTACAATCGCTCAAGTTGTCAATTCTACACTATCTAATAATTTGATAGTGTTTCACCGCTAGTGAGTGACCTTGAAAACGACCTTCACAGCTAGTTGGCTTTCCTAGGCCTCGCCTCCGCCCGTCTCTCCTTGCTTGCTTCCATAGTGGAGGTTATTCGCCTCGTGCTGAGGTGTGCAGGGATGGTTACGGGTCAACGTCGTGACAGGGCCTTTTCTAAAAAAAACGTCGTGACAGGGAGATTCAGTGCCTGTGGTAGATTGGGTGACTTTAATCTTCATCAGCCAAATGAACACCTAGCTACAGCTCCTTGAGATCGGCTAGCGCATCACGGCATCAGCTACATTGCTACGTTTGTTGTTAACACTAAAGCCTGAAAACTCAGGTGCCAATAGCTTCTTCACTTCACGGATTAAACCACCACAAATCGATAGATGAAACACTGAGAGCTTGCTGGGTTCGCCATCACGACCTACATATGCTGTCGTGCCCATCATAGCTGTCAGTCTCAAATTGAACGGGTGATGCCCTGATTCTAATACTACAGCAGCTTTGATCCACTGAAGGCACGAAATTGCTTCATCTCGGAAGAAATGGAAGAGAATAATAGATGATCTACCCGCCCCTTCCTACACGGACGATGACAGCCTTGGCCCCTTGCACTTGTTGCCTGACAGTAAAGATCCATCACAATTCAGTTTCAGGACTAGTACGTTCTTGTGTGTTTCGCTTCGATCGGCTTGTTGGCATATACCGTCATAGCATAGCGAGGCCTACTTTTGCTCTTGCGTACTGCTGTCGCAGCCATACATGGCGCACGGTTGTGGTTGGAATCCGAGGAAGACGAAGATCAACCAACTCGGTTTGATTTTGCAAATAACCAGACTGCCACAAGCCTGTTATTATTCCCAAACATACTCACACCCATATGCTTAGTTGTTTATTACACACACAGCATACATTTACTTATTCTAATAACACGAATGGCGAGTTGGCGACACGCATAGTGTCCCCTGCATCTGAAGACGATGGCCGGTCACCTCGATCGGCATGGCAATGGAGCTAGGCGATGGCAAGGCTCTTCTTGAAATGTGCGATCTGGATGTTCTCGACGCTGAGCTTCTTGAAGTTGCCGTTCTTCCTGGTGCTGAAGAACTCGCCCCAGTTGTATGCCTCGTACCTAGCCGGATCGTCCTCGCTCACCAGCTCTTCCACGGGCTCCACCATGGTGTAGCTCGCCGGGTTGAAGAAGTAGGGCATGGAGAACCGCTCCCTCGTCGAGTTCACCGACACCCGGTGCTCCGCGCTCTTGTACCGGTCGTTGCTCCACACCTGAAACATTTTACAACACACGAAATGATATGAGAATTAATGCTACATACCTGAAACATTTTTCATCTTTTTAGTTTCTATGCCATAACTTGATTTGTAAATAATGTGTGCACTATTTGTTTCTATGCCATAAAAAATAGATTTAATCTTTTTTCGATGATACTAATATAAATATTAATATTTTTAATACATATTTAGTCAAAGTTGTTTTTTAGAAAATAAAAACGACAGTTATTTTGGGACAAGTTATATACACTGCATGCAACGTCTCATATGTTCATCAGTTTGGGTAGTACTAGTACCTCGATCACGTCGCCGATGTTGATGATGTACGAGTTGGGCACCGGCCTCACGCGCACCCACTCGCCGTCGGAGCGCCGCAGCACGTCGAGACCACCGACGTCGTCCTGGTGCAGGATCGTCAGCGCCCCCGCGTCCTTGTGCCGACCCACGCCCAGCGCGAGCTCCGGGCTCGGACACGGCGGGTAGCTAGTGGTTCAGCCGCATGAAGGTCGTCTGGTCCTGCTTGAAGAAACCGTGCAGCCGGTCCGACCGAAGCTTCAGGCTCCGTGCGATCAGCTCCAGCAGCTTGAACGCCAGCTCCTCCATCGCCACCGCGTACTCCTCCAAGGCCTCCCTGAAGCCCGGCAGATCTTGCGGCCACTTGTTCTCGAACACGAGCTCGCCATCGCGCGGGACGAGGTCGAACACCTCCTTCCAGTCCCGGACGTTCTTGGTGTGCTCCGACTCGTAGTACCCGAGCGGCTCCGCCTCGCTCCTCCGCACGGCGGCCTTGCTCTCCGGCGGCAGCGCGAAGAAGGCGCGCTGCGCCGCCGTCGCGCGCGCCAGGGTCTCTGCGGGCACGCCGTGGCCCACCACCACGAAGAAGCCCCATTCCCGGCTCGCGGCACCCACGTCAGCGGCCAGCGCGTCCACGTCGCCGCCGTCGGCGGTGAGAGGCGAGAGGTCGATCAGCGGGATGCCGGTGGCCTCGGTGAGGGTGGGCTTGGGGCGGTGCTCGGGCGCCTGCACGAAGGCCTGCTCCATACTGAGGCCACCCATGGCGATCACGTTGCTCTTGCTCTAATGCTCTGTGAGGCTGTGATGAGCTGCGTGGAGGCTAGCTACTAATGCGACGCAATGGGCTCTGCGGCTGTACGAGAGTGATGAGGCGGTTAAATAGGGCGTTTGTGCTGCTTGGAGTCAATGAATCTGGATGGATTTATAGGTGAATTTTGTTTTCGGGCTCTTCTCTCGTTTAATTGGCTGATGTGTCCATGTACACAAAGGTAACGAGTGTCCTGAACAAACTTTGTGTGTTCTAGTCCCACGTGTGACATCATGGATGATTCAAGGATCCGGATCCACTATAACCCAGTGTGTGAAGTTATACTCATATATGAGGCTTTGTCCTAACACAAAAGTTTTTGAGAAGCATTTTTTTTCTTTGGCTATATCTAACTATTAAAAGACTCAAATGATATCATAGTCATCTCTAATCGGCCTGCCTCCGCGCACAGCCTCCCTTCGCTCAAAAAAAGAAACGCGGAACCGCGGAACCGCCGCCCCACGACCACGACGCCAAGGTCGTCTGCCCACGACGCTGCTCGCAAAACCGTAGAAATAGGCGACGGCGCGGTTCCCCGGCCTACTCCCTGCTCCGGGCGGCACGCGGCGGTGTCGATCCCCTGCTCAGCTGCTCCCCACGAGTGGCGGCGGGGCGAGGCTACCAAGCACCTCCACGCGGCGGCGCGTGCGACTGCGCGAGGCCGCCGACTGGCCGGGACGCAGCGGCGCGGCGAGGCCACAACCCCTCTCCATGCGGCGGCGAGACGAGGCCACCGACCGGCCGCGTCGTGCTGCTGCTTCTCTTCCACCGAGGCCGAGCACGCTCCGTCCATGACTCCCTTGCCGCGGCGCCGCGTCCTCTCCCTCCTTGACGCGCCGCCAGCTCTCACCCGCGCCGTCGTCTTCATCCGTGCCCGCCCTCAGTGCCTGCTCCGCGCCCACCCACTGACCGCCTCCTGCGGCGAGCTCACCCGTGTCTGCGCCAAACGTCCCGGTCCCCCTCCTCCGCCACCCTCCCTTGCTGCGGAGCTTTCCTTCTCCGCTGACCCGGCCTCTGCCGCCGGCCAGTGCACCGTAGCCCTTGCCCACGGAGGAACACGCCCGTGGACCTGGGAACGCCCGGCCATGATGCAGGTCACAAGATCCAAACTACAAGGTCAGTGACCTCTTCATCCGTATCGTTCAAAGGAAGAAAACCTCTTTTTTTAATTTGTTTTCATTCCTTGGTGCTCTCCGCTGCACAGGATGCTGGTGAATCGATAGTGCTGGAGAGGAGCAGAGGACTGTGCAACGTTGCAGATAGAGGTCATGCTTCGTCAGGTGGTTGTGAGATCAGCTATTATTTTATCCCACCACTCTGAAATTCTTTTGCCTCTTGCTGTGCTGAACAAGTTGGAAAACAAAGCATAATATTACAATTGCTTGCATCATCTCCTTATGATTGGCCAGACTAATGGTTTGTTGGGCAATGTGTGGGGATCGATTTGATTTATTAGGCTGGGTTTCACAGGCTGCAGTTGAAGAGGGAAAGTATGGAAATCAAATGCATATAAACTGCTACAGCTTTAATAGGCTTATCCGCTTATGTATATCGCTTCACTTTGATAGGGATTAGGCGTGATTGAATCGGAACTGTAGAGAGCAATGGTTTGTAAATTGGAGATGATTTGTTCTAAAGAATAACTCGGTGGTGGTCAAAACAGATTCGAGAAAGGATGGCAAAAAATGTGATTATTCTGGTCGTAGAATAATTTTGGTAGGGTGTGACTGTTCTTGGATTAAATTAGAGATCTAGATGGCCAAAACAAATTCTAGAAAGGACTAAATATATGGCTTTATGGGGCTTGGCAGTCAATCCAGATAGGCTATCAGGCATATTTAATTCCTTGCAATTGCAATCCAATCCATACAGGCTATCAAGCTTCTATGATACTATGTTCAGATCTCGTCTTATATTGATCTATCTATTTAATTGATTATCAATTCTTGTGTTTTGGATATATGGATGTGCACACACAAGTAGAATCGTATGAATTTAGTTGTGTTGCAGCATTGACTCCTGGGCTGCATCAGTTATGTAAATTCGTTTTGGAAATCTGAGTTTTTGCATACCTCATTTATGTAACTGCTGTGTTGGACCCTTAAGTGCATGACTTTCAACCTTTTATGAATTGCATGCCATTCTGCAGAATAGTGTTTTGTGATTAAAAAAGGCTCAGCTTTCATTTCCCTATTAAACCTATTTAGATTGGTGCCATGTTTCTTATTTGTGGGTTTGCATCTTCGATGTCCTGACTTTGCACTCCTTGCTAAGATTGTCAGGATAGTTCTTATCTCCTTGCTCAGCTCTGTTTGGTCATGTTTGATTGAGATTTTCTCTAAACTGTCTTTGAACTCAAGAAGCACTTTTCAACTAAATAGAAACCAGACCACAACAGCTATCAGAAACATATGATCTGATAGCTGAAGAGGGAAAGTATGTAAATGATACAGCTTATGATCTGCTACTTGTTCTCAAGCAAAGCCAGTATATTTTTGAGTATATTTTTGAGTTATGTATAGGATCAGAGCAGCAGGTTATCATGCGTCTTTGTGCTGTCAGATTTTGTTCTCAGGCTAAGATTCGATTTACAATATTTTATCTTTTGTTCACGATAGTTTGCACTAACCAAGTCACAGTTTCTTGCTTTTGCAGATCTACTATGGCTACAATACGTCAAATATTAACATGCAAACAAAAACGGTATGTCCAACTTAGGCATTTGAATATGGCGTGAATGGTCATCAGAACTTTTCATAATAAATTTGTTCATAATTTAGAGTTTTTTCGTCGTCTTGTTACTTTACTAGCAACAAACAGTACTAAACTGCAGGGTTTGTGCCTCAGTGTTTTTTTTTTTAGAACAGGAGGGGCAAGGAGCCCCTACTGGAATTAGATTAAACGTTCACATAAAAAAGTTACGAAGTCCAGGAACCAAGCCTCAGTGTAGTCATTAGGTTCTTTAAAATGCACCATAGGAGATGAAAGGATGGAGGAAAATCTCCTTAAGTTGTTGTAGTTTACCGTCTCAGTTTCAATTCAATCATTTTCCTTTTTACTTCCCTTACTTTTTTTTATTTCTTTTTTCATGTGTTCACTAACTGATCAGGATGCATCTATGTCTTGACAAGCTGCAAGGCTAGCTCACCTTTGCATATTCATGGATTGGTACTGGATTTCAACAACCAGGAAAGCATTAATGTGTTCCCATTTGTAGAAGACTATTGGATTGATCATTTAGAGTATGATAAATGAATAATTTTAGCAAATAGTGTCACAAGGTTATTAATGATACTTTGGTTTACCTCTGATAGATGGAATGTAGTCTGAAACCAAATACAGGTTGTTGTCTTCATGGAGATGGATTCTGTTAAATGTATAAATCTTTATGTTTATGTGAACGTTGCTGACTTCCTGCAGCCTAGAGAATTGTATGCTATGTCTTTATGCTTCTGATTGCTTGTAATTGAGCACATACAGATCACTTGTTTGCCATGCTTGGTCGGATTATGTGAAGATAGGTTTGTGACATAATGGCTTTCTTGTGTCATTTACACATGGTTTTTAAGCTGGCATGGCAATATGTGGGCAGCAGGTCTGCTGCCGTGGATGGAGTGTCTGCCTGCTCCGAGGTGGTCAGGCATTACTTTTGTTTGTGTGCATCAGGTGGTCGGATAATAGTTTGTTTCCGTTGCAACGCACGGGTATTTACCTAGTACACAAAAATGCATGTTTCACGTTCCTGCTTACTTCTGTCTGTGTTACCTTTTCCTATACGCGGACGTCCTGTCGTCCTCCCCCGTTCGCCCGGCCCCCAGTATGAAGAAATTAGAAAGGAAAACAGCCGCCCGCTGGCCTCAAAATCGCAGCAAGGAAAACGCCCCCGCCCTCCCCGCAACTCAGCTCCGACCTCGTCGCCGCCACCAAGCACGCCTGCTGCCAGGATTTTTTTTTATTTTAACCATTTTTAATAATATTTCAAAAAACGACCATGAAACTTTTTTTTAAAAAAACAAACCGTTTTGGTAGCGCTGTCATGCATGGCGCCACAAAGCGCTGACGTGTCGGCCAAGGGGAGGTCGTCGGGGTGACGTGGCAAAGGTTGTGACGCCATCATGCATATCCTGGCGCCACTGAGTGGCACCGTGGATCTCGCGCCACAAGCCAATTTGGCCGGTCCCGGCCCATCCCGAGGAAAAAACGGTCCACGCCCGAATGCGCGCTCGAGCCCATCCGCCGCTGTTCCCACCGCCTCGGCCTATGCTCCGCGCCGCCGTCTCCGACGCGGCGCCCGTCCGTGCCCACGCCGCCCGAAGCCGCCCGGAGGTCCGCGACGGCGGCCATGGGAGCGGTGGGAGGAGGCAAGCAGCGTGCGTGCTGGCCGGGGGCGGCGACCGCCATGGCCGTGGTGAGGAGGTAAGCTGCGCTCATGCTAGACCGATTGTACGTAGTGGCGGTTGTGGCCGCGGTGGCCCGAGGAGAGCGGCAAGCAGGCCTGCCGAGGTCTCGATGCCATGGCTGGAAGAGACAGATGCAAGATCAAGTAGAGAGTGACAGTTAGAGGTGGGGCCCAACTATTGGGGGAGATCCCCACCTTCATTTGAGGGGAGATAGGCCGTTTTTTTTGTGGAGTAAAAAATGGTCATCTCCCCCCAATATGACAGTTTTGTGGGGATGAGAGGTATTAGGGAATTGTTGGAGATGCTCTGAGACCTGATTAGGGAGAAGCCAAGGTAGATATTTGGGCGATAAAATGAGAAGCAGAAGCTAGATGCCAATAGAAGTTGTAGCAAGAAAATATTTTTACAGAGGAGGAGGAGCAAAGTAAACAAGATTTACATGAAAAGCTAGTTCTGTAAAGTTGATTCAATAAATCATTACCATAAATTTGGAAATCTGATGAAGTACATAATTTTGATAACGTGGCTGGGGTTTCCATCGGAGGAGCTGTCGCTCCTTTTATCTTGTTAATTGTGAGGAGAAAAGAGGACATAGTGACAAAGGTCTTAGGAACTACACTGAATGTGTCCTTTAGACAAGGTTTGATTAATGCGAATAAGATCACTTGGTTTGATCTAGTGTCAAAAGTAGTAAATACTCGGCAAATTCTGCGCGTGTTGCTGCAGAAATTGCGAATTGTTGGATTCCATACTATGATGACGTGGTGAATAAATTAGTCTTGCCAACATGACATTACAGTTGCATATGATAGTGGATTTTAATTGTATGTGGTAGTGTATTGTCTAGTTGGTCAACTTGCATTAAATTTTGCTTAGTGGATGTGATAGTGGATTGCTTTGTTGGATAGCTTGCATGTTGAGAAAATTAGCTAGTGGGATTTGTCTATATAAGAGATATAGATTCACCTCAAAAATGAGAGATGTTTTACGATGGAACTTTTTTAAGAAATTCCTATTTAGAGCAACTCCAACGGTTTTGCAAATGAGCTTGTCATTCTTGTTTTTGCAAAAAAAAAAGTCTAAAAAACTCATATCCAACGCTTTTGGCAAATGGGCTTTGCATTTTTGTTAACTTTGGCAACTGTCAGGTGATATTTGGTATATATGCCAAACTGCGATTCGCTTGGCAATCGCACCCACGCGCTACTCCTGCAGGATATTTTCCCCTCGTGCACACAATTTTTTAGTTTTGCTAAGTGAATAATGGAAAACTGTTGGAAATCGACACTTTTTCGCTTTGTCATATTCATTTGGGATTTAAAAAATTCATAATTTTGCCAAACAAAAAATTGCAAAACCGTCGGAGTTGCTCTCACAGTCAGCGCCAAACTTTCAACAAGGTGTTCGTCCCTACAAAAGTCCTCTTTGGAAAATAAAAGTACGGCTAAAAATAAAAATTTTCCTATGGTATTAAAAAAAAAGGTGTAACACTTACGAAATATAATTTAGCAAAGAGAAACTGACAAGGAAATGCCACATGTTGTCTGTAGTTTTATTAAAATTATCCAACATTTGTTCTTTGATTTTTATTTTGCTAGATTTGTTTGGAATACCGTGCATATTACTTTTGGAATTCAACCACCTTCTAGCTTTACTAATATGTTTGATTCTTGGCTACATGGATTATGTCCAAAGCTTAGGAGCCAAATTTTGCAAGGAGCGGCTACACTTTGTTGGACAATTTGATTGAATAGAAATAATATGGAATTTAACAAGGCCAAATCTAGTACTAGCTTATATGCAGGTAATTTTCGAGGCAACCTATTGGATCCGACAACGGTCCACGCTGCATAGGGAGGAGGAGCGACCTTTGTTCATAGAAGGCTGCAGAAGATAGGAGACATTGCTCTTAACTATCTTGGCGAAATTTGGCTGGAGATTCAGAAACCACATTGAGTCTTAGCTCTTTGTTTTGCTCTTTTCTAGGGCTGAACATTATTTTTTTCCTATTTCCTGTTAGTTTTTGAGCCTTATGGTTTCGTTTTGTATCTGAACCTAAAGTTGTGTAAAGTTGTGTACTATCTCCAGATAGCGGACGCTGGAACTCTATTTCATTATTAAAAAATTTGCATATGCTTTTTTTCCCCTACGGCAGACTTGCCGGTGATGACATTCCTGAAAATAGTTGTTTCTGGCTTGTCCTTCCTGAGATGCGCGATCTGGATGTTGTCGTTGTCGACATCCAGCTTCCTGAAGTTGCTTCTCCTCCTGGTTCTGAAGAACTGCCCCCAACTGAACGCGTCGTACGTACATTGCCGGGTTCTCCTCGGTCACCATCTTCTCCAACGGCTCCACCAGAGTGGCCATCCCCAGGTTGAAGAAGTAGGGCAGGGGATGGAGACCCTCTCCTTCTCCGCGTTCACGGACGTCCGGTGCTCCACGCTCTCGTACCTGTCATTGCTCCACACCTGCAAATTCAACCGAAATCCAAACACATATTTATTTGCTCAGCAACGACAGCAGCATTGGATGATTGAAATGAAGGACCTTGATCGGCTGGCACCTGAATGATGTCGCCGACATTGACGACGAACGAGCCACGGACAGGGTCCACGCGCACCCACGCGCCGTCGGGACGCCTCCGGACATCGAGCCCGCCGACGTACGTCGCCGTCCGGGCGTAGGATGGCCAGCTTGGCTCCTCCATCGCCGATCTGCGTGCGTGCGAAACAGAGTCAACGGTGGTGGACTGGTGGACTTGTTCAACACCAGCTCGTCGTCAGCCGCTGCACCGGCCAGTGGTGACGGCGGCTCGTGCCGGAAGATGTCGAACACCTCCTTCCAGTCGCGGACGTTCTTGGTGTGCTCGGCGTCGAAGTACCCGTGCGGCACCCTCTCGGTGCACCGCACGGCGGCCCTGCGCTCGGGCGGCAGCGCGAAGAACGCGCGCGCGGCCTCCACCGCCCGCGCCACCGTCGCCTCCGGCACACCGTGGCCCACCGCCACGAAAAAGCCCCAGTCCCGGCACGCCGCGTCCACCTCGGCCGCCAGCGCGTCCACGGTCCCCCGCGATGCAGGCGTCCCGGGTAGCGGTGACAGGTCGATGACCGGGACGCCGGTGGCCTGTGGGACGGGAGACACGGGGAGGTGCTCGGTGGCCTGCACGAAAGCGTCGTCCATGGATGGCAATGGAGGACCTGGAGGTTCGCCTCATGCTCTGAGGTGTGCACGGATGGTTACGCGTCAACGTCGTGGGACGTGAGAGGGAGATTGGGTGCCTGCGGTAGGTTGGGTGGCTTTAATCATAAATGCTCACAATATTAAGCCAAATGATCACCTTGAGATCGGCTAGCGCATCAACACATCAGCCATCAGCTACTCATTTGTAGTCAACAAGCCTAAAAACTTTGTTGCCAATACTTCACTGATTAACACTAGAGCTTGCTGGGCTCGCCATCAGCAACTACGTATGCAGTTGTGTCCATCAAAGCGTCAGTCTCATGTTCAACGCGTGGGTGATGTCCTGATTCCAATATTACAGCTACTTTGATCTCCTGAAAGCACGCGATTACTTCACCTTGCAAGAAATCGAAGAGAGTAAAGAGATGATCTGTCCGCCCCTTCCTACATGGACGACGATGACACTCATCTGCGCCTTAGCCCCTTGCACTTGTTGCCTCATTGCCTAACAGTAAAGAACCATCAGAATTCAGTTTCAGGACTAAATGAGTTGGTTTTGGTGTGCTACGCTTCCATCGGCTCGCTGGCATACATTACCGTGATAGCGAGGCCTACTTTTGCTCTTCCGAAGTGCTGTGGCAGCCATACATGATTGCGGTTGGAATCCGATCGAGGAAGATCAACCAACACGGTTTGATTTTGCAAATAAACCAGACCACCACGAGCCTGTTATATTATTCCCAAACATACTCACATCTTTACACACAGCGCACACATTTATAGCGTCCATGAATCTAAAGACGACGGCCGGTCACCTCGATCGGCATGGCAATGGAGAGCTAGGCGATGGTGAGGCTCTTCTTGAAATGCGCGATCTGGATGTTCTCGACGCTGAGCTTCTTGAAGTTGCTGTTCTTCCTGGTGCTGAAGAACTCGCCCCAGTTGTACGCCTCGTACCTAGCCGGCTCCTCCTCGCTCACCAGCTCCTCCACGGGCTCCACCATGGTGTAGCTCGCCGGGTTGAAGAAGTAGGGCATGGAGAACCGCTCCCTGGCCGAGTTCACCGACACCCGGTGCTCCGCGCTCTCGTACCGGTCGTTGCTCCACACCTGGATGATGTCGCCGACGTTGATCACGTACGAGCCCGGCACGGGCCTGACGCGCACCCACTCGCCGTCGGACCGCCGCCGCACGTCCAGCCCGCCGACGTCGTCCTGGAGCAGGATCGTCAGCGCGCCCGCGTCCTTGTGCCGCCCCACGCCCAGCGCCAGCTCCGGGCTCGGGCACGGCGGGTAGTGGTTCAGCCGCATGAAGGTCGTCTGGTCCTTGAAGAAGCCGTGCAGCCGGTCGGGCCGAAGCTTCAGGCTCCGCGCAATCAGCTCCAGCAGCTTGAACGCCAGCTCCTCCATCGCCGCCGCGTACTCCTCCAGCGCCTCTCTGCAGCCAAAAGTATCATCGACCGGTCCAGGCGTCCAGCTCCAGTATGTTCAATTATTGATGAATTATGATGCTAAAATATGAGGATCGAAAGGAGGATAAGTTTCTTCGTCACTGATCGACCTGAAGCCGGGCAGATCCTGTGGCCACTTGTTCTCGAACACGAGCTCGCCGTCGGACACGGCGGCCGGCGGCGGCGGATCGCGGGGGACGAGGTCGAACACCTCCTTCCAGTCCCGGACGTTCTTGGTGTGCTCCGACTCGTAGTACCCGAGCGGCTCCGCCTCGCTCCTCCGCACGGCGGCCTTGCTCTCCGGCGGCAGCGCGAAGAACGCGCGCTGCGCTGCCGTCGCGCGCGCCACGGTCTCCGCGGGCACGCCGTGGCCCACTACCACGAAGAAGCCCCAGTCCCGGCTCGCCGCGCCCACCTCAGCGGCCAGCGCGTCCACGGCGGCCGTGTCGCCGTTGTTGGCGGTGAGAGGCGACAGGTCGATGAGCGGGATGCCGGTGGCCTCGGTCACGGTGGGCTTGGGGCGGTGCTCGGGGGCCTGCACGAAGGCCTGCTCCATGGTGAGCCCGCCCATGGCGATCACGGTGCGCGCTTTTGCTGGGTGTGAGGCTGTGAATGAGCTGAGTGTCCTGGATGCGACGAGAGTGATGAGGTCGTTAAATAGGACGTTTGTTCTGCTAGGATTCAATGAATCTGGATGGAATTTAGGTTAATCTTGTATTGTAGCGCTTCCTCTTTAATTGGCTGAGGGTCCATGTACACAAGCTGAGCAACTTCTGGTAGTATGTGCGACGTCATGGATGATTGAAGGATCCGGATTCATTATAGCCCCGCTGAGAAGCAAAATATTTTCTGTTTGGCTATATGCTAGCGCGTGCACACGGAAATGCACGTTCCTGCTTAAGGAGCACTCTCTTTGTGTCATGTTCTCCTCACCGGCCACCACTGAAAATAAACCAGACCGTCAGATCAATGCAAGCTTATTCCCAAACAACAAACATACGAAACTTGGGAGTGAGAGCTCATCACACATATTCACATCCGTGGTTATTACACACAACACGCACATTATTTGTTCTAAATTATTTGTTCTAACACGAACGACGATAGGCATATATAGCGTCCTCTTTATCTGAAGACGACAGCGGGTCACCTCGGCAAGGCATGTCCCTAGTCCTGTAGTATCCTGCTAGTATATACCTAGGAAACAAGGCTCTTCTTGAAATGCGTGATCTGGACGTTCTCCACGTTGAGCTTCTTGAAGTTGCTGTTCCTCCTGGCGCTCATGAACTCGCCCCAGTTGTAGGGCTTGTACTTGGGCGGATCGTCCTCGCTCACCAGCTCCTCCAGCGGCTCCACCATGGTGTAGCTCGCTGGGTTGAAGAAGTAGGGCAAGGAGAACCTCTCCCTTGCCGAATTCACCGACACCCGGTGCTCCGCGCTCTCGTACCTGTCGTTGCTCCACACCTGGGATGTTTACGAGACACCAAATGATCTGAGATTAATTAATAATGCTATAAAAGATAAAAGGCGCGATTTGACTTGGTGTTATTATCAAGATCATACTTTAATTGTTAATTAACATTATATAATATCTATAATAATTAATGCTAACAACAAAAGTATTTGTATAGTGAGGTGGGCATCTTACAGGCCTAATCCTTTATGCCCACAATGAAGGGCCCATTTGAATTTTTCAACATGCACCTCTCTCTATTGATGGCAACTCCATGCTCATCTTAAACTCGGTGGATTTGAGGACACATGGTTTTTCCATAACCATTGTGTGGACCTTTGTGTGATGAGTGATTGTCAACATGCCAACACAAGGCGTGTGTGTGTTCTTACTAACCGATGGCACGCGGTTACGTGTCAAACAATGGTGTCTCTTGGCTCATGTTGTCTGCAGGTGTCGAGCTCGGAGACGGTGGTCGACGGTCGGTGAAGATCAAGTAGGGCGTGCCGTGGCCGACGGACCGGGTGCGGTGAAGGGCGGACGTGAGGCTTGGATCGAGGGACCGAGGACCGGGCGGCCAGCCGTGGTGGCCGACACTGGGACATCGACGAGCCCAAGTGTACACGGCGGGGATGCGTACGGGCTACGCTACTCGCGGAGGGTTTGGTGGTTTCGCCTCAAAACCATCGGCGGCGGGTTTCCCGGTTTGCGCCTCAAAACCGGGGGCGGAGGTCCCGATGCGGACGGACGACACGTGGCGGCATCGGGAAGATTGCTTGGAAGCAAGGCTACCGGTGAGGAGGCGCGGTGGCCGTCGGATCAAGTGAAGCCTGAGTTGGACCCTTATGCCCCTGGCTAAGTGGTGTGGCTCTTCATGTATCCAAGGGCAAAGAAGGAATGTAAAATAGGCTTGCCCCTATAAATAAAGGATGAGGGTCTCCCTTCCCCCTCACCTCTTCCATTTGCCATTCCCTCCTTTTAGGATTTCCCTTCCTCTAGTTGCTGTGTGAGAGAGAGATCTGCAAATTTTTTGATTTGTACTCGAACCAGTGTGGCAAGCAGAGCGCCTAGTCTCTGCTGTTTCCTCCGGATTTAATCATGTATCTGTGATTTTCGTGGCTTAATTTTTTCCTTTTTCGTTCTTCCCAAGATCTGAAATTCATGGAGTTTGGACTCATTCCAAGCAATGATTTCTTGGGGATTTGCTTGTGACTAGTTGATTTTTAACCTGTGAAAAATTAGGGGTCGAGCTGCTGTGTTTTGGTCCTATTTCTGTCGAATTTTTGAACTCGCGTTCGTCTGTTCTTGTGTCTGTTCTTCTGTTCGCTAGTTGGTCAACTCTCTTCCGGAAGCGCCGGTGAGGGGATCGAGCTCCTCCAGACTCGTCCTTGCGTTATAGCGCATCTACCCTGGGATCTGACCTGTTCGCTTCCAGATCGAGCCTTTTTATCTTTGTTCGTCGAGCCGTGGAGCAAGTGCTGCAGATCGTATTTTGTTGTGTACGTCGTGTGCCCAGCTCCAGTTGGTGCTTGCCCTTCGTACGAGAGATCGATTCCCAGGCAGGAAGCAACACTTGTGCTTGTTTGTATCTCGTGCCTTCAAGTCCTCTTTTGTTTGCTAGCAGATCTTTCATGTCGGGAGCATAGGAGTTGGTCACATGTTTGTTTTTTTAAGGGAAAAAGCTAGCTGCTTGCTCGTGTGGTTTCCAGGATTAAGACATATATTTCCCTTGTTTATTCATCTCCTAATTGCAGCGCCATCAGCTAGTATCATGCCGACGGTGCTCAAAAGGCCCATTCAGTTTGGTCCTACAGTGATGAGATGGATGAACGAATTTCTGTTGATTTTCGGGAGATTTTTCACCGGCCCTGATTCCTTCTTTTGTGCACAGATTTGTCGTTTGTGCTCCGATTCGCATTCCGCTTGTTGCGTTGGGTTTCTAACACCCTAAAGAATTTATCTAGATATTCCCATCACCAGTTGGTGCGAGTATTTTAGATTTGGGGATTTTTCTTCTTGGGGTTTGAATTTGGGACAGTGGCCAAATATTTCACGAGAAATTTGAGGCTCCCATTCACCCCCCCTCTGGTCGCTCTTACCGGTCCTTCAATTGGTATCAAAGCCGGTTAAGCATCACTTCACCTTAATCGGTCCGTGATCCCCGAAGGCGACATCATGGAGAACCGTGGGCTTGGAAAACCACCGCACTTCGATGGCAAAAACTATCCCTATTGGAAGATCCGCATGTCGGCGCATCTCCAAGGGATTGATTCGCGTGTTTGGGAGATCTGTGAGAATGCGGACTACGTGGTACTTCCTGCCCGTGTTGACCAAGCACAGATCGACCAACACAAGGCGAACAACACCGCGTAACCGTCTTGTTTTCTCGCTCTTTCTATGGAGGAATTTGAGCGTGTTTCGATTGTGCTATTGCTCGAGAGATCTGGTCTAGACCTGCAGAAATATCATGAGGGTACGCCCATATCAAGACCGAGACTCTATGAGACACACAAGAGAGAGTATGAGAACTTTGTTCAAACCGATGGTGAATCTATTGATTCTTTGTTCACTCGCTTTCAAACCATCATGAACAAGATGAGGGCAAACAACCCTCAGATGCCCTATGACGATCATCAGAGAGCGCTTAAGCTTCTATATGCTCTAGATCGGAGGGTTTGGGAAGTAAAGGTCTCGGCGATCATCGAATCGCCCGGCTATGAGACTCTCACCGTGGATGAGTTGTTCGGTAAGCTCAAGTCCACCGAGATTGACCACCGAGACGTTGTGCGAGGATCGAAATCCGTCTCGCCCCTACCATGGCTTTGGTCTCGTGTACAGGAGGTTCAAGTTCTTTGACTAACCCTTCACAACTGTCTTTTGCCTTGTCTTCTCTCGGGTCTCGGCTACGAGAGGAGCGAGATGGAGGCTCTTGGGGACGACGAGCTCGCCTTGGTGATTAGCCGGTTCTCACGGTTTTACAACAACCGTTTGAATCGCCGGCGTGGCATCACCAAGCAAGGATGCTTCGGGTGTGGAGATCCCGACCACTACGTCGCCAACTGTCCCAAGGCTGACAAGAACCACTACAACAACAAGAACGACTACAGCAAGCGCAAGGAAAAGCACGAGTCCTCTGCACCCAAGTACAAGTACAAGTACAAGGGGGGATTCGACAAGGAAGCTGTCAAGAAGAAGTACTTTGAGAAGCAAGAGGCAAGGCAACGAGCTTTCCTAGCATCCCTCAGCGATC
This sequence comes from Themeda triandra, assembly GCA_018135685.1. Taxonomy (NCBI): domain Eukaryota; kingdom Viridiplantae; phylum Streptophyta; class Magnoliopsida; order Poales; family Poaceae; genus Themeda; species Themeda triandra. Next base: position 1,754,045 of record JAENPR010000042.1, read on the forward strand.
TCGACGACGACTCCGACAGCGGCTCACCTCCAAGTGATGATGAGGCCGAGCAGAAGGTTGAGAACAAGTTCAACGGGCTGTGCTTCTTCGCTGACTCCAAGCCTGGAGGCTACTGCACCATGGCGCTCGATGAGTCTACTCCAAGCATTGAGAAGAACGACGACACCGAGCCTGAGGTAGAACAAACTCTTGAATCTCTTGCTGCTAAGGTTGATAGCTTGACTACCACTTTGCTTAGACAAGATGCTCTGCTTAAGCTTGCTGCTCGTGAGAGAAAAGATTTCAAGGCTAAGTGGTTGCTTGCTGTCAAAGAGCTAGAGTCTGTTAGGGAGACGGTGCACATCTCTGATGAGTCTGAATGTGATGCTTGTGCCATTCATATGGCAAACCTAGCTGATGTGCAGTCGAAGTATGTGGCTTTGGTAGATAAGCTTGATGAGGTTAAGGCTAAGTCTGTCTCTGTGAATCCTTGCAAATCTTGTGATGAGCTGAAGTCTGAGCTAGGTGAGAAAATGACTAGGATTGCCATGCTAGAGAAAACTAGTCAAATTTCTAGATGTGCTTGTTGTGAAGCTTTGGAACTAGAACTAGACTCTTGTAGGCATGACAAGAAAAGGGCCGAAGAAGAAATCATAAATCTTCGGTCCATGCTCAGTTGGTTGTCTTGCAGTGAACCGCAGCTTGGCATGATGATGAGTCAGTTCAAGAGGGGAACTGACACAACGGGATTAGGCTTTGCTACAGGTGGGAAGGGTGAAAATGTTTTTGGTAAGGTTGGTGAACACAGTGGTATGAGTGCATCTGAGAAATCCACCAAGCCTTCCACTACTCCCAAGTTGATCAAAATCACTCCACCTCAGCCTAACAAGCCTAGTGTGAAAGATGGTGTGTTTGAGGAACCTCCTAAAGCTTCACCTCCAAAACAAGTGTGGACTCCCAAGCCAAACCACCTAAGGAACCCACTTGACACACTTCCCGACATCTCTATTAAACCCCCTCCAAAGAACAAGCAAACCCAAAGAGTGACCCATACCCATGAGAGAGTGAGTAAACCACCACCCAAGAGAGAGGTGTATCACCGTGATTATTGTCACCATGATGGTCACTTGTTTGAGTTCTCGCTTTCGGAGGAAGAGAGATGAGCGGCATGAGTATGAGCTTTTCCATAACTCTACTCATGGTGTGTTTGCTCCACGTTTCCAGAGGCACAGTGCTAGGCCAAGAGGTGCAACACCTCAAGGACCTAGGCCTCAAGGTGTGAGACCACGAGGTGGTCGTGCCCGGCGGGGTTCAGGTTTTTCTTATGACCTTGGATCTCGTGACCGTGGCTTTCAGTCTTACAGGATGAGCGGACCACGTTTTTCTTGTCGTGGTGATCGCTCTACTCAAATGGGACATGGCATGCATGATGCTTTTGTTAACACTTCTCATGGGCGAATGAGCCAACACTGGTTTTCTCCTCAGTTTACTAACCCTAGTGTTGGATCATTTGCTCATCCCATGTCTCGCTATTGATGCAGGATGAAGGGCTGGAGAACACGTGGCTAGTAGATTCCGGTTGCTCTCGACACATGACCGGGAACTCAAAATGGTTCTCCAGCCTCACCCAAATGAAGTGTAGTGAATACATTACATTTGGGGATAACAAAGAAGGGTAAAGTGCTTTCACGTGGGTCCATCCGTCCGAATGAGAACTTTGTGCTTAAGGATGTGGCCTTGGTTTCAAATTTGCACTTCAATCGCTTTCTGTTTCTCGGCTTCTTGATGACGGTTTTGAGGTTCGGTTTAAGCCAAGACTTTGTCGTGTTCTTGATGCTCAGGAGAACCTCATTTGCAAGATTGTGCCTTTTGGGAAAGTGTTTCGTGCTGATTTTTCTCGCTCATTTGGTCTTTCCCGCTATTTGATGGCAAACTCCTCCTCAGAGCTCTGGAAGTGGCACCGCAGACTTGGTCACTTGAGTTTCGACTTGCTTGCAAGATTGAGCTCACTTGATCTAATTCGAGGTTTGCCCAAGCTCAAGTTTGAGAAGGATCTTGTTTGTCATCCGTGCCGTCACGGGAAGATGATTGCAGCTTCTCATCCTCCCGTGAACCAAGTGATGACCAAGGGGCCCGGTGAGCTTTTACATATGGACACTGTAGGTCCAGCTCGGGTCCGGTCAGATGGTGGAAAGTGGTACGTGTTGGTCGTGGTTGATGATTTTTCTCGCTATTCGTGGGTCTTTTTCATGGAGAGCAAAGATGAGGTTTTTACTCATGTTCATGACTTGATCTTAAGGTTGCAAAATGAGTTACCAAAGCATGCCATGCGAGCTATTCGCAGTGATAATGGCACTGAATTCAAGAATACTCATTTTGAGACCTTTTGCTCATCCATAGGTCTTGAACATCAGTTTTCCTCGCCGTATGTCCCACATCAAAATGGGATTGTTGAACGCAAGAATCGGACCCTTGTTGAGATGGCCAGGACGATGCTTGGTGAGCATAGGACTCCTAGGCGCTATTGGGCCGAAGCAATCAACACGGCTTGTCATGTTTCAAATCGCATCTTTCTTCGAGCTTTTACGAAGAAGACTTCTTATGAGTTGCGGTTTGGCCGTTTGCCAAAAGTGAGCCATTTTCGGGTGTTTGGCTGCAAGTGCTTTATCTTGAAGAAGGGAAACCTAGACAAATTTGAATCGAGATCTTCTGACGGGATTTTTCTTGGTTATGCATCTCATTCGCATGCTTATCGAGTACTTAACCTTGAAACTAACCGTGTCAAGGAGACTTGTGAAGTCACCTTCGACGAGACCGCACCTTGTTCTTCTCCCCCGTCTTTGAAAGTGCGGGTGATGAGGAGATGAACAAGAGCATTTTTGTGGAGGAGGAGCGGGACGATGCCGATTGGGGTGATCCCGAGCCGACTCCACCGGCTGCCCCGGTTGTTGACCCCGCGACGACTACTTCGGTTGACGGCCCCACCGCTACATCCTCCACCACATGGGGACCGTACGACCGGGTTCCTCGCCTTGTTCCAGCTGCACCCGAGGAAGCTCCAGCCGCTGCTGTTGAGGAGGCGTCTTCATCAAGAGAAGCACCGCGACACATTCAAGATCGCCATCCTCCTTCAACCATGATCGGTAACATAAATGAGCGGGTCACTCGCAACAGATCTTATGAGATTTCGCACTTTGCACATTCCGCTTTTGTTGCAAATTTCGAACCCAAAGAAGTGGTTGAGGCATTAAGCGATCCAGATTGGGTAAATGCCATGCATGAGGAGCTTGAGAACTTTGAGAGAAACCAAGTGTGGGTTTTAGTACCACCTCCACCTCGGTGTCATCCCATAGGAACCAAGTGGGTGTTCAAGAACAAACAGTGAGGATGGGGTTGTGGTGAGAAACAAGGCTAGGTTGGTTGCTCAGGGGTACTGTCAGAAAGAAGGGATAGATTATGAGGAAACCTTTGCACCTGTTGCCCGTTTAGAAGCCATTAGGATCTTCCTAGCCTATGCTGCTTCGAAAGAGTTCAAGCTGTATCAGATGGATGTAAAGAGTGCTTTTCTGAATGGGTACATAGATGAGAAGGTGTATGTGAGGCAACCCCAGGTTTTGAAAATCCCAAGCATCCCGATCATGTCTTTAAACTCCACAAAGCCCTATATGGTCTCAAACAAGCCCCGAGAGCGTGGTATGAGCGACTGAAGTCCTTTTTACTGGGCAAGGGTTTTACCATGGGGTCGGTTGACAAAACCTTGTTTCTCCTCAAGCATGGCAGTGACACTCTCTTGGTGCAGATTTATGTCGATGACATCATTTTTGGTGGTTCGTCACATGCTCTTGTTGCAAAGTTTTCAGATATGATGAGCAGGGAGTTCGAGATGAGCATGATGGGTGAGCTGACGTTCTTTCTCGGTTTGCAAATCAAGCAAACTCGAGAAGGGACATTTGTATATCAAGGCAAGTACACGAAGGATCTTCTGAAGCGCTTCGACATGGGTGATGCCAAGCCACTTCAAACTCCCATGTCGACCACGACTGCCTTGGATGCCGATCTAGAAGGAGAAGTCGTGGACCAAAAGGAGTACCGCAGCATGATTGGGTCGTTGCCGTACCGACGGCGACAAGGCCCGACATCCAGTTCGCCGTCTCGCTTTGCGCACGCTTCAGTCTTCACCATGCACTTCGCATCGCGGGCAGTTTGTCAAACGCATCTTACGGTACCTTCGCTTCACTCCCGAGCTTGGTCTATGGTACTCGACCTCTTCATCTCTTTCTCTTTCGGGTTATTCGATGCCGATTATGCGGGTGATCGAATTAAGAGAAAGTCCACTTCGGGAACTTGTGAGTTTTTGGGTTCATCGTTGATCTCTTGGTCTTCTCGCAAACAGTCTTCTATTTCCCAATCCACTTGTGAGGCCGAGTATGTCGCTGCGCGCGCGTGTTGTTCTCGGTTGCTTTGGGTGATTGCTACCTTGAGAGACTATGGGTTGAACTTTAGGAAAGTGCCTCTTTTCAAAGGAAGCACTAGTGCCATTAGCGTTGCTAAGAACCCAAGTACTCCACTCAAAAACCAAGCACATTGAGATCCGATATCACTTCTTGAGAGATCACCAAGAGAAAGGAGACATAGACCTTCACTGTGAGAACCCATGAACAGCTTTTGCCGATATCTTCACAAAGCCCCTCGATCAAACCCGGTTTGCCCACTTGAGAGCGGAGTTGGGCATTTGCTACCCTTTTTAGAGTAGGGTAGCTGTATTTTGATGTATAGTATGATCTTTGGCTTTCTTCTTTGCTTTTGTTTCTTTGGCTTTACATGTGTATCATATTGCATATCATCTTGTATCATATTACCTTTATTGAGCTTCATGACTATAGCAGTTTTGATTACATTCATGCTCTTGCTAGTATGTCTTGTGTATGTCACTTGGAGCTTGCGGCTTAGGCTTCTTCTGATCACTTGTTACATGTTATGAGCTAAGCCTGTTTTATAAATGTAAATCTGCTTAAATCTTGATGCAACTCAAAAATTGTTCACCTTTGAGATGGCAACTAGCATGTGTAGGTTTTGTGAGAACCTTGTTGCTTTCATGTGTATGCTTGAGTTGCTATGTCTCATGTTTCTTGAGTCATTCACTTAGCTCGGATCTCTTGATAATCTTGTGCTAAAACTTGATGTCTAAGCTAAGAAATGATGAAAAGTTTTGAGTTGGATCTTTTCGTCCCACGGCAATGTCACGAGATTGCTTCTCATTCATTCGAGTGAGATGAACTTGGGCATTGTAGTGCTAGTCCACAACCACTCGTGACGAGATAGCTTCCCACTTGCACTAAGGGATGAACTCGGCGTGGTTGAAAAACATGATAAAAACAATCTTTTTGGCGGACGAGTTTTTGATCCTCTCGTTCACACATGTCTAAATGAAACCTTGCTAACTTTGTTTTAACTCGATCAATGTTGTAGTTACAAGTGTTGTTAAGTGTATCTTTGAGACATGATGTGTGACCGTTATATGGGGTAGTTCACTCTTGTATACATGTGTTAGCACTTGTTTGATCTCCCGCTTATATGTGCCAGGTGCTATTCTTTTTGGTGAACACCTTTTATAAAATGCCCAACACCCGATCAAATGCTTATGTTTCATACTCCGTACCACTTGATCAGCTTGAGCATTGGTTTTGTCTTGTGCCATTTGCTATACACTTGCCATACTTGCTAGATCATTCATGTACTCAAATTGCTATACTTGTGAAGCTCTGTCATTTTGCAATTCTTTCATGGCATGATTTGAGGGGGAGTTGAAGTCTCTTTTGTCTAAATCTTGATAAGTGCATGTGCCAACAAGGGGGAGAAACATCCACAAATCCAGAGAGTTCATTGGTGAGGATGCATTTGTCAAGGGGAAGTTGTCAAGGGGGAGTTGCACTCCGAGTTATGAGTTTGAGCTGTTTTTGCTAGATGTGTTGAGCCTTTTTGCCTCTTCTTGAGGGCTAGCTTTGGTTTTCTTGGTCGCGTCGAGCCGTTGCCCATGTCTTTGGGGACCAAATTGTCATCTCGCTTTGCTCATTGCAAATGACCTGTTTTCTGCTTTTCTTTGGCTCTTGGTCATTTGAATGAGTTGTCTCTGGTTTGTGTTGGTGTTGACAATGCACTCATCAAGGGGGAGATTGAGGACACATGGTTTTTCCATAACCATTGTGTGGACCTTTGTATGATGAGTGATTGTCAACATGCCAACACAAGGCGTGTGTGTGTTCTTACTAACCGATGGCACGCGGTTACGTGTCAAACAATGGTGTCTCTTGGCTCATGTTGTCTGCAGGTGTCGAGCTCGGAGACGGTGGTCGACGGTCGGTGAAGATCAAGTAGGGCGTGCCGTGCTGACGGACCGGGTGCGGTGAAGGGCGGACGTGAGGCTTGGATCGAGGGACCCGAGGACCGGGCGGCCGGCCGTGGTGGCCGACACTGTGGGACATCGACGAGCGCAAGTGTACACGGCGGGGGATGCGTACGGGCTACGCTACTCGCGGAGGGTTTGGTGGTTTCGCCTCAAAACCATCGGCGGCGGGTTTCCCTGGTTTGCGCCTCAAAACCGGGGGCGGAGGTCCCGATGCGGACGGACGACACATGGCGGCATCGGGAAGATTGCTTGGAAGCAAGGCTACCGGTGAGGAGGCGCGGTGGCCGTCGGATCAAGTGAAGCCTGAGTTGGACCCTTATGCCCCTGGCTAAGTGGTGTGGCTCTTCATGTATCCAAGGGCAAAGAAGGAATGTAAAATAGGCTTGCCCCTATAAATAAAGGATGAGGGTCTCCTTCCCCCTCACCTCTTCCATTTGCCATTCCCTCCTTTTAGGATTTCCCTTCCTCTAGTTTTGTGTGAGAGAGAGGTCTGCAAATCTTTTGATTTGTACTCGAACCAGTGTGGCAAGCAGAGCGCCTAGTCTCTCTTTGTTTCCTCCGGATTTAATCATGTATCTCGTGATTTTCGTGGCTTAATTTTTTCCTTTTTCGTTCTTCCCAAGATCTGAAATTCATGGAGTTTGGACTCATTCCAAGCAATGATTTCTTGGGGATTTGCTTGTGACTAGTTGATTTTTAACCTGTGAAAAATTAGGGGTCGAGCTGCTGTGTTTTGGTCCTATTTCTGTCGAATTTTTGAACTCGCGTTCGTCTGTTCTTGTGTCTGTTCTTCTGTTCGCTAGTTGGTCAACTCTCTTCTGGAAGCGCCAGTGAGGGGGATCGAGCTCCAAACTCGTCCTTGCGTTTTAGCGCATCTACCCTGGGATCTGACCTGTTCGCTTCCAGATCGAGCCTTTTTATCTTTGTACGTCGAGCCGTGGAGCAAGTGCTGCAGATCGTATTTTGTTGTGTACGTCGTGTGCCCAGCTCCAGTTGGTGCTTGCCCTTCGTACGAGAGATCGATTCCCAGGCAGGAAGCAACACTTGTGCTTGTTTGTATCTCGTGCCTTCAAGTCCTCTTTTGTTTGCTAGCAGATCTTTCATGTCGGGAGCATAGGAGTTGGTCACGTGTTTGTTTTTTTAAGGGAAAAAGCTAGCTGCTTGCTCGTGTGGTTTCCAGGATTAAGACATATATTTCCCTTGTTTATTCATCTCCTAATTGCAGCGCCATCAGCTAGTATCATGCCGAGCAGTGCTCAAAAGGCCCATTCAGTTTGGTCCTGCAGTGATGAGATGGATGAACGAATTTCCTGTTGATTTTCGGGAGATTTTTCACTGGCCCTGATTCCTTCTTTTGTGCACAGATTTGTCGTTTGTGCTCCGATTCGCATTCCGCTTGTTGCGTTGGGTTTCTAACACCCTAAAGAATTTATCTAGATATTCCCATCACCAGTTGGTGCGAGTATTTTAGATTTGGGGATTTTTCTTCTTGGGGTTTGAATTTGGGACAGTGGCCAAATATTTCAAGAGAAATTTGAGGCTCCCATTTACCCCCCCCTCTGGTCGCTCTTACCGGTCCTTCAGGATTATTGTTTCAAGCTAAATGTGAGCTCCTTTCATTTCTACACAGCCTAGATACTAGTGCTCTAACTATAGCTTCACGAGAAATTCTACTTAGTTGTTCATTTGTCACAAAACAAAATTGTCAAAATACACCTGGTGATATTGAGATTTAGAGAAATTAATGAATGTGGTGATTATGAATGGTAAGATACTTCTTAGATCATCTCCAAGGGTTATGCAATTGGACTTGACATTTACTAATTTGCATAAAACTCCTAAAAAACCCTCTCCAATGGTTATGCATTTAGCTTTTGCATTTTTCATAACTTGGCATTTGGAGGAGGAGACTTGGCATATATGCCAGGCCAGTCCGGTTATGCAAATAGCGCTCACGCGTTTCTCTCCCCTCCCTCGCGCGACTTCCTCGCCGTCTCCCTCCACCTCGCGCCGCCAGAAAGTTTCCCGCGAAGCCACGTACCGCGCGCGCGTCTCCTCCTGCGCGCGACTCCTCCATCGATCGACGCCGTCTTCATCAAGGCCAAGTACCCTGGATCTCATCTTTGCCTTCCCGTTCTTCCTGTGCCTTCAACACCTTCCCTTCAACTTCTTCCAATCGAGAGCCAGCCTCCACCTCCGTGACAAAGCCGTGCTTCCCTTCGATGTCTGCTGCTCGCGAGCTGCAACGGCTGGACCTTGACGTCCTTCCCTTGACGCCAAGACGACGATCTGTTTTGGCGCGCGAATAGGATTGGCGAGGACTGATGGCGCGCGACCTGGCTTGACGAACTGATGGCAGCGACAACGCGCGCGGGAACAGGTGGGGGCGACGGAATCGCGCGGGAACAAGAGGGGCGATGGGCGCGCGCGGGAGGAAGTGGCGCAAAAGAGAAAAAATTCCGGGAAAAAAGGAGTGTGACTTGGCAAAATGCATAACGGTTGGAAATCACACCTTTTTAGCCTTGCCATTTTCATTTGGGGATTTGCAAATTGCCTCAAATGCATAACTCCAATTGCATAACCCTTGGAGGTGGGCTTGTCTATTTTTTTTTCCAGAAGTGAGTAGTTAATGATCAATCTCGACGAGACAATGAATTTGTGTTTCTTCCATCATTTGGTTTGCTTTTTTGTTTTATAATTTATTTTTTAGATATCATTGTAGGTTAGCACGGTCAATATATTAGTATAATAATTAACCGTAACAATAAAAGTAGGTAGTACATTTGTAAGACAAAACTAATGTTACCATATTTTACTACAAATTTTTATGTTATCAAACTAATTATTAGTAAAAGATAACGAAGTTCGAATTTTAAAATACGTGCACGTCTTATATCGGATATAGGGAGTACATGCATGCAACGTCTCGTCGTATATGGTTCATCAGTTTAGGTACCTGGATGAGGTCGCCGACGTTGATGACGTACGAGCCCGGCACGGGCCTCACGCGCACCCACTCGCCGTCGGAGCGTCGCCGCACGTCCAGCCCGCCGACGTCGTCCTGGAGCAGGATCGTCAGGGCGCCGCCGTCCTTGTGCCGGCCCACGCCGAGGGCCAGGTCAGGGCTTGGGCACGGAGGGTAGTGGTTTAACCGGATAAAGGTGGTCTGGTCCTTGAAGAAGCCATGCAGCCGGTCCGGCCGAAGCTTCAGGCTGCGCGCGATCAGCTCCAGCAGCTTGAACGCCAGCTCCTCCATTGCCGCGGCGTACTCCTCCAGCGCCTCTCTGCAACCAAAAATCATCGGTCCATCATGCACAATTATTGTTATATTAAATTAAATAATTTCTAAAACATATGATCGAAGGATAAGTTTCATTTCATCACTCACCTGAAGCCCGGCAGGTCCTGGGGCCACTTGTTCTTGAACACGAGCTGGCCTTCGGACACAGCGGCCGGCGGCGGCGGCTCGTGCGGGACGAGGTCAAACACCTCCTTCCAGTCCCGGACGTTCTTGGTGTGCTCCGACTCGTAGTACCCAAGCGGCTCGGCCTCGTTCCTCCGCACGGCGGCCTTGCTCTCCGGCGGCAGCGCGAAAAACGCGCGCTGCGCCGCCGTGGCGCGCGCCACGGTCTCCGCAGGCACGCCGTGGCCCACCACCACGAAGAAGCCCCAGTCCCGGCTCGCCACGCCCACCTCGGCCGCTAGCGCGTCCACGTCGCCGCCGTCGGTAGTGAGAGGTGAGAGGTCGATCAGCGGGATGCCGGTGGCCTCGGTCACGGTGGGCTTGGGGCGGTGCTCGGGCGCCTGCACGAAGGCCTGCTCCATGGTGAGGCCGCCCATGGCGATCACCGGATCACGTGTTTGCTTGTGTGGTGTGAGGCTGTGAGGAGATGAGCTGTGTGTCTTGGCTAGGACGCGACGCAGATGTACTCTGCGCCTGTGCGAGCGTGATGAGGTGGTTAAATAGGACGTTTTGGGCTGGTTGGATTCAATGAATCTGGATGGATTTTTAGGTGAACTTGTTTTCTAGCACTTCTCTCTTTAATTGGCTGATGACTGTACTGAACAAACTTTGTATTGTTTTGATCGATGGTGCGGTTGTAGTGTGTTCTAGTAGTACATGCGTGATGTCATGGATGATTGTGAAGGGTCCAGATTCATTATAGCCCAGGGTGTGAAGTTTATATGCATATAAGATCCTGATGAGAAGCAAAACTTTTGTGCTAGCAGTCCTTGACTTTGTTTCACCCATGAGGTACTAGCTGTACATTGTCTCTAACTCTGAATTCTTATGTGTGACAATGTAAGATCCATCATAATTCAGTTTCAGGCCTGCGTGAGTTAGTTTTGGTGTGCTCCGCTTCGATCGGCTCGTTGGCATACCGTGATAGCGAGCCTGCTCTCTCTGTACTGCCGTCGCAGCCATACATGGCGCACAATTGCGGTTGGAATAGGATCGAGGAAGGGTTTTTTTTAAGAGTTTAAGGGCATATATAGCCCCCGTCCATTAACCGAGGTCAAGAGACTATGAAAACAGTTTACAACTCCAGCAGATGGAGTTTAAGAGACTATGAAAACGGTTTACAGCTCTAGTAGATGGGGACGCCATCTGAACCGTTCAAGCACTCGAAAGTTCCCAGCAAAACGCCTAAAAACCAAAGGACCTAAACTGAAACTACAAGCCAACAACCCTACTAAATCAAACAACGCGAAAAGACAGTGGAACTTTTTCTGAACTTAGTACAGATCATGGCCATGCCACTGAAACAGAGAAAACATGCAATATATGCATATCAGATATGGATCATTGGATCTCTTGGAGCAGATCAGCCCATAGGCGCTCTTCCATGCATGCCAGATTAGGCCATCTTCTTTCTATCTCCATCCCAGCCAAGGCACTTGTGCAGCCACCTTGATTAGTCCCATCATCTCCAGTAAGGCATCTTTCTTCTCCCATGGACATAGAATCGCCCATTTTTGAATTGTCATGGAAATTCGGTAGAGAAGTATAGCCATACATCTCCACGGTGTTATCTCAAAACATAAATCGTTTCTAAGTTTCCAAATACACCAAACAGAAGCAGAGACAGATCTGGTTATGTTCACCACACCGTTGCGCTTGTTACTTAGCCAAAATCTAACAATAGACTCCAAAGAACCTCCTAGTTGAACACCTAAGATTCTAGACAAAATAGTCCTCATTTGTTGAGCAACAGCACAATCAAAGAAGATGTGGTGAACAGAAGATCAACCAACTCGTTTGATTTTGCAAACAGACCCGACAGTTAGAATGCAAGCCTGTTTTTTATGTATTTATTTATTATTCCCAAACATACCAAAGTAGGAGTGAGTGCTCATCACATATTCACATCCATCTTTACACACAACACGTAGCACATTATTTGTTCTAATACGACCGGCGACACGCATAGCGTCCTCTCAATCTGAAGACGACAACCGGTCACCTCGGCAATGTAGTATCCTGTAATATACTATCTAGGCGACGAGGCTCTTCTTGAAATGCGTGATCTGGAGGTTCTCTACGTTGAGCTTCCTGAAGTTGCTATTCCTCCTGGCACTGTTGAACTCGCCCCAGTTATAGGGGTTGTACTTGGGCGGGTCGTCGTCGCTCACCAGCTCCTCCAGCGGCTCCACCATGGTGTAGCTCGCCGGGTTGAAGAAATAGGGCATGGAGAACCTCTCCCTCGCCGAGTTCACCGACACCCGGTGTTCCGCGCTCTCATACCTATCGTTGCTCCACACCTGAGATATTTACGACAAAAGAAATGATTTGAGATTAATTTATGTTCTAAATACTCCCTCCGTCTCAAGATATATAAAAGTCATGATTTGACTTGGTGTGATCATGATTAAAAAAAAGACTTATCAACTAATGGTCCTGTTCAGCCGTTAAAAAGTCAGTAGATTTTGGTAGATTCAATAGTGGTTTGTGAAAGAAAATAAGTTGAAATCTATCGGTGTTTCATCGGCCGAACAGGAGCATTATATATTATAATTAGTGGCAACAATAAAAGTATCATTATACTGCACGGGGCCATCGGAATTTATCGAGGCTTTCTCTCTATTGATGGCATACACTGCATGCAACGTCTTGTCGTATATAGTTCATCATCGATCAGTTTAGTTACCTGGACGATGTCGCCTACGTTGATGATGAACGAGTTGGGCACGGGCCTCACGCGAACCCACTCGCCGTCAGAGCGCCGCCGGACGTCGAGCCCGCCGACGTCGTCCTGGAGCAGGATCGTCAGGGCGCCGCCGTCCTTGTGCCGCCCCACGCCGAGCGCCAGGTCCGGGCTCGGGCACGGAGGGTAGTGGTTCAGCCGGATTCTGGTCGTCTGGTCCTTGTTGAAGAAGCCGTGTAGCCTGTCGGGACGAAGCTTCAGGCTCCTCGCGATCAACTCCAGCAGCTTGAACGCCAGCTCCTCCAAGGCCGCCGCGTACTCCTCCAGCGCCTCTCTGCAAGCCAAAATTGCATCGGTCCAGCATGTTCGATTATTGTTGAAATATGATCGAAAGGATAAGTCACCTGAAGCCCGGCAGATCCTGGGGCCACTTGTTCTGGAACACGAGCTCACCGTCGGAGACGGCTGCCGCCGGCGGCTGCTCGTGCGGGACGAGATCGAACACCTCCTTCCAGTCCCTGACGTTCTTGGTGTGCTCCGACTCGTAGTACCCGAGCGGTTCCGCCTGGCTCCTCCGCACGGCGGCCTTGCTCTCAGGCGGCAGCGCGAAGAACGCGCGCTGCGCCGCCGTCGCGCGCGCCACGGTCTCCGCGGGTACGCCGTGGCCCACCACCACGAAGAAGCCCCAGTCCCGGCTCGCCACGCCCACCTCAGCGGCCAGCGCGTCCAAAGCGGCGGCCGTGTCGCCGCCGTCGCCGTTGGTAGCGTTGAGAGGCGAGAGGTCGATCAGCGGGATGCCGGTGGCCTCGGTGACGATGGGCTTGGGACGGTGCTCGGGAGCCTGCACGAAGGCCTGCTCCATGTTGAGGCCGCCCATGGCGATCACGTTGGTCGGTGGTGTGAGGCTGTGATGAGCTGCGTGTCTTACTCTGCGCCATGCGAGAGTGATGAGGTGGTTAAATGGGACGATTGGGCTAGTTGGGTTCAATGAATCTGGATGGATTTGTTGGTGGATATTGTTTTCTAGCACTTCTCCCATATCACTGGCTTTGTGTTGTTTTGATCGATGATGATGCGGTTGTGCTTGGTGTGTTCTAGTAGTATGTGTGATGTCACGGATGATTGAAGGATCCGGATCCATTATACTCATGTCGAGGAGCGGTGATCCTTGAGTTTGGCTCAACATGCACGTAGGTGACCTGAAAGTCACTAAACCACCACAGGTATATATCTTTCTGTCATCATTCTTTTTGTGTGGTATTGATCATTGTACACTTTTTACTTTGTAGTCTTACAATTCATAGTATAGAGGTAATATACTTGTCATTATTCTCATCCTGCTCTTTTCTTCTTTTGATTTGGCATCTTGGCTCTGTAACTTGAACCTATTTTGGATTTGCTTTTAATAAATTCTTGTAGGGGCGCCATGCCCTTCCAGTTCTTTCAAAAAAATATACTTGTCATCCTAGGGTACAAAAGTAGGTGGTGTTCTTTTTCTAGTGACATAGCTTTGTTGCTTTGAGCAATTCTAGAACTGTGTAGTTGTGCTCACCCTAGGCTTGCCAAACATAGCTAGAGGTAGTGCTTATTAGGGCCTCCCTTGTTTCTAATTAATAAGTTTGCCGGTTTTGTGCCTTGAAGAAAATTTTCATTAGGCCATTCACCCCCTCTAGTCACCCAAAGATCCCTTTCAACGTCTAGTCTTCTAGAACCCTTTTTGTTGCAAAGAAATACACATATCAAGAACTAAGCTAGGTGGAAAAGAAATAATTCATATTTTTAGATGGAGCTAATGGGTGTTAAGGAAACAAAATCATAAATCTAAGAACATAACAATTAGATGATGGTAACCGGCGAATTGAAATTAGATTTGGGAAGAAATTTGAGTGAGGAACCAATGTTGGAAAGATCAATATCCTTCTTTGTCATGGGTTCGTAACCACGACTAATTATTAGATGGTCAATGTGGGAACCTTGGTGGTTAGCACTCATGACATGAGAGGGTTTATCTTGTCTTAGAATGATCAAGAAAAAGTTCACAAAAAATGGGGACAAGAGAGCAAAGGATTTCTTCACTAATTTGATCTATCCATGGAGTTCAATGCCCTCACCTTATATCTCAAGGGGTGGATGGAGGGGGTACAAAAGGTGGTTCTAGGTTCTTGGCTGCCAAGGAAAGTGGCATTTGTAGTTGTTGTACTTGTCTTTGAACCATTTGAGTGTCTTCCATGCTCCAATCTGATGGTCATGGCCGACAGATGACACTTCAGTCCGGCTCAAGGCGCTCGAATTTGCCCATCCTCAGTCCGGCTTACCCATCCATAGAGACAGAGATGCAACATGTGAGATTAGCAATCGTCAAAGAGGAAGGTTATAGAAAAGGATTGGAGGCACTACATCATCGAAGACAAAGACAATAAGATTAGCGAGGATCACGGTCGTTGGCAAGCTAGTTGCGAACTTGCGAGGGTGGCGGCAGGGGCGAAGCTAGAACAAATTAGTGGGGGGGGGGGTGCCTTGCTCTTATAGGTGTGAAAACTCGATAAAAAATCATGGTGAAAATCTGTTTCTAATAGTGATTTTTTGAAATTTCGTGGGTGCCTGGGCACCCATACTCCTGAACGTAGCTCCGCCCCTGGGTGGTGGCTACTAAGGCAAGCGAGTAGGAGGGTGTGAATGGGCGTGGTGTGGGAGAAAAATTAACAGGGACAATACGAACAACACATTGACGCCTAAATTGGGGACAATATCTATAAAACAACATGGGATAGTCACCGTGCGCATACACCAACACTTGAGAGAGAGTTATAATTTTTATTTCTAACTATTTCTCTTAAATTTGAGTGACTATATATCTTATACGGAGTACATTAGATGCATACGTATCAATAGGTGTCGTGTGAACCCAGGGTAGCTTAGCTTAGGTATCACAGTTGCTCCATAGAGACCATATCTTCACTGTTTTTTTTTCCAGTGGTGATGAGGAGACGATAATAACAAAATAATAAAGAGAAGTAAGCAGGAACTTGCATTTCTGTGCGCCTGCGCTCACGTGCTAGTATAGCCAAAAAAAAAAAAAAGCAAAGAGTTTTGCTTCTCCTTGATTTTTGCTTTTTGTCCTAGCACAAACGTGAGGCTTTGTCCTACCACTCCTACAATCACCCATGATGTCACACATACTACTAGACTGAAAGAAGTCTAGAACATACCGAGCACAACCGCGCATCATCAATCATTCAACCAAAACATCCCAAAGTTTATTTTCTCAAAGAAAATCACAAAGTTTAATCATTACAGTCATCAGCTTGTGTGCTCTACATGGATACGTCAGCCAATAAAATAGGAGAAAGCGCTAGAAAACAAGATTTCACCTAAAAATCCATCCAGATTCATTGAATCCAAGCAGCCCAAACGTCCTATTTAAATTTAACCACCTCATCACAGGCCCCACAGCCTCAAGGTTACATTGCAAGCACGACACGCAGCTCAGAGCTCATCACAGCCAAACACCACTTCCACCCACAGAGCAAGAGCAACGTCATCGCCATGGGCGGCCTCACCATGGAGCAGGCCTTCGTGCAGGCTCCCGAGCACCGCCCCAAGCCCACCGTGACCGAGGCCACCGGCATCCCGCTGATCGACCTCTCGCCTCTCACCGCCAACAACGACGACGGTGGCGACACGGCCGCTGCCGTGACGCGCTGGCCGGCGAGGTGGGCGCGGCGAGCCGGGACTGGGGCTTCTTCGTGGTGGTGGGTCACGGCGTGCCCGCAGAGACCTTGGCGCGCGCGACGGCGGCGCAGCGCGCGTTCTTCGCGCTGCCGCCGGAGCGCAAGGCCGCCGTGCGGAGGAGCGAGGCCGAGCCGCTCGGGTACTACGAGTCGGAGCACACCAAGAACGTCAGGGACTGGAAGGAGGTGTTCGACCTCGTCGTGCGCGAGCCGCCAGCGCCCCCGCCGGCAGCCGTGGCCGACGGCGCGGTCGTGTACGCGAACAAGTGGCCTGAGGCCCTGCCAGGGTTTAGGTATGATCCATTTGCGACCATGACGGCCTGACCTGACGACCGGATTTGGCTATATATATGACTGAGTTATTTTCCTGATCAATCAAAATTTCTTCTTCTTTTTGTTCACAAAAAAAAATCATCTTCTTTTAGTTGTTATGATGAAACGAGAATTGAGACAATTCATTTTTTTTTCTAATTATTTGCAATTTTGCACGCATGGCACGCAGAGAGGCACTGGAGGAGTACATGAACGCTCACGAAGAGCTGGCTTTGAAGCTGCTGCAGCTGCTGGCCCGGAGCCTGAAGCTGAGCCCCGACCGGCTGCACGGCTTCTTCAAGGAGCACACGTCGTTCTTCCGGCTGAACCACTACCCTCCGTGCCCGAGGCCCGAGGTGGTGCTCGGCGTGGGGCGGCACAAGGACCCCGGAGCGCTGACCATCCTGTACCAAGACGACGTCGGCGGGCTCGACGTCCGGCGGCGCTCCGACGGCGAGTGGGTCCGTGTCAAGTGCGTTCCCAACTCCTTCGTAATCAACATCGGCGACACCATGCAGGTGTGGAGCAACGACAGGTACGAGAGCGCGGAGCACCGGGTGTCGGTGAACTCGGAGAAGGAGAGGTTCTCCATGCCATACTTCTTCAACCCGGCGCTGGACGCCATTGTGGAGCCACTGGAGGAGCTGGTGAGCGAGGAGAACCCGCCCAGGTACAGTGCCTACAGCTGGGACGACTACTTCAGCACCAAGCTCAACAGCAATTACAAGAGGTTGGACGTGGACAACCTCCAGATCACGGATTTCAGGAAGAGCTAACTCCGGAAACGTGCAGTCAGTGCGTGGTACACAGAATGTAACAACCATACTGAAACTTGGTTGCTATATATCATTGATTGCAACTATTGCCATGGTTGTTTTGAGTTGTAATAATTTTTCACTTGCTTTGCAATCGCGTTGCTCTTGCTCTTGCAACTATTGACGCTTCGCCGCCACCAGCGCCATCGGCGGTGAGAGGCGAGAGGTCGATGAGCGGGATGCCGGTGGCCTCTCGGTGACGGTGGGCTTGCGGAAGTGCTCGGGGGGCTGCACGAAGGCCTAGTCCATGGTGAGCCCGCCCATGGCGATCACGTTGCTCTTGCTCTTGCTCTGTGTGGGTGTGAGGCTGTGTGATGAGCTGCGTGTCTTGCTTGGCCGGCAGAGGACGCCACGCAATGTTACCTTGCGCCAGTGAGAGAGTGAGGCATATAAGGTTTTGATGTTGCTAACCACGTTTTCTACGCAGTCTAGTGCGAGAGTGAGGCTGTGGGGGCCTGTGATGAGGTGGTTAAATTTGAACGCGACGTTTGGTCTGTTTGGACTCAATGAATCTGGATGGATTTTCAGGTGAATTCTTGTGTTCTATAGCGCTTCTCCATTTAATTGGCTGATGTGCCCATGTAGACAAGCTGATGACTGTGTACTGAACAAACTTTTTCTTGTTTTTTTATAACTTTGTGTTGTTTTGATTGCTGATGTAGTGATGTGCTTTTGCTCGGTAAGTTATACAGTAGACGGCATGGGTGATTGAAGGACTGGGCCTTCTCTTGCCATATTCATTGCCGTTGTAACATTGTAATCTGCGTTGCAGTAACCTGAGCTCTGATAGCAATCAAACCCTAGTTAACTGGTAAATAAGAACCATGACTTGGGACTACCTATGCGTTCATAACATTGGAATAGCTGGGCAAGTAGCTCAAATGAGCCACAATTTATTCATCACTAAACATTATTACAGAATGCACTGCCACGGGTTTATGCAGCAAGCAACTAAATAAATAGCCATCGCTCTTTGTTGCTGTGATATGATCCCAGTTATCACATTACAAAAAGTATCTGGCCAAAAAATTGTTGAGACGAAAGAGTTGCACACTAAGGGCCTAGGAATGTCGAGATCCAAGACCTTGGGAGGGAATACCATTTCTTCCACGCTCTTGGTTTCATAGTTTAGGACTCCAATAACCAGGCGGCAGCCCCGCCTCTTTTTGGAAGACACGAACCTAGCATCGTCTGTGAAATAAACATGATTTGGTTTCAACTGTGGATAATCCTCAGCATGGGAACAGAGTGATTGGTTATGCCAGAGAAACAACACAAGGCCATCCAAGCTTTTTATTTCCACTAGTCTTTTTTTCAGCAGTGCAAACTTCATATATTTCCATCCTCACAGTGCTGTTCTGAAACATTCCAAGGTCTGCGCTCCCATCCAGATGCTCTCTTACCCAGAGTTCTGGTCTGCGAACTTGCAGCAGATCACCCCATGGAGCCTCAACAATGTAAACCCTCTCTGTCCCATAAGAATCCTGTGTCTTGTCCATAATTATGTTTCTAGTGACCATGGTCCCACTGAGATTGAAGGCAACAATTTCACCTAATACTGTCACTGCATATAATAGACCATCCTTGTAGATGGGAGGTTCGAGGTGGAGACACCGGCTTCGTGGCGGCGACGGTGGAGACCGGAGGTATTGTTGAATTTGGCTACGTAATCGCGGTTACGGACTCATGGTAATTGCATTTTGTAAAGGGAGTTCTGATTGAATTTCCAATTTTCACCGTGTCTTTGCTACTGTGTATAAGTTCGACACGTCGAACGCACGTGTTGGGCTCCCGCCGGGCCGAGTGGGCTCATGGTTTCTGAACGAGGAAGGCACGGAGGCCGCAGCCGTGACGTACTTTGAGCTGGACGCGCCGGCGTGTGCACCACCTGGTTATCGTCCAGAGACTGTGGATTTCGTCGCCGACCATCCCTTTGCGTTCTTTGTCATGGAGGAGGAGTCCGGCGCCATTGTCTTTGCTGGCTGCGTCCTCGATCCGTCGCAGTGACCATTGCTTTGTGTCATCGGCTATGGTTTGCTTCCTCGAGCGATCGAGCCAAAAATATGGTCAATGTTCCTGGCTCAGGTTCCTTTGAGACACATTACACCTTAGTTAAGGTTGATCACAAGTGTTCAGTAGACGACTAAATCTATACTATAAAAGAGTGTTCAAATTAAAATACTTTGTTACCATAAAACTTTTTACCCACCTTACATTGACAGGTGGACCCACTTCCTATCCATGTTAGGTTGACATATGGACCTGCTGGAACCATGTCAGGAACATATGAAACAATCCCCGTTCCCACGTTGCGGAGGACTCCTCCTTCACGTTTTTTTTCACCCGTCAAAGATTCACCCGCCCGCATGTACCCACACCCACCGTGGAGCAGTTTTGTTCCCCTCCCGAAGCCGCCGCAAGGCCACGCTGAAAACCGCTTCCTCCACGTCCGCTCGGTCTCCGCCTCCCCAATCTCCGTCCGCTCGCTCCCATCCCCACCCCAAATGCGCAACCGTCTTCCCCGCCATGGAAGCCCGATGTGCTGCCGTTGGCACCTTCTACCCCCGATGAGGCTCCATGCCTCCAACCGCACCGTGACCGGGCTGTGCCGCACCAGCGCTGCCGTGGCGTTGGGAGCAGTGATCCCTCTGTGCTGCCTCGCTGTGTCCATGTGCTCTCCCCTTCCATAGGCATGGCTTTGATGATCGACTGCAGGATAGGCAACATGAAGGTTCCCGGGACGCCGCTCTCGGCCGCTTGCATTCATGGTATGGGGCATAACCACGTGCGGCGTGCCGGCAGCAGACGCGAGTCACCCCCAATTGCACCAGCGGCGTGAGTTCCATCTATTTCTTTTTTTTTCTTTCTCTTCAGAAACAGATCGTCGACAGGCTGCTCGATCATCAGGTTAACAACCATGTGATTCTGCCTCCCCATTCTATAGCCAATGCCTTCTAGATTAGGATACTGCGCATCTAATTTATTTTTCTCTGATTAGCCTGGGATCCATTTTTTCTCTGATTATACCCGTGAGTATTAGTGGCAGTTTAGATGTTGTAGCCATGCATTCTGAATCTTAGAATGTTGAATATGTCTTATTTTATCACTCTTTGCTTGACCACAATAGCAGATTATGAAGGAGGACGACAGAAACTGGCCCGAGTCTAACGTAAGTCATTGGAAGGTGGGAGGTTGAAACCATTATGGGCAATGAGCACATCTCATTCACCACCTCCAAGTTGATGTTCAGATAAGCAAAGACCTAGAAGGCCTACGCATTTTCTACTGCTTTCTCTAGGTTTTTATCCTCAACCCTCCTAAGCATTATACTGTTTTTTGACCCCTTGCCATGCATTGCAGTTTAGGTGCAAAACAGTATTCAAAATCATAACATATATATAGTTGAGATGATAATGATAGATAATTGTTCATTTGATTTATATTAAAAAATGAAGAGAGCAAGCAGGTCTCCAGAATGTTTCTGACAGGTTTAGTGGGTTAGATATTTCCATATCACCCAAAATTATCATCGTGCAGTCAGAATCCTGAGATTTCTCATTTGTTCTTTTCTGGAGGGCGCATTTTCTACTGCTTCGTCTAGGTAATTTTTATCCTCAACCCTCCTGAGCATTATACTGTTTCTTTGACCCCTTGCCATGCATTGTAGTTTTAGATGCAAACAGTATTCAAAATCATAACATATATATATAGTTGAGATGATAATGATAGATAATTTTTCATTTGATTTATTAAAAAATGAACAGAGCAATCAGGTCTCCAGAATGTTTCTGACAGGTTTGGTGGGTTCGATATTTTGATATCACCCAAAATTATCATCTTGCAATCATAATCCTGAGATTTCTCATTTGTTCTTTTTTGGAGGGAGGATTGGAAGGGAACAGATCAGCCTGGGTGCATAGTGAATTTCTGCACCTAGGGAGCATTAGAAACTCTTCACAGGTATGATCTTCCAGATTTTGATTTTCATTCCATGAGAAGAGTAGACAAGGAGATAAAACTTTTCCCATTACAAAGCCGTTGTTGAGAATTGGTCGGGCAGATAATCAATTTTTTCGTACGAGTGTTACAACAAAGATCCGTACATGCCAATGCCAAATATCTTGCAAAACTAGCTCACCATGATATGTTATATGTTCTGCATGTGTCTTCTACCTAGAAGTCGAAACAAAATGGTTCGTTGCTGCTACTTTCAACATTTTATAGATTGATATCCCTACGCCTAGAGTGTTATCTATTTCAAGGTTAGTGATGTCCGTCTTTTTAGTTGCAGAATTTCAACCTGACATTCTTGTAAATTGACATTCACTCATTCACTTTTATTCTCCATCTGGTACATTTATATCCTTTTAAAACTTGTTTTGGTTCATTGGCTCAGAAGAAGTCCACCATCAGGTTGCCCTATTTGTATGTTTAATATTAAGAAATGTACCATCATGGTCCTCTATCTCAGCCGAGTTATTATTTCAATAGTTATTCAGAAAAGGCAGTTGTGTTTATTGTGTTTAATTTTTTGTGACTATTGTGTTTATTGTGTTGACACAAGTAGAAGCAAACAAGGAAGCCTCTTGAGAATGTCAAGCATGCAGTTTCTACTCCTCTTTCAGAAATTGCGAAGTGCAACTGATTAGAAAAATGCAAAATTTTGATGCTGAGGGTAGCGCAGATATAATTAGCAAGTGCAAACTTTGTAGTCATATAATTGTATCAATTTTTTTGAGACATGATTTTAGTATATTCACGTGTGACACGCATCATGTCTATTGTAATGACATGGCTGCTGCATGAAATTATTATCTTAGTTATTTTTTACCACTGTAAAAGTTCTTATTTCCTAACACAATTATTTTTTACCACGTGCGTGCCGCACGTGCCTATCCGCTAGTTTAGTTAAAAATAATTAAGTTTAATGTCATAGTCAAAAGTATGACCATGATTGTCTATTTGTCTAAGATTATAGTAATTCTCATGATAAATTAGTGCAGGTTGGTCGAGTAGTACTCTTTTGCTTTGTGACTTAGCCTAAAAGCTCTGTGCGCATCTCAATAGAATGCAACTCGTTTATATTACTCCTACTTATGAATAAAAGGGTGTTATATGATTTTTTCTGCTGTTATTTATTATCTATTTTTTTAATAAAATCCTGGATGAATAACGTCTAGTTCCATTTTTTTAATTTTCATAATATAATGTATATTCTCAAAAACCCGGTGCAAGCAGAATAACACATAGTCAAACTGAAACAAACCAGGCACATACACAAAGTTACAGTAATCCAAGTTACAACACCTGTAACCCATCGTCAAATTTGATGTATGAAGTATGCTATCTGCGGATAGTTTGGTGCGTTGAGCATCAAAACCACTAAGATGATGATTTTCGGGTTTGAGCGCCTCAAAACCAGGGTGTGGTTCCAGCGGGAATCGTAGGCGACACGTGACGTCATCGCGAGGTGGTTCCAGCGGGAATCGTAGGCGACACGTGAAGTCATCACGAGGCTTACATTGAGGCGAAGCTAAGTCATGAAGGACGCGTGGCCATCAGATCAACAGATTTTAAGTTGGACTATTGTACCCTTCGTGTTAGGTTGGTTTGCTCTAAATATCTACATGTGTCATAGGCTATATAAATAAGAGGGAGCTACCGGAATCAACTCTATCACTTCAATTAGCCATTTTTAGTTTATCTCTTACACTTTCTCCAAAATAAAAGGGGCTCAATTGATAGCAATTAGTCCTCTAAATTTTTTGGAATCCATTAATTTACCATTCAACATATCTTTCTTTTTCATTTAATTTTTTTGTCTCTCCCAATAGATTTACTCCCTTACTCCTTCCAACCCATTAAAATGTCGTTTTTTACTTTTAGACTTCTTTTTTGATGGTTTGTATTATTTAAGTTTTATGTAAATAATAAAATAAATAAATTATTATTGAGATATATCTAGTGACAAACTAGAATAAATAATATTTATACAAAAATTGCTATAACTGCACCCCCACCAAGGCCATCCAGTAGAGGGCTCATGATGGTCTGGGATAACCACCACCCTGTTGAGTCATTGCTGCCTAGGTCGTGGTCACTAAAGTTACACATGGTAGAGGCGGCGGCAAGCCATCCCGGAATTTTTATTCTTCTTCTAAAGAATTTGTATAAGAGCGAGTTGAGAGGAGGGTCTTTGTACAATTCATTACAGACTATTTGCTTCCAATAGAAGGGTAGTGACCAAGTTATCTCAGAATTGGCTTTGCAATTATGTCTTAATGCTAACACCACTTTTGTATGGCTCTAATTCGTTAGAAAATTCATACCAAGAATGTCCCGTATTAAGTTGATATGAAATTTGAAAATCTTTTATCCCGCTAGAGTTTTCTGTGTCAAAATTCTCTGCCGCCTATTCATTTTTTCATTTTGGTGTCGTCGACTCGTCCCTTGCTTCGATGTCGGCCTGCGCGGCATTAGCGGCGGTCGTGCCTTCTCCGCTTCCGGCCTCTCCCCTCGTTCGAGATGCTCATCCCGGCTCCTCGGTTCACCCTCATCCGCCTATAGGTTTGCCTGTTCTGCGCCTCGACATCTTCGATCTTTTTTTTTTTCTGGTAGCGCGGGCTTGTTTCCTTTCTTGGATATCAAGTTTACTTTGTGTGTATTCCTTGTCTAAGATTCGGCCATGTCATCCCAGGAAGTTGAAGATACACGGCAATGATAATCTTCCAATTAACAGACGTTCATTTGATATTTTTTTTATTTTTTTTTACGTGCACATATCTGCCACAGAGAAAAATGGAAGACAAACACGCATAAATCTTCCACCAAAAATGTGGAAGATGACAACCACAAAAATCTTGTGGGAGATGAGTAGTCACTCCCAGATGATAAGTATATGTATACCTATACCTGTTACGGCAACTGCTTGGCCGGAGCACATTGAGGTGAGTCACGTATATATAGCTACTAAGCAAGGACATCGTTATAATATATCCAGAATTTGATATCTATGGACCAAGGCTGCATCGCATAGGCAAGGCAAACCTGCTGAGAGACAGCATGGTTGCATAACACTCTCCCTTGTCGGCTTTGTTGAAATCAATAACACTATCAGGTTTGCATATGCTGCGAGCTTACATGAATTGGCCGGCGCCAAGGCATCCACCAGTTAGGACGAGGTGGAGGTGGCGTATAGCTAGATGACCAAGCCATGGTGGACCATGGACTTAGCCTTGGGGGCCGACCCGTCTCTGGAGGAGAAGGAGATGTGGCCAAGCCATGGTGCACCATGGACTTGGCATTGGGGGCAACACTCTAGAGGAGATGTGGTCTGGAAAGTGAGGCGCATTACAAAAACCCAAAGGTTCGTCATCTGCAAAACAATCTATGGAGAAGATATGGTCAGAGAAGCAAGATGTGATGTGGTCGTGGAAGCTAGATGTGTTATAAGGGGGTCAACATCTGCTCAACAATTGGAAGCAACTACACACCCATGAGGTGGGGATGGAAGATGGAGGCGGGGAGGAACTGGCCGAGGCCGTGGCGAAAGCAGGGGCGGTGGAGGGATGTGGAGGCCGAGGCACACATACTAGTAGGGCCAGGGAGATGTCGGCTTTAGGGCCGAGATGGTAGACTAGAGATGGGTGAATAGTCCTTTCTAAAATTAATCGTACTAATTTACTGAAGCAAATATAGAAATGAAACTATGGATCTAATGCTACGTTTAGTTGGGTTTTTGAACCTACTTTTGCTTTTGTAAAACCAAAAAAACCAATCAGAAGTCTCAAAAGACAACAAAAGCAACTTTTAGTTTAGTACTATTACAAAACTATAAAGTTCTCCCCTTGTTTTTAGTTGCTTTTTGGGTAAAAATTACCCCACTTGTCATTAGTTACGAAACAAATCTATTACATTGAAATTAGTGAACTAGTTAGTTATTTAGAAGCAATTTGGATATAAACAGTCTCCAAGGCCTTCAGAGGTATTAGAGGTATTTACTTCACATGTTATAGTTTCATAGCTATTCTAATTCTAACTAGATGGTTTTCTGCTTTTCTCGCAACTGCTTTTCAACAACGCTGCAAAAAAATGCTTTTCAATAGCTTTTCCAAATCGTTGTGTACTTGTGTTTGCGTTTACATCGAGTTTGGCTTAAGCCGAAGTCCTCCAATCCTCATCGTGGGTAACTCGTAACGTGTTGCCGTTCATCAGACACCAACGGCTAGGCTTTCGACGCAAAGACGTTGGATGGATCTCAACATGACTTACGTCGCGAGATGACTTTCGTCTTCGGTCTACTACAATGTCAGCCGAGCCACACCTGAATCAAGATGGCGTACCCCGATCAAGATGGCGCCCAAGCAGAAGCTCAAGAGTTTCAAAAAGTTTCAAAAAAATGCAGAAACTGAAGAGCGTCCCACCCCAGCATCAGAATCAGAATCAGTGGTCCAGAAAGGTTCCATTAGCCTATTGTACTGAACCCTGTACTCAAACTGAAGAGCTCTGAGAGTTGGGAGAGATACAAACAATATTGTACTGAACCCTATACGCAAACTCATCTTCCTCGGGCATCTCCAACAACTCCCTAAATCCACTTGGTATTCTATTTTTTTTGGCAAAAACTCAAAAACACCTCTCCAACAACTCCTTAAATCCACTTGGTATTTTTCCAACTTGGAAAAAAACCCCTCCGCGCGCGGAGGCTGCGCGCATCGCCGATTTCGGCCTCGCTCGCCCCCGCTCGAGCCGCGCCCGCCTTTCGCAAGTTGCGCGCGCCTGCTCCGTCGACGGCCGCCGCGCGCGCCTCGCGCCCGTTCGCTCCGCCAACCACCGTCGTGAGGCCACGCAAGACCCACGCCCCGTCTGCTCTGAGCTCCGTCGCGAAGACTGCCCGGCCGCCGCATGCGCCTGCACGGCCGCCCCGCACTCATGGCCACCCCTCCCTCCGGCGCATCGAGCTCAGGCGCCTCTGCTGCCACCAAACTCCCTCGCCACCGCCCAACACCTCGTCGTGGTCGAGTACCCTACGGTGCTCAATATTTTGATGGGAAATACTCAAAAGTTTTGCTTTTTCGTTATGATCGCGTAGGATCAAACCTCACCCGATTTGGTGCAGCCGTTGTCGAGAAATCGCGGGTCAAAATTTCCACCTCGCTGGTCAACGTCGTGTTCTTAATTCGCGTGGAGGAGCGGCGCGGTGGGGAAGAATTGGGCAATGACATACGGGTCCCATCTATCATCTTCTAGTTTTACCAAATTGAAATACCAAATTGTTGGAGATACCTCTTTTTTTTTACTTGGGAAATAAAATACCAAGTTGCTATAACACAAGATATACCAAGTGAATTATTTGGAGTTGTTGGAGATGCTCTAAGCTCGCTCTCGCCGGGGCAAGCCCCCTATCCCAAGCTCTTCCCCCTAAGCTCCCTTCCTCCGATTCGGTTTGGTTTGATTCTGTTATTAACATATAATCAGGCACCCTCTACGCAGAGCTAGCTGCTTCTGGTTTCCCAGTTCTACAGGCTCAAGGCAACGGTACTCTAGCGAAATTGCTTTTAAATTAAATTCAAATTACATGCAAGATAAGTACTGTATAAGCTTAAGATTCACATTCATACGACACGAGGCACGAGAGCAGAACTTGGCCGCCCAACGAGCTAGTACAGCCCCGAACCTGCAGCTACACCATCCTAGTACGAGTACCCTACATAATAAGGAGACCAAAACTGCAAACTTGGAGGACCCTTTGTAGCCTAGCACAGGCAAGAACCTGAAGCACGGCGTGCGTACACAAGACACGACAAAATCCAATAATACAATGCTGGGAAAAAAGACCTACTATTACGTAGTAGTACGTAGTACACGTATGATGTGTGCCTATGGATCGAGTGCACCAAGCCGGCCCGGGCTGCCACGAGGGAAAGGAAGCACACGCCGCCATCTCACATCAGGGGGGCCCCGCCATGCAACATCCCGCCGATGTGTGGCGCCGCCGTAGCAGCAGAGAAATCCGCTGGCCACATTGACCCCGCACCGGCGGCGCCTGGTGGTAACTTCCACGTGTCCACGCCGTCGTTGTCCACCAGCAGCCCCGCGGGCCAGAGGAAGGACGACGACGACGACCCGGCCGCGGAGCCACCACCACCACCACCCCTGAGCCCGAGGCCGAGGCCTTGCATTTGCATCTGCACGGCCGCCGCCTCGCCGGCGCCCGCGCCCAGGTGTAAGGGCCCAGTTGTCGTCGGGAGCCCGAGCCCGAGGTCGAAGTCGAACGACGATGGTAACGAACCTGCGCCGCGGCCTTCGAGCAGCGGCCCCGCGACGCCGCCGAGCGCGAACAGCGTGCCGAGGAGGCCGCCGCCCTGTCCCTGCGACGACGACGGCTGCAGGGGAGGCATCATCATCGGCGGCGCTGCGCCTGCTCCGAGGCCGAGGCTGAAGGCATGGGCTGCCGGAGGGCGCCGGGCGTGCTGGTGGTGGTGCGCGAGGCGCGGGCGCTTGCGCGTGGACCCGCCGATGGGGACGTTGCGGAGGGAGCCGCCCAGCGTCCAGTAGCGGCGGCAGGCGCGGCAGAAGTGCCGCGGCTGCGACGTGTTGTAGTTGTTGTAGTAGCAGAACTTGGTGTCGTGCGACGCGCACCGCGGGCACTGCTCCCCGCGCGCCGCGGTCCCGTTGCCGGTGACGGCGCTGTTGCTGTTCTTGGCCGCCTCGGCAGCGGCCGCGGCGTCCTGCAGCTGCTGGAGGTAGGCGGCCATGTCGGCTCCCGTACCAACATTGTTCGTGCTGCCGGAAGTGGCGGCCATCGTCGTCGTAGTGGTGTTGAGGTGGTGGTGGACGTCGTGCTTGCAGGCGTTGTGCGGCAGTGGCGCGAACGGCGCCATGGTGGGATGCTGCATCCGCGCCGCCTGAGCTTCCATTACCTGGCCTGCCATTTGATCGACGCTTAGCTCAGATTTGGGAAAGTCGATGCTCTCTGGAAGATCGAATGCTGACGATGATCTCTGTGTACGTGGAGTGTGCTTCTTGCTGCTGTTTGAGCTGGGACGCCGGCCGGCCCAAGGGTGGTATATATACGCGCGTGCAGTCGCTGCAACCGGACGCAGACACAGACAGAGATTGAGAAAGACTGATGGGTACGGATGGTGACAGAAGGCTGACGAGTTCAGTACGCAGGGCGCAGCCTGGACAGTGTGGATGGAGGCTGCTGCTGGCGCGGGCGCCACCGCCACGCCAGATACCACCAGCCGAGCCCTGCTACGAGCAGTAGCTTTCTTTGCAGTTCCAGCCAAAGGATTCGTCCTAGCTACGACTGGTCACGCGACCACCTGCTGGTGTTGTGCCTACTGTATGCAATTATGCATCCATATGTTTTTATCCGTCGTCCATTGTGTGCGCCGTCCGATCAAACCACTCACGTACTCCTATCTGATTTAGGCTTGTCCTTCCATGTCGTGTCTCCATGCATGGGATGAAGTTTTCTTCAGCTAGCAAGCTAGCGCACTCAGTAGTGATTGACGATGATCCACCGTCGTCGCCAGTTGCCAATTGCCGTCGTCCACAAGCTCCACCGTTGATCACAAGCTCCACCGTTGATTGTACTACCCTCGTCATGATTCATGACGTGTGTGGTTTGTACCTTGCTCCTTGATGCTGGCCGGACAGGTCGATTCACCGGAGGACGACATACAGGAATATGAGGTCATTCGCTCACTTCAATGCCACTTTGATGGGAGTTTTTCAATCTCTATAACATGCATCATGTACACATGCGAGTACGTACTAGGTAATAAAAACTGTGACAATGTAACATGGAATGAAAGAACAGAGAGAAGAGTTGGATTCGTATAGTGATGATACACCAAAGGATGTTGGGTTCAACTGGTTACCCCAGCTAACCTGGCACTCCGGTAGTACCCCTTAGGTTCTGAGTTCGATTTCCTGTAGAAGCCACGTAGGAGCGAATTTCAGGTAGGGGTGAAAGAATCCCCTGGGCGGTTTCCGCGATCAGGGGGATTGCAACGGATTCTTCTATGCTTATAATGAAATACAGTGGGGTTCCACGATCAGGAGGATCGCAACGGATTCTGGTTCCGTGATCAGGAGGATTGCAACGGATTCTTCTCTGCTTATAATGAAATACGGCGTCTTCGCATATACTCCCTTTGTCAAACAAAAAAAAACAATGATGTTATGAGATGTGTGTTGCTCAATCTTTCTCAAAATTAACTAGTTTTACAAAAATATTAGCAATATTATGTCATAAAAATTATTATAAAAATTATACATTATAAATATTAATATTAATATCTTAGTATTATATATATAATTAGTTAAAGGACTTAAAAATTGATTTTTGGAAAAATAATATTTTTTTGGACGGGGAAGTAATAGGACTATATAGGAGTACTATTGTTCTTTCGGACTCCTTTCGGGCTCCATTGCGCTACGACAAGCTACGGCTGCCGTGCCCGGCCGGACGAGCTAGCGCTAGCTGGCTAGCTGCAAGAAGGAGGAGAGCACGGATGATGAGCTGAAGGTGCTGCAATCGAGGCGGCGGCAAACAGCCACCTATCCAGACACCGATCGATCGTTCCTACGGATGGCGCGTAGCTAGCCGTGTCTGTCCTCCCTTGACTGACCCCATGCAGACGAGCTGAGGCCGGAAGACGGCCGCCCCGGCCGGGCCGACTGGAGCTGATGCGTTGTTGTCATGGGCATGCACCCCGGACCAGCGACCACGACCGAGCATCAGCATGCAGCATGGTCTCTTCCTGCCCAGAGACTGATAGCATGGGACCCGCGTGCAGTGCAGTGCAGGGGGACCAGACCAGACCAGACCAGCGATGAGCCCGCCGGCCGCCGCCGGGGCCGGGCACAAAACATGAATTGCAGCCTTTGACGACGCGCCCAGTCGCATCGCATGGCATGCTGCTGGCCGCCGTGGCTCCGGCCACACTCTCGTTCGTCTCCTGTCCCGGCCTCCCGGCCGGGCCACGCCACGCCGGGACAAAGCCAGCATACGCCGGCCGGCGCCGACTCCGATGCGTACCACCACCAACAGGCAACAGCAGCCTATCCTAGCACACTGTAGTGCTCAGCTGCTCCTACTGCAGGGCGCGCCAATTCGGTCGCCGTCTCGACCGATCGATCATGACGCCGCCTGATGAGCCTGACAAGGCGGCTAGCATTCCAAGGCCATGCACATAGCACGCCAAGGGACGGGATGGCCGGATGGCCCCGGACCCGTGTTTTGCATGGCAACGCCGACCGGTCGGCACGTAGCTGCTGCTGGAATATGCTAGCTACAGGTGCTAGACAGCCTTGGCGCCTTGCGGTTGGAGCCTCCTGTGCTCCAAATGCGCGCCCGGGCACGCTAGCTTCTGTGCCTTTCTTGCGTGCCACAGCCACACAGGATGAGAACGCATAGGACGGCGGCGCGCACAGGAGGCACGACACTGCCTGCCGCGGCCGGCGGCCGCCTCTCATGTTTGATCAACCACCGCACTATACTCACTACTAGACATGTTGATCAGCCACCGCACTCATTAATTTTTTAATAATGGTGCTTCGATCCTTTAGCTAAAAAAATTTGGGATCTGTATATAGGTGATCGAAGAAAAAAAGACACACGCCTTGTTTAATTATGTTCAAAAGCGTTCTCCTTCTGAACAGTGGACCTATGATATTGACGTGTCAAAGTCGCTAGCTAGCCCACAAGATGCCGCACGGATAATGAGCTTTGTGGATCGTATCTCTAAGGATGGATAGTTCCATAACTAAGACTGTCCACGTTGTATCAATTATCGATGCTCAACCGAGATGAGATAGCAACGCTAAAACCAAAAGAGAGAAGAATTCAGCGTCAAGAGGCGAGGCATGTAGATGCATTGGTGCTGAAACGAATACAAAATATTTCACGAGCTGTTTTAGCATCACTCACATTGTGGGCAGTCTAATAATGCCACCAGATGTTGAAGTCAGATAGCTAAAACTATTATTAGTGGTTTATTTGTCGGCATGTGGCACAAGGTCACATACTTATGCGATGTGTGTATAAGTGGGTATGTTTTTTTTTCCCCCGAGGAAGTATAAGTGGGTATGTGTGTTTGTGTACACCATCAAGTGCACATATATGCGCACAGACTCAAGCTAAAATTATTATCACATATGAAATCGATTTGGTAGATCTTGAGATTTGAGATAGTCATTCTAGACGTCCTCATGGCCTACCACTAAATAAACAAAAGGTTTAATTCTAAAATTAATTTAGTAAATACAAGCACATGTTCCAAATGTAATACTTAGGGCCCCTTTTAATTCGATTCATAGGATTTCCACACACACACACACACACACACACACACACACACACACACACACACACACACACACACACACACACAGAGAGAGAGAGAGAGAGAGATCCTATGGAATGAGCACTCTAGAGGCCTTTTGTTCACCGGAAATGATGGAAGAAAATAACACAGAAAATATTCCATCATTCAACTTTGTGATAGGAAAACAATCTAATGGAGCCTCATCATTTTGGTTTTCTATGGTTTTCCAATACTCAACGAACACCATTCTAATAAAATTCCTTTTTTTTGCGTCAAATTCTAATAAAATTCCTGCGTTTCCACATGTAATCCTATTTTTATTCTTGTATTTTTTTTATTTCTATGTTTTTCTCGGGGTTATGGGCTACAAGTTGAGGATCGAGCCCCGAAGAGGCAACGATCTTCCCTCTCCGAAATTTAAGGTTTATTTATGATTTTTAAATTTGAGTTAACAGTAGGTATATGCACCCAAAATCTAAATGTTTATGTCAAATTAATGCGACATAAGTAACATGCATTGGGTCTTTATTTGTTGAAAATCGATTTGCTTGATTCAAATGGGCCGGGCCTAACATGGCACAAAACCCAGCCCGATGCATATGCATGTTACCAAAAAGCACACAGCAGGCCCTCTTACCACAATTTCACTTTGGGTCTCTTTTGCATCTCATCACGTGAAGTTCCCCCTTTTCCACATTTTATTATCATTCGTTTCATGTCCAACTACGTTCTCTTCTCCCTTTTTCAGCTGAATGTTTTCCAAATCAAAATGAAAGTTCTGTGATTCGAAGTTTGTGAAACTAATTGATTTTTTAAAAAAAAAAATCAAGGGCTCAATTTGTAACCATGCGTTTCAAGCAAATTTTGGTTCAATTCAAGGTTTTATGGTTCAACTTGAAGTTTCCAACAGAAAAAAAAAATTAGTGTCTTTCAAATTGATATTCAAATGGGATTTCATACAACATACCTATTTGGTGTCTAGATAAATTAGAATTTTTTCCCGGTTTCAGTGCAAAAATCCCAAAGTGTGACGTCAAAGCAAACCCGTCGTCGAATACCCCCGCAAATTAGCCGTTGCCCCCGCGTCATTCCGCCGCCGTCGGCCCCCGCCTCGCCGGTCTGCTCGCCGTTGCCGCCGCGGAGCGGAGAGAGACGGCACGGGCGCGGAGGAGACGATGGAAGGAGAAAGCCGCGACGCGGGGGAAGGCCAATACCGCTCGCCGTTGCTCAGCTCGGACAGTGCAGGGCAGAGGGCGCACGCCGTACATGCCGCCGGACGGCTCGATATGCTGAAATCCAGGTCCGCCGAACCTACCCCGTCCGTGTTCTGATTCCACTTCCTCCCCTTCACGACGCTAAGGGGATTTGCGAATCCATGGCTGTGCTAAGGGGATTCCCTGTGCTAGCGTCAGCACATGCTCAATTGGGTGTCAAAATTGATTAGAATACTCGCAAGGCTGAAGGCTATCTGACGAATCTACATAATTTCAGCCGCGCAGCTTTCCCAAAAGGAAAAACGATGCGAAACGTCACTGTTCAGGTGGCTGAGTTGACATCAGCATAATGGTTCCTTTATTTTTCTTCTCTCCATACGATGGTTAGCGCTGTGGGGGTGAATCCATGAAGGTGAAGTTCTCGTTTCAAGAAGCCGGCTCCCATTCAATTTAAGAATAAATTACCAATGCATTATATCACATAGTACATGGCAAAACTGCTGTGTGCTTGGACAGAGGCCATTGTTTTTTCTTCTGCATGTAAATAAACTTAATAACATATATACAATTGGAGAACACACAACATGCAACATCTAATCACTGTGGGTCCAGTCTAAAGTCTGTTGAGATTTCTAGTACTGTATTATAGAGTATATTCTATTGAACTGTCATTCCATGAAGTTCCTTTCAAAAGAGATATCATTGCCTCTGCCTTCGGTGGCCTGGATCGCCTTGTTTGGAAAATATGCTTCATGATGCACAGAGTGCATCCATCCATCCATTGTTTACTGTTCATGCAATTATGAAGGCTGGCTGGTGTCTCTATATGTACCGTCTGGGAAGCCTTGAGGTTTCTTCATCCTCCACATTTTTCTGGTTGAGCTTCTTCAGGAAGGTAAACCCATCTCCCCTTTCTCTTGAATAACAAAAAAGTATAAGAGCCAAGAGCTACTCTGATCTTTAGCTTTTGCATGATAAGTTTTAGTTGGTTTACCACTTAGGATGCTAGATTGCAGGCATTAGCATAATGGTTTTTGTTTGTGTTGTTGAAAGAAGCATAAGAAAGAAAACTACCACTGATTCGATAATAAGAGCCTAGTTGACTAGAAGGTAAACTTTAGGGAGGCAAGGATTTTGTGCGATTTTGTTTTGCTTCTAGTGCATCACAGCCTTGTTTCCTTTTTGATTGAAGAGGATTCTAATTTCTCATGCTAAACTCGAATTTCAGTTGTTGTCATGGCTAGAAGTGGTGGATCTCGAACAAAAAAACCTTGTCATTGTTGCAAAAGGTACTTGGACCGTCTGGATGAAAAGAACCTACATATGAACTGCTTCCTCAGGCGTATGACTGCCAATTCTAAGCATAGCATGGTAAGCCTTTCAGAAGTTTCATATCTTGCTCGTGTTTCTACATACATTGTATTTTCCATGTTCTTTTACATGATCGTTTTGTTGGAATTAGTAAGTACTAAGTGTCTAAGTAGATAGACGCTGGCTTTAGTTTAGTACCTTGGCATACTTGATTAGAGGTTGCCAGAACTGCTAACTGAAAATAATCCAAATTGCTGAGGTTCATCTATTGCTTTAGTGTTTCTGTGATATGTCCACACCCTAAAACAACAGAATAACAGACTTGTATGTCGCCTTATTTTCCCTTCTAAGTGATTTAGTATCTTTCATGTATATAATATTACAATCTGAATAACAGAACATCATAATATCACTGGTCACTGCTGAATGAAGTAAATGACATCTGCATAAAAAACGATGCACATTTATACTTAGCATTACAAACCTTTCATGGCTGGCAAATCCTTTTGAGTCAGAATAATATGTAATAATGCAGAGCTTATTATTGATTCCTGTCAGTTTTCCCACGATGAAAGTAATTACCCTTCGATAATTTGAACAATACCAGCTACTGAGTTTGCTCTGTTCCAAAAATTGATCTTTACTATTGCCGATTTTTCACATGGCATGATTATACACTTTCTGGTGTTGTGCCTGCTAGTTTAAAATGTGAATGCATTTCCTGACGGTAGAAAATTTTTACATCTTACTTTACATCATATTTATCTAGCTTTTACATGAATAGCTCAGTTTACATTAATACTTCTTTGGTTCCTCCAATTGTTACTGCAGATCGTGCCAAAGAGATTTCTGAAGCATTTTGATGGGAACTTGTCTGGAACCATCAAGTTAGAATCCCCTAATCGTGGTCGATACGATGTTAAAGTTACGAAGCGCTTTAATAAGGTAGTGTTCCACCATGGGTGGGGGGAATTTGTTGATGCCCACCACATAGAAGAGAATGACTACTTGCTGTTTCGTCACATTGATAAATCTATGTTTGAGGTTTTGATCCTCGAATCTGATGGCTGTGAGAAAGTGTTTCCCTGTGCTGGCATAAGAAACACCCCAAGGTTTCAAGGTAGAAATCAAGAATATGTTGATACTTCAAGCAACTCTCATCACGAGACCACAGAATCATCAGAAAGTGACACTGCAAAAATGGGAGTCAAATCCTCACCATCTGAGTCAGGTTATACTGTTAATCAAGTTACCCGCAGATTTGGCTTGAATTTAGTGTACTTATATGTATAATCTACCTTGAATTTTTTACAGAAGGCATTCCATCAGAAGAAACATCTCTTCAGTCGGATGATCTTCAGACACCCCTCAGGCAAGAGTATGTTTTGTCAAAAAGAAGCTACCTATCTGAAGCACAAGAGGAGAGAGTAATTGCACTTATCCAGGAAATTCAACTAGAAAGTACTGCTTTTATAGCTGTCATGAGGAAGAGCAATGTTGAAACACCACATCCTTATCTGGTAATATCACAACTCCATCCTGTTGGATTTGAACTCCCTTATCTCAATATTAACATTGTGATAGCTGATTTTGTGTTGATAAGAATATGTCCTCCTGATATATAAGGGAAATTCAGCCATCCTCAAATTCTCAGGAACCTTCTGAATACTTGTTAAACAAGTGATTTTTGTTTCTTTTCTTGACAATTCAAACTGCATTTTCAGTATTCTTGGTTTTCTGTCAACAGCCTCACATCATGTTCCATCTCTAATCAGGTTATTTCTAAGGGATATGCACTTGAACATTTCCCACATGAAAGCACGCATACCACACTTCAGAGGCCAGGCAAGAGTAAGAAGTGGCACCCCAAGTTTTACAAAGGAAACGATAAAAGTCCTTATATGCTTAGGGGACAGTGGTTGAACTTTGTTCGTGACAATCATGTGAAGGAGGGAGATATCTGCCTCCTTTTTCCAACAAAGGCAGGGAGAAGATCTGCATTCACAGTCTATCTAGTTCCTGCAACATCAACTCATTCATGGGGTGCAACTGGTTTTGAAAGGGTTGGTCCATGCCATGGTAGATCAAGTCCGAAGATGCCTTGTGAAGTTCATATTGAGGAGGAGCCAACAGATGGTATCATAGAAAAGAAAACAACATTCTGTGCTTTTCAGATCATTCATTTCTTATGGTTTAAAATTATGTGTAGGGGAAAATGTTTCATCGGAAGGTAACATGTGTGAAACTTGTGTGAAACTTTGCACGAATCTGTGGAGAACGACTCTGGTGGTCCTTCCGAGCCTTCTTACATGGTATCATTGAAGACATATCTATCTCAATCCCAAAAGAGGATTGTTGAAGAGAGAGTGCGATCCATCGAGTCCGAAGTCCCCATTTTTGTTGTAGTAATGAAGAAGAGCAATGTTGCTGCCACTCATTGCAGAATGATAGTGAGTTTTCCTTCTTTCTTTCTTTCTTCTGTTGAATTATATATTTCTTTACACTATGGTTCTTTCCATCCTGGCAAACCATTTGTTGTTGCATCATAGAAACTTCATTTTTTTGAAACAATCAACTATATAGAGGCCACCAGTTTTTATTGCTAGGAATTGTTTTGTTTCAGTAGCTAAGATAGTCAAGCTATCATCGTAATAACATGTTTCCAACATTCTGTCTGTAATCCACCAGGAATTTGGGTCACAGTTTGCTGCTCCACATCTTCCACATAGAGCGCAAACCGTGGTGCTCCAGTACATGAGGAAGACATGGGAGACCAAAATGTCGGTCTTCGGTAGCAGTAGTAAACGGTGGTTTCTTGTAGGAGGTTGGCGCAGATTTGCTCGTGAAAATGGTCTACGAGTTGGAGATATCTGTCTGTTCGAACTGAAGAAGAACCAAGGGGTGCTTACCATGAGGGTCCACATCATCTCCAGGGAGCAGTTTTAGTTGAAGTAGAAGTATTGCCCGTACTGTTGTTGTTTCTGCTGGCTTCTACTCTATTAGCTTATTTTGCTTGGTTTGTAGTCTGGAATTGACATGGCTGTGGCTGATCTCCTGGTTGAGTTAGGGACCAATTTGTATGGCCAACTCTGATGGAGTGATGGGGATGCACTATCCATCCGTAAGAGGCTCTAGTAATTTCTAGTATGTTTCTCTATGTTAGTTCAGTGGGATTGGATTGAATTACAATGGCATAATCAATTCAATACCAGGAGCAGTTGCTAAACAAGTCAGAGAAACTGGCGCCCTTCTTGCAGGCGCTCTTAATATGTGGGACTGCACCATGCAATTGATTGAGATATTTCCATTTGGTGCACTAACTTCCTTTTATCTCTGCATTTGCATTAAAGTTATTTTATCCTCCTTTCGCAAAAAAATTATTTTATCCTCAACTTATTGGAATTATTTACACTACAAATTTCATGGATAATAATTTTATGCTTTTTCAACCAGTTGTAGTCGCGGCTCACCACTTGGATTATTTCTAATGATGTGCTTTTTTCCAGCTGTCCAATTGATCCGTGTTCTTGAGTTGTCCAATTGGTTCGTGTTGTATGAACTAACTAGGTGGATTTTCTTGCTTCGGGTATTCCAAACAATTTTAAAAATAGACTATTTATATTTATAGTTATACGAATGAAATTATCTTGAACTAATTTTGATGAATGATTTGAGACATCTTTGTAGACAATTGAATAAAACTATCTTAAATTAGTTTTAATAAATTATTTGATATATCTTTGTAGACAACTAAATGCATTTTTGTGGATGAAGAGAAACTATCTTAATTATGTGCTAGTTGGCTATAATAATTACAACTTATAGTGGATTGTTGAGTAGATTCATAATGTTGATAGCTTGCATGTTGAGAGAATTCACTAGTGGGGTTTATCTTTATAAGAGGTATATATATCTATTTTGCTTGCTTCAAGTGATGCTCAGCAATTATCTACAGTCTTTATTTATTAAAATTTAGGTAAATCAGAGATGAAAAGAAACATGCTAGATAGAGTACGTGTTTGCTTAGTTGATTGATTTGGATATAGTGCCCGTTCACTTTCTACATTACAATAGATCAGGAAGAAATAAAGCAAAGTTTCGAGCATCACAGATGTTGCTCCTAATCTCCTATGTTTTTTTTTTTTTTTTTTTTTTTTTTTTTTTTTTTTGCTATGACTTCATACTCCAATTACGTTCTACATGAATCTCATATACTAGTATCAGGGCGCGCGCTTCCGCGCGCCCGTGCAAGCATGCATGGAGGCAATTTTGATTAAACTTCGCATGTCATACAACTGCATTAGATATTACATAAGTTGAAACATAGAAGAGGCTGAGTTAGATATATTATATTGTGTTTAAAAAATATCTGCAGACCTTAACTTGTTAGGTACCATTCATAAAAAAACAAATTGCATTTCAAATCAAAATAAGACATTAACTATTAAGAATAGGATGGAAACAATTTTGTCGTGGTATTATACCTTAGCGATAAAAAAACGAACATAGCTATTTTAAAGGCACTTATTCTATGGAACAGCATACTCATATCTGACAAGCATTGAAGCGGCATTTGTGATCAACCACTCTAAAAAGCTCTTTTTCATCTCCCATTGCTAATATTTGCTTTAGTGATTAAAGCCTACTATAGAATTGCTAATATCCAATTACTGTGCCTTCTGATTGAACAACAGTACCTAGCAGCCTAGTATGTACAGTATGCATTGCAAAAAGCATTCCTTACTACAGGCATAAGGCAAGTTTCCATCCTGTAAATTAACCATCTTGTGCTTGAGGTTCATCACACAACTTTCTCTATGCACACCTTTAAGTGTGCAATCCTCCAACTGAAAGCTGCAATCTGTAGAAACAAAGAATTAATAATTAAAATCATTGGTCTAATCACTTCATCCACTTTTAAGAGTTGTATTAAACAAAGCACACCTGAAAGCATTAGTACATTTGGATAAAGAGCAGATATGTTTGTGCTTTCTTTTATATACTTGGGACTCTCAGTTCAGTCGAAGCAAAAAAACATGTAAAACACTGGATTCAGTTAAGGTAGTAGCATGGAAAGGCATCTCGGCCACTGGAATATAAGATAAGCATAGTGGCTGTGTAACTCGAACTGAACAT
This sequence comes from Themeda triandra, assembly GCA_018135685.1. Taxonomy (NCBI): domain Eukaryota; kingdom Viridiplantae; phylum Streptophyta; class Magnoliopsida; order Poales; family Poaceae; genus Themeda; species Themeda triandra. The sequence continues at coordinate 1,793,434 of JAENPR010000042.1, forward strand.
GCATAAACTGGTAGGAGGACATCAACGGAAAATTTCCTTTAGCACGAAATTAGCAAGGGAAGTCCTCTAGTAGAAGAACATCAAGGAGGAAGTGAATAAAAACTGGAAACAAATGCATAGCTTAAATCGGTGCCTTCATTATTTGAATAACAAAAGGCTAAATCACAAAGCAATAAACCTTTCTCCTTTCACTATAGCAAAGGTTTAACAGCCTACACATTTTATCACTGCTTCTTTTTGGATAACATATGTTGGCATCTTTTTGGATAACAGATTGTACTATGTTCCACATTGAGTTTGGTTGTTCTGCTGTATGATGGGCAGCCCCCATAGTTGTACTTGGGACCGAGAGCATGTAACATTTATCTGTGTTTGGTTAGTGTGGTTCCCTATGCTAACTATACTATGAACAGTATGAGGAGATGATTTCTATCATGGAAAACATAATGAACCATGGTAGTGAATCGACCTCTTTTTAACAGGCTTTCAGTGTAAAGAACAATAGCAATAGAAGACGGACATCTTCTAATATTACAATAATAATTCAGTTATAATTAAGTAACAACACATAGAACCTGAACCTGATTTTCCTACCTTCCGATTCGTGTGCAAATGCTGACTTAGTTTTGGTATAACTACCCGCAAATACAAAATAGTCATTAGATGTATTTTTGTGAAATATATCTCCAATGCAACTAATAGACGATGTGTGGCATGGAACTTTACAGTTAGCATTTGATAACAAATTCTTGTATGGTCAACCACCTCTATAAAACCATTTTCTTGTATCTTAATATTAAGACACGCAAGCCTTTTGCTTGATGGAGAAAAAGCAATTGATGAAAACTCTTAGGGACGGGCTAGAGCAATATGCATGGGTAGAGCAACAAAAGTGACATAGGATCGACTTGAAAGCATCAAAACTTGCTGGATAAAATCATATTCATCATTTTCCTTTTGGAACTCCTAACCTACGAAGCATGGCCATCGACAACTCTATAACATAAAGAATCCAAAGATAGAAGCACATAGATCTTAAGTTCACAAAGCACAAGCAAGGATGGATATTATTTTAAGTACTTATCTAATATATGGTTATCTCAACGAACCCAATATAGGCATGCAAATACAAATTTAGATGAGCAGTCTTGAATTAAGGAACCACAGAATAGGTGTCACTTAAGGCTATTCAATTACTCAGTGATTGATCTTTGATGAACAATTATTCAAGATCATTGCATTCAATTCCGTTGCGGCTCAAAAACTGCATTACAGAGAAAGTGAAGAATGATTCGCTATTCAAGGAAAGTAGAAGCTTCAAGTAACCATCAAAAGTTCAATGCCAGACATTTTGGTTAAATAGCTACATCAAAAGTTACCAGTAAGGATATTTGATGCTTTCAAACACATTAACAGCAAAAGCATATATAGCATTATAAAATAATTGCATAATTGTACAAATGGTGAAAAGATGCATTCAGACTGAAAAAGGCAGCAAAATATCAAACAGAAGAAATGGTATCAAACACATGTAAGTGGTTATTTGAGAATAATACATTCAGGCCATATTAGACAGGAATCACAGGCCCTTCAGTTTTAAGATACACAGTTGACACCTGACAGTGCATATTAAGTTCCAACGAAAAAGTACAATATTATTTTTACTCTGTAGCTTACCGTGCGAATGCTACCAATATTTGATTTGGCTTTAAGGGTTTTAACATCACGATCCAAGTGCTCCTTCCAATCTAGTAGAGTTTCATCCTGTAATTTTAATTCTTCAGATCAGAAAATATACTTCATATCAACTAAATGAGTGTAACAAGAGATATAATTACTAGCGGAAGCTGAATCAAAATTTTGTTTGGGAAAAGTTTATTTAGATGTTTCATTGCCTTTGGGCTTTCTTTGCTTCTTTCATGCAACCTGCTACCAAAGGTATCCTGCATTTTTTTTAAAAAAATCACATTAAATTAAAATAAGGCAAATCAGGGAGATAAAATAAATATCATGGTTCATCAGATAACCTAATTAAGCCATGTATGTACATATAAAAAAACTTCAATGATAAAGAATAAAGTGTAAGATAAAGAAAATTTACCGGGAAAAGGTCAAAAAGTGTTTGGCTGCTACTGGCAAACTTTGTGAAAAGAAAACCTCCAGGATGCGCCTGCAAGAAAGATCACTTCACCATCTTAGCAATTTTTGGCTAGAACTGAAGATAGTTAACTGATATGCCAACAAAGAACCCCTAGTGTAGGAAAGTGAAAAATCACAGCAATGCAAGGTAAAACAAATAAGTCATCCTTGTTCATTTACAAAACTTTTCCACGTCACTCAAATAAGCTATTCAACCTATTCAACCTGCATGTGCAAATAGAATCAATAGATTTCAGATTCATTCATGATCAACAAAGAATTCTTAGCTTCTCAATAGGCAACACAAAAAGAGGAAGAAGAGGGGCACCATCTCAAGAGTGGAACCACATCCTCTATCCTCCAGCAACCTAGCCCCGCACCAGACCTTAAAAAGCAAATTAGGGAATAACCTGGCTTCGTGCCACCGACGCGACACAACCAGGGTCGTGGAGCAGAGAGTCGTGGTCGCACCGGTAGGGAAGGCACCGCAACCGCGCCGCAACAGCGTCCACCTAACCCTAACCCTAACCCTAGGGCACAGGACGAAATCACCTGCGAGGATCGGCGAGACGGAGGGAGAGGAAGAAGGAAGGGAGCCCACCTGCGGCAGATCCAACACCGGCCGCCGGCCGCCAGAGCCGCCGCGTCCGGCCGGCCGCGCCGCCAGAGCCGCCTGGGCGCGCCCGCTCGCGCCGCGCCGCCTGGCCGCGCTAGCTCGCGCCGGGCGCGCCTGCTCGTGGCGGCCGCGCGCCACCGCCCTGCTCTCGCACTCGCTCGCGATTTTTTTTAGGACGAGGGTGAGGGTCGGGGTCGGGACCGAGAGGAAGAAAGGAAGAGGAGCCGGGGTTTTTTTTTTTTTAGCCAGAAGCTAGGAGGAGGGAGTATATATTTGGTTAGCTAGAAGCTGAAGCTATGGGAAGCAGGTAAAAGCTGATTCATACAAATAGAAGTAGATTCTAGTAAAAGTCGCATTACAACCGTTGATTTACAGATCTCACGGACCATGATTTCTTGATGATGTGGCTTACCCCCTCCTCCGAGGAGCCTTCCAGGCATATATTGTCTTAATACATGCGCTTGACCTTTCTTCTCTTTCAAAAGGCCCTGTTGCTGTCGTGCGTTACGACTTACGAGGCCTGGGAGAAGAGGGAAGCGGGCCGAATGGCTCTGGACTGGAAGAGAGCGCTGCTGCCTGGGCTCAAACCCACGTCGGCCCGGCCTGTTGTCCTTAGGGCCAGTCACGCAGAAGCCAAGCACATCAGTTCACTACGAGTCGCACCCCAGATCGCCGCCATCCCCAAATCGCCGGCCCTCCCAAAACCTAGCCGCCGGCGACAATGGCGGCGGCGCCGCCGCCACCGGACCCGGCGTTTCTGGTCGATGAGCTCGTGGAAGAGATCCTCCTCCGCCTGCCACCGGACGACCCCGAGCTCCTCGCCCGCGCCGCGCTCGTCAGCAGGCAGTGGTACCGCGTCATCACGGGCCCCTCCTTCCGCCACCGATTCCGCGAGCTGCACCGCTCGGCGCCACCACTGCTGGGCTACATCCTCACTTCCAAAGCCTCCATCCGCTTCGTCCCTCTGTCGTCGTTCCGCCCGCGGCGTACCCGTGCTGGCCGCGGCGGCGGCGTGCGCGCGGTCAGCTCGAGCCACGGCCGCGTGCTCCTCCACCGCTTGTTCAAGAAGGATCTGGGTTGGCCCCGTCACCCCGTGAAGGATGTGGACGTCCACCTCTCCGTGTGGGATCCCGTCATGGACGAGCGGCGGGACCTGCCCGTGGTGCCGCTGCGGCCGACCCGGTCCATGAGCAGGTTTGAGAACGAGTACTGTGTTAACTGGGATGCGGCCATCGTCTGCGCAGCAGGCGACGGCTGCTGCGACCATCTCCACTGGAGAAATTGGCTATTATAGGACTCCAATCGTGGTGGCTTCTCCCTAATAGGACTCCAATCGTTTCATCCTCCCAAATAGGACTCCAATCATTTTACATCCTCTCAAATAGGATTCTAATACATTTAACCCATTTTCTTATATTCCAAATGCATGTATTTTGTAATAATGGCCAAAGTACCCTTAGCCAATTTCTTTTACGTACGATACTATTACGTACAATACTATTCGGACGATACTGATCGATCGAGAAACATATTCATCGCGACTTTCTCCTGCTACGAGACTGCCGCTGCCGCACGCCTCACTCCACCCCGCCGCCGCCGCCGCACGCCTCACCCACACCAACGCCGCCGCGCCATGGTTGGAGGAGAGCCACCACCTGCTGAACTTCCTGCCGCCATGGATGAAGGGGATCCCGCGCGTGGTGCCCTAGTGGCCGCGGCGGCTGCTGACCCCGCGCGTGCCCTAGTGGACGCGGCGGCTGCTGTTGGTGAGGCCACGATGGGCGCTGGGCAGCTGGGCACGGCCGGCCATGGTGTTGATGGTAAGCGACGGGCGCCCTAGGGATGGAGATGGCATCCGATGACCAAGCCCTGCCCAAGGATGCTGTTGCCCAGCTGGGCACGGCCGGCCATATGTATTTATTTGTGTGTATAAAAAGAAAATTACATATATGAAGATACATATGCTAGATTGTGTCGCGTACACACAGGCAAAGAAAGCTAACGAGAGCTAGTAGGATTAGGGAGCGTATATGTGTATATATGCCTCGGCAAGCAAGTTAATAGAGGCTATGAAGCTAGCTTCTTCGCTTCTTCACGTAAACGTATTCGGAACAGTATATACGCCGGCCTCTTGTAAATATGCTGTGAAGGTGTACACAGGTCGAGAGAGTGGCGAGAGGTGAGGTCAGGCAGCGGCCGGCCATTGCAGGCAGCGTCCGGCCAGGCCAGGCCAACAGCCCCCAACATGTTTTAAAAGCCCAGGGGCAAAAAGGTCATACTATGGCAAAATACATGTATTTAGGAGTTAAAACATGGTTAAATGTATTAGAATCCTATTTGAGAGGATGTAAAATGATTGGAGTCCTATTTGGGAGGATGAAACGATTGGAGTCCTATTAGGGAGAAGTCACCACGATTGGAGTCCTATAATAGCCAATTTCTCTCTCCACTGCCGTTTCATGGTAGTCTTCATGGGGAATCGTCAAGCCAGGAATTTCTCCTGTGTGTACTCATCCGAGGCTGGGAGATGGAGTGATCCCGTCTTTGCTGCAGAGGAGCACTCCCGGAACACTTTTTTCCCAGGGGAATGTATCCCCATTGGCACGGCACTCTACACCTCGTGTGGAGCTATGAATGGAATCATCAAGTATGACTTGCAGACACATCAAATGTGTGATGTTCCCACAGCACCAGCATCAGGATTCGATAGTAGGCTTATTGCTGCAGAGGATGGTAGGCTAGGAATTGCCGAGCTAATCGATTCCACACTTCGCCTGTGGCTAAGGGAGAATGGAAGATGGGAGGAAAGTAGAGCCATTGACCTTCACACGCTGCTCCCACCTGATGCTCTAGAGCCACGTCCACTGATCATAGACCAACTTTGGGTGGTGGCATTTGCAGATACTGGAGCTGGTGTCATTCTTAAGGACATGTGTTGGGTATTTCACAGTCGATCTGAAGTCTGGGAGTTGCAAAAAGATAGGGGAGGTCTCCAAGGTCTCCTTGGATCACGTTGTTCCCTACGTGAGCTTCTGCACTCCAGGTGTGCTTTTCATCACTTCCTAATTTTCCCATTTGCACGAGTAGTTAGTTCAGCATGAAAATCTTGTCAATTGCACATGGGCTCAACAACATTGTGTATTATTTTTTCTAGGATAAAAAACAATGTCTTTGTCAAATTATGATATCTGAAAGTCATGTAAAATCCAAATTATGTCTACCACCTATGCGTTACCTACATGACCTTCTAAAGTTCAAATATTAGTCTCATGCCAATCTTTAATGTTATATATGTTCCTCAATCTTCTCTTGTATGCTAATGTCACCTGATAACATCACAGCAATATAAATCAGATAAGTTTCTAGATCTGGACTAGTTTGAGTTTTGAGTTCATCTTTATGATGTTGTAGATATGTGACCATTAATATTTGGATAAATAAGTCAGTGTTGTTTTGTTAGCCATCAGATCCAACTTGATGGTTTCTGTGTGATTTTTGTAGATTTTTGAATGTTCATTGTTCCCATCAATTACTCATATTTTGCATTTGTGTTTCTTAAGCAGCACCAGCGGCTGGTGTTGTCATTTCTTCAGATGAGGTGCCAGAAGCTGATATTGTGGTCTCTGCAGATGAGAGTTGCGGTCTCTTCAGATGAGGGGCCAGGAGCTGCTGGCATGTGTCAAGTGCCTAAGGGCCTCTAAATGAAGAGGGAAATGAATAGAATGGAGTCATGGTTTTCAGTGCAATGTCTCTACTCTACTTGTATCCTAGATCATTAGTAGTACTATTTATCACTGAAGTCATTAGCTTGG